>OY754476.1:16232071-16855278 GCA_963575645.1 Xanthostigma xanthostigma | reverse complement strand
CTTACTGTGAGACGACACAGTCGTCATGGAAACTGTTGTTTTTATATACTCTGACGTCACGCTGCGTTTTGAAAATTCGAAAATAGCGCGTATTTTCTACATTTCTTTTTTATTATTTGTATTTTTTTCAGTGATTAGATTAATAAAATAATCATTACGATATGATCAGGTACTAAAATATATTTCGAAATAAAAATTTAAACTAATTTGGAGTCTCATGCATATGACCTATTATAAAAATAAACAAAATATATGCGTTGGAAGTGCTTAGTAATTAAGCACTAGAAATGCTCATTAAGCGTTTGGAATGCTTAATAAACTTGTCCTGCTCTGATAGCGTAGAAAAATTAATGCATTTAGTTTTTATACACCCAGAATAACGGCACCACCGACGACATGAAATAAGTCTCTTTTATCTTGTACTCATTGACGTAAATAATTAAAAAAATAGTAATAAAAATTAAACTTACGTATATAACATCCCTTAAAGGTGAAACGGTGGGCATTTTGAGATTGACTCGGCAAAAATCATTACCGAAGATTTGTTCGTGTTTCGTTTGTATGTACCAATATGCCCCCAATTCGGTAAACTTATCTTGTGAGAAGCTTAAACAATATCGATTAATCAAACTTATTGCAGATAACATTGTTGCCACTCCACCATTCGGTTTATGCACTACATAAGGTTCAAGCTCCTGCTGGTATGATCTTTCGATTTCTTCTTTTGTAGGAGTATCACGATAATCAGTCTTGCCAACTAAAGTCTAATTAAAGACAAAAGAAACTATTAGGCGATAAGTTGCAAGCTAGTTCAAACAAAATAACAGTCATTTGCAAAAAAATCTTATTAGAAAAATGCTATTATAATTATGAGGAATTTTTACGGGACACTTTTTAAAAAACGTATTTATTATGTAATCTCTGTTGTACTAATGTATTTTATTCTTTAACGAATCCACATACACGCGTGCATCACGGATCTAAATAAATTTGATTTGATATGACTACTAAAAAAATGGTATCCCTTATTAAAATATAATAGGCGCTTCCAGCAATGCTTGGGTTGTAACTAAAGATAATAGTTATTGGCGTAACTAGTAGTCTTAAGTCATTCATGGCGTGTCAGCGCGATGTTTTCAGCACGAGTCGTAGGTGCGCAGGCACGAGCGAAGCGAGTGCATACTGCGCACCTACGACTCGTGCTGAAAACATCGCGCTGACAGGTCATGACTTAGCCTACAAGTTACGCCCATAATTTTATTCAACAATTGCGCGTTATTCATGTTTTATTTATTGTTATTAATGAGATGTTGTAAATATCTATTTATTTCTTTACAAAAAAAACTGTCAATACTAACAGCACCAAACAGCACGATTCAATGTTTTGGTTTGAGGTTAGCCGGTTATGAATAAACTCCATGTCGAAAACATTCGGCCTCTCAATTTTAGCCTCAATGGGTAACAACGGAGTTGTTGTTACCGACTATTTCATTACGACACAGAAAATAGTTACGTTTATTTTCATTACTCCACAATGGCCGAGCTAGTAGGAATCTTCATTGAGTTATGACAAGTAATTGTCACCAGTCGGTAAATGGCTATTTAGGGTTCGGTTTTTAGGCATGATAAAACATGAATAACGCGCATGAGTTGAATAAATAAAAATACGTACGTCTTTCAAAGTACTTTCGATATCATGGAACAAAAGCAACTTCGTAAAATATGTAGTATTATCGCCTTCAGGTGTCATGATCACGAATGAACTTTCCCGGTGACGAGCTCTTCCTTTTGATTGAACATACGCTCTGTAGTTCGTCACAGGATCGAACATTACAATCAAATTGCAAAACGGCACATCAATTCCTTCTTCGATTACGCTCGAAGCGATTAGTACATTAAATTTTTTCTCAACAAAATCTGCAATAACTTGTTTATTCATTTTTCTTATGAATAAACCTTCTCTTGTTAAATTATGAGGATTTTTATTGAAACCAACAATGAAATTTGGTTTCAAAAAACTAAACTCGGGTACGTCGCTGAGTTTTTTTAAAATATAATAAACGATTTTTGCTGTAAAACGTCGTGTTACAAATATTATACTACAGAACGGTAATTTGGAATTATCATACCGTTTCAAAACGTGAAAAAGCTTCAAGACCTTGTCTTTAGAAAACATTCGAATTTTTTCAAAATCTTCATATGGCGACATTACATCATCAATATACTTCTTCATTTTATGAAGATGAGTCATAACTATACTTAAATAGGATGCAGCATCGCAATCATCACAACGTTTTAGATACCTATAATAAATAATGAAGTAAATTTTAATTTTTATGCCTCCACTACACACGTGGCCAGTACCGCCACTTACAGGCACTCACGATTGTGTAGAGGGCATATTCGTCGGTGCGTGGACATAATCGCCTGTAATCGGCAGTAATCGGTTGATTGTCGGTACATCAAAGGATTGCGTGGCCAGGATCGTGCGCCCGTACACACAATTGGACCAGCACGATTGTGTGGAGGGCTAGGCAATCATCGCGGCAATGATAGGCACTTATTTGAGTGGCGGTGCTGGCCACGTGTGTAGTAGAGGCTTTACACTTCAAATGAAGCTGGCTTATAGCTCTAATGAACCATTAGAATTTTCAATTTATTATTTATTAAGGAGGTTGATGCGTTACAGTCCCAATCAAAAGTAAGTCAAATTCTAAATGGGAACTTTTCCATAATACATTTTTACAAAAGGTTATAAGTCGATGATACTAATAAATTATTGTCATAAAGGCATAAATAAATATATTGTTTTTAATATTAATTAATTATTTCGGACTAACTTTTGAATTTTTTGTACAAAGTTAGGTTAGAAAACATAAATTTATGTAAATATCTGTATTTTACATATTTTTTGCAGTAAATAATTAAAAAAAGAAATAAGAAGTAATACAAATTTAAAAAAGTTGAAAATTCAGTTAAAATTGTTAAAATTGTCAAGAATAAAAGTCCATAATCGAAAAGTGTTAAGGTTTAATAATTTTTTTTATTGATTAAAAGTCTCCTAATTAAATTGAAAAACATATTAAAATATACATAAGAATCGATGCTTTACATAGTTAGTTTTCGGAACTGCTGACATTATTTGGTTATTTGCAAAAAATTAAAATGTACCATTTGCATGCTAGGTTGACATATTTTCCAGACTACATGTAAAAGTTTTTTTTAATTTTTAACTTTATAAATCTCTTAATGATTTTGGATTTTTTACAGAAAATTTTGTCATAAAAAAATCTACGAAAAAATTTTTATTTCAGATTTTTTTCATTATCTTCGTAAAACGGCTCAACCTCCTTAATAATTCAATTGACACCTTTCCAGTTCTTGAATTGAAAACTCGTAAAAAAGACGTCATATAAAAAGTTATTCTCTTATTAGTATTGCAGAAAGTATAATCAAAAATTCTAGTTTGACAACGGCCAATAGATTATGACCACAAGAAAAGCATTGTCAAAATTTTAAACTATTCCGCTTGAAAAATAATTGATCGGCAGATACGTTTTGAAGTAAAACTTCTTTTAGCACGGTAGGGTAAAATTAATTAATTTATTAGATTGAAACGCGTTACAATATATGCATACCATATACTATAACAACCGGGTGTATAGCATTAAAATTGCGACGTAAAGTGTCTGCTCTGTACGTAAGATGTTTTTGGTTCTAATCCGTCGGTCGGCGGCTATATTTTTTCGTTCTTTTTTTACAATTATTCCACACTAGCGGTCCCGCCCGGTTTCACCCGGGTGCAAAAGAACGAATGGGAAAGGGAGGGACATGAGTACGCACATTCATCTTAGTTTACCGAGATGAATGTTGTGTGCAAATTTCATGATGATCGGAGTTACCGTTCAAAAGTTTTTGTCGATAAAAAGCAGTAATTATACTTTTTATAAGTATAGATAATAAATTCCTTTTAAATCAATAATTACTGGAATTAATAAAATATAATAAATATATAATTGAAAACACTGTAGGAAAATTATTTTTATATAGGTACTTATAGTTGTAACAGTTTTCAAATGAGCTATTAATTAGATTTATTTAATTTTACTTAGTCGTAAATAAAATTAAAATAAATTTAAATGTACGAAAGTAGTGTAGAAAATAAAAAAAATAATTAAAAATATATTCGCTCAACGTGGGGCTCGAACCCACGACCCTGATATTAAAGAGTCACGTACTCTACCAACTGAGCCAGCCAGGCTTCTAAACGTGCAATGCTAATATTGGTATATTTAGTTACGGCATTTCACCTAAATAGAAGCTTATTTTTGAGATACATTTTGCAACATTTTTCATTGATGCTCCGCTCTTATTGGTCGTAGCATGATATTATATAGCCTATAGCCTTCTCCGATAAATGAGCTATCCAACAAAAAAAAATTTTCAATTTGAACCAGTAGTACTGGTGTATATTATACAGGGTGTCCCATTAAGAATGGGACATAGAACAACCGCAGATTTTCCAATTCAAAATAAAACGATTAAGCGAAATATGCTTAGATAAAATGTTACTCGCTCTACCAGTGGCGTACGGCAGGAGTAAGTAATGCTTGTACCCCTTCTAAATGTTACGCCGCTGTCTAAATTTTAATTTTGACTATAATTTTACTTTTTTTGATATTTTCTAAGTCAATAATGTACACTTGTTAGTTTGTTGTAAAGTCATTGGTTTTCGAGATATTCGCAGTTAAAGATAGATAGACATGTACTTTTTATTTGTATTATTATTAATAATATTCATTTTTACAATTTTGTCTTAAAAAAACTGCGAATATCTCGAAAACCAATGACTTTACAACAAACTAACAAGTGTACATTATTGACTTAGAAAATATCAAAAAAAATAAAATTATAGTCAAAATTAAAATTTAGACAGCGGCGTAATATTTAGAAGGGGTACAAGCATTACTTACTCCTGCCGTACGCCACTGGTAGAGCGTACTGAACTAATTTTTTTATTGTTAGGTGCATTTTAAGATATTTAACAAGTGTGCCGATTTGAGTAAAATTATACGGTGTATTAAAAAAATTATGGACATTAATAATTTTTCAGTTTTCAACTTCAATACCCCGTATTTCGGAAACGAGTAACATTTTATCTAAGCATATTTCGCTTAATCGTTTTATTTTGAATTGGAGAATCTGCGGTTATTCTATGTCCCATTCTTAATGGGACACCCTGTATAGTATATATTAGTATAGATTCCGCCTATATTATTTATATATTTTTTCAATTTTATCATTTTAAATTCAATTATATTTTCATTCAATTTCACCATTCCAATTCCACAAGTGGGGGAATGACCCTAATATATGTCAAAATTCATTTTTCAATATTTTACAATATATTTTTGTTTTGAGGTCATCTGAGTTCAAAAAACATATTTTTGGGAACAGTCTGTTACTGAGCACGATACAGATCAAACAGCTCATCAGTTATGGACATACTTTTGTCTGCCACTGTACATACATAAATCTTTAATTTAGCTTGAAAAACGATTTTTTTCTATGGAGATCAGTCATTTGTTTTTCTGTGAGTACATTCAAATGTTCTACATAACAAACATAACGACATTAGACTGTAGCTATTTACACAAAATGACGACAATCTAGAGTTTATGTCAATTCAGATTTCCTAACACGTTTTGCAACCTAACACCATAAAAAAAAGTTAACAAACCTCTCAACATCCATAATCTGGGATTCAACCGCTATTTGCGCGGCATATAATCCTAGTTCTTTAAGATGTACTCGTATTTCTTTTATAAAATTACACATTTTGTTGTTAACGTCGTTTTGATTTATCAAAACGCCGATATTTCTATTACTTTTCTCTTTTTTCAATAAACCAGAACAGGTGTTCACATTAGCGATTAATTTTTCAATCATCATTCCGACTATTTCACTTTCTTTTTTACACGGCTCCGATCCAGAATCTCGATACTGAGTAAATAATTCAGTTGGATTTGTGGAATAGCTGTAAAAAAGATTAAAATGTTATGTTGGCAGCATTGCATAAACTTCGATTATTGCAGGGAACAATTGTGTATATTTAAAGAGTAGTTTTTGTTTGCAATACAGTTTACACCACCAAAAATTTAACTATATTTAAATAGATTGAGTGGCTATTCTAATTCGTACGCTGGAATTAAAGCACATATTGTGCTCCTTCCCTCTTTAAGGAGGTTGATCCGTTACAGTTCCAATCAAAAGTAAGTCGAATTCTAAATGGGAACTTTTATAGTTTATAAGTCGATGATACCAATAAACTATTGTCATAAAGGCATAAATAAATATTTTTTTTTAATATTAATTAATTATTTCAGTACTTTATACTTAATGGACTAATAACTTTAGTATTTTTTGTACAAAGTTAGGTTAAAAAAAATAAATTTATGTAAATATCTGTATTTTACATATTTTTTTGCAGTAAATAATTGAAAAAAATAAATTAGAACTAATAAAAATTAAATCATTAAAAAGTTGAAAATTCAGTTAAAATTGTTAAATCTGTCAAGAATAAAAGTCCATAATCGAAAAGTGCTAAGGTTTAATAATATTTTTTTATTGATTAAAAGTCTCCTAATTAAATTGGAAAAAATATTAAAATATGCGTAAAACATCGATGCTTTACATAGATAGTTTTTGGAACTGCTGACATTATTTGGTTATTTGCAAAAAATTAAAATGTACTGTTTGCATGCTAGGTTGACATATTTTCCATAAGACTACATGTAAAAGTTTTTTTTAATTTTTAACTTTATAAATCTCCTAATGATTTTGGATTTTTTACAGAAAATTTTGTCATAAAAAAATCTATTAAAAAAACTTTATTTCAGATTTTTTTCATTATCTTCGTAAAACGGCTCAACCTCCTTACGATGCCTGATCTGGTTTCACCCCGATGCCAATTTAATATATAAATATTTTGCTCGTGATTTCTCATTATTATCAAAGAGCCTATAATTTTTAATAAAAATTCTTAATTCAACATACATTGTCTAGTATTTGCATAAGTTTTATAAGTTGAAATAATTCGCTAATTCGAATTATCTCAGTCTAATGAGGTTGAGGTCGTACTGTAATATTTTAAGCGTTGACTTACAGTGAAATTTCATCTAAAGTGTCCACCGTTGCAATTTTAGAATGAAATGTTGTTTCTAGCGCACGTAATTCGTCTTTAACTTGACGTAATTTGCAATTTGAATTCAATAACGTAGCTGTGAGACCCAAAATGCGCGGTCTCATATTCTCAGGGCACATAACGTACTGGTGCATTATTTGTCTCATTGGATGATCGTTCACCGCCGCGTGACATTCGTCAAATATAATTAAATTGCACTGTTCAAACTCTAGAAATTAAAGGTCTCATTGAAACCATTGACATATTACAACTGAAATTGCAGATTAAAGATGCTTGGCAAATGAAGTCATTAGCATGCGATACACCGATGTTTGAAAAACATTGATATCCTGTTTTTGATTTGAGATTTTATACTTTAGAATAAGCATTCAACAAGTTTATTAAGCATTAGGATCAATTTAAAAAAAAATAGTTTAGTGATTGCTGAAGATGAGGGCATAGCTCCCGAATTGTACATATTCTGCTAATAACACTGATGTGGTACTTTCGTTTTTTTATCAATTTCTTGCTTGTAAATAGTTTAAAGTGCTTAAAGCGCGATGCTTAATTTTTTTAAGCGCTGAAGTATGTGCTCGATATTGTTAAGAATTTTTGAAAATAAAATGCTTGAATAAATCAAGCATTCATGAAAGTTCTCAATGTTTGGCGCTTCGAGCACTTAGGGTGAATGCTTTTCCCAGCTCTGATTTTCTCCAATAACTATTTTTTTTTAAATATAGTTTAAAAAACTAAAAAACACGTTTTTACAGCACATCGAACTAAAAAGTGAAAAATAATTCTTAATATAAGCAGAAAATAATAATGAACAAGAATTATTAGTATTGTTGTGAAAAAAGCGTGAGGCGCTTTGTGCCATATTTTTCGTATATCGAGCGCCTCACGCTTTTTTCACAACAATACTAATATTTTTTGTTCATTATTTTTCTGCTTATATTAAGAATTATTTATCACTTTTTAGTTCAATGTGCTATAAAGTTTAAATTAAATCTGTCCATATAAAGTGGGTCAAAATCGAGCCCAAAGGCCGGCCACACATCAAGGAAACATAAAATGTGAAACAAGAAACATGAAACACGTTTCATGAAATAAGTACACATTGCCGTAAATGAGAATACGCACATCAACGAAATGTGTTTCATGTGACGTCATAGCGAAGCAAATCCTATAGAAACGTGTTTACATGAAATAGGTTCTGTTCTATATTTTTTAACCGACTTCAACAAAAAGGAGGAGGTTCTATGTTCGTCTGTATATTTTTTTTTTTTATGTATGTTCACCGATTTCTCCGTCAATTATGGACCGATTTTCATTTTTTATTCGAAAGAGTGCACCTCAGAGGTGGTCCCATCGGAACCAAGTCAGGATCTAATGGTGGAATCCGGAGAAATCGAGGGAAACTCTCAAATTTCAAAGAAACGCATAATGTTTTTTATGTATGTTCACCGATTTTTAGTGTTAGATTAACACTAAAAAGAGAAAAATAAAATATTTTTAACAAAAAAATTGAACCGACTTCACACTAAAAAGTAAAAAATAATTGCGTATTGAAATGTTTTGGAGTCGGTGTCAGCCAAAATGAAATCTATTCCGAGAACTACACCGACTCCAAAACATTTCAATACGCAATTATCTTTTACTTTTTAGTGTGAAGTCGGTTCAATTTTTTTGTTAAAAATATTTTTGTTTCTTGTTGCTCGTTATTTCGCGTTGCAGGCAATATTTGGTCAATTTCAAAAATGAAAGGACGACGAAGAATTTAATGTAGTGTTTGTGTCAGTTATTGACATTTTATAAAAAGACTGTTTGTCCGGATGCTCACTTAATTCTTTTGACACTATATAAGAACCATGTTTAAGATTTATGTGGTTATACGGATGTACCCTGTAACGTCGTTTCTTTCGTTTTGATTTATTTTTGTGTTTTAATAATAATAATGTGCCTACAACCCCAACTACTGCGTCGTCCAAACTATCATCGGTGTTCATTACTAACTGAAACAAAATAATTTAATTTTCTCTGGTTTGTGCATCGATCAAGCACATCTGTTTCGTATTTCATGTTTCAGATTTCATATTTCACGTTTCTAGTTTCCTTGAAGTGTGTTACATGCATACAGGTGAAGCTAATATAAAGCGTGTAAAAAAACTCCAGCCAATTGGGCGACGGGACCATTCCAACTTCAAAAATGTTGACATTTGATTATAATAAAAAAATAAAATTTCTGATATCCTGTGAGGCGACGCGGGTAATGGCTAATATTCAATATGATATTTGCTATTCGTTGCCATGGTTACCTACAGAATATGTTCCAAGTCATTTAAAAAATAATCAAAGCATGCCTAACTAGTTTATTTCTGACAGATCCATAAAACAAGAGCGGCTTATTTTTTTTTTTATTTTCAAAATATTTAAACTATAAAATTTAGAAAAAAAAAATGTTTTAATGAAACTTTCTTGAAAAAATAAATAGAATAATAAGCCGTTATGAAAAGTATACCATTATTATATAAAAACACCGTTATTATATATATGTCTTCTGCGCATGCGCCGATTTTCCCCAAAAACAATAGAACTCTTCATATTTGCATGCCAACCATCCTCCCAAAATTTGGTTTCAATCCGCCCATCCGTTTGACCTGTATCGTGTTCACAGACTAAGGCCAGGCGCACATTGGACGCAGGCGACGTAGCGCAGCATAGGGCAGCGCAGCGCAGTTTTCTGTAATTCAGTAGTTAAAATCTACTAGCGCATATTGATAGGCAGGGCAGGGCAGAGCAGTACTGTGACTGTGTTGGCCTGCGTCACGTAGTGTTTGCGACACAGTTTACTGCACACTGCACCCATATGAATAAATAGAATCTCGTAGAATATCATGAACTTCATTAAATTGATTTCGATTTAAGCGAAAGTAGTTTGTAAATTGTTTGTCAGAAAATTCCGATGACAAATTAAATTCACCATGACTTTTTCTTTTCATTAAAAATTTACTTTTTCACAATTTTTTACGTTTAGATAACGAATATAACAAAATAAGTTCATTAAATTCATCATCAGAATCTGATTCAGAACTTAAATTTATTAAGTTTTCAGCTATCATATCACTCATAACTATGTTCACGCTCTGAACAGTGACACGAAACTGCGTGTTAATATCATGGACATAGGAATGTCCATGGTTAATATGCGCTCATTGGGTGACGTAGTTTTTTCTGCGCTGCGCTGCCCTATGCTGCGCTACGTCGCCCGCGTCTCAATGTGCGCCTGGCCTAACAGACGCACCGGGTTTTCCAAAAATGTATTTTTTGGATTCGGGGGACCTGCAAACGAAAAGATATTGTAAAATTTTTGAAAAGTGATATTTGATCTAAACTAGCACCACTTGTGGGTTAGAATGGTATAAAAAATCATTTCGGTACTATTCTGACCTGCGAATTTTACAAAATGAAATTTGAATATTAAATTATACAGGTGTTAAAAGCAAATATTTTCTATTTGTTATAAAATATTGTTTTTTCAAAATGTCAATGTTTTTACAACATTGATTTTGTGAGTTCGTCAATATTAACATCAATGTTTTAGAAAATTTCTGCATTCTTGGCGTTCAAGTTTTTCTTTACCATTGTAACTCATAAATGTGGAATGGTAGGTACTAATTTAGGTCAAAATGCACTTTTCAAAATTTTACAATATTTTTTCGTTTTGAGGTCCCCAAATCCAAAAGATATTTTTAGAAAGAGTCTGTGCGTCTGTTTGTCTGTGAACACGAAACAAATCAAATGGATGAATGAATTGAAACCAAACTTTGGGGGGATGTTTGACATACAAATATGAAGAGCCCTATTGTTTTTGGGGAAAACAAAAAAGATATATGCTATAATGCTGTTTTTTAATAATAATGGTATACTTTTCATAACGGTATATTATTCTAATTATTTTTTCAAGAAAGTTTTGTCAATTTTTTGAAGTGAAAACTTCTTTAGCGGCGTTGTACACTTTTTTTGTAATGGGTAAAAAATGTTAAACTCGCGTCAGGACACGTGACCTGATCGAAAATTCGTAAGACGGATGGAGAGTAGAGGTAATATTCAAGTTTTCACTTCTGCCGGCACTCCTGGAGTGCAATTGGCTTTTTTTCTAAACTTTGTAGTTTCAGAAATATTTTGAAAATAAAAAAAATTAGCTGTTCTTTTGTTTTGTTGATTTGCGAGAAAGAAATTAGTTAAGCATGCTTTGATTAATTTTTACGTGACGTGGAACATACTATTGTGTAACCATGCCAACGAATAGGAAATATAATATGTAATTTTAGCCGTTAGCCGCATCTTCGCACGCGATAACAGAAATATTATATTCTTTATTATACTAGGTATATCAAATGTTAATATTTTTGAAGTTGGAATGGTCCCGTCGCCCAATTTTTATTAAAAACTTACTTATATATTTGTGTAGTAACATGTGCAAAAAAATTTGGGATGTCATGGTCAATATTTGATTATTTTTTATCTCTTGGATCCAATTATTTTCATCCCAAAAATCCACACTGGCGTCGCTAGAGTACCTTCCCACTTTATACGGCAGCAATCTCTCCATGTACTCAGACTGCTGATCCACTAGCGAGAGAGTATGGACTAAAAATATTGTTCGCTTTCCATCCAACGTTCCAGATTCACTGCAAAATTTAATGATACATACATCTATAATTAATTTCTTTGTTCTTATGCGAGTTCGATCTATTTAACGTTTGCGTTGTCAGTACTGAGTTCAGATCATAATCCAGTGCAACTGTTCATAGGTAGGTAACCAGTTCAAAAAATATACCACAAAATCTGCATTTAATTATAACAAAGCGAACTGGAAAGCGTTTGCTAATCATATAAATTCCAATATAATTCTGAATTTTAATTTTAAGAATCATGATGACATCGATTTCCAGATCAAGTTATTTTCTAAATTATTGCACGACGCTCGCGAGGAGTCTGTTCCCAAGATCAAAGCACAATACAGAAAATCTGAAAGTCCACCGATTTTAAACATATTAATAAAAATCAAAAATGCTATGAGGCGAAAATATCAACGAACTAGACTTGAAATTTTCCGAGTTACTATGATCACACTAAATAATATAATTCAAAGCAAGCTCTATGCTAATAAAAATAAAAAATGGAACGACCTTTTGTCCAACCTCACCACCCGAGATAGATCACTTTGGAAAATAACAAAGCACTTCAAGAAAGGATTTAGATCAATACGTCCGCTAAAATCTGGCTAAAATCTAGAAACGACTTCGTCTATACAGATAAAGAAAAATCCAACGAATTGGCGAATTACTTTGCTTCCATTCACGATCAGAATATTAATTTATGTACTTTATATTATTATAATAACAAAGTTGAAAGTAAACAAGGAAGTAAGGCATTTTCTTAAAAATACTGATTCGACTGATTATAGATTAACGACGCCTAAAGAAATAAGATCAATAATTAAAAAACTAAATTCCAATAAAGCTTCTGGTAATGACGACATAAACGTTACATTGTTGAAACATCTTCCCAATAAAACTTTAGTTTTCTTAACTAAACTAACGAACGCTATATTAACGTTTTCTAATTACTTCCCTTGTTCCTGGAAAACGGCAAAAGTAATACCACTGCCTAAAGCAGGTAAAAACCCTAGCCTAGTCAGCAGTTATCGACCAATAAGTCTCTTAAAAGTCTTAAGTAGCCTTAGCAAAGTATTCCATCAAGAGTAATTGACCATGTAATTTCAAATAACATCTCAATTAATGAACAGTTTGGCTTCAAAAGACATCACTCTACTGTTAAACAACTTGCTCGAGTAACAGACCATATTATGGACAATTTTAATAAAAATAAACACACCGGCATGATTTGTTTGGACATTGAAAAGGCTTTTGATACCGCTTGGCATCTAGGTTTGCTCTTTAAATTTATCAATTACAAATTTCCTGTATATCCAGTTAAACTCATAAAGTCATATTTAAGTGAGCGTCATTTTAATGTTGTTCATCCGGGAAGTGTTTCAAATTGGTTTCCTATCTCGTCTGGAGTTCCCCAAGGTTCGATCCTCGGTGCTGTGCACTTCACGTTGTACATAAATGACATTCCACGTTCGGACGGTGTTATTATGTCGCTTTTTGCTGATGATACAGCTCCACTTGCCAGTTCATGGCGACCTGACACCGTCGTTAACAGACTTCAAACAGCTGTTAACAAAATTACAAAATTCACACATCGTTGGAAAATTAAACTCAATGCCACTAAGACCGAGGCCATATTATTTACGAAACGTAGGCCTAACGTCGTCAATAATGTTCAGGTTCACGGTAACATACTTTCCTGGTCTACCAATGTAAAATACTTAGGTCTTATTCTCGACAAAGGTCTCACTTTCAGTAAACACATCAGCCCCGGATCTAAGGGGGGGCAAATCGGGGCACCCGCCCCGGTAGCAGTTTCAGGGGGCGCCAAAATCATGATAGAATATGGTTGAAAACCACACCCAATCTGTCCTTTTTCCGATTTACTCAATCTGCTTGTTTTCTAACGGTTTCCCGTTCGTGAAAAATGCCAATCATTATATATTTGTGGGGTTTTTTTAAGTAATTTATCTCAAAAGCTGGTGAAAGGGGGCGCCATTGTCAAGTTTCTGCCCCGGTTCGAAAAAATCCTAGATCCGGGAGTGAAACACATAAAATATATCACTGACAGAGCGTACGCTTTATTTAGCCAACTGTATCCAATATTTAACAGCAAGAACAGTTTAAGTGCTCATAATAAATGCATAATCTATAAAACCATCATTAGGCCAACTCTAACATACGCTTGTCCCGTTTGGAGTTCAACATCTAATTCTAACTATGCCTCCCTGCAAGTAATTCAAAACAAAGATTTTAGAATTATCACAGGTTATTCCAGATATACTCCTGTTATCTGGTTACACGATATGCTAAATATGGTACCCATAAAACAATACGTTCATGACCTAACAGCCAAGTTTTTTAAAAAATGTGAGATGTGCGAAATTCAAATAATTAGTGAAATCGGCAGTTACAGTTTAAGTGAGTTACCTTACAAATATAAACACAAACGGATAAAACATGCGTTAACCAAGTAACAAAATAATTCGTATCTAGTATCATAAGTTAAGACAGTCTGGCCTCTAGACCAGACAGACGTGCGCCTATGTTGTGTGATTGTTTGTGTTTTTTTTTAATTTGTATTTTTTCCCATATTAACACTTTGTAATATTTAATGTTTTTGTTTTTTTTACACTATGCAGTTGGTTAACGGAACGCTGTCCAAAATTTTTTTGTTAATTTATTGTACATATTTTATAAGTAATAAATTTTATCTTATCTGATCTTAAAGCTTACTACCCTCTATATATTTCAATAATTAGAAATTATAACAATGTGGTATTATTTGAAAGGATTTTTTTTAAGGATCTTAGATAGTTTTCGAGAATTTCATGCTACGTATTCTATAGAGCAGCCATACTCAAAGTGTGCTCCGCGGAACCCTAGGGTACCGCGAAACCCCTGTGGGGGCTCCGCAAGTAGAAAAATATTCAAACACCTCTCTCTCTGTTTGAGGCGATGGTCACGAGGCGCAGCCAAACTTAGTCGCCACCACAGTACAAATTATTATTGTACTATACCGCCGCCCGCCGATAGGTATCTACTTGTGTGAGCGCAGTCCCTTTGATAAAAGCCACCCCTGAGATTAGGCGCTATAGTTATGAACAAAGCATAAAGTCGAGAATTGCTTGCACAGTCAATTTGTATTTCTATTTTTATTTCGGATTATAATACTATTAATAAGTAACTGTTACATTGTCCTCGTATTATGCTTATTAATAAAGAATGCATATAAAGACATTTTTGTTTTATTGAGGGTTCCGTCAAGTATTTCGCTTTCCAAAAGGGTTCCGTCACCAAAAAAGTTTGAGAGCCGCTGCTATAGAGAATATAGTGTGTGTCTTTTTTTCTTAGTCCCTCTCTATGTTAGCGTTAAATATTTAGCATAAAGGTTCCGATCTCGTATAAGAAGTTACACTTTATAAATTGGCAAAAATACTTTAATATTGTACTTACCTTGGTAGTGAATGAGCCAAGCGTCTTATAAGCATAACAGCTATGTACGTTTTTCCCGATCCAGTTGGTAAATAGAGTATCGTATTGTCTTTTTCTGCTTTATCCAGCAATTGCAACTGATACGACCTATGAGTGTAGTCATTCTCCAGGTTGTATGGTTCACTGATATTCATATCTGGAACAAAATTACCGCCAATTACTTCGCAAGATAAATAACTATCGTAATCCCCGTCCCCTAGGACGAGAAGGTATATTCAAAAACGGTAGAAAAAATGTATTGTTAGCATTTCTGTTTTGTTGTTGTCGTCGTTTGTTATTATATAGACTAGTAAAATTATAAGTGTTTATGTAAAAGACCCTTGTATTTCACTGCGATAACTAAGTGTTATAATATAAACATCGCAGATGAGATAGTAAAAAACTTTTTAACAAAAAAATTAAACCGCCGAAAAACTGAAAAGCAAAAAATAATAAATCTTTTTATTTAACTAAGTTCTATCTAAGTAGTTGAACGTATGTGACAGTCTAGTATATCTAAGTAATTTTGAGTCGGCGTCCACAATCCTTCGCCGGAAATCTCTGAGCGTTCACGAAGTTAATATCAGCGACAGAGCAACCCTAACGGGCACACTGAGGGCACACGTCTTTGCGAGTGGTCGTGTGGAGAGCGCATGTTTAGAATGTTAATGTTTATCGCTGGAGATTTCACGTATCATTGTGATTTGGTTATTTCTTTTAGTGATCTTTGTTCATTGATGGTTTGACGCCGACTCAAAATTACTTAGATATACTAGACTGTCACATACGTTCAACTACTTAGATAGAACTTAGTTAAATAAAAAGATTTATTATTTTTTGCTTTTCAGTTTTTCGGCGGTTTAATTTTTTTGTTAAAAAGTTTTTATTTAATAATTTTTTGTGGCTATATAATTTATAATTGTAATATACACAATTCAGCATGAAAATCTGTGAGTGAACAATAAATCACCCCTATTTTCCCACCCTTAGGGTAGGAATTTTTTTTCCAAATTTATATGAGACGAACCTCGAGGTATACCCTATCCAATAAAAAAATAATTATCAAAATTGGACCACTCTGTAAAAAGTTATGTGTGGTCATACATTACAATCAGTGAGTGAACAATCAATCATCCCCTGTTTTCCTGCCCTTAGGGTTGGAATTTTTCTACCAAATTTTTATGGGACCAACTTCGGGGTATACCCTTTCAAACAAAAAAATAATTATCAAAATCGGACTACTCTGTAAAAAGTTATGCGTGGTCATACATAAATAAAAAAAAAATAAATAAAAAAAAAAATATACGCGTCGAATTGAGAACCTCCTCCGTTTTTGTTTTTCGTCGGTTAAAAAGGGATAGTCATTTTTAGGGCATTCTTGCACAAACTGTAGTAGAGTTAACTGCTTAAAATTGAATATCATCTTTGTAGTAAATTGTAGTAAATAATTAAATTTTTTTATGTAATTGTTATTTTATTTCTACGTTATTTCCAACTATTGTTAATTTCTCACTATTAAAGTGAAATAGATAATTGTGTTCATATTTTTATAAAATAAAAGTTATATTGAAATAGTATAAAATTATTATTATTGTTTTAAAATAAAAGTTTACAGTATTTTACTACTAATTACACGAAGAACGTTACTGCTACCTATGATGGTGTCCAAAATACAATATGAAAACATGAAAACTTCGGAATTCGCCAGCCTAATTAGGGTTACCATCCGTCCGGATTTGTCCGGCTTTTTAATTCGTCCGGATTTTTTACGCAGATAGAAAAAAAAATTATTTTATCATTTAATTACTTTAAAATAAAATGCACGTATCAAATCAGTCTTCAATCTTTATTTAAATATACATTATGCATTGAAGTATTTCAACTAGTTAACTGTTAAACTAATTACCTAGTCAGTCTCATGACTCATCTCAACTAAAAAGAATCTACAAATAAATAAAATTGTCGACCAATTTTTCTCAGACCAATATATTGACAAAAAAAAAAAAAATTACAAATTAATATAACACAAGATGACGTTAATTTTAAATTCCACATATTTTTTATTTGATAATAAATGCTATCAACAAATTGACGGTACTCCTATGGGTTCTCCATTGTCTCCAATTTTTGCTGAATTTGTTATGAGAGATTTAGAAAAGCAATGTTTTGGTAATCTTAATTTTTTACCTATTATATATCATACATATGTTGACGATATTTTTTGAATTATTCCTAAAGATAAAATAAACTAGGTACCTATATGACTTCTATATTTAATAATTTTCATCCCAAAATTAAATTCACACATGAAATTGAAAATAATAATCAAATTAGTTTTCTAGATACACTAATTATTATTAATAATAACGGTAATGTTGAATTTAACTGGTATAATAAACCAACTAGTTCTGGTAGAGTTTTAAATTTTTATTCTAATCACCCAATAAATCAAAAAATAGCTATGGTTTATAATCTTATTGATAAATTTATTTTATTATCTAAACCAAAATTCCATTTAAACAATTTTAATTTAGTACGGCAAATCCTTCTTGCTAATTCTTATCCTCTTAAATTTATTAATAAATTTTTCAAAATTAGAAATAATAAATTAAGTAACAAAAAACCATAATCCACAAAACAATATTAATAATGTTGATTGTCCCTTTATTGTGATTCCTTTTTACAAAAATATTTCTCAGAAATTTAGTTCATTTCTTAAAAATTTAAATATAAAAACAGTTTATAATGTTAATAACAAACTAGACAAAATTATTAAAAAGGGAAAAGATAAACTAAACAAATTACAAAAACATAATGTTGTTTACAAAATTAGTTGTGAAGATTGTGATATGAATTATATTGGGCAAACAAAAAGAGCGCTTAAAACACGAATTAACACCATAGCAATCCAAAATTACACCCTGATAAGCATAATGTCGTTACTAAGCATAAAATTGAATATGGCCATAAAATTAATTGGAATAATGTTAAAATTTTAGATAATGAAAGTAATTATTTCAAAAGAAGTATTTCGGAAATGTTATACATATATAAAATCTAACAAAAACTCTCAATTAGATACCGAAAATTTAAGTAATATATGATATTATTTTGAAATAAAATTTTGTTCTTTTTAAATAACTTTTTCTTTAGGGGTACTTTGATATCCATGACTACGTATTAAAAATTTGTTTGTTATTAATTTTTCATTAATTCTTTTGATTCTTTCAAAAATATTCAATCATCGTGCATTCTATATTAAATATTAACATTGAAACAGGATCATCATCACTCTAAATTATTAGAGTTATTTTTTCACAATTAAATATTAAATAACTAATACTACCTAATAATTTTTATATTTTTTAAATTTTTCTGAAGAAAATTCAAATCCGGATCGAAACGTCATCTTGTGTTACCTATATTGATTTGTTATTTTTTTATTTTTTGTCAATATACAGGCTGAGTTTTAAGTTGATGCTTTTTTTTACAGCGTGTAAAAATCAAATAGACGAGCAAATATTTCAAATAGTTTTTTTATCAAAACTCAAAAATAAGAGAGAAACAGCCTTTCGAAGTTTAAATAAATTTTATTAAATTTTCTTTAATTTTGAGGTCGGTCCTGGAGTTATATTATGTCTCTATGGAAATATGTTATTATTATCAAGTGAAGAGCAACCACGCAAAAGTTAATATGTCCAAAAAATCATAATTTTCACGCTTAAAGTTTTGTCATTTATAAAAAACTTTGCCCAAAAATCAGAATTTTCATTTGGACATATGAATTGAGTTTTGTTTGAACAGGTTGGACCTATTGAGTTTTGCTTGCACAACTGGGGGGACAAATTAACTTATGGTCGATAGATTTATTTTTTTATAAACAGTATTAAAATAAATGTATTTTTACTCTTTATTTGTCAAAATTTTTAACTCAAACAAAATTAAACATTCTATAAAAACAAACTTTTACTCCCGATTAACAAAATTAAACAAAACATTTTAGTAAAAACGTAATTTTTTTTTTTATTTTCTTAAATATGTAAAGCCTCCTCTTCGTCTAAGGCTCTAAGCAATCGCATGTTTGTTCTATTTCCGTTTCCGTGTCCACATTTTTTTGTGTCGAATTTTGTCTATAAGAGTTTTGTACCATGCAAGACCACATCATTTTCCCAATTTTCATTATACTCAGCTGTTAGCAAACTTTTCAAATTTTGAATCTTAGCTGGGGGCAGCAGAGCTGTCGTCCAAGTTTCACTTCAGGAAGCTTTGTTCCACGTTTGCACAGGTTCTGGGGCGTTTCCTGTTCATTGTCAAATCGGTAGTTACCCAATTCTCTCATTACTACACTATTTTTTTTTGTTTTGCCGCTATGTAGATGTATTATAAATCTTTTTAAAAAGATTCCTTTTTTATCTTATTGTAACACCCTGATTTGTGCTACTTTTAAATAGATGTCGCACTATTTTATATTTTCGGCAGAAAATGGTACTACAAAAGTATTAGGACTTATTCACTTTTGTTTACATACAATGCATTATACATAAAGATAATAACAGGACTAATGCAGTTTTGTTTGAATACACATATAAAAGTGGCCCATATTGGACATGTTAACTTTTGCTTGAATAATCAAACTTCCCTATTTTTTTTCAACGGGAAATATTCACTTTTGCTTGAATAATCAAACTTCCCTATTTTTTTTCAACGGGAAATATTCACTTTTGCTTGATCTAGACCACAAAAATCGATAAATATCAGCATTTTGCGTCCATTTCTATGTATAACTCAAAATTAATAAAAATGGACCTATTAACTTTTGCGTGGTTGTTCTTCAAGTATTCACAGAAATAATTGAGGCACACACAATCTCTCAAAAACAGAACAATACACATAGGTACTTGATAATAACAACTTATTTCCATAGTGACATAATATAACACCAGGACCGACCTCAAAATTAAAGAAAATTTAATAAAATTTATTTAAACTTCGAAAGGCTGTTTCTCTCTTATTTTTGAGTTTTGATAAAAAAAACTATTTGAAATATTTGCTCGTCTATTTGATTTTTACACGCTGTAAAAAAAAGCATCAACTTAAAACTCACCTGTATTGGTCTGAGAAAAATTGATCAACAATTTTATTTATTTGAAAAGTTCTATTCAGACGTTAATCAAAGATTTAAAAAGAATCTGCTTTGGGCATATTAAATATTAATCTTTTGTTTAATTTGTTTAATTTACTAATTACCGGTCAACCTCAACAATTCTACACAGAATTCTTAAGAAAATCTTAAAGGTTATAAATTTACGAAAATTCTCACTTACTTAATTAATAAGAAGACACTAATTTTTTTTTATTATTAGTTTGTGGCCTGACTGTCTTTGGCCAGTAGCCGTATGTATGAGCTTTATTCCGATTTCCGTTTCTTTCGTTTCTATAGAGGTTTATTCGGCACTCTTTCAAGTATGAATAGATTGCTTTATAGGAGGAGTAGTCTTGTTCGGTTAGGATGTTGATTACATCGTCCCAATTAGTACATTTTTGAATGTTATTAACATTGAATAGGATATATCTTAGGATTCTTAGGTGTAAGAATTTTGGACACTGGAAAAGTATATGATATGTGTTCCCTTCACCTGTTTCACATACACACATAGGGCTTTGAATTACTCTTATCCTTTTCAAATGTGAGTAACTGCTGCAGTGTCCTATGCGGATCCTGTTAAATGTATTTATAAAACCTCTATTTTCCTCAAATTGTTTATACCATGGATTTAGACTAATTTTGGGTTTGATTCTGTTTAACTGTGTTCCTGTGAGCTGCTTGTGAGTGTTCCAAGTGTTCTGCCATATCTGTAAACATTTATTTTTGGAGTTAGTACCTATATACAGGATGTTTGGCACATGAACCGACACAATTTTTTGGGGGGTTCTCGTGGTCATTGTGATCATTTTAACCCCAATGACTTTTGCCCTAAGTGTCATGGTTATCGAGATACGATTTTTTTTAGTTATTTTCGAAAATCGGCCTAAAAATTGCCTTCAAAAAATCGTAACCTGTTTGTTTTTGGTACTAGAGACACGAAAATACATTTATTGAGTTCTCGAATGACTCCTTGTTCTAAATGAATCATAATTTTATGCAAATAGTATCAGGAAAAAGACCCTATGGACTTTTAAAGTGCCTGTATTAATAAAAACCAGTAGAAAAAAATAATTTAAAAATCATTAAAAAAAAAATTAACGGGTATTTAGAAATTAGTTTTGTTTAGAAAAATACTCCACTTTATCCTCTTTTCAACGATATGCCACATGTCATATTTATCATTCAGAATGTAGCCAAATTAAACATTACCAGTTTGCAAGAGTCAACTCGTGCACCAAAAAATATCGAGTCAGGTAGTCAGCCGTTATGGATCTAAGATGTAAATAACAAGTCTTGTTTCACTTTTCATTAAACGATATTTACTGTTAAACAGGTAGACAATGATTACAAAATTTGCTCAAATTGTGCCACTCCACATCGGATACAAGCACGACACCTATTTCTAATTTCAACAGTTGTTGTTCTCAAAAGCATTTCCCTTTTCATTATTTCAAATGCAGCGTCTATTCTTTCTATTAAATTTTCTCTGCTGGGTACCTCCGTTGCGTATACTAGATCTTTAGCACGTCCCCAGACATAAAAATCTATAGGTGTCAGGTCTGGGGATCGCGCGGGCCACGGGATTGGGCCCATTCTTCCAATCCACGAATTGATGAAAGAATAATTTAAAAACTCGCGTACTGATCGTTGGTAATGTGCCGGACAACCGTCATTCTGAAACACTATCGGCACGTCTTCTTCGTACACAGGCACTTCTGCCAATAACTCTGGGAGATTATTCTCTAAAAATTCCAAATATGCATCTCCATTTAAGCGTTGGGGTAAATAAAACGGCCCAATAAGATTTTTGTTATTTACATCCTAGATCCATAACGGCTGACTACCTGACTTGATATTTTTTGGCGCACGAGTTGACTCTTGCAAACTGGTAATGTTTAATTTGGCTACATTCTGGATGATAAATATGACATGTGGCATATCGTTGAAAAGAGGATAAAGTGGAGTATTTTTCTAAACAAAACTAATTTCTAAATACCCGTTAATTTTTTAAATGATTTTTAAATTATTTTTTTCTACTGGTTTTTATTAATACAGGCACTTTAAAAGTTCATAGGGTCTTTTTCCAGATACTATTTGCATAAAATTATGATTCATTTAGAACAAGGAGTCATTCGAGAACTCAATAAATGTATTTTCGTGTCTCTAGTACCAAAAACAAACAGGTTACGATTTTTTGAAGGCAATTTTTAGGCCAATTTTCGAATATAACTAAAAAAAATCGTATCTCGATAACCATGACACTTAGGGCAAAAGTCATTGGGGTTAAAATGATCACAATGACCACGAGAACCCCCCAAAAAATTGTGTCGGTTCATGTGCCAAACATCCTGTATATCAGTGTATGGTAAGAAATGAGTGTTACTTGGTGTTTTTTCTGTTGCGCTTTTGGCTAGATAGTCAGCTAGATTGTTTCCTTGTATAGAGTTGTGTGATGGTATCCAGGTTATTGTTACTGTGTTCCCTGTTTTTTCTATGTTGTAAAGGAGTTGTTTTATCAAAAGTATTACATTTGATGTATTGCTGGTTGTATTATTTGTTTCTAGTGTATTTACTACACTCTGCGAATCCGACAATATTATCGAGTTATGTAATTTGTGGTTCAATATGTACAGTAATACTTCGTATATTGCGTATGCCTCTGCCGTATATATTGAAGCGTGATTGTGTAGTCCGAAGGTGCGGTGAGATTTTAGAGTTGGAGAGTACCACGCAAATCCCGTGTTACCCGTTTCATTATTCTTTGAACCGTCCGTGAAAAATATCGTGTGATCTTTGTAATTTTCGATGATTTCTGCCTGTAGAAGAATGGGATTGATTAGTGCTGAAGTGTATACCTGTTTACTAATAAAACTAATATTGATGATGTTTGGAGGGTGTATTAGGGCCTCGTATTCTATTTTGTATATCGGGAGATTGCTTGTACTTATTATGATTTCTTCCTCTTGAAGATATCTGTATCTTTCCAAACTATCCACTATTATTGGCAGGGTTTTGTGAGCCCAATAATTTTTGATTGTGATATATTTGCTTAATAAATTTAATTTTATTACGATTTTGTTGTTGCCGCGAGATAGAGATTTTATTATGTACCTATCTGATAAATATCTTCGTCGTATTGACAGTGGGTTGATGCATGAGTCTACCTCCATAGCTATTATAGGTGAAGATTTCATATAGCCCATTACTAATCTGATTGCCTGATTCTGTACACTGTACAGTATCCAGTTTTCTAAGTGTTGTTTTACTATCATTGGAGTACAGAAAGCAACCATAATCTAGTCTAGATCTTATTATTGCTTTATAAACTATGGTCATAACTGTGGGGTGTGCTCCCCACCAAGTGCGAGATATTGTTGTCATTATGTTAAGGTATTGAAAACTGCTATTAGAAAGATGTTCAATATGTTTATTCCATTTTAACTTAGTGTCTAGGTACATGCCTAAAAATTTATGATTGGATTTAGTGGGTATGATCTTGTTTGCTAGTTTTGTCTGTATGTTCGGAATTATTCTGTTGTTAGTAAATGGTACCGTGACACATTTTTCTGGGGTGATTGTTAAGTGTAATTCAGATAGGTATTGATTTAGTTGATCGAGTCCCGTATTAATGTCCCTAGTACAAGTATTGAGATCTTGGTGCTGTTTGTATATGACAATATCATCTGCATATTGGAGTACTCTGCACACATTGTTTACTGACAAGCCCAGTTTAATTGTGTATAAGTTAAACAATATTGGGCTAAGAACTCCACCTTGTGGAAGACCTTTGTATACTGTCCTGGGGCTTTTTGTGTAGTTTTGGAATCTAATAGTAACGGTTCTTTTTGATATGAGTTTATGTATGATTTTAATTAGTTTTGGTGGAATGTTTAACGAGTATAATATGTCTATAAGAGTTGGTATGTGTACGTTGTCATAAGCTGATTTGATGTCTATAAAGGTGGCGACAACCGATTCTTTTCGGGAGAATGATAGAAGTATGTCCGTGACTAGAGTAGTTAAGTTGTCTGTTGTACTTTTGCCTTTTCTAAATCCAAATTGATAGTCAGTTGTTATTTTATTTGTTTCTGTCCAGTGCTCTAATCTTGTTTTTATAATGGTCTCAAATATTTTACCTAGGCATGATGATAATGCAATTGGTCTATATGACGTGTGCTCGTTTGGGTTTTTGTTATGTTTTAATATTGGTATTATAATTTGATCTTTCCATTCTGAGGGGGGATTGTCTGTGTTGAGTACATGATTATAAACTTTGAGTAATTTATTTTTTAAAAGTGGAGTTAATTGCTGAATCATGCTATAGGTAATGTTATCTTTTCCGGGTGCCGATTCTTTTTTGTTTTTTAGAGCATAGTTTAATTCACTGATTGTAATTGGGTTTGTTAGCTTATGGTTTGTATTCTGTGTTGTGATTGTGATTTCAGTCTCGTTGAATTCTGGTACATGGTCCGGGATAAGGTTTCTCGTAAATTTCTCTAGCCATATGGATGGGTCTTTATTGTACTGTGGAATTTCGCTATTAATGTTTTTGAATATTTTAATCGTCTTCCAAATACTGGTGGAAGAGGTATTAATATTCAACTTTTCACAGTACCTTCTCCAAGACTCCCTTTTCTTTGTCTTGAAGGTATTTTTAATTGTGGCTTGTAAATTATTGTATCTATTGTAGAGGCTCAGGGTGCAGCTTTTATAGAATTCTTTTAATGTTTTTTTTCTATCCTGTACTAACCTGGTACATTCGTCATCCCACCAAGGGGGGCTACTTTTTTTTATGTTTGAAACTTACAGTTTTAGGTATGGTAATATCCCTAGCCTCGGTTATACAATCTACTATATATCATCATTCATCATATTTTTCTATTGTTTTGCTTTACAGAATTTATTTATTTGTTCCCTATATGCTTCCCAATCTGCTTTTTTGGTCTTGTATTTCCCATGTGTGTGTTTATTAATTTGTGTGATGTTGTCATTGATTATTAAGATGCATGGGAAGTGATCACTTCCTAAGGTTTCATCGTACCTGTACCATTTTACTTTAGTGGCGATATTTCCAGATGTTAATGCTAGATCGATTATGCTTTTGGTATTGGTTGAGGGTCTAATTCTAGTCGGTGATTGGTCGTTGTTTACTATAAGGTTGTTATGGTCTATTGCTGCTTTGAGATTTCTGCCCGATGTGTTTATTGTATCACAACCCCAAGCTGGGTTGTGAGCATTGAAATCTCCACATATTATTATATCTTTATATGTTAATTTGCACAGTTCATCGATGAATTCTTTGTTAACAATTGTTCTAGGTGGAATGTATGTTGAAACTATAATTGTTTCTTTAATTTTTATTGCACAACAGTTGATATCTTTGGGAGTGATGTCAAGTAAGTCTATATTTTGGAATATAACTACTGTTTTTTTAACAAGGATGGCAGACCCGCCCCAACCATCACCACGGTCAGATCGGACTGCTATGTAGTTATTGATTTTAACTGACTGGTTATATTTTAAATGCGTTTCTGCTATTATTATTATTTCTGGGTTATGTTCGTTAATTAGTGTATACAAGTCATGTCTGTTATTATAGAGTCCTCTTATGTTCCAGTGAATAATGGTAAACGCGTGTCGGTTCAATGTTGGTTATTATATTTATCTTTAAGTAAGTGTATTAGCTGGGTCAAAATTTTGCTATGCATATTTGGTGTAGCATTTCGGGCTTCATTTTCGTATTGTTCTATTATCTTGTTCATTTCTGTGTTTATGACGTTTCTACTTGGATGATTGTAAACTGGCCCTGTGCTAATATTGGGTCTCCTAATTATCTCATTATACTCTTCTCGTTCGATACGTTGTCTTTCTGTCTGAGGTTCATACATCCTTCGTTTACGTATTGTTGTGTTACTTGTTGTGTTTGCATATGTTCTCCTGTTTGTTATGTTTGTGTTATTGTAGTCTGTAGCCTGTTGTGTATAATGTGTTTTTGTAATGTTGTTTGTTGTGTTAAGGACTGGGAATGATCTTAAGTTTACTGTATTGTTCATATTTCGGTTTGTTGTGTACTCTATGGGAACCTTTTCTGCTGCTTCAAAGAACGTGAGATTATTTGACGCCATTAACTGCTTGATTCGAATTTGTCTAGATCTTTCAGAGCATATGATATGTGTAGCTAAGTGTGGGCCTTTGCATACTGTACAAGTAAATTCTGTAACGGTGCAGGTGTTTGAGTCGTGTTCTTGTGTGCATTTGATACATCTTTGTTTGCCTTTGCAATTTGCAAAACTATGTCCGTATCTCAAGCATTTGTAACATTGACGTACCGGATATATGTGATAAGTTACAGGGTACCTAATATAAAACAGCGAAATTGAGGAGGGAAGTATTTGTCCTAAGAAGGTTACCGATATGGTTTGTGTGGGAACATATTCAGATTCTCCATTCTCATTAACTTTCCTTCTACTGAGTCTTCTGACTCCAACTATTTTTCTAATACTTCTTGCGTGTTCAATAATTGTGTCATCGCTAACCGAGAGATCAATTCCTCTAATGATCCCTGTTCTTACCGCCCTGAACGTAGGGACAAATGCATGCAAATGATAAGGTTTTAGGATTTCTGAATCTATAAAGTCGTTTGCCGCTTTAGCTCTATTAAATTGTATGGTTACTTTGTTTCTACCGGCTTTTTTAACTTCAGTAACGTTTTTGATATTTTTAGAAACTAGTATTTGGCCTACCTTGATGGGGTGAAGGCCCACTACCTCCCTATCAGCTGCTGTTGATTCGATATGGACCATATATGGCCCTATATCGTCTATTTCATATTTGTACTTGGTTAATTGTCTTTCTGTTGTAGTTGTGCTTTTTCCGGTAATTGTTTGATTTGTTTGGTTATTGGTAATATTTTTGTTTTTATCTGTTGAGTGATTTAAATTGTCTGAGTCTAATTCCATAGTCATATTTCTGTTTACATTTCCATCCTCTCTCGACCCACCCGGGTCGGGAGGTTTTGGTTGGGGCCCGCTGGCCATAATAAATTATGGCCCGCGTGGTCCCTCCCTATGAGGTTTCCCTAACCTCTATGTTATTACTATTGTATGATTGTATACTTATAATATATAATTAGTATAAATTTTGTTACCTGTTGGTATCAAACGTCACAAAACACAAAAAAGACAACACAAAGTATTAACACTGTCAGTTTTTAAAGGAATTACTGGATGAGAAGGATTACGCTTAAATTTCACGTGTGTTTCCTATGAAAGCTCAACCGGAAGTCAAGACACTAATTAACACAGAACATAGAATCACAGAAAGGACGGTCTTTTTACTTTTTAGAGAGACGGAAACAGCCATTTTGAACCTTCAAGTTTGACTCATATTTTGCTATCTCTATTAGGTTTGTTCCAAGCAACCGCGAACGGTAACAGAACCGTACACAGTATTGTCACTGCGCAAGACTGTCCTGCGCACTAGCTCAAAAATCGATACTGCGCAAGATAGTCTTGCGCAGTGACAAGACTGTGTACGGTTCTGTCACCGTTCGCGGCTGCTTGGAACAAACCTATTGTCAAGTTTGAACGCTGTATTCGCTATGTGCAACATCAAAGTGGCGACATCTAGCGTTATTGACCGGCGAACCCACTGCCAATTTTATACATTTATGCCAAATGTGACAGCAAGTAAAACGTAAAATTAAAGTTTATGATAAAAGTGGAAAGTATGGATGCCATATTAAAAACGGGTTTTGAAAAAATAAATTTTTGTATAAATTTTCAACCTCAAACTGTGCCAAAGGGTAAAGGTTTCGCTGTGGCTAATCATGTATAATTGATGTTGCTTCAGCTAGATTTTCTGAAGTGGGATAAAAAATTCTAGACACTGTTGTCCTGTGTACACTGTACAGATCATCTAAAATGTATCAATAGCTGGACACACACAGAGGTTGAACCAGCAGTTTTAACCGTCACTGATAAGTCTGCCGGTTTGATGCGTCACGCCGGCGTGTCGGTTTAAACTTTAAACCGTTGTCATCCACTAACGCAAAACAAAAATCCACGCATCAGCCTGGCATAGATTGATCTGTCACATGCCAAACTGCACGTTAGTGGGAGAAACTGGCAGATTTATCCACAGATTCAACCGTATGGGTGGAATTTCGTCTTGACGAAAGTTTTTAAACGGCACGGTTTATGTGTTACTAAAGTGAACCAGTGACGGATTTAGGCTTGCTGCCGCCCTAGGCCTCATTCGATGCGCCGTCCTTTTTGATAAAATGAATTTCATTAATTTTGATCCAACATTTTTATTTAAAAATAACTTTATTTATTGAAATATAATTTTTAAACATGCCTAACTAATAAAAAATCGAAAGTAAACTAAAAATAAGTTTCAGACCAAGCAGGGCGGAATCCCAAAATATGAAATTCCAATTCGAAAATTTTTGGTCAATCTCATCTATTGTGAACTCAATGCGGGGACACTCTGTATATCAATATGGTACTTTTAAAAAAAAACTTCGGAGAAGTAAAAACTTCGTTCTGTGCTAAATTCAAAAACTTGAGGCGACTGGATCTCAAGATTATAACTTAAAAAAAAAGAATTTCAAGGCAGACAAGAAATTGAAATCAAGCTCGAAATTCTGTGCCTAAGACGTCGAAAAAAAATGAATTTCGAGGCAAAGAAGGAATTGAAATCCAACCTCGAAATTCTGTGTTATAAAAGCTACAAGAGCAACAGCAAAAAAAAGTGCACAGACGGCGTTTTTTTAGTGGTAACTAAAGGAGTTATGCGAACACCGTCTTTGCATTTTTTTTTTTGCTGTTGTTCTTGTAGCTTTTATAAGCACAGAATTTCGAGGTTGGATTTCAATTCCTTCTCTGCCTCGAAATTCATTTTTTTTTTCGACGTCTTACGCACAGAATTTCGAGCTTGATTTCAATTTCTTGTCTGCCTCGAAATTCTTTTTTTTTTTAGTTATAATCTTGAGATCCAGTCGCCTCAAGTTTTTGAATTTAGCACAGAACGAAGTTTTTACTTCTCCGAAGTTTATTTTTTAAGTACCATATACAGTGTGTCCCCAGTTCACAATAGATGAGATTGACCAAAAATTTTCGAATTGGAATTTCATATTTAGGGATTCAGCCCTGCTTGGTCTGAAACTTATTTTTATTTTACTTTCGATTTTTTTAAATCAAGTAGGCCTTTACAGTTGAACAAAACATCTTTTCATTTCAGGTAAAGTACCTTTTCCGTTAATAGTACGCAAAAGTGTCACTAAGAAAAGTTGTTCACAATGAAAAATTATGACGCTATGCAAATTTTCAGAATGATCGGCCTACTTTGATAATAGAAGTAGAAAAATATTTATTATTAACGATTACATGATAAATCTTAGATGAGAAAACAGGATATAAGTGTTAAAATTAACATTCAAATTTTTACAGTTTATCAAAAAAAATAAATTAAACTTCAACTAGCGTGACCTGTGCGAATTATTCGCACTAAATAAGTATAATAATTATCACTTTACAAAATATTGTAATATGATTGCAGGTATTCAATTCGTTTCTAATTTTGCACACTGCTTATAACGTTCTTCTTTTTGTTGTAAAATAAATATTTTACTAAAATTGTCATATAGAGGCGCAAGTAGCAAAAGCGTTGTTCAGCGTTGCCCGTCAGATGGCAGTATTTACAATATGATGGTCAGATGACAGATTGAAGTGTTAACGTTACGCTGTTCAGAGTTTATTTAATTTAATTTACAAAAACAATAGCAATAATAAATTTTTTAGTTGTCGATGTCAGTAGAGCAAGCAATTATCTGTAAAATGATATATAATTTATGTAGAGAAATTGTGTGGTTTTTTCTAAAAAGGGAAGCAAACATCTTACACCTTAGCGTATTAATATATATGATGATGATTACTCTATTCGGCTTCCTCCACGCAATTGTTTTTCAAACAAAACAAAACGAATGTGGATTTTATCAAAGTAGGCCGATCATTCTGAAAATTTGCATAACGCTATAATTTTTCATTGTGAACAACTTTTCTTAGTGACACTTTTGCGTACTGTGAACGGAAAAGGTACTTTACCTGAAACGAAAAGAGGTTTTGCTCTACTGTAAAGGCCTACTTGATTTAAAAAAATCGAAAGTAAACTAAAAATAAGTTTCAGACCAAGCAGAGCGGAATCCCAAAATATGAAATTCCAATTCGAAAATTTTTAGTTAATCTCACCTGTAATAATAACTACATCGTAGTTCATTTATCAATCAAGTTTATTATACAAAGTAATTGCTTTTACATTTTAATTATTACATAATATAACTATAGAAGTACTCTAAAACTAAATTATGTCACATCTCCTATGTCAAAAAAAATAAAAATTATATTCTTTGCGCTTAACAAAATATTTCTTAAAATTAATTTTATTTACATTTTTACATAGGTAAATCAATCAAGATCAATATTTTTAAATTTTGTTTTTTTTTTTATGTATAAGTTAGTCTATTGGGTTGCACAATAACCCGACCATAACATGTTACTTTATTTCCTGAAGGAATATTTTCAGTTGGCTGCAGATTTTTATTTTTTGTGTTATTTTCAATATTGTCATAATTGTATTTTACAAACGGAATTAAGTGAAATCTGTTTCTTCTTAAAACAGAACCAGTTTCAAATATTTTGACTAGATATGATCTTGGTTGATTTTCACATTTTTCTAGTACCTCGCCTGTCAACCATTTATTTTGATGTCTTATTTTAACTGATTGACCTGGCAATAATGAACTTAATTTATTAGATGTTTTGTCGTGATAATATTTTTGTTTGTTTTGTCTTATTTTCAGTTCGGTTTTTAAAAAGTAATGATCAATTAATTTTGGTTTTAACAAGCTATCAGCTATTGGCAATAATCCTCTTAGTCGACGACCAAATAAAATTTGAGCTGGTGAACCAATATTACTTGAAATTGGTGTATTTCTAAGTTCCAGTAAATTTAAATAAATATCTGTGTTATTACATAATGATTTCTTTATAACGGATTTCACTGTTTGAACTGTGCGTTCAATCATGCCATTCGATTTAGGATAGTTCGGACTAGAGGTAATATGTTCGAAATTCCATGTTTTTGAAAACGTTTTAAATTCTTCGGACGAAAACTGTGTAGCATTATCTGATATTAATTTTTTAGGGATACCATGACGAGCAAAGAAACTTTTTAAAGTGTCAATGACCGACTTACTTGACATATTATTTAATTGCTTAATTTCAAAATATTTTGAGTAATAGTCTACAAGTAATACAAAAATTTTATTATTTAATTCGAACAAATCAACAGCTAATTTTTCCCATGGAATATTAGGTATGGAATGCGGCATTAAAGGTTCTGACTGATTCATTTTGCGAAATGATAAACATAGTTCACAATTTGAAATTAAATTAATTATATCTCTACTGATCCCAGGCCAATATAAAATTTCCCTAGCTTTAATCTGTGTTTTCTCGATCCCAAGGTGATTGTAGTGTAATTTATTTAATAATTCTTTTCTTAATTCTTTCGGAACTATAATTCTGTTTCCTTTAAAAATTAGTCCCTGACCTATTACCAACTCATCTCTAAAAGACCAATATACTTTTAATGATTCCGGAATGTCGCATTTTAGTTTAGGCCAACCGTTTTTTATAAATTTTTTTAGATTACATAATTCTACATCAACATTTGTTGCTGCTTTTAAATCTAAGATTTTATTTTCAGTAATTGAGAGATTATTTACTATCATGTATAATTGAGATTCAATTTCATTTTCGTTTAAATTTAATTGTAATTTATTATTTTGATTTTGAGCTCTGGATAATGTATCTGCTATATATAATTCTGAACCAGGAACATACATTAATTCAAAGGTATACATTTGTAATTTTATAAGCATTCGTTGTAAACGAGCAGGACATAATACAAGCGGTTTCTTTTTAATTGCAACTAGAGGCTTATGGTCCGTGTGCACTATAAAAGTACGACCATATATATATATTCGTGAAATTTTTCACAAGCAAACACTATCGCGAGCATTTCTTTTTCGATTTGTGCATATTGTTTTTGAGTGTCTGTTAAAGCTTTTGATGCGTATGCAACTGGAGCGCCGTTTTGTAATAGAACAGCGGCTACTGCATTCTGAGAAGCATCGCATGATAAAACTATCGGTTTGTTTTGATTGTAAAATTGTAAAATCGGTTCATTTATTAGTAATGATTTTAATTTTTCAAAAGAATCAATTTGCGTTTCGTCCCACACCCAATTAATTTCTTTTTTAAGTAAAACTCTTAATGGTGCAGTTAATTCGGACATATTTGGAATGAATCTATGTAAATAGTTTATCATACCTAAAAATCTTTCAATATCTTTTCTATTCTTGGGGGTTTCTATATTCTTTATCGCTTCAACTTTTTCTTCATCGGGTCTTACGCCCTTATCAGATATTAAATGTCCCATATATTTTATTTCATTAACTCCTATCTTACATTTCTCTTTATTTAATTTTAAATTTATTTTTCTACATCTTTCCAATACTTTCTTTAATCTCTGATCGTGCTCTTCTTTACTTTTCCCGAAAACTATAATGTCATCAATATAAATGTGTATTCCTTCTATATCATCAAAATTTTCTATCATGTTCTTATAAAACACTTCACTAGCTGAGGAAATACCGTAAGGTAATCTTTTAAATTTATACCGACCAAAAGGGATAGAAAATGTATAAAGTTTTGAACTTTCAGGAGAAAGTTTAATCTGCCAAAACCCACTCGTAGCGTCCAAAGTGCTAAAGATTTTTGCCCCATCTAATTTACTTAAAATATTCTCAATAGTCGGAATCTGGAAGTGTTGCCTTTTAATGGCTGTATTTAGATCTTTCGGATCCATACATAATCGTATATCCCCATTAGGTTTAGAAACAATCACAATTGAATTTACCCAGGGAGTGTGCTCTGTAACTTTTTCAACTATACCTGTCTTTTCTAAAATATCTAATTTTATTTTTAATTTGTTTTGAAGTGTGAAAGGAATTCTACGTGGAGAATTTACAACAGGCTTAACCGTTTTATCTATTTCTATGTTATATTCACCACTTAAACAACCTATTCCTCTAAAAACATCTTCATAATTTTTTAAAATATTTTTATTTTGATCTATAATCGAAACTCGTTCAATTAAATTTAAATCAGTGCTTGATTTTAAACCTAAGATTGCCGGTAAATGTGACTTGACTACAAAAAATTCAATGTCTTTACGCAAGTTATTATATAAGCAATTTAAATGACATTTACCAATAACTTGTATCGAATCGCCACTGTAATTGATTAATTTTTGATCATTTTTAACTAATTTATTTTCGTTATAATTTAATTTTTTCCAAATATTTTCAGGAATTACATTTACTTGCGCGCCCGTGTCAATTTTAAATTTTACATCTGTATATGTTCCAGGTTTCCTCTAAATTTCTATCTTTTTCTACAGAACCTATTATTATTTCATCTAATCTATCTACGCTTTCTTCTATTTCTGAATTCTCTATTGTCTCTACTTTTCTACTTAAACATTTATTTGCATAGTGATTATATTTTTTACATTTTAAGCATTGCTTACCATACGCTGGGCACCTATATTTTCTGTGTTTGTAGCCACAGGATTTGCATTCACTTCTTTCTTGGAACGACGTCCTGTTTTCGCTGTTGGTCCGTGATGTTGACGGTTGTCCACGTCCCAGTGCGTTGATTTCTACTGTCTGTGAGCTGATGCCATTGTTATCTTGACTGTAGAGTCTATTCATCTGCATCTTCGTACATTCGGCAGCTCTGCATGTTTCGATTGCTTTGGTCAGCGTTAGATCCTTTGTCCTTAATAGTAGTTCCTTTAATCCACGATCTTTTATTCCCAGTATAATTCTATCTTTTATAAGACTATCGCATAGCGTAGAAAATTCGCAGCTTGCAGATAAGTCACGCAACTCAGTCACGTACGATTCAATGGATTCGTTTTCATTTTGATTTCTTGTGAAGAACATATATCTTTCGTAGGTTACATTTTTTTCAGGATTGAAATACTCTTCAAATTTCTTTATTACGTCTTCCACGTTCTCCTTGTTTTCTTTTGGTTCAAAAGTAAAATTATTGTATACTTTGAGTGCTCGATCTCCAATAGAGTTCAATAACAATGCAGCTTGAAAATCAGCAGGTTCTTTATCACTTTTCGTTGCTTTTAAATATATATTAAATTTCTGTTTAAAAAATTTCCAGTTTTCTGAAAGATCTCCTTCCCATGATAATTCATTCAACGATTTTATTTTATCACCCATTTTTTTTTGCTTTAAATTCAATAATTTTACGTTTATCGACTGCGCCATGTAATAATAACTACATCGTAGTTCATTTATCAATCAAGTTTATTATACAAAGTAATTGCTTTTATACATTTTAATTATTACATAATATAACTATAGAAGTACTCTAAAACTAAATTATGTCACATCACCTATTGTGAACTCAATCCGGGAACACACTGTATAGTGAATTTCATTTAAGAATTAAGACGCAATATATACTTACATTAGTTTTGTTGATATGGCTGTTATTGAAATCATTATTGCATTACAGAAAATCGTTCCACATAAAATACAAGGTAAGACACTTAAGGGGAGGCACCTCTATGTGGAATGATTTTCTGTAATGCATTAATGATTTCCGTAACTACCATATCAACAAAACCCATGTTCTTAAATGAAATTTACCGTATATAAATATGAGCGTTAAATTGATATCATTTTTTTAAGACGATTAAAAAAATATCAAGTTATCTCTTTTCACCCAACACCCAAGGATTTTTATAGGAAATAAAATCACAAAACATATTTATTCTTAAAAAATTTATTGAAAAATTACAATAAATCAAAATGTAATATTTTTTATAAATTACTGGACGGCTTAGATACTTAGATCTTCAATTGAATTTAATTTACTGCATTCAGGGTACCTCTCAGACTTTTTTAATACTAGTATATTAACGATTTAAGTTAAGAGTATTCGTCCCTGCAAACACCCCCTGCACCCTTCATCTCAAATCTTTTCCCCTCGCTTAAAAACGGTTCGCGCTCTCCCGACGCTGTTTTTAAAGCTAGAGGGTTCTGGTAAACGCCAAATGAAAGATAAAGAATCAGACTGCAGATCCTTCAGGCGAATTTTTTGAAAAACTGTTTCGCCTACGTGTGAAATATTACGTAACTTATTATTTTTTTCAGAAGGTTGTAAGTTTTTTCAGGAATTTTTTATCAAAAAATTCGCCTGAAGGATCTGTAGTCGGATTCTTTGCCTTTCGTTTGGCGTTTACCAGAAGCCTCTAGCTTTAAAAATAGCGTCGGGAGAGCGCGAACCGTTTTTAGGCGAGGGGAAAAGATTTGAGATGAAGGGTGCAGGGGGTATTTTGCAGGGACGAATACTCTTAAAAAATAACAATTTCGTACTTAATCGCCTCGGTACTTTTATTATGGGATGTATATTGCATATTTCGAGAGTACCTAATGTTTAATAAGAATTAAATTGTACATTTCGAGGGTAAGACTCCCATCTTCCGAAAAAGCTAAACAGTTTAGTTTTTGCCGAAAAAGGGAGTGTTTGTCTCGAAAAATTGTTATTAAGAAGCTGTGTTTTCATAGATTAGCCAACATGAATTTAAAAAAGTTGAATTTTTAATTTTTTCCTTATGCCAATCGTTTGTGACACTTTTGTTTGTGACTAATTAATTATTGAGGAATTAAATTTTTATTCAAATCGTGTTGACTAGTCAACATTTTTAAAATCTTTTTTAAATTTTACTCTAAGGCAGCTCTATACTGTTCATAAACGAAACCTGAATATAAAGAAAAATTTAGAGGAACCATTGATAAATCGCCGAGTATATATTCAATACCTTGAATCATTTCCTAAAAGCAAAAACATATCATTAACGCAATATTTCACAATTAATAAATTATTATAAATAAAAAAAAAAAATACCTGAAAAGTTGGACGTTCGTCTAATTCAAACTGCCAACAATTAATCATTAATTGATAAAGATCGTCAGCTACATATGGTAACTGTGGTAACTTGAGTCCTTGCACAATTTTACTACCGATTTCTGCAGTAGGTATGTTGGCATATGGCGTACCTCCCAAACAGGTTACTTCCCACAAAAGACATCCATACGACCAAACATCACTCTTAGTAGTATGTTGTTTTTGACGAAATACTTCGTGAGCAGTCCAACGTACATAACTCTGATCTGATTGCATTCTCATATCCTTACTGTAATCCAATAATGCATATCCGCTCACTTTTGGAATGTTTTCAATTGTCACAGCTATATTTTTAGCACAAAGTCGTTTATGAACAATCTAAAACAACGAACAACATTTATCAAGTCGACATTAATTACTTATCGGCCGACAACATTTCAGCATTTCGATCCTCAATCATCGGGGCCGGATGGAGTCGCCGGGATACCAAGAAAAAGCCTGGCAGGCCACTATTCAATTTTTACGAGCCCCCAGGAATTGAAAATTATTGGACGCCGAGCTTATTATATTTTTTTACTAATATGTCATTGATATTTAGGAAGAAAAAAAAAATGGATTTGTTTAATTATTTAAGTTGTGAATCGCCCTTACCTTTTTACTTGCCAAATAGTCCATAGCTGATGCTACTTGTAGCATCACATTCAAAATAAATTTTTCTGATAAACTAGTAAATTTGTTTTGTTCTGGGTTTGGTTTTCGGTTATTTAATAGTAATTCTTTCAAGTTTAGAGGATAGTGTTCAATCACTATATGAAGAGTATCAGGATTTTCATATATGCCAATTAAACAAATTAAATTTTGGTGTTTGCCCACAATTATCAAACTGTTTAATTCATATAGCATAGCTTTTTCATCATTACGTTGCAACGAATCATCTGTAAAAACAAAGGGTGTTAGTGACACGCTATTCACGAGAGCTGATGTGTAATGTGACCATTTATTTTTTACACCCATAAATTGTTATTTTTTTTTAAATAAAGCACATGTTTGTAATATAGTTATCAAATGATCAATGATTGTGAGCAGGGGATGAGTTGCGTGCTCTGATTGGCTAGTGCGTATCCCATATTTGTCCCTGCTCCCCACGTCTTGCCAAATGTACTTAAATTATCAAATTGCCTAACAATCACATAGCAATTATTCATAATGGCCGGGCACTGTGATAAATAATGAAGTTTTGATGATTATTTATTACATGGCCCGATTTGACTTGTCATTATTCATATTTCCCGGGCATTATACACAATGCCCTGATTGATCACATAGTCCACAACACATCCACATGGCGTAAAGCAGCTATGTTATAGGGGGTACTGTAAAAATGATTTTTTTTTTTCACACACCTGGAATGACGTAAACACAAACAGGTTTTACTACTCCCTGTTGTAATACATTTCCCTGTACAATTTGACCAAATTTTCCGTATCCAAAAATTTCATTGTACTTTACATCTAAAAAATTCTTCGGAACACTCCACACTTTTTGTTTTAAATTCTCATAATGGTTAACCTTTTCGATCTCCTCTTCGGGAACATAGCCGTTGTTTTCCTACAATAATATTGTAAATTAGTATTTTTTTAATTTAATTTTCGGGGCCTAGGGCTTACTGAAGTCCTATGGGGACTAGGGCATTTTGCACACCCGGTTCTAGGGGTAGTCGGAACCGGTTCACCCGGTTCTACCCGGTTCCAAGCGAACAAATCGTATTTTTTTGTATAAATGATAATGGAGAGTTTGGTTACGTAGGAATTATAATGAGATAATGAATAAAATACAATTTGATATTAAATGATTATATAATTAACAAAAACTAACTTTTGAAACTATTATTAAATAATCAACAAAAACCTACTCTTGGAACTATTATTGAATGATCTACAAGAACTAACTCTTGAAACAATTTAAATAATTTGGTTTGAATTTTTTTGGTTTGCAGATGACAGAAAATTAGGAAATAATAGTACCTACTTAAATAATAGATACTAAAACACTTAAAACAGAACACACGCGTAATTTAAATTAACAATTAATACAAAATTATAATAATCTTATCAGAACCGGGCCAACCCGGTTCCATCGCTCAGAACCGGTTCCACAGACTTATTGAAATACCCGGATATACCCGGGTATTTCAGAACCGGGTACACCCGGGTGCATGCCCTAATGGGGACCCATTGTTTGTTAGATTAAGAATCTTTAAATGGGAATTAAAAGTCATTTTTACATCAACAAAAATTTCGTGAAAACTATAAACGCAAATAACTTCTAAACCAAAAGACATACAGACGTTTGTTTGTGCTCATTGGATTCGGCGTGTTTTTTCTTTTTTTTTTTTTTGTATAAGCATGATGATTTTGCCAAAGTTCCGAAAGTCTTTAAAAGCGACGGTGGTTCAGTGGTTGAATGCCCGTCTGCCAAGCGGGCGTCCTGTGATCGATTACTGGCCGGATGCAATTATCTTTTTTGTTTTTAGAATTGCAAATAACTTGATTTATTTTTTTTATATCAAAACTTTTAATGTTTCCCGTTAACCTAGAATCTTGTTTGGCGCGCAAGAAGGTTACATAGGACAAGTAAAGAAAAAAATCCAAAAATAGAGATTATAGAAATAAACACGTGGGTCATTGAAAAAGCCTGCATAGGGTCAGTGTCTGACCCGCGGCTCATAGGTTCGCCATCACTGTCATAGAGAAATTTTTTATATTTGTAATTATTTATTAAAACCTACCATTTCTAGTATTGGCCCTTGGAGAGACAATTCTTGACAGTCAGGTATTCTTCTTCGTCTATGTTGAATTCTGTATCTCAACACAAAAAACAGCAATATGGACAGCAGCAATAGAAAACTGAATAAGCCAATTGCAATTGATAATCCAAAAATAACAATCGAATTGGACTCCTCATTTTCACCATTTACTCTTAAGACAACAATGCCATGCTGCGAATGATTTGACTCACTGTAACGTATTTTTGTTAAACTGTCTTTACTACTGACGATTCCAATTGTTATATGATAATCAACATCTTCTAGTAATGGTGCGTTATAAAATTGATTATATGTCTGTCCATCGCCAACAACGAAATTATTTTTAATACTCTAAAAATCGGAGTTAATACAAATTACCTATACTTTAATAAATAGTTAGGGTGCTGACACGCAAAAAAATCATGTCGTCCCAACCTTCTGTCGCTTGGTACATAAGCTATTTAAGTAATTTAGAGCATTTTTTCTTATATGATGTATGGGGGAATCTGGACCCATTTTAAGATAGGGGGGATAATAAATTTCAAAGGTGGTAAATTAAGGGTAAAAATTTAAAAAAATTTCTGCCGCTTCGTTTTTAGGTTCTGGTGTAGCTAAATGACCGGAAAATACCACCAGCAGGAATTTTTTACCAATTGCACCCTCCCCAAATCATTCTTAAGAAAGTGAATTTATGATCATAAATCCACTTTTATAAAAGTGACTTGGGGAGGGTGCAATTGGTCAAAAAATTTTGTCGGTGGTATTTCCCGGTCTTTTGGCTCCACTAGAACCTAAAAACGAAGCGGCAGAAATTTTTTATCCCCCCTATCTTAAAATGGGTTCAGATTCCGCCCATATACCACATAAGAAAAAATACTCTAAATTATTCAAATAACTTATCTACCAAGCGGCGGAAGGTTGAGACACGGTTTTTTTTGCGCGTCAGCTCCCTAATTAAAATGTCTGTAAAAAAATGTAAATCGCGGCATATTGAAATCAAGTCTCTAGTTTGTACCGTTTGGGTTCTGAGAGTCAGATAGACACTGGTTTGAGGCCTAGTAATAACAGAGTTGTAACTAAAGATTGTAGTATTAATAGGTTCTAGTAAGCCGCTGTAACATTTTTAACTGCATCCTTTTTGATGATAATAAAAGTTATAGTTTACCAATGGTGAAATTTCAGCAGCAATGTAATAAGGCACACCGTCATTATTTGCCTCCGTATAAGATTTTAGCAGCTCAGGCAAAAAGGCTTGATGCAAATCCTCATTAATTACAATAACCCTATAAGCTGTTATTGGTCCATTATTGTTAACTGCTGGTTGTATTTTTATGACCATTTGGTTTTTGTCGCGCTTTACTACCACTGGCATTTCAGGCATTGGGTTCGGTTCTATAAATAAAAATAAATTCACCTAAATATGTAAAATTAAACGTTTCATCTCAGTGTCGCACGTCAGATTTTCTATGTAGTACCTATATATCAAGTACACAGGCAAGCTTGACTGCGTGAGTTTTTATTGGGACAATCAAATAGGAAATCACAATTATTCACCCGAAAAGTGAGTAGTTACTTTGACACAATATGTTGACGTCAATTTTATGTATGCTGTATAATTAGTATAAGAAGACTAACGGTCCCGCCCGGTTTCAGCCGGGTGCAAAAGAACGAATGGGGAAGGGAGGGACATGAGTACGCACATTCATCTTAGTTTACCGAGATGAATGTTGTGTCCAAATTTTTTGCAGTTTTCGGCAGTTCCTTGCTTTGTTACTTATTTTAAACTCATACTTCTATTTTTGTTGAAAATTTTACATGTATGTGTCATCTAGTGTCAAAATGTAAAGAGATGTATACTGCAAGTAGAATAAACAACACAACTTAACCGTCCATAGATGACTCTAAGTACTTTCACGTTTTGCTAAAAAATGCAATGATAATAAAAAGCAGTACCTATTTATACTTTTTTTAAGTAATAAATTTCTTTTAAATCAATAGTTATTGATTTAAAAGAAATTTTATGTTTTTAATTAAATATTTATTATATTTTATTAATTACAGTAATTATAACTACCTACTGTAACTAATAAAAAGTAATAAATATTTAATTGAAAACACTAGGAAAATTATTTTTATATAGGTACCTATAGTTGTAACAGTTTTCAAATGAGCTATTAATTAGATTTATTTTACTTTAATTAGTCGTAAATAAAATTAAAATAAATTTAAACATAAGCCTTAGAAGAAAGCAATGTAGAAAATACAAAAAAAAAATTAAAATATATTCGCCCAACGTGGGGCTCGAACCCACGACTCTGAGATTAAAAGTCGCATGCTCTACCGACTGAGCTAGCCGGGCTTGTGAACGCACGACGCTAATATTGGAATATTTAGTTAGGGCATTTCACCTGAATAGCATATGACGGACAAATTTTGAGATACATTCTGCAAAATTTTTCATTGATGCTCCGCTCCTATTGGTCGTAGCGTGATATTATATAGCCTACAGCCTTCCTCGATAAACGGGCTATCCAAAAAGAATTTTTTTTTTCAATTCGATTCAGTAGTTCCTGAGATTAGCGCGTTCAACCAAACAAACAAACAAACTCTTCAGATTTATATTATACAGTAGAGACGCGTTAATCCGAACCTTCATAATCCGGATTCTTTGGTAATTCGGACAGTCGTTTGATAGTATTATGTACATTGTAGTCCGGATTTTTCCAGTTTCAGTAATCCGGATCATGATACTTAGTTATTGAGTAGCTGTACCGGCACTATTTGCGTCAACACTATTGGCCGGCGGTGTGTTACAAACAGTTACATACATATTTGTTGTCAGAGAAGTGAAAGAATTTAGGTGGTTTTAGTATGTATGTAGTCGTTGTCAAACTCAGATAGAATTACATAGAGAACGCACTATGGCGCCGCGTAAACGATCACACGTTACTTTATCACTGCAAGTAAAAAACGAAATTCTTGACAAATTAAAAGTTTTATTTTTTACGTATGAATAAATCCTTTGAGCGCGCATTTTAGTTTGTTTTCTTGATAATTAAAATTACATCCAGTAATCCGGACATTTTGATAATCCGGATCAGCTGTGTTTTAATTAGTCCGGATTATCGCGACTCTACTGTATTAGTAAAGATAATGCAATAAATGGTTGTAAGTGATGTCTATATGATTCGGCTGAATAATAATAATTGTAATTCAGTTGCTCCAAAGTTAACTCACGCAGAAAAATCTGGCGCAGGTACTCGATACATTCGAAATATGATTGTGAGCTCTGCGTCTATTAATATAATATAGATGTTTTATTTACCTCCAATCAAAGTAGTGACTAAAATAGATGCTGGATATCCATTGTCATTATGAAATTGCGCCTCAATTGTCATATTATACTGCGTTCCCGGATGCAAATTGGCTATACTAATACGACAGGTGCCATTATAAACTTTCCATTGAGGTGTAGGAAGCATATACGATGCATAAGTATGTACAACGGATGCTTTAACTACATAATCAGTAATATCAGGCCAAGCTTCCGCTGGTTTCCATTGCATTTCGATTGTCGTTTCTTTAATATCTATAATTTCTACATTTTGTGGTGGCCCTGGCACTGAAATAACCATTTTTGATGAAATTTAGTTGAACTTGCGTGAAGATTTTTTTTATTTTGAAGTTAAACTTCTTTTGTCGAAGTGATTGAGATTAAAAACGAATATAGATAAAAGATTTCTGTTTGTATATTTATTGAGAACGTAATTACGTACATATTATAAAGAATACAACTTCACTCACGCAATTAGTGAAAATTTCACTAATTTGTGTTTAGAGAGTAGGCATACAGTAAAGTGATTTAGAGGAATATGTTGTTCTTGGTTATTTTAGCTGCCAAATCAAAATCTTGCCAGGCGAAACACCGAAAAGCTGATTTATGACAATACATTGTATTTACCTTTAATTCCAGTATCATAAATACTGTTTACAGTATCATCCTTGCCTCCACAAACTTGTGACACGTTTCCTCTACACTGTATATCACAGTAATTAGATTCTATGGAGTCGTCGAGAATATTCACACACCAGCATATTTCACCTTTTTTGATACCGGCAAACCTTAAATTCGATTGCCATTAGTACATTTCAAGTCATTTTTACAGGTAATATTAATAAATATACCTGTAAAAAAATGAAGCACATTCTGAAATACAATTGTCGGCAGAATCGGCTGCTCCATATTTGTCTATTTTCCGTTGAATATTTGTGTTTCTAGGCCTGTAGCAGCCAAAATACAAACCCCTCTGTCCGCTGCTATAATGCAGAAGTAATAAAAGGAAACTTAACGTTTGAATATGATTCATTTCATTACTTGTTTGTTAATTTTTTTAAAAAAACAGCTCCTAGGATAAATGTCATATTAAACTTTAAACTAAAAAAACACTGTTCTTTTAACCAGTAATTATTCAAATTGAGTTTTGAACAGATCTTCATTTGTTTGTCGATTGAATGTTTAATTCTTTAATTTTGTTACTCATTAAGTCATTACTCATTCCTGTTTAATTACTTTTGTTTACGCTTTACGTACAACACAGAACACACCTATCATGACAGACGGTTGCATGCCATTCAACGTCGTCAAGTTTATCCATATCATAGATATATATGATATATCTATGATCCATATAGTACCACACAACAGAAGCACGATCACCTGTACATACCATAGATATAAATCTATGGTACATACCTCACTTTAAGGTACGTTCATGTCATACTTTTGTATGTAACTCACCAGATGAAATAACAAAATTCCAAATATCAAATTTTAAAAACTTTGCATGTGAAAATTATTATATTGTCTCTGTTGAGGTACTTCTGGAGATCATAACAGTTTAAAATCAATTAATAAATAGGTACAACATTTGTTCAAATGTTTATTGTAATTAATCAATATAAAAAATGCTTTTTTTGTATTGTATTCAATATTACAGTGTTGATTACTCCAAAGTTTTCAAAATGCTATTAATTTTGTTGATACATTCTTCTTTTTTCTTAACACATGCGTTGTCGGCATCAATAAACGATTGTCTGTTAATTTTGCTTGGAATGAGTTTATCGACATACAGACTTTGCTGTTGGGTATAGAGATCTTTGAGTGTTTTTTCAGTTTTTTGTAATTCGGAAATTTTGTCGAAGATTTCTGGGACATCAGATTTAATTTTTTGTGCAATTAGATTCAACGTATTAATTTCGTTCTTATACTCAGCAATAATTGTTCTCGTAGCATTTAAAAATGAATTTACATCTTTAGATAATTTCAGTTTTGATAATTGTTCATCATAGGTTTCATACAAATATGATAATTTGTCATGATGCAACAGAATCTTTTCACAATACCCTGCGATTCTCATTTTTGATTCGCTTACTTCATTCTAAAAAAAAAATAACATAACTCAAAAACACTATCTTACACATAAAACTATCAAAATCTCTGTAATTTCGTTTTCTCAGAACTTTTTCCGTTAATTTGGGTATTAAGAAAATATGGCTTGACTAATTCTGGAGTATATTATTTAAATGGTCACCAAACTTTGTGCGTTTCTGCGCGCAAGGTGCCGCGTACGGCGCGAAGTCCTAAACAAAAGTTAGTATTAAATACTTACCACTGTAATTGAAAAGTCCAAACGTACATAAATAATGACTAGTATGAAGAGCAAGTAAAGAGCGATTACTACCAATATAGGTTCTTGAAGCATACGTATTTTTGGAAAAGTATATTCAATAGTGACATCTTGAATGTGTTGTTCAATCAGATTGGATTTTTTGAACACCAAAACTGGACGCCCCTGCATATCCAAATATGTAAAATGCAGCTGATTTGGTTCTTTTTTAATAGGATACGGAACTTTGATTTTAAATTCAGACGATCCCTCAGGCAAAATGATTTTTGTTGTTAAATTATCAACAACCATATCATCGAAAATATGATCTATCAATCTCATTTTCAATACAAAATCATTTCCGGCGTTATACAAATATTCATAGCTGGGCACATTATAACCAATGACGTAATGAGTTTTCCAGCCTCCAAAAAGCGGAAAACGGGGTCGTAATTCTAATTCTACAGCGTCTTTCATTACGTGCATATTTGATGTCGATATGTTTCCAATATCATCCCGATAATAAATGTCAACAGCTGCCGCTGGCAACATTGTCTAAAAATATTTCAATAATAATCAATACAGTTGTTCAATTTCAATCCAACTTTATTTGACATATGCGCACCTTAAACGATTTGACGCTAATCTGGTCTGCATGAGCTTCTCGTTGAAAATCATAACGCGAAAACGATCCCCTTAAGGTAGCTCCTGAATGAACAACTTCAATATTTTCTTCAACCGCGATATTTCCCCAATGAGATACTTCAACGGTTCGTTCCATTTCCGTTACAGTCAAAAATTGAGCGTTACTTTCAAAATGAACTTCCATTTCACTCTGGGGATACCAAATAGGTTATCAATATTCATATAAATGCACATATTATAATAGGTATATATACAAACTGGCGGGACCCGGTAGGCAAACGTTGTCCCGCCACAGACCTCGAAAAAAAATGGAATTTTAGATTAGGTATATATGTTTTTTGTATGTGAGAAATCAATATATATACATATATTGGTCGAAAAATTAAAAAAAAAATCTGAATCTCAGCAACAGCATCACCTACCGGGTCCAGCTATAGCTAAGAACCATCCAGGTGTCCCATAAGGACAAAAAAAATTTCATCAAAATCGGTCAGCCTGTTTGGGTTGAGAAGAATTAAGAACACCCGCTCACCGGAATTTTATATATACAATATATATGAAGATTAGGTATACTTACAAACGAAAATGGTTGAATATTTTCGTAAGGTCCGAACGTAATTATGGCAGCTGACTGTGAATACGGTTTAAGTTTAGTGAAATGTTCGATGTTCTTAGTATTCAAGGTAAGTGTGGAAGTTTGTTTTAAAACTGAATATGGTGAGTAGAAGTAATGATTGCCATAGTATCTGACAAGTTGTTTATCTTTTTGACTAATACTCTTCGGATAAGGATGAAGCCGATGAGTCCATACACCATCTACGTCAATACTAATTGTTTTCCCATTGCTTATTGGAGACTGCAAATCGACTTTCCAAAATTTTTTGTCTGCATGGCCATTTATTTTTATTTCTTGAATTTTCAGAGCCACTTTTGATGAATCTCCGGTCTATAAAATAAAGGAACCATTTACCATGTCTGTTTTATGTACACATTATATTGACGTATTTTAAACTTTGATAAGCACAGAAAGCCACATAAACATAATAGATATGAACTAGAAGACTTACTTGCGCTGTTATGTATGAAATTTTTGCATCAGAATCGTTAAATGCAATCAAAATAAATTTCGCAGGATCTTTACCGGTATTCTCAAAATTTATTTTACTAGATATTTTTACAAGTTGAGTCGTTAAATCAATGGACCTTTCGACATTTTTTATGACCACGTTAGAATTTATAATTTCGGAATGTACAAAGGAAAAAATAAACACGAAATATGGCAATACATGAAAAATTGTCATTTTAACGAGGAAATATTAGTCAGTTTAACCAGATAGTTGAAAGAAAGAAAACATCAACCGGCAAACAACTTAGAGGTTATAGAGATCTGTCGTCACCGCCTCCGCCTACTACTTGACCCAATACTGCCAATACCAGAGAACAGACACTTGCCAATACCTCTGCCCATAGACTAGCCTCTGCCAATACCACCATTACAGCCGGGTGTATTCGGAAACATTCTTGGTGATCTAAGTACTATGATTTGTAAGGTGGCAAGTGGACAGAATTGGACCGAAGTCTGATGTCAAAAGTTGGACGACTAGAAAATAAAGAATTAGGTTTTGGCATAAAGTTATGTGAAAATTACTTTAAAACATCTTTTAATCGCAACATGGTGCTAATAAATGTGGCAGACAAATCCTCGTACCGCTGTGTAATATTTTTACACGGAAATAAAGTGAGTTTGCTGCCCTTAAATAATAAAAAAAATTGATCATCTGTGATCGTTCAAGAGAAATGCAACAAGTGTTCAATGTGTATTAAAAGACCCCAGAGTTGCATACTTTTGTGGGAATGGCTTCTTTATTGTAAGATTTAGTATGTGGGACTCTTTATATAACAACGTTTTGTAACAATCCCAAATGCAGGAGTTTTGTAATAGATGCTGTATAATGTATTTTCATGATTTTGTTTAGGAAACTGACAATTTAATACTGTGCCCCAACCAAAGTTCTTAATTCGAATACTGACTGAAGGTTAAAACCAGGACCAACAAACCAGAAACAAAATACTGTACCTTTAAATTTGCATGCAGTAGATTTCTTATGATACTATTTTCTTATATAGATAATGATTTAAATCGTTTAATGTAACATCTAAGTTATTGTTAGTAGGTCAAGTGAATATTTTTTAAGTGGGTACTTATAGACATTTCAATAGTATAACTTGTTTGAATAGTTTACCCTTAGAAATAAAACATCGGATTGGTTGATTATTATCATTGCTGATAGATCTTTCGTTTTTAGAAGTCACTCCGTCTCAGCTGATTAAACTGTAACAAACTAAACATATCTGACGATGAGTTACACTGGTCCATCATCGGCCACTGTAATGAGCAATAACAGTAGCTGTCCATTAGCAAAACTGGGTCGAAGCTCTCCATTGTATCACCGCTCACAAAATTCACCAACATCCAATTCACCAATCTCTGAAACGTACCGATCGACCGCCCGTAAAACTTCTTGCTCACCATCGACAGCGCCTTCCTACAAATCGGTAGACAGCTATCATTTCTCATGTAGTTCGTCAAGCAGTGCCGGCCAGAGCAGCTATTCTAAAGACGGTGGTAACATAAAAATAGTATACAACGATATCAACAATGATGTTGTGCTTCCGCTTCAACCGTTTAGTCTTCCTCCTCGTTCTCGAAGTAAAACACCAGATACGGGATTTCGGAATTCGTCCGTCGTAGATAATTATCATCAGCCTGTGAATCGATCCAGTTCGCCAACATTAAAAAGTGCAGCACCTTACGACGAGTATAATCATAGAGGAGACGGTAGGAAGAGTAGCTCGTCTCCATTTCATTCGTATCATATCAATGCAACGAAAGTGCCAGACAAGTATGTTCATCGTGAATCTCCCGTTTTCGAAAAATATCATTGTATCGCACCACGTGCCATAAGAAGTTCGCCGTCTATTGATAAGCGTCACAAGTCGTGTGATGACGTAATGCGAGAACCGCCGGCATTCGAACACGTTCATACCTCCGTCAACGCAGTGAACAGATCACCTGGCCACAGAATGTATCACCGTTGTAATGATAACATCGACACGGGTGAACCGCCGTCGTATCACAGCTATATCAACGACTCAGAATACGAGGACAACGACGGTGCAGTGCTAGTTTATCCACTAGATTTTCCAAATATGTCGGCCGACCCAATTTATCCAAAGGAATACGCACAGAAAAACAACAATAATTATAATTTAAATTCCAACCTTAGATATAAAGTAAATACAAATTGCCATGAATTTAATGTAACGACTTCTGTGACTTGGCAAAGACCGGCCGCTTCTTGTAATTATTTGGTCGATCAAATAGGAAAAATGGGTCGTTCGAGTCCGAGTCTCGATCAAGGATATCATACTTTGGTATCACCTAGTCCTGGACCATCTACACCCGGACCGGGACCGGGGCATTGGATGGAATGTAACAATAAAAATGTATTTAAAGGGAAAACTAAAGTGGTGTCAAAGAACAATTATTTTTCATTACTTCCAGACAACGCTGTTCTTAAAATTTTCGCATGGCTAAATAGTAGTGAATTATGCATTTGTGCGCAGGTTTGCAGAAGGTTTGAGCATTTAGTTTGGGATCCAACTATGTGGAGAAATGTTACGCTGAAAGGTCCAAGCACAAGTGGAGATAAAGCAATACGAAATATACTTCAAAAATTGTGCGGTCATGATTTAAATGTGCCGTGTTCAACGGTAGAGAAAATATTCATCAGCGAGGGAGCTAAACTTACGGACAGAGGTTTGATAATGATAGCGAGGCAATGTATAGAATTGACACATCTTCAAGTTCAGGGCTGTGCTATGCTCAACAATTCTGCGTTATATGAACTGACTTCGAAATGCCATAATTTACAGCATTTGGACATAACAGGCTGCTTACGATTATCTGGACTAGCTGCACCCAACATCTCAAGAAAGTTAATGCTGCAATATTTAGATCTCACCGATTGTACTTCAATAGATGATCATGGCTTACGAATTATTGTCGAAAATTGCCCACAATTAATTTACTTATATTTAAGGAGATGTGTTCAAATCACAGGTAAATGTAGAATCGCGCATCTGAAATGTTTTACTAATTGATAAATTCTCTACTTTAATATTTTCATTTTACAGATGCTGGCATCAAATGTGTTCCGAGTTTTTGTTCAGCTTTACGCGAACTCAGTATAAGCGATTGTGCGAATCTCACCGACTTTGGTCTATACGAACTTGCCAAACTCGGATCTACCCTACGGTATTTATCGGTTGCAAAATGCGATCGAGTCAGCGACCCCGGTCTAAAAGTAATTGTCAGACGATGTTACAAACTACGATATTTAAATGCGCGAGGTTGTGAAGCAGTGTCCGACGATGCAATCACAGTTTTGGCGCGATCGTGTCCCAGGTTACGAGCTTTAGATATTGGAAAATGCGATGTAAGCGATGCCGGATTGAGTGCCTTAGCGGAAAGTTGTCCTAATTTAAAAAAGTTGAGCTTAAGAAACTGCGAATTAGTCACTGACAAAGGTGTACAATGTATAGCTTACTACTGCAGGGGTTTGCAACTATTGAATATTCAGGATTGCCAAATAACAATTGAAGGCTACAGAGCTGTGAAGAAATACTGCAAGAGATGCGTAATTGAACATACAAATCCGGGCTTCTTTTAAGTGCCTTGATTACATTCCATTTTTATTAATTAATATGTTGCTGATATTTGTTTTATTTGTATATAAAATTTTATATAGATCGATAATAATCATAAATTATTAATATTTTTTCACTGTGCTTATTTTGTAAATAACTTATATAGTACGAGGTATTATTGTACAAAAGTCTTAACTATACATAAAAAAATGTAATTTATGTCAAAGATGTTTTTCTCAAGTTTTTTTACATTACGACACACAATTCCAAGCCTAAAATAATATTTACACATCAAATGAAAATTATTAGCACATTTATATTTGGTATTATGTAACATTTCTACACCAAGAATATGATACCTACGTTAATCATAGAATGAAGATCTAATCTAAGTTGATACTGCAGGCTAACAAAATAATATTACGTAAGTAGGTATATTGCGTAACAAAGGTAACGTTTACCTCGACTTTTAAAAAGAATAAAAATGCTAAATCAAAAAGTTGTTATTAAGATTTGCGGTGTGAACTGTTCTCTACACACACTGAAAAAATGATCGTAAAGAAATATTGGAAAAGGAATCAAATTCTGTAAGTCGCGAAATCACAAATCAAGAAATTCGGTTTTGCTATTCAGAATTAGCTAGGAATATTATTGTAAGCATGGGCGCCGCTAGAAAATTTTCCAGGGAAGAGAAGAAAAAATACATAATATGTATCCTCTTCCCTGGAAAATTTTCTAGCGGCGCCCATGCTTACAATAATTAATATTCGTAGCTAATTCTGAATAGCAAAACCGAATTTCTTAATTATAATTAATTTATCATGATACTTGATGCACTTCAGTCATTTTCCAAGGGGCTGAGTAATGAAATTTTTACGAAACGATTTAGGTACATACCCTACTCCAAAACTGACTGTAAAGCTTGGCGTATAGGTTTGATATTAAATTTTAAAGTACTGCTATCTGAGTGAAAATATAATAGAGATTGGATTTTTTTTGCTATAGGTAAACTGTTCTTTTTTTTAATACTTGTTAGATTATAAAACTATTTTAAAGTTTCAATGAGTAGTCAATACCACATGAAGCAAGATTACATTAATAAAAAACTGCTAATTTATGTTGAAATAGGTACGGCTAGCGGAAGTTGATATGTTTGCATATACATATACTAATTAATAATGTACATAACAGTGACTCCCAAATTGTTCTTGACCATAAATATAAAAAATGTTTTATTTTTCTCCTGCTGATAAATGTCAGTTAAGTTTCAGTTTCTTGAATTAATAGACGTATTCCAACTTTGTATTTTTAATCAAGGAGGTTATCAATTCGATGTGTATATTTATAATTGATTGTTTATGTTTTAGAGTTTAACCGACTTGAATTATTTTGACTTCGTTGTGTTCAGGAAAATGTTAAGATAGTCCCAAAAATCACTTCAATTTTTTTTTGTCAATAATATCACGCTACGACCAATGGGAGCGAAGCACAATGAAAAATGTTACAAAATGTAACTCAAATTTTTTCCATTCGACAATAACTTTTGAACGGTAACTCCGATTATCATGGGACAGAACATTCAACTCGGAAAAATAAGATGAATGTCCCTCCGCCCCCACATTCGTTCTTTCGCCCCCGGGTGAAACAAGGAGGGACCGCTGGTAAAATATGAACTACAAAGATCAATTCACGTAAAATATTACATGCTGAAATATAGATATTAAAAATTATACAGTATTATTTGAGGATCGATCAATAGTGAATATTCATGAGTTGCCTGCAAAAAAGTGAGAAAAGCATTCACGATGTCTTTTTAAATGTTAGCGCCTATTCTTATGGTTGGCGCCTATGTCGATGTCTATTTCGTCGTCCACCTTGTATGCACATTATAGCTTCAATAGCGCCAGCGTGTGCTGCCTGGTGCTTCTGTATGTCTCGTTGTGTTACATTGCTTCAGTCACTCCTACTGTATTAAAGAGTCTCGCCAGATATACCCGTATATTGGTAGTGCGCTTTTTTGTGCGTTGTTTTTTATAATGTTTGCAAAGTTCAATTGCGTAATTTAACTACTGTAGCTAAACAGTAAAGCGTGAATGAGTCATAATTATAACGACAAATTCAGTTACCAGTGTAGTTACATTTAGTGGTGACGAGTTTACCGGCTTCGATAATAATTTCGACTAATTTTGTCTATAGAAAGACGCTTATTATTATATTTTGTATTCTATCACGCCTACAAATATGAGTACACCAGTTAAAAAAGTGCCTATTCATTTACAGGTAAATAAAATAAATTTATTCATGTTTCGTAATTTTTACTGTAAAAATAAATCTTTTCCGTAAACACCTGACAAAAAGTTTATTTTTATAATTTCTTGTTTTGAACAAGTTTATTTTTACTTGTTAGCTAGGTATAGCATGTTAATATTATATAGCTAATACAGTTTGGTGCCATTTCGTACATCTCTCTCATCGTTTTGCAAAAATCAATAAGTTCAGCTATTCTTGTGCCTATCAACTTTCTATATTTAAATGAATGCTTATTATTATTTATTTTGTTGCGAAAATATATTTGTTTTTATCGATTCAATTAAATAGAATTTTCTATTTATAGAAAATTTTACTTTTATAATAGATAATATATATATAGGTACCCACTCATATTATGTATATTGTGTATGCATTTTAATCGAATATTGCTTAAAAAAATTAAAATACTCATATTTTTAAACCTTGAGTTCAATAAATAGGTTTACCGGAAACTGAAAATCACATGAAACTTTGAGAATCTACGCAAGGTGTAGCCGTGTAGGTACTTTTATTACCGGGAGGATATGTTTTATTCAAAGTTCATTGACCTTTATATACTTTTCCCCTCGTTGACAGGAAATATAAGGAAGCTACTTTCTATTACTATAGCGATTAGATTTTATTTAAATCACTGCTTGATGTTTCACAAATTTTATAAATTCTATATATATATCAAAGGCGTAGATATGGGGGGGGGTAAAGGGGGTAATTACCCCCCCAGGATCATAATAAACAAATAAAACTGAAAATAATACAAATACCTGGCTAAAAAATAAAATTTAGAAATACTTTTTGAAAATGAATTTGTAAAATAAGTTTGGGAATTAATATTTTGCTTGACAACTTCCTTCGTGAGTATTCTTGTGTGATATTAATAAAACTTAAAATAATATTGATTTTTTTGCTTTACCCTTTCCAGAAAAAAATTATCTACGCCCTTGCTATATACGTTGCACTGTGAAATATAAATTCTCAAAATGTTTGTAGGTAGTACCTATATATAGGTAATAATCTGAAATTTGTAAAGATTAAAAAATTTTATGTCTGTGAATATTTTAACTTAAAATTTGAATAGGTAATTTTTATTGTTGTCTTGACTTTTGGTAAACAATTGTCGTCACTCCTGCGCAATAAATATCTATCTATTTGTCAAATATTATGATTAAATAAAATTTAAGTAGTATATTATACGACTATTTCGAAATGAACGTTGATTGGAATCAAAAATTACCAATAGAAATAGTTTATAGTAAATTAACGCTACATAAAAAAAGTAAAATTTTAAAATTAAATTATCAGAATTATTCAAATAGATACATAAATACAGTTTAAAATTCAAACGTTTATTATATACAATGAAATTAAACAAGGGACCACAGTGGAAGATACATGGAAGGAGGCTCAAGAAAGCTCGAAAAAATCATATTTAAAAAAAACTGTACGTTTTCAACATCTTTCTAGAAATAAATAAAATATCGACCATTTTTTCAGACAAATATATTAACAAACAATATATAAATTCAACACATAACGTTTCGGTCCGGATTTGTTCCCTCTTCAGAACTGATCTAAAAAATATAATTAAAATAATTAATATTTAGTTTCTAATTAGTTTTTAATAAAATTTGTTTAAAGTTTTTTAATATTGAAAAAATAATAATAATAAATAACGTTAAACAACTCTAAAATTAATAAATATGAACATTTAGTTCACAGTTAACGCACAGGTAACGACAACGTCTCCAAAAACTCTTTGTATCCAGGTCTCTGAAAAATTACAGTGTTTAAAACACATTCGATGCAAATAAAAAGCATATAGGTATAGTTAGGAAATAACTAAATTAGATTCAACTACGGAGATATATAATTTGTGACAGCGTTACTAATTGTGTTTACAGAGCGCAGCTAATCGCTTGTTAATAAAAAATGGTCGCATTGTAAACGATACGGGTATCAGCGAAGGGGACATTTATGTCGAAGAAGGTATTATTAAACAGTTGGGACGTAACCTAATTATTCCTGGGGGCACAAGAGTTATCGATGCTCGCAATAAATATGTCATACCGGGAGGCATTGATCCTCATACTCATTTTGAGTTCGAATTTATGGGAAGTACCTCGGTTGATGATTTCTATCAAGGGACTAAAGCAGCTATTGCCGGTGGAACTACGACAATTAGTAAGTTAAACGTCTTTACTCATGTATTTCCTTTAATAAATATTATAATATACCTAAATGTTGCCTTTGACTTGCGATAGTTGATTTCGCTTTTCCACGCAATGATGAATCAATATTGGAAGCTTACGGACGGTACAGAGAACAAGCCGATCCCAAAGTGTGCTGTGATTACGCACTCCATGTTGCCGTGACTTCGTGGTCGGATCGAGTCAAACAAGAAATGAAAGAGTTGACTTCAAATCACGGTGTTAACTCATTTAAAATGTTTATGGCATACTCGTTTAGACTACGAGATCCGGAACTGTTTGGCGCTTTTGAAACATGCAAAGAAATTGGTGCACTGCCTATGGTTCATGCTGAAAACGGTGATATCATTGTTGAAAATACGAAACGACTGTTGGCCAATGGAATTACTGGACCACAAGGTCATGAACTTTCGAGGAATGAAGATGTTGAGGCTGAAGCTGTCAACAGAGCTTGTACTATTGCTCGACAGGTAATATGGTGTAAAAATATGGAAGATGCCTATCTTCTTTCAATTATTTATGTCATTTCATCACAAACATTAGCAAATGCTTTTCTGTTGTAAGAAATATTTTCTTTGTTTATAGGTGCCCAAAAGTTACGTCGACTATATTTCACAGCATAATATTTGTGAAATTTAGGATCGAAAATTCCTTTATCATTTTTGTCTCTGTAGTCAATGATTATTAAAGTGTATTTTCACCTTCGTTCCTTATAATATTATTATATAAGGAAATCACTGCCACCAGTGCCGTAGCTATATGTTAACTGACAAGGGTATGTTACTTATATAAGTTGAGTGAATTCTTACTGTTCAAACAAGATTGTTTATACGCGTCGATGACTAATTATTAAAAAGACAAGCGACCAGAGAAGAGGACAGAGATATAGAGATAACATGAACGTAGAGGATAGCAACGTAAGCAAGATTAAATTTCCTTTTAAGATAAGGAGATGCATAATTTAAGATTTTTAAAAATTTTATTTAATAGCATAGTTAGTACACTTCGGAAACAAAAATGATAAAGAAATTTCGCAAGGAATAATATTATGTCTTCAAAAAAGTCGACGTCACTTTAGAGACCCTGTTTTTATTTTTTTATTCAATCTATCATGCATAGTTAATAGTTATTCTTTACTTTACAATATTTTTATGTCGAGATTTTTCAGGCCTTGATCAGTTAGCACGATTTGATGTTATTTATGTATGTATGTTATTATTAGTTTACTACACTCGAGGATATGTGATATTTTAGGTGACTAGTCCACTGTATGTAGTGCATGTAATGAGCAAATCTGCAGCTTCTGTATTGGCAGAATGGCGAGCACGCAGTAGGGAAGGTCACAAGGTGATAGGTGAAACCTTAGCGGCCGCTCTAGGCACAGATGGTACTCACTGTCAACATCCTTGTTGGCGACATGCAGCCGGACATATTATCAGCCCTCCGCTTAGGTCTGATAAACAAACACCTCGTTTTCTTATTGAAATGCTTGCACAGTAAGTTTTGGAACTACTTAATTATAAGTACCTACAGTATTATAATATTTACATATTATAAATTCCCGGGTGTTATCGCTTAAAATCAAAAGCAATGTTACTTTCACTCTGTTCATTTTATATATTATGGAATGACTTTATTTTTGTAGCATCTATCTAGGTGTCGTTGCATGTTTTACGTATGTCTTTTTGTGTATTGTTTTCCAAAAACTTTCACTTTTTCGAGGAATATTTATTATTTATTTACTACACAAATTAGCGTTCAATTTGTAAAATATTGGAAAATGGTTCTTAACTTCTCTTGTAAATACGGCAGTGTTGAGATTTTTGTATATTTTTCAAAAGTACGTACGGTCAATTTACTGGAATTTTTTTAAAACTCTAGTCGTTAATTTTACGTTAGTGCCGGTTATTGTCAAATTTTTGAACGTAAATAATGAATAGGTACTTCATAAATGAATCAGCTTTCAAATAAAAAAAAAAAAAAAATACCGGACACCGCTGTAGCACTAACGATTAACATTGAAGAAAATTCAATTTTCCACCGTAGGAAATTTGATTTGATGCACGTTTATAATTGTGCTTTTCTAATCTATTACTGGTTGTTATCGACCATTTGTACCTATCTTTTTGTTTTTATCTGAAAATAATTTTTTTCATGAAATTTCATTTCAATCAGAGAATCGATGTCTAATGATAGGTGAAGTCACCATTGTACATTGGGCCGATAACGGGTAAAGCAGCAGCACAAGAAGTGGCAAAACATCGCAGTGCATCGCATGGGGAGTGTGAAACATTTGCAGAAGTACTAACGGCTTCACTGTCCGTTGTTGGAAACAATCGGTTGACTTTTGTGACAAGTCCTCCTATACGCAAAGATCCTCAAACTCCTGAATATCTCATGGAAAATTTAGCTTTGTAAGTGTGACTGATCAATAATTAACACTACTAACATTACATACACAAAAATACGTACTTACATACTTATTGCTTAAGCTAATTTCACTTCTAGATAATCAACTACTTACTGTACATTATTAATAATTAATTATTAGGTAGCAAAAGAGTGAAAGTAATTAAAAACCAAACGATTATAGAAGTAAACCCAATTGGTTATGAGTTTAGTGATAAATTTGTTGACTCTTTAGGGATAATTTGTCACTAACTGGAAGTGATAACTGCACTTTTAATGAAAGTCAAAAAGCTGTTGGTAAAGATGATTTTTCGAAGATTCCTAACGGAGTAAACGGTGTTGAAGATAGAATGTCTGTTGTGTGGGAAAAAGGAGTGGAAGCAGGTGTCATTGATCCTCCTCGATTCGTAGCTATCACAAGTACAAATGCAGCTAAATGTTTCAATATATATCCGAGAAAGGGATGCATAGCGGTTGGTTCTGATGCTGATATAGTTGTGTGGGATCCTCAGAAAACCCGTATCATATCTGCTAAAACCCATCACCAAGCTGTCGACTTCAACATATTTGAGGTAAGAATTGTTACACTTATTCAAACCGATCTGTTAGTAAAAAGTACTCCGTATTTTAAGTTTGGGTATATGTTGATTTTTAATTGATCTAGTCGAGATATCATACTTTAAACACTCTGAAACCTTGAAACAGTTCTAATTATTAGTATATGGTTATGTAAAATTATGTTCCCTAGGGGTTAGAATGCCATGGCGTTCCCGAATACGTGATAACCAACGGTCGCGTTTGTGTAGACGAAGGAGAGTTGAAAGTGGTGCAAGGATATGGTCGTTATGTGCCCACATTGCCGTTTTCACCGTTTGTGTATAATACTGGTGAACAACCTTTACCAGAATCGATTAAAATAGCTTCAGCTGTTGAAAAATTATCGTTGAATAATGGAAACGAACCATTGTCACCTGCTCAAAGAGAGTCACTATACAACATGCCAACATTACCCAATTCAGCAGTGACTACTCCATCTTGTAAGGGACCACGACATGAAGGACAAAGAAATTTACAAGATTCAACATTTTCAATAAGTGGTACGTATGTTTGTGTATTACAGCTTGAGGCCCTGAAGATGAAAATAAATTTTTCGAAACGTTGGCCACTAGCGAAACATTGGTAGGTAAAGCTTATTTATGATTCTCAACCAAAACCTTCCTTCATCGTAACATTCTATTGGGTCAACACTACTTTATGCTGATGTACTACAGAATGTCGAAAACTTCCGAGAGTAGCTCGGGTCAATTTAAGAACAAATTCTTGCATAGTTTCTGAGATTCTATCGAATGAATATTTTGCGAAATTATGAAACAAAAATTGGGAATTTCAATACCGTATATTCCAGGACATACGTTTATAGGAACTTTCGTTAGATAATAAAAATCAATTTCAATGTTCCAGGAGATGCCGAGGCTGGAGACAATCGTCCTTGTATAAAAGTAAAGAATCCTCCAGGAGGCAAATCTTCAGGTGGATTTTGGTAAAATGTTTAAATAATTAATTTGACTTCCAGCAACTTTAGTGCTGTTTTATTATTCTAATTATTATCAAACATTAACCATGACTATTGTCTACATTAAATACATTGGCTAACATTTTGTACCTACTAATTTTTAAAAAATAAATTATTATTTACACGTAATGTTAATCGACCGCCAGAGTAGATAATTATGATTGTGATCAATTGTTCAACTTGCTTTACAAGGTTCTTTGCTTAAAATTTATTGTATAATTACCACGAAGATGGAAGGAAGACGATTGAAATGTGTGTTCAAGTTAATTTAAATACTTGATTATTAAAATTAATAATGCAACGTTGAAATATTTTTTTTAGTTCGACATTAACGCTCTTACCCTTTGGCCACATATTTATTAATATCTAGTAATTTGTACTAATTTTTCTAAGGTGAACGAACAGTATTTTATTTAGTGGATAAAAATTTATAGTCGACTGTCTATGTTTTTATACACTAAAGTAATGAATATAGTAAATTGAAGTGGGGTTGGTGGAATTTTACGGGAATTATAATGGTATTTTATATGGTAGCAAAGCTGAATACTGCACAAAATCACCGGATCGTTGTAATCTATAGTTAATATGCGGACATTAATCCACTAAAGATATATTGATGTAGTCGTTTTATATTCAAATGTAAATGATTTTATTTTGTTAATAATCAAATTGATTAGCTTGATTATATTTAAAGAGAAAATATACCACATAGTATATTACATTTATCAAATATAATACTTAATGTATAATAGGTACATGATATTATTAAAATACCAAAGATTAGTTATTTTCTATTATAAAATAATGTAATTTTCACAATTAAAAAAATGTATTCATTTTTTGTTATACCTATATAGTTAAAGCTAGATTTTGGTAATTCTAATTATTTATGTGGATTGATGTTAAAGAAGTAGAATATTATAAAAATATAATGTTATATCTATTTGTTTTTATATACAGATATTTCACTTACAAAGTTTATCAAAAAGTATTTAGTGCTTTCATACAGACAGTTTTCTCACAGTATAATCGATGGCTTCACTCTTATCGCGAAATTGACTTTATTGTTCCGTGTTCGTGGAGTTGCAATTCAATATCATTCATTGCGTGCACCACTACATATGCAACTTGCGCCAAGACACGAATAGTTCCGGACATGCAAAACTCCAGGAACTATGTCCTCTCTCCGAGATTTTTCCTGGCTTCCCTTAAAACGCATCTTGACGAGTTAATCTTCATATAGTCGAGCATAGTCCGATCTCGTGACATTTGTTACCATTCATAACTTCAGCGACGGCTACAGTATAAGTATTCGTTTCGCGTTTGCTCCCGAATGATAGTGCATATGACGTACTGTATCGTTCGGTTAGGCTCGGAGTTGCACACTACGTAGCATATTCCTGTTCGTTTAGACTAGCGACGAGATCGTTCTTTGTCTTTCGTTTGTCTGAATGGCGACACTCTTGCAAGTTCAGGAAATTACAGAGGTTACCTCATTCGGGGAACAATGTAACGATGTACTAACCTTGACACCCTTAAAAATGGCAATGCGCCAAGGGAAAGGCGCTGAAAATTACCGGAGTTAAACTATTGATTATACTGTGGTTTTCATAATACTGAATCTTTATAATATCATGTGCATGACGTGTTCACTGTCATAATATGTTGACGATATGTTGTAATAATCAAAATTTGAATAAAACGTTAGTGTTTATTGTTTTTACGCATTGTTATGTTATTAAGAGCTACAAATTTTTTAGGGTCTAACAGGTTCGTCGTCTAAATTTTAGAATAATTGAAAAAAAAAAACGACGCTCAATCAGTCACAAATTTTGTATGAACTGAGCTTCACTGATATTAATTTTTTTTGCTATCTGATTTTATCAAAGTTCTCAAAAATATTAGGAGCACTGTGGTATGAATCTAATAAAAAATTGAGAATAGTTACTTCTTACCACAACAAGTTTATTAGTGGATGTACATTTCGAGAGCTATGCTCTCATCTTCAGCAATACACTAGTTTAGTGTATTGTACATCCACTAATAAACTTGTTGTGGTAAGAAGTAACTATTCTCTATTTTTTATCAAAGTTCTCGTTAAGCGAGTTTGTTTCAAGAAATTTGCAATAATCTTCGCTGACAAAACTATCGAAAGACGAGTGACTATGCTTGTTATTTACAAATTATACAGAAATGCTACAGTGTTAATATGCATTTATTCTTATTTTTTTATGTAAATTTTATATCTCATGATTTTATGTAGGTAAAGTATTTTTGAAAAAATACTATTCGTGAAAACATTGTTTGTGCCTGTTGGGCCCGAATTTGTTTTTTGGTTCTAGTTTATTAGATCGCAATATTATCATAAAAGCGGCGACAGCTTAAGATTTATAGTTTTTAATAACGGTTATTTTTTAATGTTTGTATAATTAATTTTCTTACAGTTTATTCCGAAAATATTTTCTAATTCACGATAAATATAAAGATATTTGAAACTTGATGTAATTTTTGTTTTCAAAATCGCCTTAATATATCGAATCACATTAAAAAACAAAATTTCATGTTAAAGATAAGGAGAGCTTATTCTGAATTCAAAAACAAAAACAGCTGATATTTTTCTTTGAAATTTCTGATCAGGGTTTCCGAACTGCTAGGTATATAGTTTATAAACGCATTAAATTTAACTAAAACATCGTCCAGTTATTCATTTTCTGTTATTTATGTCTGGGCAAACCTAATGGCTTCCGTCTGTAAACATTTTGTTATACATATACTTACGTAAAAAAATGTCTTGCATTTTAAATAAATCGAATGCATAATGTTTGTAATAAAAATAACTGTTTACTGTATGACACACAATATAGACGCCGGCTGATGCATACAATATCAGAATTTATTTTCTTGCACTATCTAGAATGTGATCAGAAAGTCACTGTATAATCGTGAAATTGTTAATTAATTATTCAAATATGCACATAAATTTGGAAATATAGATGAAAATGAGAAGAAATCCTTTCCAAAAAAATTTTATTTTAAATTATTTAATTTTGAGCGGTTTCGGACAATTAGTCCATCTTCAAAACTGTTTTTTTATAAAAATCATTAAAATTATCATAATAACTTAAAAATCTATCACTAAAAAGTAATTAAAGACTGACTTTTAGTGATAGATTTTTAAGTTATTATGATAATTTTAATGATTTTTATAAAAAAAACAATTCTGAATATGTACTACTTAATTGTCCGAAAGCGCACAAAATTAAATAATTAAAAATAAAATTTTTTTGGAAAGGATGTCTTCTCATTTTCACGTTAAATTTGTGAATTCTCAGCAAGTATTGTCGTTTTGGTTTTGGTACCAATGTAAAGAAGTGGTTTGAAATGCGAAGCTATTTTCAGCATTTATTATAAACAAAATATAATACAAATAAAATAATTGAATTTTAGCACAGTGACTTTTTGATCATCCCAATAATGTGGTATCTATAATAGTGCAAGCTGAGATGTTATTGTAGAGTTATTAAATGGAAAATCTTTTATCGAAAGTAGAAATTTCGTTTTTTCTGTACATGTACAGATTGTCCCATTTTAAACGGAACTGCTGAATAATACAAGAACATGACGTTTTCGAAAAAAAACAATTTCGGACATGACTCTGGAAGTTGGAAAAAATATATAGCGATTCCTTGCAAAAATATGAGCACTTTTTGCCTTGCACGGATTTTCTTAAAAAGCTACCATTCTCGAGTTAAAAATTCACAAAGTTTAAAAATTAAAATTTTGTAAGCTGTTCACCAGTCGAAGACTGGCGTGGTGCGGCGGTTTATCAATTTATTCGTGTAGAGGGGCTGGGCGTTTTACTCGCGGATTTTCCACTGCGAAAAAACCGCTCATGTGTCCAACCAAAATTTTAGTCGCGGTCGAGCCGACACAACGCGGCGTTTCTTCGGCTCGTGTATCTGGGACCTAAGAGGTTGCGATCAGGATGAACTCTGGCATCCCGTAATATCTAAAGTTTTCGTATAGAGACCAACACTTTGACGGCAATTTTATTTAGGTCTGTATAGTCGATGACTTAGAAAAAGATAATTACAAAAATGACCGGAAATGACGCCAGTATCACATGATCCGGCAGAATAAAAGTAATAATAATTGTGGCTCCCTATATATTTGTGTCCCCAATGCAAACTCCAACTTTGTCGTGTAGGTATTCGATACAAAGGAAATCTGACGGTCGACTTTCTGTTTATAAGCAGTCGGCGTCAACTGAGTGAATACAAATATAAATTGAAGAAATTTTTTTATTAAACACGTTAAGCTATAATAATAAATAAATATGTATGAATAATTAATCTTATATAGCTTTAAGATGCTGGCAATGTGTTCTTGTTTATCTTGCGTATGTGCATTATTATTATTTTCTTATGTAAAATTGTAGGTAATAATAATTTTTACGTATACAAAGATGTGGTTTCAAAAGATTTCCCGATTCCTGTGTGTGTTTTTATCTATAAGGTCTTCAAAGGATTTTGATATAAACCGCAGCACATCTGGTACTATTTGTTATAGAGTACTCAGTACAACATACTATATTTATTAGGTAATACTTTTTATAAATAAGGTTCAAAATATATATAAATAAAATTGAATAATGGAGAAAATATTTCAATACTTTCTGTATTTTACTCATTTAGAAAAATCCACAGAACAGTTTACTGTTCTGTGGAAGAAATCTTAAAGTATACCATCTTGATCTTGCATTTTGATCAGTGGCGGATCCACGGGGGGGGGGGGGGGGTTCGGGTTCAAACCCCCCCCTTCCAGAGAATCAAAAATCCCAAATTAAAATCTTACTGCGCAATAAAAAAAAAAGCTTTTCATGTTTTTCATGAATTTTCCGCAAAAGGAGTAAAAAATTTCAAGACCCCCCCCATGGATCCGCCACTGGACTTAGACTATAGTAATTCTATACGCATGTAGTATCCGCATTATACTTATAGTCGAAGGTCTACATGTTACTGTTTGGTTAACGGGAGTAGCTCCATGGGTCGACAAAAGACAAAAGTCGGGCCTACCACCATTATAAAAAAATACAATCCGTCAATTGTCCGCCGTTTTTCCTGATTTTACCTGTCAGCTCGTTTCGTGGTTTAGGTACATATTGCGCCGTATTTTTTTTAGAAAACCAGTTTTTACGTTTATATTTTAAATAATTTTTAATCTTGAAAATAGTAAAGCGTAAGTAGAGCATTATTTGAAATACTTTTATCAATTTTTCTCTGTCATAAAACTCGAAAATGGAAGTAAAACAAATCCTTTAAACTTGTTAGTACATATGTATATTTTAATTTGCATCATATAATCATATAATCTGTTTAAGCATGAATGTTTTGCGTAAAGCGTTGCAATATTCAATCAATATGAACATGCTTTCGTTTTTAGAAAATGCCGGTTGACGATCTAATACGATGTGTCCGCGAATTGATGGATCACGATCCTTCAAAAGTGTTTTTGGAATTCTCGAATAATCTAGAAGTGTGTCGTCAAAAATGTCAAGAATGTCGCCATTTGCTCAAATTGCCGTGCGTTCCGTCTATGAACACTCCTACCGGTGGAACTATGGTATGAATAAAGAGTGCTGTGAACATTTGAGAGTAGGAATGTTGTTATTTATCTGGCGTTACGAACCGCCCGATATTCTTTACAAAAATAAATGGAAAGAGTTACGGGAGACTCGGTTCCGTGTATGTCTTTTTCTGGTCTGTCTTGACTGAATGGCTACCGCTATTATCGCTATCTCTCTCTGTCATTTTGCTCGCGCAATCAACAGTTTATATGATGACTCTAATCAAATTTTCTGTTGCTAACCAGAACCAACACGGGAGAAAATATCCCAGTACTGTGACGATAGATATACCGTTCAATTATCGGGATTGATCGATAATCGGTATCGCCCATAAAATGTATATTGCTAGATCCTTACTTCTCAGAATCAAACTTGAGAATTGGTGAAAGTAATTGAATTTTCAGTTTATTATTAAATTAAAAATATAAATTCTTATTTAACCTAGATAAAAACAAATTTGTTATAAGTACGTCGAAGATTATTTTTATTTTAATTAACATCAAACAATCCAATTTTGTTCAGGGTTCAATTGCTGATTACGCTGCCTCGGTACCTCCGCTTGCACCGCCTCCTGAAAGAGAGAGTCCAGAACGGCCCGAGGGAGGAGATAATCGGTAAGAAAAAATGACAACCTATTTTGTGAATTGCAAGTATGTGCCAGACAACAGCAAAGTTGTCATCAGATAGTAATTCATAACCTGCTCCCACAAGGCTAAAATTTTGAGGGCATGTTCTTTCAATTGTTTGAAGAGTATATATGTTACGGTTGATACAAGAAAGTAGTTAATTCGCGAATTAACCGGCTAATACCCGAATTAACCAACGTCAAGGATTGGTTAATTCGGGTAATTAGCTGATTAATTCGCGAATTAACTACTTTCTTGTATTAACCGTAACATATAAAAAAAGCCAGAATATTCTAGCGGTTGCGGGTGTTTTATATTATTTAAAGTACATTATTCCATGAATTCTATTTCAGAACTGACTTAAAATGCATTTCTTTAAATTTACTTTTAGATTACATAATACTTGAACATAAAATTGAACTTAATATGTAATCTATACAACATGCCCGTTTTTAATTGAAATTTTTTCATAATAAATTTTAACTGAATAATAAATTAAATATAAGCTAATCTCTCTGGTGCTTTTACAACTCTGCCACTTTTTGTTTTTATTTCTATATTATGAGGTTGTTCAGCTTTTTCAACATTTGAAAAATCAAAGTCTTTTTTCCTGTGTTTTAAATGTTTCGTGTTTCTTCTGCTGCAAATTGAACCGTTATAATATTGTTTAATAAGATATGATCTTGGTTGTGAGAACTTTTGAGTAACAACTGCTTAATTCCAAACGTTTCCCTTGCAGTGTAAGAGAAGTCGTCGATCCGAATTTATTAGCTCCACTTGAGGATGGCTGGGTGCGGAAGTTTGTTGGTTCTCCCAGTGGCCGACAGCATGCCAACAATGTCTTTTATATTTCACCAAAAAATAAATTTACTAGAGCTGTTAAAGCGGTTGATCCGCATATACCTAAACCACGAATCGAGCTGACAGGTAAAATCTTAATCAGATGCATAGAGAAGAGAGATTTATCAGATGTGACAGAACGCGCTCATCACCTGAATGTAGCGGTAAGCAGACACTAGATGTAGATGTCTGTTCTCTGCAGTAAACCAAACAAAACTGACAAAATACAAACCTCCTTGTGGTTAAGGGCTATGGTTGTTATGTTCTCTGCTTGTTAGTGACGACATTGCGAAATTCGTTACAGAAAAATGTCAACTGTAGCAAGTTTATTATCTGTGGCGGGATCACGTCAAACAGGAGCCCCAATTAGAACTCAAAATGGTAAATTTAATTACTAATTTCCTATCTGTATTTTTTTTAATATTTCAGATGGTTACTAAACTATTAATTTCTAAAGATGTGAACATGTGGCCTTTTTAGGAACACTAAGCGGTTCCGCCCGAGTAAAATTTAGAATGCCAGCGTTTCGCCTGTTTTATTCAAATAGTGATACTATGTCAATCACAACTCACCAACTTGCCCTTTTTTACCAGTCCGGTGCTATCCCAAAAACTACCGTCGCTTCCGGAGGTCACATCGAAGAGAAATCTGGTAATGTTTTTTCACTAATTAAAAATATTTTATTAAATGCTTTTGTATTAACATTAAAAATTAAAATAAAATTATTCGAATCAATAGATTCGTTTTAAAACAACCGTGAAAAATGATTTTATTGTGTTGCGTGTGTTGTTATGAATTTAGTTATGAGATCGTTAAATTCGTCTGCATATCTGAAGTGAAGATTGTGCTTTCCTTTTGGGAAAATGAATAATCTGAAAAATCAGTTAATCTAAAACGAACGAAAACAATAGACTCGATTAATAAAATAAGTTACTTACTGGGCGTTTTTAATATGTTCGGACAGGTAAGCTGGGTGTTCCGTTGCAATCATTGCATCTTGTGCACCGTGAACTATTAGTGTCGGGCATTGAATTTTATTAAGCAATTCTTTGCAAATGTTTCCGTCTTTTTCCTTATACAGTGCGGTAACTGTGTCTATCCAATTATTCCACATAGTTTGAAAAAGTTCTTCACCATACATTTTTATTATAGTACTAACAGACGGTCGAACTTAGTTCGGATCCGGTCCGCTCCGTACCAAATCTGTTCGTCTGTACAGTAGTCTGCGTGTCCGCCCGGTTCGATGGGAACAGATTCGGTCGTCTGTTGCAACCAGCGAACTTGATCCGCCGTACCATGTCCGTTGTCGGACCGGACCAAGTTCGACCGTGTGTTAGCACTATTAGAGGTGCTCTCATTTTTTCTGACCATTTACTAATATCTCTAATGCCTTCAAAATAAATTAAGGGCATAGATTTATGCACGCGTTCAGTCACTCGTGTCAAAAACATCCACGAATAGATTCCAACATTATGTCGAACGTTGAATCTGAGTAATTATACAGGAGTGAGGTGTATGGGGTCGGTTGTCCATATGCATGTCAATATTTGAAACAATAAAATTTACAGGGGACTCAAAATCAATTACCTTCATATATTTTCAATTCTTTGGCAATTATGTATGCGTTTGAGCCCCATACAATGAGACTGTCAATTTGGTCGGAGTATTTTGCTGCCAGAATCATTGATGAGATACCTCCGTCGCTCCATCCCACTAATGAATATTTATTTATTCCAATTTCCTTTATCAATTAAATTTAATAATAACAAGAGTTTATAGGCTCTTAATTTTTATCTGTTAGGGCAAAAAATTAGAATCATGCGTAGGTGTAGCTCTACCACAGCTAAAAACAGAGCTGGGTAAAGCACTGAATCTGAAATGCTCGAATTATCGAACACTCATGAATGCTTAAAAGAATCGAAGATTTGCTAAAGTGCTTAAAAAAATTAAGCATCGAGCGTTAAGCACATTAAAGTAACCTCTTAAATCTTAACTTCGAACACGAAGTTATACAGATTTTGGACATGAACAATATTTTTAATAGATGGGAAAGTTTGGGCTTAAACAAACAAGAAATTAATCTCTGCTTGTTGAATGCTTATTGCACTCATAGTCAGAGACAATAACTCATAGTACTGACCAGCTCTGGTTTGAGAGTACTTCTATCAACTATACTCTGAGGTATGTACAGAGAACATACACGGTATCAGAGATAAGGGTTTGGTATGTACCTTTACATATTACATTTTTTTCGTCATAATATAACTTTCTAAACACGCTGTTATAAATTACCTTCATAAGTTTTTGAGCCATCTCAGCATCTTTATGTAAAAAATCGATACTATAATTTCGGTTTGGAGGTCGACTGTATCCATATCCTGATGGATCCCATGCAATTACTGTAAATTTTGACCCATCTAACTTTTCAATTTGGGGTTTAAAATCAGACCATATTGAACCTACTGCTCCCGGGAAACACAGAATATTATTTGATCCATTCCCGACACGTACAAAATTTATTGTCTGTCCTTCTATTGTTACTTTTTGTTCCTAGTGAAAAAGATACGGTTTTATTTAAAATGTTAGGTATTAAATAATCAGACAATGCACAAATCCCTTGAATCTTACATTTTATTTATCTTTTACCTTTGCATTTGTTCTATATGACACAAAACTACACCTCTTACTAAATGCATTTTTAAATGTTTTAGCATAATGTAACTTCTTTTCAACTACTTGCAATAATGTATTCATTGTTGGGATATTAAATTGATTCAAAATTGCCTATTTAAAATAAAGCAAAATATTTATTTGTTTGATGTTAAACTACAGTAAAGTAATGAGTATCACGTTTTTTATTTACAAACGCAAGATTCAATTATTTTATCAAAATTTTTATTGTGCAAAAAAAAACCCTAGCCGTAGTGTATGTTCTCTGGTAGCCGTAACGACATAACTAGACATTACCATATTTATGTGACAAAACTGTTAATAAGATGCGATAAACCTTTAACAATTAGTGGGTCCTTGGAATATTTAGAAAATTTTATTTTGCAAACCGCACAATGTATCATTGTGGGAGACAAAAAATTAAAACAATGTGTTAAAGTTGTTTTCACAATGTGTTTTCACGACAGGTGGATGTCGAAAACGGCGCCAAATACACAAATAAAGTAAGGTTATAATGTGTACGGTTTTATTAAGGCTCTTACAGAGCTCTAGTTTCTCTACATGACCACCAGGGTACACCAGTGGCGGCGTGGCTCATGGACATATGTCCATGGCGTGGCTTTTTATTTATCTTTTTAACTACTAAACGAATCACATACTAATCTCTTTTACAGCTTAGACTGTAGATATTTGATGCACATGTGGTATTAAAATGAATAAATATCACTTAAATTATTTATCTCTTTTAAAGATTAGACAGTTATTTTTGATACAGAATTGTATTTGATACAGAACTTAAGTAACTATTCTATTAGCATTCTGTAATTGTTGAGATAGATTATTTATTTCATTTTTTTTTAAATATAATTTTTTTCCAGGAAAGTCATTGACCAAAATATGAGCTTATGAAGGAGCCGCTTTGAAGTGAACATTGTTTTCCAACCTCCAGTGTAAAAGAGTGAAATTGTTCTTGATTAGGGAAATTTCGATTTTTGCCGCCCTACGCTGTAAGATAATTATATAATTCGTCACGTCTGCCCTGGAGTCGGGGACCTCTGACTCTTCGCAAGTCCTGCCACTACGCCACTGTAGGTATATACAGAATGCAAAAATACGTGCATAGATCACAAAATAGCTGTTCCATGTGCAACAATATCTATGGACCCTCCATAAACAATATCGTACACCAACAGCGTCGGAAGCAATTTTAAAGAGCTTACGATTTTTTCCTATATGATAGAAATGTTCTGAAAGAAAACTTTTGAGATGCTGTTTTTTAAAAATATCTCTGTTCATTTCAGCAGACAATACTTTACTAGATTTTATAGTTTCTACGTCTGACCTCGAGTGATGAAATTTTGTGCATTGCATCAAGTCCATAGACACAACCATGGCCATAGAGATTACATAAAATATAAAATGTCGACTAGCCGTTCCTGCGTTCTAGCTATGGTATTTCAACCAGAAAATTAATATATATAAAATATAATACTATATAATATTCTTCTTGTTTCAGAACAATTAAATCATAAATGCAGGGATACATGGGATTACCTGGATATTATTAGGCGTTTTTGTTTGTTTGTTTGTGTTCGTTTTCCTATGAGTTACCCTACTTACTACACCCATAATATGATCAAACTACCTAACCTTATATTGTGAATTTATTTAATAATTGTGGTCTTATATCCTATCATCTTATACCTATACACAATTTAAATTCTAACGTTACTAATATCAATAGGAAGCACAAAGGATCAGTTACTGGCTGAAGGCTAAAGCCAGGGCCACAACATTATAAAAAAAAAAGAAACGGCGCTTTCCATTTTTGAACGCACCTTAACTATCTTAACCATAGACACTAACCTTGTCTGATCTTAACTATTACTTTAGTAATAGTTAAGGTGCGTTCTAAATTTGCCATAATCGAAAGCGACGAATAAGTAAAATTTTACCGAAAACTGCCCGGGATATTGAATTTCATGGGACAAGAATATTGTTGATTGACAAAACTGTATCACGGAGTGGATTCTGAACTGTGGAACAGTGTCCTGACCAAATTCAGGGACTAATCTATTAGAGGTATTTCCACAGTAAGGTCGTTGATTAATATTCTTTCTGACAGTAATGGTGTCATTTTGTCAACAAAGTGTTTTTGATAAAATTGTATTACTTTAAATAAAAATGAATTATTGTGCAACAATGATGAATAAAAGTACACTGGAAATTTATATTTATAACAGGTAATCCTTAGTTTATCTTTAATATTTGTAAGTGAACTTAGGTATGCTATTTGTTTATATGTAACCGAACCATTTCTTACAAGGTAGGTACTAATTTTATATATAAATTATTGTATCTTGTTTGGTTTGTTATAATAATTTTCCAAATATTTTCATTTAATTTGTTTATGTTTATTAATTGCAATAATTTATTTATTCTCTATAATTATTAATTATGGTGTTTGGTATCATATGGTTTGTAAGATGACAAATTATTGGTTTTTAATTTAGATATAATTTGTCGCTAGCGTGTGATTAATTACTCATTGATTGATAGTTAAATTTTTAAGTATGTACTTATACTAACTTAATCTTCACTTTTTGGGAATGATATATTTTGTTTGTATTTCAGTGCAATTTAATATTATTTATTACTGACAATACATACTATGAATTGCTTTGCTCACTTGATTGTTCATCACCCTTACACTATTCTTTTGGCCGTTGCTGTATTTTCAACAACTTGCCTTATTATACCTTTCATCGCAACAAAACTGCCAAATTTCAAAGATCCACAGCTGGTAAGTGTTTTAGATAATATAATATCTTTTACCTATACTTTTTACCTACCTGTTGAATGTTGTACCTACACTATCTCTGAAATATTTTATCATTTTTGAAGGGTTTCGAAACCAGAGGAACTGTGTTGGCCAAAAGGCAAACGGCATGGAAAAACCTAGTGGAAGCTGCTAGTCCTTCAGGATTTCTTACCGGTGATCCTAGAAGAGTAAATGTTCCTTTAAGTACGATACGTCCAACTGTAAAAAAAAAGAAATTGAAGCAAAAACATAAAAACATTACTATTTTATATGCAAGTTTTCGTTTTTATATCGTCCAATGCTCAAACTCTCAAAAATGTTAACATATTATTTATTTTATAGAGTCAAGATACTGATAGAATTAACAGAACTATTAATTTAGCGACACAAATAGTTAATATTAGCAGTAAAAGTGAGGCGGCCATTCAAAAAAATCGAAATAAATGGAAAACTTTGCAAAACTTGCAACCTCCTGACCGTGTTCATATTCACCGCGATCACAAACACGTTTCAGTTGATGGTTTCTTTTGTGGCGTGCCAAGTAGGTTCAAATTGTTGCTATTCTTTGGTAGTAATATTTGCTAAGAGTAATAAATTTGTTTAGGTCCCGATTATGCACATGCAGTTATTGGGAGCGAAGATGAACGGGATTTGTTTTCATACAACTCACTTATGGCAATTTGTCACATAGAACGAACGATGACAATGGGTAGAGATTTTGATTCACTATGTCAGACGATCAAACCCGGATATTGTTGTCACTCATGGTCTCTGCCGAACTATGTAGCCCTGATTAATAATCGAACGTCTTGTCTTTCCATCACGGTAAATGGTTAAATGGTTAATTGCAATTTCAGAACTTGCTTAATTTATTACATTAAAATAATATATTTTTTTAATTTGCAGGAGGAAGATATAAATGCCACTATTTCCGAGCTTCAACTATGCGCACAATATTATCATAATCTTCATTTAATGCCGAATTGTTACGGCAGCACTGTATGCGAAGTGCCACCAGAATGCAGCAGACATGACGCCGTCTATAATATTTTCAATTATTTAGTCGATACTCAATTTTTGCCGCCGAACGTAAGTTCTTATCAATATCTTTTATTTACTATCGTGTTCATTTATTACTTAAGACCCCATAATTAGAAAACCCTGCAGCCAGATTGTGGACATAATAAGTCAGTAAAGTGAACTTGTTGCAGGATACCACTAGCACTTTTTTAAAGTATACGATGTTATTTTTACCTATTGCATCCAGTTCGGCAGCTCTTCCATTTTACCACAGTTTAAGCGCACACAAGTTACAGTATCATCACGTCAAAGTGGTTGCGATGGATTTTGGTGAGTAATTTAGACACGAATTTTACATTTTATATTATTATTTTTAAGGAGTGCTTTTAATAATATTTGTTATATAGGCTTGAAGCAGACATTGTTCGATGCATATTTGCTGAATGATGCATGGTTTATTGGGGCTGGCGCACTTTTCGTCCTAATATGTATGTGGATTTATACTAACTCAATATTTGTGACTGTGATGACAATTGTTGCAATTTTTTTTTCACTTGGGATATCGTACTTTATTTACACGCTGGTATTTGAGCTACGTTTCTTTCCTTTTATGAATCTTCTGGCGTCTATTGTATCCGTTGGTAAGTTTTAAAATTTGTTATTTCAAACTGTACATGATATTATAGACCAGGGGTGGGCAAATCTTTTCATCGCCGGGCCACATTGCGGATGAAAATATGATCGCGGGCCAAACGATTTCTTTTTCTAATTTTAAGTATAGTTTTTTTGAAACAACAATTTCAAGTTTTTAAACACTATTTACTATTTTTCCAAAATTCTTTTCATGCGCCAATCTATATTGGCAAACAGTAATATTTTTGCTTTTAATAATCATTTCTAAAATGCTTCGCGGGCCTGTTATAGACCGATCATATTTATTCCCTGAGACAAAAACGAACTTGAGAGGGCCACAGAACACAGAAGAATATAATAAATAGATATTGTAAATTAGGAACGCTCATTAACAAAGATCATAAACATCTTAAGAGAAAATGGAACTGCAAAAAGGGATAGACAAATCGTCTTTGTCCAGGCCGCAAATTTTGCAAATACGTTCCTGGAAACTGAATGTTTGGCTAACCTACGATAATAACTAATTTTCACTCATTTTTTAAAAACCATAATAATAATCATATTAATTGGGGATTATAAATTCTGCATGATGACTGTTATGATTAACATTTTAGGCATTGGAGCTGATGATGCATTCATTTTTTGTAAAATATGGCAGTGCGGTAAATCTGATAAAAACAATAGTTCCATCGTGAAACTTGTAACGGACACCTTACATCACGCTGTATTGTCAATGTTTGTTACATCGCTAACAACGGCCGCTGCTTTTTATTCTTCATTTATAAGCTCAATAACAGCTGTCTGCTGTTTTAGGTATAACATAATATTATTTTCAATGCTATTTTTTTCGAAACAATAAATCATAATTGCGCGGGGGAAGATATAAAGAAAAAGTCTCGTGAAATTTGGCGTACCTATTGAATTGAATTTGATTTGACTTCTTGCCCCGGTACCCGCGAGGCTCTAATTACGGCCCTGGAATTTGCTGAAATATTTGTTCATAAACCGAGTTTGCCTCGGGAAAATATGAATACGAATGGGATCCTGAAATATGGTTTAAAATAATGAAAGCGTAAGTTTAATAACGTTTTTGTGTTTTTAGTATCTTTGCTGGGACAGCTGTGATGGCAAACTTCGGCTTAATGATAACATGGTTCCCCGCCTGTGTTGTTATCTCACAGAGATGGTCCACTGTTACTAACGTCCCACCCAGATGGAAATTCTGGGACGACTGCTGTAGACTGACAAAACTTTATTTTGACAATGTCTGGGCGTTATTTGATCGCGTAATTATCTTATTAGTCCTAAAACTACGCTGGTTTTGGCTATTATTATTAGGAGGTTTGACAGTCATAAGCATAATGATAATATTTTATCATCCCAAATTGAGCTTACCAGACTCTCAAAGTTTCCAGTTATTTGAAAGACTGCACCCTTTTGAACAGTATGATTTTGTTTTTAAAGAACATTTTTGGTTTGAACGCTTACAACAGGTATGTATTATTTCACTCGATAAATTTATACAGAAGACTAAGATATGTTACTAACGAAATGTGATCTTATTTTCAGACTGATAATGTTATATCAGATTATAAGCTTCCCATGCGTTTTGTATGGGGCGTATTAGCGGTAGATAATGGTGATTATTTAGATCCTCATTCTAGAGGGAGCCTTGAATTTGATGAATCGTTTGATATAGCTGCGCCCGAGTCACAAAGATGGCTGCTTAACTTCTGTCAAAAAATCAGAATGCAACCATTTTATCAGTCAACTTTAGGTCCGTTGTTACCGAACTGTTTCATTGAATCGTTTGTGGGATGGATGCAAAGAAGGTGTTTAGATGAAATAGATGAGCTGGATCGTTCACCGTGTTGTGAAACATCAAAATTCCCATATAAGCGCACTATATTCGAGAAATGCATTGTAGAAGCAATGGCCGATCTGTACGAAACCCCATCGGAATACTTTATGCCCGGAATGGCAGGACTAAAATTTTCTAAAGACCAAAAATCGACAATAAAAGCTCTCGTTGTAGAATACGACAGCAACTATTCCTTTTCCGTATCGTTCAATGAAATGGATCGATTCTTTAAAGAAGTTGAATCGTGGGTGCAAGTCGAATTAAAAAAAGCTCCAAACGGAATGAACAACGGCTGGTTTGTAAGTGAACTGGAGTTTTACGATTTACAAAGGACACTTTCAAAGGACATGACTATCGCTATTGGAGTATCAATGTGCATAGCACTGACCGTTCTACTTTTAGTCACTTTGAATGTCCTCGTTAGTTGTTACGCGATTATAAGTATTGCGTGCTGTATTTTTGTTACGGTGGCCATATTGGTTATGCTCGGTTGGAAGTTAAACGTGCTAGAATCGGTGGCCGTTTCGACTGCGATCGGTTTGGCCGTCGACTTCAGTCTTCATTACGGCATCAATTATGGCCTCTGTACCAAGGCCCAAGATCGCGAAACAGCTACCAAATTTACAATATCTCGAATGGCTGGGCCGACTGCAATGGCTGCCGTGACGACTGGAGCCGCCGGAGCCTTTATGTTGCCTTCGTCAGTTCTTGCGTACATACAAATAGGTATATTTTTACTTATTATCATGACCGTTAGTTGGGTTTATTCCACGTTTCTATTGGGATCTTTACTCAGTATTGCCGGGCCGCAGTATGGCTTTGGTCAGTTCAAATATTCCATGTTCTGTTTTTGTAAGAAATCGAAAAACGCATCGTTGGGTTTAGATTCGGTAAGCGTTGCCGATCCCGATACTAGGAAGAGTTCGCTGCCGGAATCGAGTACTGTACATTCGATGCATGGTTCAGAAAATCACGAGCTTGAGAATTTAACAGCTAAAGACAATACCGCTGTTCGTCCTACGAGTTTTAATAAGAACTTGCAGGACCATAGCTGTTCAAATTCAGCTGCTAGTGTACCTCTAGTATCTTATACGAATTCGCGAAAATCATTCTCATTAGATCAGTCACCGTCGGCCACTAGCGCTATCACAATTATTTTGGCTGATCACGAAGAAACTGAACCAAAAATTATAAGTAAAGACATTCCCAAATATTAATTTTTTATAATATATTGTATTCATTTATACATTGATTTAATTATCGGGACATTGTATAAAAATGAATACATTATAATTGTAAATATTATGCTATGCCAAATTAGCATAGGCCAAAAAGCATGTAGATTTGAAATATTAATCTATAAACTGACCTAAATATTGTTATTACTTATTATATATAAAGAAACGCAGCTGTTTCCTGTAGGTTATATATATGTTTCTTTATATAATATAATAACAATATATTTCAGTATCAACCGTTGCTAATGTCAAACCGTTCTGAAGTGTTTCATCCATCCGTGTTATTTATATGCAAAACTAACTGAAAGTTAACTGCCAGTCATTGATGTCTGAAGACAGTCTGATAAAATAGTCAGTATGCTGCTCTTTGGATTAGACTGTCGGGGGTTCAATTCCACCTCTGCTCATGGATATTTTGCGATGTCGTTGAAATCCAACTTTGACATTTGATGATACTGGCCAGATACCTTATATGGTGGAGCCAAGCCGCCACCCCCCCCCCCTCGCCCCGTGATATGTGCATATATGTGGACATATATAATAATTGGACAATGGATATACCTTTATGAATTGAGTGGACTGAATTTTTGCGAGACAGCTGATAATAAAATAGGTACAAAGAAGAATTCTGTAATATTACTGTAGAAATTATCCCGTAATCATAATTTTCGGGATTACTCAGACGTCTAAATCACACATTAAGAGGCAATTCAATCACGAATATATTCTATACCCAAGTGTGTAGGCTTTCACGGCCGGTGTTGAACCAAATCTTCTTGGTTTCCGGGCTTGTATGTCGTGGTCCATTGGTATTTCTACCTGACGTTTCGTCTACAGCTGCGGTAGACATTATCAAAGGCGATGTTACTGCCCACGCATATACAGAGAGGCCATAGAAATACACAAACACACAAATAATTTCAACCGCAAAGATGAAGGTTTGAATCTAAATAAAACCTGGACACCAGCACTGTGCAATACCAACCCACTGAATGGAACGACCAATCACAAAAGAGCATACTACTACCGAGTAGAGAACACGAGCACGCTGACCATAAAAGACGGAAGTACCACATTTACCTGTGAGCAGCCTAGAAGGACACTTCGCCCGCTACTACATCGCCTTTGATAATGTCTACCGCAGTTGTAGACGAAACGTCAGGTAGAAATACCAGTGGACCACGGCATACAAGCCCGGAAAACCAAGAAGATATTCTATACCGTCCGTCTACAAAATCACAAAACGTAATGAAATTTTTAAATTTCAGTTAAATCTAGGGTTGCAAATATGCCGTGAAAACCTGTTTAAGTTTTTTTTTCTATTTTTATGAATAATCAGTGCAATTCCGAAATATGCGTTTAATTTTATGTTGGACATCTGTAGGTACGTGCATAAAAAGTACGATTCGGCGTAATTCGAATCTCGTTAATATAAGAACAACGAAATGATTTCTGCAATAATATTTATGTTTTTATGTAGTTAGGTATTTAGAATTAAAAAGCAGAAATCATATCTCTCCTGTGCGGTAAAGTAATTTTATTCAATCTTTTAATAATTTATTAAAGAAATGTTAGCCTTTCAGAACTAGGTATAATTTACTCAAGCAACAGTTCATTTTTTGAACCGTTCAATAATTTGCTCAGAAAAACTCGTTCATTTAACTTGCACAAACAATCTCTTAGATGAATTTTAAAAATTAATATACTTAAGTAATTATTATAAATGGAATTTTGATATTTTATAATAATAAGGCTATCGATATTTAATTATGATTTGAAAGACAATTTCACGCGATTCATAACTAACGCAGGAAAAACATATATAATATATTAAATTGAAGAGTATAGTACGCGCTACGGATCTTAAAGGTTCGGAAGTTAGTCACAAACAGCGTCGCAAAGGCACATTTTAGAGCCGTTGATACTCCCACCACCTCCCAGCTACCTGCACGGAACGTGCGCTCGTCGGTGATTGGGCGTGATCGCTCGTTGCCTTTGTCACTTGTCGCTTTCCTGCTTTAAAGTACAGTCGAGTACGCTATTGTCAAGTTGTTATTGCTATTATAGTTTCGTTGAGTTGCGAGTTTGTAGTTTTTCAACAGACTGTACAAGCGCAAGCCTGCATTCGCATCTAACTTCCGAGCCTTTTAGATTCGTGACGCGTACTATAGATAAACTCCTATATAGATGACGCAGTGAGCGAATCATTTGATGTTTTTACTAATGCCAGAATATTGATCGAATTGCTCGATAGAAGAGAGAACCAATCAGGAGCCCGGAAAGCCGGACGAAAATGACTGCCTACACGGTGATAAACGGCAACGTCACTCTTGCGTTCTCCTTTTTTCTCTAAGATAACTTTGAAACGGTAAGAAAGCGCGCTAATTTTAAATGCCACAACTTTAAATCGAGGCACTCCGCATGCGGGTCGACTGTTTTGCAATTTTTGTTTCAAACTGATTCACGATGCGATTGTTCTGTGTGCGTTTGAGAATTGAGACCGATTTGGAATTAGTTTCGAACTAGTCGTGTGCGGATCGTGTGTGCAGGTCGCATTTAAGTTGTGGAATTTTTAATAAATTTACGGAAAGCAATTCTTTCAACGTGTACCTATTATAATTAATAGATATAGTGACACAAAAATTAAGCTTTAAAAATAATAAACAGAGTACTTATGCTTTATTCATTTGTTAAATTTGAATTGGTTAAAAGGATTCACACTGAGTGTTGCAATGTCGCCGTAATGTTTCTTTTCTAAAAAAAAAAAGAACGTATACATGAAGTTCGATGCTATTTAGTAAATACCATGAACAATATAATTATGAATGCGAATACATAATTATAACTTTTATAGCGTATAATAATTAAAAAAACCTGATTATTTGTGTACATTCAATTACAGTCATTTGTTAAAAAAAATAATATTTAGGTACTACTCGGAATTCGGATGCTGTTGAAATTTGTTGATTTTTTTATATTTATATTGTTTTTAATAATCTTGTTAATTTTTTATTGAATATATCGTTTTTATTTGAGAGTGCATATTTCAATGAGTAAAAAAGTGCATTTTTAGTGTGATAAAAATTGCAGTCAGTTAAATAGTTCATTTAGATATAATATCCATAAATGTTCTGTGATACAATCGTTGTCTAGTTGTATGTTTATTAATTACGATAATAATAATAATAATAATGTAATAATAATTTTCTTCTCTGTCTAAATTGTATAGAGTTGAGACTAACTTACTCTTATGCAGATATTTTTTATAAATGGTGATTTTTCAAAATGCTCAAATTTTCATAAATTTTAACTTGTATCGAGTGATACATATTATATTTTATAGTAATTTTTTGTTTTGATTAAATTCTGTATCGATTTTTGTTCAATTGAAATTATTTGGTCATGAAAATTGATATTGTCGATGACTGATTGAACACTCTTGAATTTGTTACGTCAGCCAATAAGATGTTCGTAAATGGAGTTTGTGTATAATAAGTAGAATGTAGAATATAATTGTATATCAATAATAGAAAAAAAGAGTAATTTTTCTGTTGGTTGTTAAAAAACCTGCATGGTTTGGATAGAAAGCAACAAATCACCGAAATGACAATCGAAATTGAAAATGAACATCATTACATTTTTTGCTCATCAATAGAGTGTATAAACATTGCGTGGATATGAATTTAGCTATACAGATATAGTTTTAGTTGAACAGAAAAAATAATAAAATCATTGTCTCAAGGGGCTACAAAAAGATTCGTTCAGGTGAAAGAGAGAGGCAGTGGTGGTTGTTGCTTCACGTTTTTTTTTTCTCGTCAATTTTGAATTTTTGCAATCGGCAGCCACTTTATTTTATGACGTTCGCACAGCAGTGAGCATTTGCAGAATACAGATGACTCAGAAATAGAGATGAAAAAACACATGGTTTTGTTATAAGCATGAAGACGGTATACTAACCGCTTTCCTGGGTTTTCGGGTGCATGTACTTTAGTAAAACTGTGCAGCATTCCATCGTTTCCAAAGTTTTGTGTTAATACATAATATAATGGTGTATTACTTTTTCTTACGAATATTTTCTTAGACTTCATTACAAGCGCGATATTTCGTCTCTATTTCTGAATCGTAAAAGCATTATTCAATGATATTACTAAGACGGAATAGACAGTCCATTCTTTATGTTAGTGGTCGTTAATCGTTAATGTATGTATTAGTAATAAAATTTTGAATGCAGTGATTACTGATCAGTGATTTATTAGTTTTGAAATTGTGATTCCTTATGATATCAGTATTATGAATTAATTATTAAAAACATTTTACACAAATAACTAACATTATTTTACTCTCATAATTGTAATCGTGTGTTTAAATGCAATTTATATGCTGTGACTAATCTATTAGGAACTTTGATAAAACAAAATATATTTAAGTATATCCTCAATGATTTGACTATATTGCTACTTTCGTTATTGGAGACACATTTAAATGAAAAATCGATTGATTTTTAATGGAATATAAATTCAAGTTTACATTTCGTGATTTGATAGAAACTGTCCATACTTTAATGTTTCCAAACAGAAAAGAATTACATATTTACCTTTAACTAGGTATCTCTAGTGTATAATATTATACCTACATTAAAAAAATCGGTTGTCAATAACATAGAAAAGTTATTACTTGTTACAAAGCTAAATATTTCGTTAAGATATTTTTACTATAATGTTTTGTATTTACTATTTTAGCTGTTACTTCAGAGAAATAAAAAAAAATATATTGTTAGGGAATATAAAAATATGCTGCCAGATAAGTTTATAAACCAAATTTGTCAATTTGCCAAACTCGTTTTGATCACTATTAATTGCTTTATAAGTTTTTGATAAAAGTGTTGTGTTTAATGTTTAAAATAGAAAGCGTTAAGTTATCTGTGAGAGTAGGTAGCTTTGTATGAAAACTAACAAAATTTACCAGAATCTTCTACTGTATTGATATATAAAAAAAAAACTGTTTTATAACTTTGTGACGATAACTAAACTTAAAGCTACTTTATCTTTGCCTTGTATGAGTCTGCAGAGATACATGTGTTAATATAAAATTTATATTTACCGTCGAACTTCAAATACACATAATACCTTGTTAATTTAGCTGATAAAAATACTTAAATTAGATGAGCGTCGGCAAAAATGTAGTCGGATTATTTTCGTCATGTTGCGTCAAAAACAAACCAACTATTCGTAGTTTCGCTGACAATAAACAATAAATTCAATTGTTTTGTTGATTTGGTCATCAAATTTCATATTATAATACTATGTTTCGTACTCTCTTGTTCATCCTCACCGAGTCTAAGAAATGTTATTACTATTCTAATATATTATTACTTATCTTGGACTTAAAACAGTATGGTTTTGTGTAATTTGTCACCGTGGCTACATAAAATGCTACGTATACACACAGTATGTACTGCGCATGCGTATAGAGTGCGCATGACGCTTTGACAGTGAGAGTAGAAACGATTCTTTTACTCTTTCCTTTCAGCTGCCGGTTGAAGTCGGAGAAGGGGAAGCGTTTCACTTTTTGTCCGATTCAGGCCAATTTACTCCTCTAGCTAGCCTAAACAGTTTCATTTCAAGAGCTGACGTATATTTCCAAGCTATCCATTAAATTGTACTGTTCCGATTGCATTTGTGCTGAATGATTTTAGTTTTATAAGTATAATATGAAAGATTTGTTTATATAATTATATGATATAAATACATATATATCAGACGAAGATATTTTTTAGTATTTTTTAATTGAAATAATATATTTATATTTTTTGGCTTGTTCAGAGGTAGCTAATGACTTTGCTGTGATGCTTTAATTTTTGCAAAAATCATTAGATTTATATATTAGTTATAGGTGTGCTTAGAAAATAATTTTAAAAAAAATATATAATAATATGTAATGAAATAGTAATGTTTACTAGTGTAGAAAAAATTTGTATTGAAAAAGCTAGCGTATTATTTAAATGCCGGGCTCAATTGTTCTATGAATATGCATTTATTTATGGTTTGTTACGGAACAGTTTCAAATTGTAGAAATCTACTATATTATACAGTATTTAAAATATATTTGTACAAAAATTGAATTGTGTTTCCATTTTTATCCTTTTAATTCAACGAGCGCCTGTATCTAATACCGTTTCGGAGATAAAGACGTTCAAATGTTGCTTCGGTGCTTAAACACACTTCCAATGGCCACAGCATCAAAAGTTGAGCTTATTTTTTATTTGGTTTGTCATTTCCTGTTAGTATGAGTCGTGTGGACCTAAAAAGCGGTATAGGCTGTGCGCTGTAGTACGGTCAGTCGATGTTCTAAGCAGATTAACGGTAAGTGATACGAAGCAACGGAGGGGCTTGCTGACTTCAGCGTGTCATTTTACATAAGCCTACCGAATTTGAATCAGATCGGAGACATTGTCCAAAATTGTCTTAAAAAAATCACAAAAAAACTAAGGCTATACTATGGGAAAAATCGCGTTTTTAGTCGATTTTCAAGATTTTCCAATAACTCGCTTTTCAGGTCCAGACGGCTTATACTAACAGGAAATGACACTCGGGATAAAAAAATAAGCTCAACTTTTCGTTCGGTGGGCATTTAAAGTGTTTTTAAACACCGAAGCAACATTAGAACGCCTCTATCTCCGAAACGGTTATAGATACAGACCTCCAGGTGCGCTCATTGAATTCAGCGTGTCGTTTTCTATCAGTACACCGAATTTTAAATGCATCCGATGCGTATTCCAGACTTTCCAGAAATGCACTTCGAACGGGTCTATCTTCGAAACGGTAAGTGATACGAAGCAACGGAGGGGCTTGCTGACTTCAGCGTGTCATTTTACATAAGCCTACCGAATTTGATGTGCGTCAAGTTGGATGGGACACCCCTTAAAAACAAATTTTTTTTTACGCCAATCGTTAGTGCTACGTTAGTGCCGCGCACTGTTAAAATTTCAGCGTTAGTGCCGGAAAATTTTGGAAAATATAGAGGGTTGTTGGTGTCCCATCCAACTTGACGTCAAGTTGGATGGGACACCCCTTAAAAAAGCGACTTTTGAAAAAAAATTTTGCGCCAATCGTTAGTGCTGCGTTAGTGCCGTATACTGTCAAAAGTGCTCGGTTACTGCCAAAAAATTGTGGAAAATATAGAGGGTTACTTTTTTTCCCTTTTAGGTTGACGTGAAGCTAGATGAGACACCCCTTAAAAAAAACGATTTTTGAAATATTTTTTTATGCAAATCGTTAGTGCTACGTTAGTGCCGCATACTGTCAAAATTTCAGCGTTAGTGCCGGAAAATTGTGGAAAATATAGAGGGATTTCGAAAAAGTTAAGTTAGATGGGACACCCCTTAAAAAAGCGACTTTTCAAAAAAATTTCTACGCCGATCGTTAGTGCTACGTTAGTGCCGTATACTGTTAAAATTTCAGTGTTAGTGCTGGAAAATTGTGGAAAATATAGAGGATTTCAAAACGTCAAGTTGGATGGGACACCCCTTAAAAAAGCGACTTTTCAAAAATTTTTCTACGCCAATCGTTAGTGCTGCGTTAGTGCCGTATACTGTCAAAAGTGCTCGGTTATTGCCAAAAAATTGTGGAAAATATAGAGGGTTACTTTTCTTCCCTTTTAGGTTGACGTGAAGCTAGGTGAGACATCCCTTAAAAAACGATTTTTGAAATATTTTTTTATGCAAATCGTTAGTGCTACGTTAGTGCCGCATACTGTCAAAATTTCAGCGTTAGTGCCGGAAAATTGTGGAAAATATAGAGGGATTTCGAAAAAGTTAAGTTAGATGGGACACCCCTTAAAAAAGCGACTTTTCAAAAAAATTTCTACGCCGATCGTTAGTGCTACGTTAGTGCCGTATACTGTTAAAATTTCAGTGTTAGTGCTGGAAAATTGTGGAAAATATAGAGGATTTCAAAACGTCAAGTTGGATGGGACACCCCTTAAAAAAGCGACTTTTCAAAAATTTTTCTACGCCAATCGTTAGTGCTACGTTAGTGCCGTATACTGTCAAAAGTGCTCGGTTACTGCCAAAAAATTGTGGAAAATATAGAGGGTTACTTTTCTTCCCTTTTAGGTTGACGTGAAACTAAATTAGACACCCTTTAAAAAACGATTTTTGAAATATTTTTTTTGCAAATCGTTAGTGCTACGTTAGTGCCGCATACTGTCAAAATTTCAGCGTTAGTGCCGGAAAATTGTGGAAAATATAGAGGGATTTCAAAAAAGACAAGTTATATGGGACACCCCTTAAAAAAGCGACTTTTCAAAAAAAATTCTACGTAGATCGTTAGAGCTACATCAATGCCGTATACTGTTAAAAGTTCAGTGTTAGTGCTGGAAAATTGTGGAAAATATATAGGATTTCAAAACGTCAAGTTGGATGGGACACCCCTTAAAAAAGCGACTTTTCAAAAATTTTTCTACGCCAATCGTTAGTGCTGCGTTAGTGCCGTATACTGTCAAAAGTGCCGCGTTAGTGCCGGGAAATAGTGGAAATTATTCATTATTTTTATATATCTATATAGTCAAGTGAGAAGTATATCTAATAAACTAAACTTAACTATGTCCAAGCTGTACAAATCGATATAAATTTAATTTTTAGATTTACAATGTTTTTCTAGGTAATTGCTAGTATTCAATATATTTGCTATTCGTTGCCATGGTTACCTACATCATATGTTCTACGTCATGTAAACATTAATCAAAGCTTGCCGAACTTGTTTATTTCTGCCAGATCCATAAAACAAACGAGCGGCTGATTTTTTCTATTTTCAAAATATTTCCGAAACTATAAAGTTTAGAAAAAAAAATTTTATGAAACTTTCTTGAAAAAATAAATAAAATAATAAGCCGTTATGAAAAGTATACCATTATTATATAAAAAACACCGTTATAGCAAATATCTCTTCTGCGCATGCGCCGATTTTCTCCAAAAACAATAGGGCTCTTCATATTTGCATACCAAACGTCCTCCCAAAATTTGGTTTCGATCCGCTCATCCGTTTGACCTGTATCGTGTTCACAGTATAACAGACGCACAGAGTTTTTCCAAAAATATGTTTTTTTGTGTAATGGTTGTTTTTTTATTTCCTGTCTATGTGGATACATATTTTTTTAATTACTAAGACGTGCAACTACTATACTTTCTGCGGCGATATAAGTCTGTCATTCCGTATTTTCATCGGATTGATAATAATGGTAAGTTTTGTTTGTACAGTATTACACATTATCTTAACTATTTATTTTTTAGGAAATTATTAAATATTAAAGATCCATTTTTACCAGAAAGATATGAAATTTTCCTAGAAAAACATTGTAAATCCTAACAGCTACCACTTACGTATTTATTTTGTCACGAAGTAAAAATTAAATTAATATCGATTTGTACAACTTGGACATAGGTAGTTATGTTTAGTTTAATAGATATATCTCACTTGACTAAGTATATGGATATATAAAAATCATGCATATTTTCCACAATTTCCCGGCACTAACGCGGCACTTTTGACAGTATACGGCACTAACGCAGCACTAACGATTGGCGTAGAAAAATTTTTGAAAAGTCGCTTTTTTAAGGGGTGTCCCATCCAACTTGACGTTTTGAAATCCTCTATATTTTCCACGATTTTCCAGCACTAACACTGAAATTTTACCAGTATACGGCACTAACGTAGCACTAACGATAGGCGTAGAAATTTTTTTGAAAAGTCGCTTTTTTAAGGGGTGTCCCATCTAACTTGACTTTTTCGAAATCTCTCTATATTTTCCACAATTTTCCGGCACTAACGCTGAAATTTTGACAGTATGCGGCACTAACGTAGCACTAACGATTTGCATAAAAAAATATTTCAAAAATCGTTTTTTTTAAGGGGTGTCTCATCTAGCTTCACGTCAACCTAAAAGGGAAAAAAAGTAACCCTCTATATTTTCCACAATTTTTTGGCAGTAACCGAGCACTTTTGACAGTATACGGCACTAACGTAGCACTAACGATTGGCGCAAAAAAATTTTTCAAAAGTCGCTTTTTTAAGGGGTGTCCCATCCAACTTGACGTCAAGTTGGATGGGACACCAACAACCCTCTATATTTTCCACAATTTTCCGGCACTAACGCTGAAATTTTAACAGTGCGCGGCACTAACGTAGCACTAACGATTGGCGTAAAAAAAAATTTGTTTTTAAGGGGTGTCCCATCCAACTTGACGCACATCCGAATTTGAATCGGATCCGAGACATTGTGGAAAATCGTCTTAAAAAAACCACAAAATAACTAAGGCTATACCTACTATGGGAAAAATCTCGAGGTTCAAAAATTAGCTTTACTAATGTTACGTTTCGAAAAATTTATTTTCATCTTCTCAATAAATTTTTCGAAACGTAACATTGGTAAAGCTAATTTATGATCCTCGACCAAAATCTTCGTTCATCATAAAACGTATCTATATTGAAATAAAACAACAAATGTTTTGAAAGATTTTATTTTAATCTCAACGATATAAGTGATATAAATATCAGTACTTATAATCATTTATCAATCAGATAATTAAATAATGCAATATGCGGCACATATAATACAATATTTGAGCAGACACTAATGTTATGTTAATTGATTTAAATAATGCATGTTGTTTTTGAAAAGCCGTCCGTCCTTATCATCGTTTAAAGTTTTATCGATCAATCGTGTCGCGAGAGATGTCGTGGCCCGGCCGTCTCCCAGTTGCCGGCTTTAGGCTACGACGTCCCGTGCTTTCCTCCCGGCGCGACGATCCCGGATTCCGAACTCGATCCCGTGCAGTGTTCCAGCTCAGCAGTAATCATCGATCAGTAAACCGCACTCGATTCCATCTTCTCGTCACTGCAACAAACGCCTTGATCTGCACATCATCAATCTGTCAGTACTCGATAAATGTGCAAACGATTATGTCCAAGAGCTCGCGATCAAAATTTAAAAGAGTTTTCTAAAAGAAAAATATTTCGAGATTAACAAGATATAAGTACAGAAAAAATGTGAGCCTACCTGAAACATAAATTTTTAAGCGAAATTTCAGCAAAAAAATTTAGCCCTATCAACTAACAAAATGTTAGCAACTAAGTATCGCCCTGTAACTAAATTTCACCTTGTAACAAAATTTAGTTGTGGCCTTTAACAAAAGCCAAGTTATAGTCCAACGCATATACAAAGCAAGCGTCATCAAAAGAAATACTTATACTAACTAAATTTCACCCTGTCATCTAGATGCCGCCTTTAATTAAAGCCATGTTTAATCCAACGCACACAAAAGTAACGTTCTCCCATGAAAGTGTCGCGCCAATTGTTCGGTTTTACTCCCAATCAAACGCGCCATTAGATGTTTCACATAAAAAAAAAAAAAAACAGTTTGATCTCATTTTGATAGAGCCGTGACCTCCCCAGTAGTCGCAATAGAAATTTCAGACTTCTGCCAACTGCTGATTAGACCAGATCTATTAATATTGATTTTGCACCCTAAATATTAGTTAATCTCAAATTATTAGCCTTTGAAAATTTTTATAATTTTTTGTCACAAGCTCTTGGACTATAAGTGCTATCGTCCTCCACCCAGAAGACATTATTGTCATTATTATTTATCGATTATTGTGTATAACTACATAATATATATTATATAGGCGTAATTCATACATCTAAATGGCAATCGGCAGCCATTTTATGTCTTACGAAACTTTCTTTGATAGGTTAAAGTTGACATAAAAAAATAATCAATAAATACTGAATTTAGAAATACAAATAAAATTAAATATATAAAAACTCAACCGACGGCTAATATAGATAAATAATTCAGCATTATTTTTATTGTTAGGTATCATTGAACTAAAATATTTTAAAATACATACTTGTATGCAATGGCGTAACAATAGGGTGGCAGGACGCGTAAAATTCCACGGGCCCTCAACCGAAGACGGCCTCCGGCTCAAGAGTGCCGTGATTCTAACATTTATTATCACAACATTTAGTAATATTTGCCACGGGCCTCAAACTGCTTGTATGTTTAGATTATATCTTGTAAATGTGGCTTTATATACGAAAAATACACGATTATTAAAATATTGCATAGGACTCTTTGTAACTTATTTTAATTTGTAAAAATAATCGTGTTAGGAAACGTAACAGCATTATATTATTTAACATGGCGATTGGAGACTTGAATGGTAAGTAAAGAAGGGAACCTCAGTAAGGCGTAAAGCAACATAGCTCAAGAGGAAAGTTGAGACATTGGTGTTTGAATCATGGCTGCCGATATTCAATGAATTTTAATAGTAATGTTTACAGCACTGAAAAAAAAATTAATCTCATATTATGTTTAGAAAACGTTCAACTATAGCTTTAAAAACTTTTGTACATTAGTTGCAGAGAAAGAGCTTTTGAAAAAAAAAAACAGACGATATCTCACAGGTAGGTAAGTAAGAAAGCAAATTGTTTTCCAATAAGCATCAGACTCCGTGCTTCTATGGATCTGTCAGTGTCAGTGTCAGTGTCACCATCACGATCCAAAGGAAGGAAGGTAATAATAATTCTTCCGAGTGGAGTTGTAGAGGTGCTTACACTTACTCATCTTTCGATGGATATTTGCCCGCGTAGACTTTATTACAAGCCCGACCGCAACCAGGACAGTACCAATAACTCAGGACTCCGATTGAAACACCAAATAATACATTCGGTATAATTAATGACAAGACGAGATGTCGCAAATTGTCGTCCCAACTGTATCGAGCGACTACAGTTTCTGGATAAGTACGACTGTAATAGCAGGGAAATGGCGTTCCCAGTTTGTCATTGCCGTATTTCTTTGCGAATTCGGTACAGTTGACACGTGGTGGATAGCCGCAACCTTCTGTATTGACGAAGAATTGTGTTTCTCCAATACTCCATTCGACCGTTGATAAATCACGTCCACCAAATTCACTGAACGGTATTAGAGTGTAGTTAACTTTAATCTGAAAGTTAAAACACAATTGCAAATTATTACGTATTAATTAATAATTAATTAATTGTTAGATCAAAAACAATAAGGAAACGCAATATTAATTTTTTGAACTTACAATTACGTTAATCAAAATGAGTAATTAATTACTACTGTTGGCACGCAACAGTAGTAATCATTTAAAAATTCATAGATCATGCATGGTATCGGTTTGTTGAACAGAAATTGTTATTGGACATTGTAATAATATTATTAATCAACCTGATGACAACGTATCGGCGCATTGGTGCAACCCTCCCTGCAGGATGACCACGAACAATTACGCAGCCCTTCGGCGTAGATGTGTTCTACGGAAATGCAAGTGACTGGTTCCGGTTCGTAGTTGGCAAGGATTGTTGTGATCGCCGGATCGACTACGAATGGTATAAGAAACATAAATGCGAACGCCGAGAGGACGGCCGTCGTTCCCAGGCACAGGGATGTGTAGAACTTGGCTTTCTCCATCATTTGCATTATCATTTCTTCTCTCGTCGGACCCGGAGGCTCCTTCGTTATATCGGCCGCGTTCTCGACACTGTCACCCATCACACTGCCTCCACTTCCTTCAGCGCCTCCGCCTCCGCCTCCGCTGCCGCTACCGTCACCTCCGCCCTCTTGGGCACCCATTATCACAGTTGACTCGTCGGAATCAATGATGAATGCTTTCACGCCGACCGACGTCGACTTCTTTTTAGGTCTGCTGCGGTATAAAAGCGGTCGCTTCTGATTGTTGTTCGGCGACGATATTAAACTAATGCAATCGTTTATTAATAGCGTCTACCTACTTGTTATGTGTATTCCGATTTATTTTATTTATTTATTTATATATATATTTGTATATATATATATGTATATATAATAGTAAGTTATATTTTAATTCGACAAATTTAATTGCACTTTTTATTGTGTTGGCAAAATATGATTTATAACAAAATGAAAAAGCTATAATTATGATGAAACGAACTATCTGATTAAATATATGCAAGTAGTAACTACGGAACGAGAAGTGTTATATTTGATCATATTAGATGTACGTTTATGTATTGATTTTAGATGAGTTTTTCGTTTATGATTGTTGTTATCATCGACGTAATACGCGTTCCTCTCCTTGATTTGATTTTGAGAGTCGGGCCGCATGACTTTCCAAACACGCGTGTTCGCAATGCACACGCGCTCACGCTCTCTTCATCGTCGTGTCTTTTATGCCGCCGTTCGTTTGTGCTACTGCGCAGCGATTATGTTGATTGAGTCGCCGTTGCTGCTGTATTGTTATTATCGTTGCAAAAAGCAACGGACGCACCGCTACTCATGCTGTCTGAGCCGCCGACTGCCACCGGAACGCCGACTATGGACGTCTTTTTTCCTTTCTTTCCGTTCCTTGTGTAAGTATTTATGTACAGTAGGTATATTGAAATTGAGACGACTGATTTGAACTGAACTGCAATGTCTCCGATCGTGCAATTAAACGATTTATGCAGAAAGAAGCAATAACTCGCTCGTTGATCGACAGCTATGTATATGTAAAATTAATATTTATTATATGAAATATGTAAACAATATTGACTCTTTTTCTGTTCTATTGGGCTGGCCGGCTGACTGGCTGTTTTACTGGCTGATTAGTTAGCAGACGATGCAATGGGAAGCGTGTGCAAATGCGAATGTTATTGCAGGCAGTGATGACGGAGATACTCAGTCGTCTCGGAGTGAAAACAAACCCTCCTGATGATGGGCCGGACTCTCTTGAAGGAGCGGAATGCCTGAAACACACCGGACATGTTAGCCATCATTTCATAAATATGGCATGTACGCATTGCAGTCGTTTCGGAATCTCAGTTATTTCGAATTTCTTTTATTACCATCATTGACGCTCCAATACGATCATTGGGGTCATATCATGGTCAAAATAAATACATACGTTTCTTGCTAATAAAAAAACTATTACATTAAACAAATGTTAAATCGTAATAAAAGAACCAATTTGTAATTACAAAACTACGATTATAAACTGGAATGTGTTGGATCACACCTTTGTTTCAAAACGTTGCAATGCAAACATAGCCCTAATAATGATTACGAGTATAGAAAAACTTTAGGTATATGAAATTGCTTACGTAAACTGCATTTCCTCAAAGCACTGCAATTCTACAAATTATATAAAATTTATACCAAACAAATCAATTCTATACATACTACAGTATACCTACGTTTATACTACCTGGCTTACAGATGAGGATAAGGCCGTTATTATTTTCACAGACGTAGAAGAACAGTAAGTTTATGTATTTAAAAAAGCACCGAATGTGCGGAATTTGGATTCGAATGATCTGATGACTACAATAATACAACTGTTTATGCATGTAAAATAATGTATGCAGGTTTAAGAAATCGATAGTATATAAAAATGTGTTGGTTTTTAGAGATTGCGTGGCATAGTGTTGTTTATAAAAGAATATAATAATATATAGGTAGTATTTTTCTATGACATTCATTAATTCCGTATCGATTTCTAAGCAGTAGGTATTATAGATACTTATTTTTGTTAATATAAACACGAACTATTAGTATCTAGGTAAGTATATAAAATATAGCAATTGACGTAAGGTTTGTTTAGCGAATCAATCTTACGTGACGGATCTCAAAGTGCCATAACAGAATCTCCTCCTCCACCACCGTCAGCCAAATTATTAGAGGAAGTCGTCTTATCACCGGTAGGCAATATCGTATTTGCACCTGGACAGCCACTGAACCTCATCTTGGCGTCATCTCCGACGACTACAGTTCGTTGACATAGAATTAACGTTAGACACGAGACGACAAACAATGTTGACGGTAGAATTGACGCGATCAAGAACTGTTTATAAGTTGTCGCGAGTGAAAACCTCGCCACGGCCACGTCTCTGTTGTCGTCCGAATAGAAACACGGAAAACGGGCGCGCGCATTGTGGTCGGTGCCATCTTTCCCGTATCTGCGTAAAAATTCCTTACACTCGTCCATCAACGTGTTAACGCAACCTTCAAGGTTTATCAACAATTTACTCTCGTTAGCAATAATCAGATTGATTTCGGGCGGAGCGATTTCCCCAGATTCATCAAGTGGTTGAGCGTTGAAAGCGTTCAAATAGGATAGATATGTGAAATTGGTCAGATCAGTGAGCACGTTGTTTTCAAGTATAGATCCGTTTATGCAATCGTAAGCTTCGACCCCGCGTGTCGTGTTAACAATAGTGTAACAAGAAGCCATCAATATATTGTTCATCGTATCGTTCCATATTTCATCCCCGGTCTCTAGGTTTGTTGCGCGCTGACACTGCGACAGATACGCTTTATCGCCGCTTAAGAATATTATATTTTTATTTCTTGTCGGTATGTCTACACACCGTCTATCACAATTATAGGGCGTTCTAATCTTCTCGCACGTGCCTCTGCTACAACTGTACAAACCGCTTATGTCTTTACAGTTTATTTTACCGCGACGACCGCTGCACTTAAGCGCCGGATCTGTGTCTTTGAAAATACACTCGAAGGCGTCCGTTATGTTGATGCACTGTCCAAGAGTACAGTTGAATGTGCCGGTTAAGTTTTTGCATTCATCGGCTATGCATCGACTCTTCTTGGCGTTTTCTTGATCTATGCCGTAGCACGTTTTGTTCGTCGTATTTGTGCAGTTTCCCAATAATATACTCGAGCCGTTGCGACGCATGTTGACGTAGATCTGCATGCAAGCACCCGACGTCTTGCTGAGACACCATTCGCCGCAGGAGCCCCAATCGCAGACGTCTGTGTTGACGGTACGCGTCGTCGTACACATAACCGGCACTTCCTGGATGCCCGACTGGAACGCCCTTATAGACGGCATGTAAATAGCGACCGTTAAGTACACTAACGCTACGCTACTCAAGACGGCAGTCATCTGACAAATGCATATCGTGCCACAGATGCGACCGTCTTGTGGTGGAATTATTAAATCCTCCACGGGAACTGGCTTTTGCTTTGGCATCTTCAACTCACTTATTTACAGTTTAGATTTATATTACCTATTATTGTTTTATTTTATTATTTATAAACTATTAATATATTTAAAACATATTGTTTATTGATATGCGTTTGTGAAATATATAAAAATTAACTTGAAATTTGAATTTTAATAATGTACATATTTTGTAGGGATTATTACAAAAACAGGTATAATTTATATCATTGATTTTAAAATAGATTTTTAACACTTCCAAACCGATTATTTGTCAGGTAATTTAACGATAATGTTAATGATATGGAATGTTATTAAACATTATATTGTTATGATGTGTATTACTGATATGAAGTAAGGATATTTTTATTATTAGTTTTGATATGGTGCTATTTCTTGTACAATGCAACTTGAACGGCTGTCGCAGGATGAGACGTCATATAGGGTATCTCGCATTCGGCGCATGCTCAGTTCGCACGAATACCTACATTGACTGTAAAGCTTACGGAAGGATTCCGTAGTCGCAATTGGTAGTGCAGGATCAATAACATAGTGTTAGTAGCTCAAGCTTTGCCTATCGGCTGCCGACGCGACGCTATACTATTACGTCATTCCAACATTTTCTCTCTATCTTGGGCCCGCTATCGACTGTACGTTTGTTCTTGCGCCGTCGTAAAGGTTTTCAGATAATTAACACTAAGCCTCCTGCCCCTTCAATGGCTATATACATTATTTTTATGAATGTCCAATGTATTTTTGTTTTATTTACAGCCACTAATCACAAAAAAAATGTTTAAAACAAACGTTTCGTATTTAATTTACAAAGACGAATTTAAATATTAATAAAACTGAGCACTTTTGACATTTTGAACTTGAAATAATACAGCAAACTATTTTCTTAATCGCGTTTCATATAATTAATTCATTTGCGGATTTATTATTATTTTTTTTTTTTTGAAATATTGAAAACAAAAATGTGTCACACTACATGTTTTAGTGTAATTATTAACGGTTTATGTACCAACAGGAACAGCGTACGGCGTAGTAAATATTGAGACATCGCGGTTAAAGAATGTTCGAAATGGTCTGTGCTGATTAAAAACAAGCAACACGTGGCAGTCAATAGAGTTACGTATTCACTACCTATATGCAGTAACGGTAATCAAACAATATACATATACATACCTCTATGTACAGACTACAGAGTAACTTGGCGCAGGGCTATCGGGTGCAGATGCAAACAGGACTATGAAACTCGTTTAGTTTAGGTTAGCTTTACGCAACGAACATGCTTTAATTGTACAATACATGGACGACAGACTGACCGTTTGCACAATTGTACGTAAAACATAAAGATTACATAACTAACCTCACCTGAACCACAACAATCGGTATTTAATGCACAGAATAACGGTCCTTCTTTAATTCCGAACGAACTGTTAGCTGTAAGGCTTCCATCTTAGTTGCCACTGACGCAGCGCAGTGTTACAATATATAATATATATATGTAGATATAATAATGTGTATACTTATATATACAAATATATTATGTAATGTAAACATATAATATGCGTATTAGTTGACGATGTTGCCGTCTGGACGCCGCATGTCGTCGTAGTCGTCGTCGTTATTCGTTGATGTTACGAGTACCTATACGCTCTCTATCGGCTCTATCGGCTACTCGACGACGTCCGGTGATTCTTTACCGGCGCCATATCCTTTGCCCGAGAACGAGTCTACAAGAACATCCTGAACTTTCGATCAATAATACAGATCTTGCATCTCTTTTTCATGAACGCTTTTGCGCCTTTTGCTTTATTAAAACTCAGAGCTTTTCAAACTGTCACTACACCGATTCAACAATCGGTAAACTGATCTGCAGTCTTTATACAATTCTGTGAAATAACTATCGTTGTTGGATTAAATGTAAATATCGAGTAACAGAATATAAATATTATTGATCATTATTTCTTCCGAGCGGGGGATTGTTATTGATATATATATATATATATATATATATATTACTGAATTATGTTGGAAACTACTGACGTATGATTTGAGTTCAGTATATTGGAGTTTTCGAATCGACAAGTTAACGACAGCGTTAGCGGATGACATTGTTGTCACATCGAATGTTTGACGTCAAACAATTATTAATACAGAATATATACATTTAAATTTAAATCCAAACATAATATTAATGATTTGTGAATATATTTGTTATAATTAAAAATAATGATTTTGACTAAAATTAAAAACAATCAATCTATTAAATCGACAATATTCGCATATGTAACAATAAAAGGTTATAACGTTTGTAACTGCTCAGTAAATAATTTATTGTGAGTCTTCATATCAATGGAAGATATCAAATGGAATTTATGTAATAAGAAAATCCATTTCGTGCATTTAAAATAGTGAACTTAATATGCCCGTTTATAAATATATGTTTCATGTTTTTTTTAAATCATATATTTGTGTGCCTTCAGTTTTTTTTTAACAACCAATTCGGCAAGAAACATGGAGTGGTGTTGACTGCAAACATTAAAGTTGTTTAATTTTAGGTTTTATTATTGAAAAATCATTTATTCGATTTTACAAGATTTTCAGAAAATTATGCAAATTGTGCCCGTCCGTTAAATAGTGTTGATAGTGCATCATATAAGATTTAACTGCGTATTGTTTTCAAAAATATTTGGGCAACGAAATTCTTAACAGCGATCTTTCAATTTCAATCACCCAGTTGGCAAGTTCTTAGTGAGTCAAGACTCTTTATTTATCATTTAAATATTTGTTTATTGTTGTCTGTCTTTAATTATAATTGGTGTAATATTTATATGTATTAATCGTTTAATGTCTATTACTTTCTATGCTTACTTGGTACTTGGTAAATTTAACATATTTTATTCTTCTATACTAAGGTAATATTCTTCTGTACTCTTTTTATCTGTCTTTGCTTGGTAACTAAAACACATTCTTCATTCTTATCTACCATTAATCAACAAGTTAGTCTGCTCTTCTGTAGTTATTTGTCTAAAAGTCTACATGTCTGTCTTTGCTTGGTTTTATTAATAAAATGTTCCGTTTTCGTGTTTTAAAAATACAAAACGCAATGTCAAAATTGGCAAATGAAAATTTTACTAAATAACTACATATTTTTAACTCTAACACATGTGGCCATAGGCGGCTGAACGAATTTTTTTAAGAAGGGGGAATATATCTCTCCAGAATATATTTGAAGCAAGGAAAAGAAACAGCGTAGTCGACTACATGTCTCGATATACATCTATTGCACGAGCGTTGCAGACGACGAACCAATCAAAATGCATTTATTTATATACATCATAAATCTAAATAAATTGAAACGTTTTGAGACATGATCGACAGTGCTGTCTATTTTCAATAAAGCAAGAAGCGAAGATCAAAATCACCACATTTTTTATTTTTATCACAAATTCGCCGCATTCAGTTTTTGTATTATGGATATGTTTAACCGTACTAATTTACAATAATTTACAATCATTCCTATAAAAGTGTTTCATCTAAGACAGGGGTGGGCAAATCTTTTGATCGTCGGGCCACATTGCGGATGAAAATTTGACCGTGGGCCAAACAATTTCTTTTTCTAATTTTAATTATAGTTTTTTTGAAACAACAATTTCAAGTTTTTAAACACTATTTACTGTTTTTCTAAAATTCTTTTTATGCGCCAATTTATATTGACAAACAGTAATATTTTTGCTTTTAATAATCATTTATAAAATGGTTCGCGGGCCGGATCCGGCCCGCGGGCCGCCATTTGCCTTGGCCTGATCTAAGACATGAAATAATTATTTCTTAAAAGAAATAGAAATGTACGGCCGTGTTTTTTTATTATAGATTGCTTAACCCAGTGTTTTTAACGCGCTTCGTCTATAAATACGACCTTTTAACAGCTACACCTGAATAATTAATAAATGTCTATTTTAGTAGTAATGTACTAATAACTAATAATTAATAATCTTTAATCGACATCATCCTAACAAATAGCTTTTAACATAGCCGCTTTATTTATAAAGAATATACGATAACAAATGTATGATAATAAATTTCATTTTATAGAAATATGTCGTTTGTCGGATTATTTCACAATCGGCTTGCATGATAACTTGAATCGATTGTTATTCAATCTTGATACAAGATTCGGTGATTCTGAATAGCACGTATTCTTCAGTCGGTTCTCTTAATTAATTCAAATTTCATAGACCACAAAAAAGAATTTTATACCTGTAAGTTTTTGTGCATGTTATAATATAATAATCTAGTCAACTATGAATTTATTTAAATATAAAACAATGGTTTATTCTTTTTTGCTTTACTTAAATATTGCATGTCCTACAGCCAGTATATGTCGTATATTTTATTATAGTATTTAGGTACATGTTTTATTATTCTGACATGCATCACACAAACCGCTCTTCAAAGAGTACACCGCATTTTTAAAACGCAATTGCTTTTTGATAGATGCGCGTGGATTTTACAAGCTTTTATTAAGACGACTTTTCTGTAAGACTGAAATAAGCCATTTTTGATCCAATTAACTTGAAACTTTGCGTTTATATGAACACAATATGTATTTGTAGAAACGACTAGAGACACGCTCTCACACCGTGAAAACCCAGGACTTCCACCATATGCTATTTCCCATTTTTTAACTTGCATTTTAAACAAAATACGAGTTAAAATGGTGGAAGACCTGGGTGTTTATGGTGTGAGAGCTTTTCTCCAGTCGTTTTTTCAAACATTGTGTTGATATAAATATATTTATTGACCTAAAATACAGAAGTACAATAGCTACCTTTTTACTATTATGACATGTTATTTTATTTTTACATGTTTGGTTCATTTTACAGGTGATTCAGAATAAAGTAAAAAAAAAACACAAATCAAATGGACTTAAATAATTACTCTCCTAAAATATGAAAAAAAATCGCCAAATTCATTTTCGAGAAAAAAAAATGAAAAAGTTTTTTCATTTGAAATTAATCTAATTGCACAATAAATAAAACCACGTCATCATTCTTGTTTCGCGTTGCGATAGGAGTGATTTAGATTTCCTTAATTAAAATTGCAAATAATATAAATTTTTAAATCATGCTAACAAGCTCTCTTAGACTTCATTATATTCAAATTGTTTCCGTCTCTATTTCTGAATCACCTGTATATAACATAATATAATATACTAGCGGTCTCGTCCGGTTTCACCCGGGTGTAAAAGTACGAATGGGGAAGGGAGGAACATGAGTACGCACATTCATCATAGTTTACCGAGATGAATATTATGTCCAAATTTTTACAATTATGAACCTAGATTAAATATTATGTTTTTCTTTTTAGTAGATTTAAAAAAAATGAATTTTGTCTAAATTAAGAGATAGACAATTATAAAATAATCGGTTCAGAACTTTACTATACGTTTTTTCAACCAGTTTTTTTAAACCAGCCAAATGTAAATATTTTGACATCATATTTTAAATGCAGTTTTTATTCCAAGAAAATTAATGCCAATACTTTTTTAGCCTAAAAAGCCCACTAGAGCTAACATTAAAAATTATGTCTTCGTTATTTAAATAAAATTCAATTCCGTCGAATTATTTGGATTTAAAATGCTTTTTCGTAGATAGATTTTGATCACTGTGCTTTGAGTTTTGTGATCAGCTGTGTTGTTTCTTTCAATTGTAATAAAAACCGACTGTTGGATCACTTACTATAAGCCTTGTATCCACAGGAGGCTTAATTAGATATGTATTCTAAATTAATTTCTTATGTACGTAAGAATAAACAGAAAATTTATGAACACAGCGCGCAATGCAGATATGGCGCCACTTTATTACGTGTGTGTGTGTGTGTGTTGAGCGTCGTCAGACCGGCGCCTAGCGAATGGCCTAAATGCCCTTTTTATCCGGAGCGCGCTAGCTCCAGCTGAATTGAACTGCTTATCCGAATGCTTTTCTCTTTGGAACCTTGCGTTAAGTAATTTCAATATAATTATAACACATCTGATATGACTAAAATTAAAAGTTCATCGCAATACACTTTATAAAGGGTGTTACAAAATATAATATTGGTAGCACACACATTAAAGACCAAAAAATGATATTGCAAAAATAAATAAAGAAATAAAAAACCAACCACATCTATGAAACGGTTATTTTAGGGCACTTGTTTATTAAGACTTTTCAACTTATTTTGGTTTCTACTATGTATATCCTACAAATATACGTTTGTTTTTAATACCTTGTATATCAGACTTAGTCACTGAGCACGTAGCTCTTATTGAGTTTATATGGGAGCTTATTTTCTTTCACTGGCTTCGTTTATTGTCGTATTTTGTCGATTTTTGTATTTAAATCGTAGATGTTAACATTAAATTATTAGTAAATAATGTATATTTGTTCCGTTTATCTACATTTCAAAATTATAAAATGAGATTTAAGTATATTATTATAATATTAATACTATGCAAGTTTTTAAAACCGTTAATTTATTGTAGGTATTCTACACGGATTTGTTCCCATTATTTGGCATAGTTACTCATTTCTCGACGTAGACACGGATTTTTCACTTACTTCTTTTATTTCTGTTGTAATTATTTACAGTTTGCAAGTTGTAAATTATTTTCAAATAATTAAGCTCTTCAAAATCTGATTTTAATTTGTCATAACTATTTTTTTTTAAGAAAAAAAAAAAACAGTAATGGGTATGTACTATGTCAGTGCAATTTAGACTGTAGTAGTAATGAGATAATGTATGATTACAGGTGAACTGGGAGGTTTGAATTCGGAGTAAACCATAGTGATGGAACGACAAATGATCAAACGATATTCTTCAGAGACAGATAAAATTCGATCAGCTGTCAGTCTCCAGGCGTCAGTGGATTGTTTCGTCTAACGTTCTGTATCATTTTAATGAACCGTATCCTATCTAAATCGAAGCAGCAGAGGCTAAATCCACGCCACCATGGAAGTAGAGCCGGAAGAGATTCGCACCTTCAAACAGAAAATGCTGTTTTACACCACGGCCTTCTTCATCCTTCTGGGCACGTTCAGCCTCTTCGCTTTCCTCTTCTTGGTACCGTTTGTGATCGATCCGGCATTCACAACCATCTTCATGGATTTTGATCCGGTGGCTGCGCTATGCGTGACCCTCGAATCGGAATCACTAAAGGGTGTCGGCAACTGTTCCGGTTGGTCGTCTTGTCGCGAAGGATGTACCAAAGAGATCTACGAGTGCACACACATCTATGTTAACTACAAGCTGCCGGACAGAGGCATTATTGGAGGCGATAACGCAACGGAAGAAGAGGCAGGCGAAGAGAGAAATGCCAGTGCGGACGAATTGGGTGATACGTGGCATCAGCGGGATTATGCGAGCGTCGACGGTCCTCCGATGACGGCGAAACGAAGGGAACGTGCGATTCGCAACGATTACGATTACAGTAACCGCCCGGAAGAGGATGACGACGACGGCGACGGAGATGAGGACGAAGACGACGGTATTGAAGACAATGCCAGGAAACACGTTGGTGATCGCAACGGATTGACTGACGATGCTGCCGAAGGTCTCGAAGGAAATGAAGGAGAAGAAGAGGAAGAAGAACAAACTGGACTGATGGGCAACGGGTCCGAGTGGTTCTTTAAAAAGGCACATCTCTATCCAAACGTGAAAGGATGCGGGTACCCGCCGATACTAAATTGTACAATATGGTTCAAACAGTTCATCGAAATTGGCACAAACTTCTCTTGCTATTATAGCAAGGTCGAGCCGGAACTTGTTATCAGTGAATTAGATATGTGGCAGGTGTACATGAATCTGGTTTACGCGATGGCCATTCCGATACCATCGTTTATCATTTCCGTTATCTATCTCACGTTCGCCTATTTCAAGATCTACAACGAAGACGAAGAGGCGGCACCTCTTGAGGAGAACGCTGAAGAAATGGACGTTGAAGGTGGCGAGACCGGTGTAACGCCGTTCCCGGGTGGCACTCCACTTCCGCCGACCAGTGGCGCAATAACGCCCGGCAGCGAAGTGTTCAGGGAAGACTTGGCTAGTTTCGGACATCAGTTCAAAGTAGCCATGGCCGACGAAATGAGCAGGGAAAGCTTCACCGACGCCGTCCCGATTGCCAATTCAATATCGATGCCGGGATGAACATTCCAATTCAACTGCTAAACGTTATAATTACATGCGATATACATATATTCATACATACATATTATTATTGTATCCTCAATTTGTACGTCATACAGTCTAGCCTACAGTATAATACCTACATACAGTGTCTATAATCTGTATTTTATAAATATAATATCATAAATTAAATTATATTGTGACATCATCATCATTCGACCGCTGTGTCGAGGAAATTAACTGCAAACTGAGATATCGTATTGTTTTTTGCCAGGCGCCATTTCACTTATTTAAACCACTGCTACAATAATATTAGTAATTTTAACACTACTATTACTACTTACTACAAGCTTTTCACTCGATGCCGTGATCATGTCGAACGATAATCTGGATACATTTGTTGGCATCTTTTGTCCTCTGACCTGCGTAATGCTCACAGCATCGCGTCTTCTCTGTTGAAAAACATTGCAATAAAATTAAATATTTAATATAATATATGTATGTATATTGTACATACATATTGTTAAAAAAATGAACGTCCAAAGCTGAATGCTTATCCTAAGATAGTTTTGTTATAATGTATTACTTATCTGTGTATGTCGTCTTGTTCTCAAATTCCGGTGATGAATGCGTTACTAAAACTGTTTTCTTTTTCAATCAATCCAAATTCATTTCAATATTAATAATTATTGTTTGCATACAATTAATTATTTTCAAGGTTTGTGACGAAAAGAGCTTCAACATTAAATTGATGACTGATGAATGGTATGATTTTAATAATGTTTTTATCACCAATTTGAAATGTGTGTGTTAATAATTAATTATGCTAACAATTCAACAATCTTTTATATCTTATATTATATCGATAGTCTATTCGCGCATTGTACCATTCGATTTACACATTAAAAAGCAATCTAAAAGCTACAAGCAATGTAAAAGTGACCGTTAACTTCAAAACTTGATATATATTAAATGTGTATTATTAATTATTATTATTGAACGCTGTTTATTCTGCTTTGTATAAACTTTTTTTCTATATAGGCGTGACTATAATAATATAAAATAATAATGATAATAATGACGATGATTCTAAATAATCTGTCAAATAGTTTACGTTTTTTTATTCTATTTTCAAATATATATTATACATATATTTTTGAGTTTTGGTGATCCGATATTAATTCAATTGGTGTTCGTGATTTATGTTTTACACAAAATTTAATAAAATGTTTTCATTCTAAAAAAATACATAAAATTCAATTATTCTGCGTTGAAATCAAGAGCGAATATACCCCATACAGACTGACTGTTAGAGCCAGGCCTCTAGGGTGGTAATTTTGGGGAGACGTAACATTTCAGACGAAACAAATAAAAAGGAACGGAGTGTGCATTTAGATATACAACATTTTTGCATAGGTTACCTTTTGTAATCCGGTGATTTGTTCCCTAGCTCCTTATTTCTAGTACCTATGCATAAATATAAATGATAACCATTTGTACCAAAAACCATACTATAAGTAAGGGGCTAAGGTTACTGTACAGCAAAAAAAATGACAAAGGTAATTCTAATTCTATAGTATAGGTATATAATATAGCAACTATGTCAAAAATAGTTTGACTTCGTGCAAATAAACGACTGTGTTATAACACGTGCCACGAATCTAAAAGGCTCGGAAGTTAGATGCGAATGCAGGCTTGCGCTTGTACAGTCTGTTGAAAAACTACAAACTCGCAACTCAACAAAACTAACATAGCAATAACAACTTGACAATAGCGTATTCGACTGTACTTTAAAGCAGGAAAGCGACAAGTGACAAAGGCAACGAGCGATCACGGCCAATCACCGACGAGCGCACGTTCCGTGCAGGTAGCTGGGGCTGGGAGGTGGTGGGAGTATCAACGGCTCTAAAATGTGCCTTTGCGACGCTGTTTGTGACTAACTTCCGAACCTTTTAGATCCGTGGCGCGTATTATACCTTGAGAGATTTTACAGATTTTAATTTCACTCTTGTTTCATGGAAAGAATAAAAGCTTTCTTAAGTCCCAAGATGACTAAATTCGCAAGGCGCCCTTTAATTGATATTTTAAAACACGTACAAATTAAATTTAATCTGCCATTCGTTTTTCTTTCTTTGTATATAACAATTATTACTTAATGTATAGTAAACATTTTCTTATGATGTTTTTTATCACTGTTGTTAGTAATATCAATTATTATTGTATTACTTATTTTTATATTGTACTATCATCAAATCAACATATCGCATTTTTTATCGCAGAGATGTACATTTTCCCTTAACCATGATTGCTAAGCACAAATGACGTAATTTGTTTTATCAATTTTTATTAATATAATTTTTTATTTAGTTCTAACGCACAAATAATTGACGCAATGCTATTTATAAGGGTCGAACTACTTTTTGCTAAACTATCTGACAGACAGATTATCTGTGTACCTTCTGCCTCTATCTTGTGATAAAAGATTTGTTATTATGTAAAAATATATGTGATCAACTTTTATCACATTTTATTGTGTTTAATCAAATTATTATATTAATGAATACAGTTATAAAGCTTTATTATGTGATAACGTATAATTATTATATGTGTTTATTATTTTTTCATGTTTATATTTTGGCCAAATAAGACTCGTCAAGTTGTTATTTTTAATAAAAATATTAAAAAATTAAATAATTTGTACAAAATGTACATATAAATAAGTAATAGGATTTGATTTTGGTGGCGAATTTATTGTTATTAACAAATTTTGGAAATTGCAATTTACTATTCACAATTTTGGTGCTGAAACTTATTCTAGTAATTTTTGAATAATTAAAGAAAGAGATAATTGACTGATTCACCTAACTGAAAAAAAATCCAAGTGTGGATAGTTGTTCTTATTTTTGTCAGAAATTAAATAACATTAAACAAATATCAGTTTTTAAAAATATTTTGTAATGAAATTTTAGAGAAACCTATAATAATAAAACATGCAGTCTCACACTAACTATTTGCTCAAAGATTTGTGTTATTTCGGAAATTTTAAAGCAATATCTATAAAGTAAATTGACATTGGGGCGCTCTTTATAGAGACAAGTGAAATTACATTTACTTAAAATTCGTCATCAAATTATCAAATTCAATTTAATGTTCTAAATGTGATCTTCATTTTTTTTTCGAAAATATTACTCTTTAATATTATACACATCAATTGTGTTTATATCTGAGGCTGAACAATAAATAACATTTAATATAGCTTTTTTGACAATGCAATTATACTGGAAGGCAATGTTGTAACTTTTTTATATTTTAGATTTATTTATAAAATTCATTTTCAGATTTCGTAATTAGGTAGTTAACATCGATGTGAATTATATGAGAAATAAATTTGGTGTTCTAAAGGGTACAGCATTTCTTTTCAGTTCGTTGAAAATTAAAAAAAAAAAAAATGGAAAAAGATGTAATATATTTATCTCAAATTTATAGTCAATTTGAATATAATCTTTTTTAATAACAACAGTTTTTGATGAATTTGATATTTTCTATACAAGTAAGATATAATTCAAAAAAATATATTTGTTCCAAAACTATGCAAAAACATACTTTAACTTTTTACGATAAAAATGTTATTCTATTTAAAATTCAAAAATAAAATTGTTACAAATTGTTTACAATATTTATATAGTAATGTTATATAGTACTAAAAAAGTGACAAATATTTAGTTTTAATCATACAATTAGAAAAAGATTGGATAAATATATTTTTATGAAAATATATCATATAATGATATTAAGATGCATTTATATTTTATTGATTTATGTTTCTATATAGAAGTACCTATAATAAATATGTATATAGGGCAACTAAATTGTGCACAAAGTATCGACAGATTTTTATTATATAACGCCTGCTATTTAATTAAATTCCTTTGGTAGTTGTAATAAACCAAATTATAAATTGTTAGATAAATCTTGGACAATATTCTCGAAGAGAATATATTGATTTTCCGATAATTAATCAACGTTTGCAGATATGCAGATAATAGTAATTGACTGTGAGTGATTAATGAAAAAAATCTTTTAAAATTATTAAAGTTCATTTTTAATAAAAAAAATTACTATGTGTGCTCTATAGTTAAAAATACATATTACTGTGACAGCACTTTTATCATTTTTCTTTATCTTCACATAAATTGACATAGAAAAGTAACTAATAATTTTTGAGTGGTCAGTTATTAGAGCTTTGAAAAGAGAACATTGTTAGCGTTTTACATTATGCGTGCACGAATATACAAATAAAAAATCAGCGGCTCATTGAAACAAAAACATAAACGAAAATGTATGTATCTATTAATGCAAAATAAAAATGGTTTTCATACACATATCTATGATGTCATCTGTTCAAAAATACTTTTTATTTTCTATGCAATAAATTTAAAATTTAAGGAAAACCTAAGACCCTAAGATCAGCAAGAATTTACGACAAGAAAGAAAAACGCGACTTAATAAATCGCCGAAAGGGTACAGTGGTGTTATTTTATGACGTAACATTTGACGCATCTCTACTTTTACCAGTTTCAAACAACAAAATATGTGTTCAATTTGCTTTATATAATAGTTCTACGTGTTATTGTAGCTTTATTTACGACCGTAACACTTCTTCTTCGGTATTATTACACAGGACAATGTTTTTTTTTGTATTTAGTTGGCAAAACTGCGACAGTTACATTGGCATTTTTGATGTGACAAGTCAAGTCGTTGAAAAATAGTTTCTTTGTACTAAAATATTAAAATGCCTTTGGAAAATCTCGAAGAAGAGGGATTAGAAAAGAATCCCAATTTGGAGTATGCTCAGTGGTGGTTTCTTTTGGGTTCTTCGGAACATAAAGATGACCAGCAACTTAAAAATAAACTTCTAGATGTTATTCGCAACGACAGTGAGTATACACTTTTCATGACTTGTTTTTTTGAGTAAATGGGTTTAAATGTTCTATTTAAAGGTTTCTTTCGGATGATTTTCAAAACGTATACAACATTTCGTTGAAAATTGAAATATTTTTCTTTTCTTGCAAAAAAAGTTGTAGGTTATTTTTAACCTTCAGTATAGTTAATTTACTACTTATGTAGTTTTTATGTACGGTTTATTGGCCTCTATATTTATTGATATAATCAGTCACGTCAATATTTATTGTATGTGTAAATGATATAGGTTTTCTAAAAAGTGACAGTTCACTCGAAGATTTATTCGTTAGTTACACAATGTACAAAGTTTGAATGATAATAAATGAGGAATATCTGTAGATTTAGCACAAATACATCTATATTCAACATCGATGTAGCACCGAAATCATTCATAATGAGGCTATATTTCGTACGCCGAATTTTATTTGTCCACAAATAAGGCAGGCAGTATATAGCCTATAATATTCAACACAAAGTACAAACACATTATGCAGTTTTCATCTTTTTAAATTCGATATTTATACAGTATATTATGTATACATTTGTGTAATATAATAGTCACACTTACATAGAAGTGTTCTTCGCTGAAAATTTTGCCAACTGTTCTGTAGTTGAAACAATCAGGTCGAGACAGTGGGCGGTAACGCATGATAGTACGCGAATCATTTAAATTTAAGTTGCGCGGTCAGTAAAATCAGTGGGGCCCGCGAAAAAAATACTAATGGTAAAATAATACATTGTCATTTGTTCAGATATGGCGCCGTGGTATAAAGAGGTGTGTACCGATCTTGGTTGGCCATTAGATGAGGCATTATATAACAAAATGAGTGCTGCAAATAAAAAGAAATTGCAAGAGTTGGATGATGCTATAGAAGATGCTGAAAAGAATTTAGGCGAAATGGAAGTAAGGGAAGCCAACTTGAAAAAGTCTGAATATTTATGCCGGATCGGTGACAAAGAAGGTGCAATATCTGCGTTCAGAAAAACTTACGATAAGACCGTCTCATTGGGTCATCGCCTCGACATTGTCTTTCATAATATACGCATTGGACTGTTCTATTTGGATCATGATTTGATTACTCGTAATATCGATAAAGCTAAAAGTCTTATCGAAGAAGGCGGAGATTGGGACAGGCGTAATAGATTGAAAGTCTACCAAGGAGTTTATTGCATAGCAGTACGCGATTTTAAAACCGCAGCTCAACTGTTTCTTGATACTGTCAGTACCTTCACGTCTTATGAATTAATGGACTACAATACTTTTGTGCGTTACACTGTTTATGTATCAATGATAAGTTTGCCCAGAAATGAATTGAGAGATAAGGTAAATTGGAGAGTATTTAAAAATTAGTCTTAAGTCTTGAAATTTCACTTTATTTAGATATTATATATTTATTTCTAGATAATAAAAGGTTCTGAGATTTTGGAAGTTCTTCATACGAACCCAGACGTTAAGAGTTACTTGTTTTCGCTGTATAATTGTCAATACTCTGAATTTTTCAAAAACTTATGTAAGTCGTTTACTTTATAACTTGTTTATTTTAAATTTGGGCTTTTAACTTGACAGTATAAACTTTTCAGCTCATGTGGAAGGTTTGTTGAGAAGAGATTATTTGGTTTGTCCCCATTATCGGTATTATGTACGAGAAATGAGAGTCCTCGCTTATTCACAGTTACTCGAATCTTATCGATCATTGACTTTGCAGTACATGGCTGATGCTTTTGGTGTTACTGTACCCTACATAGACGAGTAAGTTTGTAATATTTGCTGTAATATTATAATGTACACAATTTATTAACCTATTTTTATTTTTAGGGAACTATCGCGCTTTATATCTGCAGGTAGATTACATTGTAAAATCGATAGGGTTGGAGGTGTTGTGGAAACTAACAGACCCGACAGAAAAAACTCGCAGTATCAAGCTTTAGTTAAGCAAGGAGATCTTCTTATTAATAGAGTTCAAAAATTGTCACGAGTTATTAACATTTAAGATATTTATTGTAGATTTTGTATGTTCATGCACTTCTCCAATTCACTTTAATCAATAATTGTATCAAATTTTTGATGATAAATTACAAACGAGAAGTTTTTTTTTTTGTTTTAATGTAACAAATTTCTAATAATAGGACACATAATGAAGTTCTGCCAATTACGTGTATTTGAATAAAATATATTTAATAGAAAAATGTTTTTTTTTTTATTTCTGTATGTATCTATTTAGCGGGCAGTGTGGAAATAGTGTAGTGACTGAAACAATCAATTTTTATTGTATTTTGCTAATCTTTGCAAAAAATTAACAAAGTGAATCAAAATCTTTTTGAGAAAAACATCCTTTTTCCTGTTTTAGTGGGGAGAGTGTACCATTTCCACATTTTCACCAGGATGTTGACACCCCTGTAGTCTATCCTGCCCCTGATTTTTTTACTTCAAAAAGCCGTTGGTAAGTTCTGCCCTTTGATCTCAAAGGACTAGATGGTCGTTCTAAAATAGAGATGAGTCATTGTTATTTAATGGACGAATGTAGACAAAAAAAATCTGTTGTTTTTAGTGTATTTGCCATAAGGCACTTACACTATTGGCGTCGGTCGGATGGCGGGACCTAGGGGTCGGACCAAAATTTCTCGACGTTTCATAGCTTCCTAAACACTTTGACACCATTTTTGGAAAAGTATGTTTATATATGTATATATATATATATATATATATATAAATATATATATATATATATATATATATATATATAGGTACGGGCAATAACTTTCGAAGGAGTTAATTGATTTTAATGAAATTTGGACCACATCTTAAAATCCATCACCGCACGAAGCCTATTTAAAATGGGCCCAATCGGGCCACTTTAAGAGTGGGATTTAGGGGTTGAAAAATATTTTTGGGCCCAAAAATACCGAAAAATTTCTTCGAATCGTTTCAAAATTGAAATTTAACCCTTTAGTAATGATTAAAATATGCTGCCAAAATTTTATTAAAATCGGCCGACAAGACCGGACTTAAAAATTTTATGAAAACATTAATTTGTAGATATGGATTTTCTTAGTGCAGGGTGAATTTAATTTGGTAAATTGATAGTAATATTGAAATTAAGAAAAAAAATATTATTTTAAGGGATGTATTAAAATTTTTATTTTGTCCAAAACCAAAAGGGTTAAGTTCACATAATAAAGCCACACTGCCAATGTAAGCAAATACACTATATTGTCGGCAGGGTTTGGCACTGCGACCCGAGTTTTTTAATAGATAGGTACTGTTATTTTATGCACGTTCGCACAAAACTTTCCTTTGTTGCGATCATATACTTTTAATATACTATACCGAGCATAGGACTAAAATCGCAATCGAACCATCAGGGTGTAAACATATACTTCTGTAATTTTTTAAATTGTAAGAGCTCGTTGGTTTTGATTAGCTATGGAGACCCTCCATATGATTAGCTAACGCCATAAAGACAAAACTTTTGATAAAGATAGGTATACTCCATGCTAATCATATTATTAAATAATATAATATGATGCTAATATATTGTACGAAAAACCAAAGAATTACATCGAAGAAAGAGACGCAATGGTTGCGATTATAACTACAGCGACCTCTATTTTTATTATTATTTGGGTAGTGTTTAGTTCTCTGATATTATACAGAGTGTCCCACGAAGCGAATGATAGTTTAAATATGTATTCCTTAACAAATTTCTAATTGACAATACCTTATCCACTGGATAACTCTTTACATTTAATAATACCGGCAATAATTCCGTTAATATGTGTATAAGGTTTTAATTGCCTATAGAAAACACATTAAAATCATCTAGGTCAATCGTATCGCGAGACACTCTGTATGATTAATGTACTGGGAAATAAGTGTTGCCACAGTAGAGACTGGTAGTCGGTATCAGAGAACATACACTATATATAGGTATGTATAGAGACCACTTCGTGCTTTGAGCTGTGGTGCGTTGGTGCTGCCAGCTTTGAGCCTGGTCATTTCTATCCATAGAGAAGAGTTTCTATCAGAGAACAGAATTTGTAATTTTGCGTACAGCACAAATAAAGCGTAGGTTTATATTGTTTACTACGCTCATTACTACTATATTAGTTCTATATGTTCTCCTGTATGTGCATAATATCAAATTTCAAAGATTAGATAGACTTGCTCAAAACATAACCTCGAAGTTAAAAAAATCAACATAAAGTTCTTTCTTTTGTTTCAGAATTCTGTTCACTGGAACGTTGATAAATTTTAAGCAACAGTAGTAAAAAATATACTCTTGGTATTTCCAAGAAGAAAAATGGATAACAGGTATAATTTTAGACCATATTTTTGTTGACATTAAAGCGTACTACACTTAGTAAAATAATTGTACATTATATTTTTAGCATATATCAAAACAACCAGCAATTAAAAGAAAGATTAGCTACTATTGCTACTACATCGGATATAAAATTCAATTGGTTAGATATATCTCACGATTTTGTGCAGTCTTGCAAAGGTAAAACAATTTTGTAATATATATATATAGTGGCGGTACGTGAACATTTTAAAGGGTGTTCTTCAGGGTCAACCGGAGGGCTAATTAAATTATGAATTACTTCCATGTTTATGATGTTTAATTATTAACAACATACACTGTAACACTAATCACTACTGATATAAGCCGTATATCATGTATGTGTATGTACGGCAGATTCAGTGAACACTTCTAGCATATGGCATTGAAAGATGCCTATTTGTATTAATGTGCCAACGGTAAATTCAGCTCAAAGCCGATCTAAATAACAAGCTATAGGAGTCAGGAGTTGCACTGTGTCATGATGATGACGTTTCATTTGCTGCTTAGCCCCTGAACACAAGAAAGTCTGTTACACAGTACACATAAGAGTTTTGTGGTTTGTCAGTGGCCAGTGCCGTAAATAGCCTTTTTTGCGCCCTGTGCGAGCTTCTATAACTGCGCCCTTGTTTTTTTTTTGAGATATTATAGGTACCCTAGAGCAATGCTATGTATAGGCCTACTTTATTTCATTCAGGGTGATGAAATAAAGTTGTGTTTTGTCTAATTTAATAGACGTTTTTGATGATACTGGCATGTAGGTACGTATGTGTTGGAATCGAGCACTAGGGGCGCAGCGGGAACTTATCAGGAGCAAACCGAAAAAATAATAGTCCTGCCTGGTCTGACCATTCTTGCGCCCGCCAGAGTCTACGCCCTGTGCCTGGGCACCGGTGGCACCGCCCTATTTACGGCACTGTCAGTGGCTGTTAAAAAAATATATGTTGCCATTTGAAAAACAAAAAGCAAGTACATTTCCGGTTGAGCTTGAAGTACAAAGAAATATACCGATAGTAAATGTCGAGTTGAACAAAAAACTATTTTAACTTTTATTGTATCTACTAAGATACACGATCTATTCAGTTACCACTTTCAGTGAATTATTATTATTATTTTTTTTGAAGAATTACGATTGGGCGAACTTCATCATGATTCTTCATTTGGCCTTTATGAAGCTATGTCTGCTATAGAAATGATGGACCCAAAAATGGATGCAGGTCTTTTATGTAATAGAGGTGGTCGCAGAGCTTTGAATTTTGACCAAGCACTTGAAGTAATTATTGCTTATAAACATATCTCTCGCTATGTCTCCTCTTTTATGTTTAATACTAATAATTATGATACCAATTTTTAGGCAGGAACGCTTAAAGTTGACGATATTAGAGATAAAGAAATTATTGGTATAGTAGATACAACTTTCTCATGTATTGTGTCGTGGCTTGAAGGACATTCTTTAGCGCAAACCGTCTTCACAAATTTATATCTTCATAAACCTTTTGAAATAAAAGATCGGACATTAAAAGTGTTTTCTATATCCATATATAAAATCGTTGATTGCATCAGAGACTATATACAAAGGTAACTATAATATGGACGTAACGATATATATCCTCAGAACATCTTTTTCTAATCATTCTGCATTTTTACACACCTTATTATTCATTACAATTATTGTAAAAATCTTAATTAAGTAATTAATAGAAAATCATCTTTGAGAGTTTTAAATGTCTGTGGGTTGTGACTAATAATTTAGTCATTTACAAACGAAATTATTTTTACATAATTTTATGAGTGTTGTACGCCTTCTTAGCAAATCGTTTTTTTTTATGATCACCGTACTTCTTAAAACATTTGATCTACCGTTAATTTTTTGAGAAAAATATGGTTTTAATGGTCATTTTAGCGCCGGTGTCTTTGAAGAAGAAGACTTTCAACCGATGAGTTATTGTTATGCATTATGTCCGAACGTATCGGAAAGTAGGGTTCATGGAATGTTAAGAGAAGTCGAAGACGAATTATTTAGAAGAACAAGAAAACCGGCAGAAAACAATAAACACGACTCTACGAATAATGTGTGTGTTTTTTTCTTTAAATAGCCACACATCGATCAAATTAGTAGCATTTGTTATTCTAATTTTATTTTGTAGCCCGATATAGAAATGGCAGTATATGCACGAATGAAATTTACGCATCTGTTATATGTTGCTTTGTTATTACTCGGTCATGCTCATGATAAACGCGATCGACGAGAAGAAACGTATACAGAGATAGTACGAACACTAAATCAATGCTCTGAATTTTTAGCTACTGTTAGAAAATCAACTCATCATAGTATAAAACTAAACAATCGCACTGGTTATTCAAGTGAGTTCTTTAATTTAAAGAAAATTGAAAGGCTCCCTCAAGACTATGCCAAAAAGAAATTTATGAGACGCCATTTAAAACATTTATAGGCCAAAGAATTACAAATTTTATTAATTTTGTTGTTTTCTAGGTGACGATGCCGTTATGATTGGTTTTGAACCGTTAATCAATCAGCGTTTATTGCCACCGACTTTCCCTCGTTATACGAAAATTAAACCGTGTACGGAAGCATATTTATATATTGAACAGTTACTCGGTCGTTTAAGAACAGTTTGTGAAATTCTTTTGTGTTCACATCTTCATCCGGCAATTGTAAATAATTAAATAGTTGAACTCGATTGTAACGATCGCTATGGAACCGACAAAATTTCCGTGTTATGATTGTTACTCACTATATTATCAGAAATGAAACTATGATCTATTTTTTCAAATTTTAAGTAACATTTTCCATCTACTTGTTATTTCTGTGTTCGATATAATCGAGTTCAACCATATATCTTCATCACTTTTTGTTAGCATTTTGCATCCTTTAATATTATTTACATTTTGTAGGATTATTTCATTAACTTCAGTCACAGTAACTCGTGTGTTTTGTCGCGTTCAATACTTCAGTTACTTTATTTAGGGGGAAGTCCAATGGTTCGTAGTGGTAGTCCTACAATGACTGTGTTTGGATTTACGCCGTTTGTAGATACGTTACGTGAAGCGTGTCGAAATTTTATAGGAGCACCACCTCTACCTAATAAATGCCAAAATAATCATAATAGTAATAACAATACAGTAAGTTCTTCAACATTTCATTTTAGGAACAGTGTACGCTAGGACCTTAGTTATCCATCTGGACGGATATGAGAATTTACTTTTATTATTCTTTCAATACAACACATGTTCATTAAATTTACTCTTAAAATTAATTTAGAGTAGACTGTGATCCTTGAATTGTGCTGTGAAATTAGAAAGAAGACCTCCGTAAGAGAGGATTAACAAATGAAGATATTGAATTAATATGCTAATGTTTCAATACTATTAAAACCTTATACAATTTAAAAGATTAGTATTGTTTACTTTATTGGCCGGGTCTCAATTAATGTCTTTCTTCAAATTTCATAGTACACGAGCATGTCACATATGTGTTGGTATTTTAACGTTACTTTTTAAAATAGTCTAATTTTTTTGACCCAACAATAAACTAGCTCAGATAGTCTTGATTTCTTTTATACATGTGGTAATATGTCATATTACAGTACTCTTGGCCTTTCTCAGCCCATTTGAACATAAACAGATGACAAATAATAATTGAATAATGTTTAATTATTACAAAATAGATTTTTTTTGAGGCAAAGGAATATGTGAATACGTTTTTTGGTCATTGCGTTAGACCGTTTACGACCATTATTCAGACATACGGTCATAATCACGCTCGACAAAGGGATAAATTGGCTCATGTTTTAGAAGACTTAGGAGCCCTGCAAGATGAGGTTGGTTCAATACACAATATAAAATATATAGACAGTAAGATTTATAAGTTAAAATATTTACATGCGGAATGAATCCTCCCAATTGATAATCTAAAATGCCATCGGACAATATCGTTAGGTCGATTTTAAAAATTGCTTCATAAAAATCGACCCAACTGTTTTTACATATCGGCAGACAGAATTACAAGCTAACATAAAATTGTATAATAATTTTTAGGCTGAACGCGTGGATGTATTTTTACACAATCAGTATTTATCTTTAAAAATAGGACGCCCGCATTTGGCATGTTTTGGATCGTGGGTTCTTTTTCATACGTTACAAGTAATGAAAAACTATTTATTATCGGGTTTTCAGTTGGAATTATACAGTGTATATGAATATTATTATATTTACTGGTAAGTCTTGAAAACTATCTTTGAGCAATAATCTGTCACCTGATCGTGATTTGGACTTTTCATTAGGTATCTTTACGAGTGTCTTTATGGATGGATGACATCCGCTTTAACTCGTGCTGAAAATTATTTACTATGGACGGAAGCAGAAACGACCAAAAATTATAAAAATAAAAAATCAAAAACGAAAAAGAAGAAAAGTTCTGAAAGGGTTTATGATAAACAAATATTTTACTATCAAGCATTACAAAATATGTGTGGAGGCTATTTTAAAGTATGTTAAGAAACTAATAATATACAAAATCTTACATTTTTATTTCTCTATACGCCATTCCAATCCGGCATCTGCGCAGCGGACTCCGAAAACAACTTGTTGCTGTAACAATAAAAATTCGTTAGTTGTACGAAAATGTAATAATTTCAATGTCATTTTGTTTTAGGGTCTCTTAGGACTCCAGTGTGATGGGAAAATTAAATTTCCTTGCAGTCAGTTTAGTAGAGAACCGATACGTTTCGAACACCGTTTTGCTCCGTTCAGATCGTTGATAACACCTCCTCCGATTACATATGGCGAATTTAAAGACATGACAAAAACATTACACAATTCCGGTTTGAGAGATGCTCAGTGCTTGTATACAGCGGCCGCTGAACATTTTCGACAAGCTAAATGTCTCCTTGAAAATCTTACAGCTGGAAATAAAGATGTATGAAAAAATTGGTAATCGTTAGTGTCCGACCGAAGGTCGATTTCTGGTCGAAGCCGATTAATCGGCTATCGCCACAACCTTCGGCCATAGCCGAAGACTTAAAAACCCTAAGAAATTCAGTTTAAATTGGCTACAACTGCTACAAGCTACAATTAATAATATAAATGATTTTTGAAACTTTTAAATTTAAGGTTTACATTGACTATATAATATAAAAAGATAATTTTAATCGCGCTCACACTCATTCGTAACAGTTCATTCAATTTTGACGCTTGTTAGAAACTTTCGGCTACGGCCAAAACTTCGGCCCATTTTGGCCGATGCCAAAGGTGAAGCTTTGGTCGGACACTAATATTCGTGTACATTTGAATATTCATAAACTAAAAAAACAATATTTTTTAGGTACACAATTTTATTAGAATCGCAAAATGGAATTATGTTGTTTTCAATATACTGGCAGGAGGACATAGAAAAGGCTCGGATGAATCTCCCGATTTAGATTTTAGTATGAGTGCTATGTTTCCATTCATAAAATTTCCTTTGAAACCGGAATTACCTAAATAAATTAAACACCAAAATGGTTCTGCCGTAGTCCTCATTTAATTATCTTTAAATTCAATCCGAGTGAATGAAAATCAACTGCAATCAATTCTTCAAAGTTGCATGCATCAACTAAATTGATACTCATCTATTATTTTGTCATATCTTTATTCTTTATAACATGTGAGGCATTCTCACGTGTGTTCCGTGAAAGTATGTGGCTAGCAGAACCAACAAAGCATGTACACTACAATCTACATTATACTAAATATATAACTTATACAAAACATTGTAGGTTCCGCTAGTGGCGATACAACAAAGTTTCGTTCGTAGTATACAAAATATTGATTAAAGAGTTTAGTTCAAATTTTTAGATAATTTGCTTGTTGATAAGCATAGGTAATTATATGCTGTAGATTCTACAGTTAAAAAAAATATATATTAAAATTATCTATATAATTTTTTATCATGAATGGTTTATATGTTTACAATTATATGAATAGTAGATCCAAAATATTTATGTCTATATTATTATTATCGTGAATTATAAATGCCATCGATTTCATAACGATCGATGTAAATAATTTGTTTCCATCAGTGCCGCGTCTCGCTCCATTACAAGTTGGGCTCAAGAATTCATTTAAGTTACGCGAAAAAGTCAAACTTAATGATACTTATCAACTTTTAAAAGTACAGCGTGCGAATTATGTTATCGATGATACTGAAGTTTATGATTTGTAATTTACTTTAGCACATTGAATATACAAATAAATTAATATATTTCTAAGAAACAATTGCCTATTCATTATAGAGTATAACCTGATATAATGGCCTCATCTAAATCTGGAATTAAAAATAACTCGGGAAACCAGTTTGCCCGTGATTGTAAACTACACACATTCGACATGCACTAGCGGCTGAATCGATAAAAATTATTTTCGTTTGTCGGGATGTATTCATTGTACATAAGATCAGTCTCCTTTCAGGTCCAGGGTGGATACAGTTATGTCCAGTTATATAACCAATTGAAGATTTGAATTTGTGACGCCATTGGTATTAGTATTAAAACTCATTTTAATTATTGACGAATTAGTTATATTGTTTAAAACACCGACTCACACGGTGTGGTTTGCCTCGTAAAATTAATTGCGATTGTGCATGTCTCTCTGTGTCGCAGCGGAACTGCTGAGGGTTCGACGCGTCGAATGCTCCGACAAACGAGACAGATTGGTTTTCAATTGGTAATGGAAAAGTCACAAATCTGTGAGGAACAAAATCTGAGATTGTAGGAACAAACACTTGGTAAGAAAAATAGGTTTCCACCCTTTGGGTATGGAACCCTAAAAAGGGTCGTGAATATAAAAGAATATACTATAAAAACAGCAGATTTTTATTTAAAGCTGATTTTTCAGAATTATTTTTATTTAAAATATATTTACACAAATTCTGATATTTAAATTAAGACAAAAATTGCTTTAATCTCCTCTTTTTTGTTTTATCACAGAAAACAATACAAACAATTTTTTTCATAAATGAAAATACGCACAGTTGCAGTTCGCTTCAAAGATTTCTAAATATTAAGTTAATTTTAGTCGTTTAGTGCAATAACTAACTTTGAAATTAAATTAAAAATTTAATTGTACTTGAGGTCAATTGTTAAGGTATCTAAACAAGCACTAAAAATACTACGTAAACATTGTGGACACTTATTGCAATTCATTTAAAAATATTTTGTCAATGATTTCATTTTTTTTTAAATATATATCGTAAATTACCACAGTTTTTTTCTACCGCATTTTCAGATATGATACTGAAGAAAATATTTAACAAAATTTTTAATAAAAACAGTGTTAAAAAGCTAGAATGTATGTAACTATTAACGATTCTTAAAATACTAAACTTAACACTAGTTGATAAAATTAAGTGCCTTCGAAATATGAAATACTAGGTATAGTAAAATTTTTTAATTGAAAATATGAGTTAAAAGGTATTGCAATTGTGATAAACATATTTTTAATGTTTAATACATGGTAAAATATTTCAAATTTAACAATAACTTTAAAATTAATTTCGAGAATAAATTTTTTAATAAATTTTATATAAATTTCAGACTAAATAATTAATATGAAATCCTTAATTGTTTTATAAATATACAACTTAAAAATAAAAATGGCATCACAACTTCTACTTTAATTTAAAACATTTGTTTTACAGTTGAAAGGAGTTAAAAGAGTATTGATTTTTTAATACAAATTTTGGCAATTAATTTTATTCAAGAGGCAAATTAAAAACGGTAAGAAAATTTAAAAGTAATAAAATAAAAATAATTAAGTAAACTTTAGAACATCAATTTAGAATGCTTCATTAGTAAAATACCGAATTTTGGTTAAAGTAAATAAAAAGTTCGGACATATTGAAGTTTTCAACCGACTTCATTTATAAATAGGCCTATTTATGATATAACACAATTTCATCTTGCTTCGTGATTTATTGCGTTATTTCTATTATAAAATTGGCCGATTTTTTTATTTTGAAAAAAATTTACATGCAATTAATTGTTTAGTCTGTTTTAAAAAATTCAATATAACTATAGTAAAACATCATAGCATAAAACGATTGCTTAAAAAATTCTATTAATTATAATACAACGATAATATTTCACAAATAAAAGATTTCTTGTCATAAAACAAGTACAACTTATTTGTAAAGAGCTACTTATTATTCTGATAGTACATATTATTTATGTTTTATACTATTTATTTATTATGGATATTTTGATATGAATTTATTATAATTTTCATAATTAATCATTTAGAGTCGATCATTTCATTGTTTTATCACTTCAAATTAATTATAAATGTACAAAAGGACGTATTTTTAAAAACTCACAATTAATTGATTTTTTAATTGCTTAAAAAAATTAAAATGACAAAATTTAAATCGGAAAAGTATTTTGAGGTTTTGAAACTATAAAAAATAATTAAATAAAATGTTTGTATCACATGACAGGCTTGAAAGCAAATGAATTAATTATCCAATTATTATTAAACTTTGCAAATGAATACACTATTATGGCATAGATGTTCATAAGCTTTACTTAACTTAGAAATTATATTCTACAGTTCATAACTTACAAAAGCTATGCCGGAAATAAAAATGATGTGACTAGAAATGATGGAGAAACAGATGAAAAAAGTGTAAACTGATTTCTTCGTTAGTGAGTAGTAACTCCTGCTGAAAATGCTTTTAGTTTGCTATTATTGTTCTCATAATTTTGATTTAGTTATAAAAAAAAAAAAAATATATAGCAACACTGTTACTTTTACATTATTATTTTTCGATATTTATAATAATAATAAAAATAGCAATTATATTTTACTAAGTAAATATAAACAATAATGCATATAATCTGCTAATCGGGTCTATAAATTGGTATTTTTGGAATGAATTCTACAAGTATTACATACTCCATCATTGAAGATGAATCACAATGTTGTTTCGACAATCTCCAGTGAAGCCCTAATTTGTGATAGAGATGACAGTTTTCCCATTCTAATAATTTGTCAATAGAATGTTGTGTCTACAAAAAAAAAAAAAAAACGATAAACTTCGTAAAACAGCAATTTACATTAATTCCCTAAAAAATAGTTGCAATTTATAACCATTGTAAGAAGACTTGCCAAATAAAAAAAACATTTCCGGGATTCGCGAAATAAAGTCAGAATGTGGATGTATATCATTGGACACAATACAACAAAACGGTCATACTAAACGGGTATTTTTTAAATTACAATTCGTTTACACTATTTAATAAATATTATATAATTATTTTTTTTTCATTGCACATCTCAACGAATTAGTTCTCGAGATATTCAAAACAAAAGACAGTATGAAACAATTGTTCTTTTTTTTACAAATAACGTGAAGGGAAATATAAACAACATGACTTTACCACCTTGTCGCCTAGATTAATTACGCGGATTGGATAAGAATTTTCGGAATATACCGTCAACATTAATTAATCTGATTCCCAGGACAAATCTGCAAGGTTGGCAGGAGGACTAAAAAATCGCCAGAAGCGGAACGCCCTGGAAAACCCGGGACAGTTGACAAGTCTAGTAGTACTAGTATACGTATTTTTGACTTACCCTTTTACTAAGGCATATAACTGGCCACAACGAGCAACCTAAAGTACAACAGCAACACATACAACCGCAAAAAAGCCATTTTACATTTACTGGTAATGTTTTCTTAAGAATAGCATTGATTCGTAATACGGTTTCTTTGAACTCTTCGGGGGCTACACGAGACATTAAACCATTTGGAAACTCAGTATTAAAACGATTACTGAGTCCAAATCTGTAAAAAAATATTTTTAGGATAATTTTGTTATCTTTATAAATATTAAACCGTTGTTTGTATAAAAAGGTATAGGATATATAATTATTAATTATCACACTAATTTTACTTATTTATGTAGACAACTCATCGCAAAATAGAAACGAGTTTTATGAAAAATATGTATTATAAAAAAAACACTCAATTAAGGAATTGTGGACAGTGTTGTTGCACTGGATTTTTAAATTCCATTTAAATATTAAACTAGCGGAGTGATGAATTAAAAAACGTTTAAATATATTATTTTGTTTTGTTCTGTCATGTTGCACTTATCTCAAAATGCTCGACAATTTCTAAATGGACAATAAATATGAACAGCTGTTTTCTTTCAAATTGAACTTACACGGTCATGTTTCCTGCTCCTCGAATAACAATTGGGTCTGGAACCAATGTAACCTGTGTATCCTCAAAATTAGGATCTGCGTCTTCCTCATCTTCATAAATTGCATCGAAATCAGCCATACTGTCTAGCTATTGTGCTATTCACTTTATTGTCACATTGACTAAAGTGAAATAAGAAAATTCTACACAATAATCAATACAACAAATTGCAATATACTATAATATATTTGTTGATATTTATTTTTAATTATGACAATATTTTTAAAATATTTTCCTAGAACAGTTACCCAGCAGATGATGTTTACATGAAAAGTAATTTTATTTGGCTAGTGTGGCGCTAGTGTTTTCGAAGGCCGAAATCGTGATTTGATTATTGCAAAAATATTCCCAACTTTTCCTTTTCAAAATGATTACATACACGATATATTTATTTTTTATTATTGAAATAAATAACTGAACTTTGTTATTTTCTATGCGGAACACAAGTATTTATGTAAATTTAGTTTTAATTTAAAGGTACATAAATGAACTAAAATATTTTGCCCTCTCACAGTTATTCCACCTAAACTGTAGCTTATAAATTATCTTAAATACTTAATTAATTAGTTGATTTTATAAAATTATTTCTACTTCTATAGGAGAAAATATGTTAATTACTATTACTTACGCTATTTTACCGATGAAATTAATGATGCACACAAAATAAACTGACTTTAAAGTTAAACACATTCTTTTCTATGATAATAAACACTTGAACATAAACGTCTATTTTGTCCTAGGAGGAAACAATGATTTCGTGTTTCTAGGTTTCATACCTGATTCACCTGTCATCATTATCATTCGCGCATGAATACGGATAGCTGCACCTCGTGTCAAGTAATCTTTAAGTAACCTAGAAGTTTATTATAATATTGAAGTTTGGAACTTTATGTGATGCCTTTTATTAGAGAACTTACTTTAATTGTTTAGTCTAGTACATAATATAACTTTATATAAATATGCCGTTCTTCATAAGAAACAAGAATTCAGTTAAAGGAAAGGTATGGTATTTTGTGGACTTTTGTGGAAATAATAATTTATTATGTCAGTTAAAATCTGTATTATTAACTTTTTAGTTTAACGGTTCAGAATCACATAATTCTAAGCGAAAAAGGAAAAATGACAACGTTGAAATTGATAGTGACAGCGATGAAGCGGGAGGAAATAATGATGCTGAAGATAATTCTACCGATGATGAATATAAATACGAAACGCCTAAAGAAAAGAAACTTAGGCTTGCTAAAATATATTTAGAAGAAATTGCAAAAGTGGAAGAAGAAAGAAGAGACAGAGAAGAATTTAATTCTGTCGAAGATGTCATTTCACAAAAACTAAAAGAAGATTATTTGAAAGCACGCTGTCATTTACAGCGTTTCATAGCTGATGAAATAAAATCGGCGAACATAACTGGCAGTAAATTATTAAAATGTAAAGAACAAGATTCTGTAACTTGCTTAGCTTTGTCATCTGATAATAATCGTTTATATTCAGCATGCAAAAACGGTTCAATTATTTTATGTAAGTATGAAATTAAGTTTCAAATACCTATATTTTTTTAACTACATACTAAATCCTGTACCTCGTTGATTAGTATTCAAATTAGTGAGTGTACGTTTAGTTCATTTGGAGGTTACTAAAACGAGGTTACAAGTTTTGTCAGTAATATTTGTGATCTTTTTCAGGGTGTTTAAAAACACATTCGAAATTAAAATCGATACATTTTAAACAAACAGTGAAAAACAAAAAAGGTCCAAAAGAGAAACGCTACCCCATAACTACAATGGCATTATCAACGGATGATAAATTTTTAGTAAGTTCTATAAACTATTCCTTAAAATACTTATTTTTAAATCGTCAAATTAATTCTTAACTGATATTTTTTTTTACAGGCTGTTGGCGAGGGAAATGAAGTGGTTGTTAGGAATCCGGTTACTTTAGAAGTGATAAACTCATTAAAAAGCCATCGAGATAGAGTGACTAGTGTCGTGTTTAGAGCAAATACGCACCAACTGTATTCGGCAGGAGCTGATAGAGCAGTAAAAGTGTGGTCATTAGATGAAATGGCATATGTAGAAACATTGTATGTTGACGAAAAACTTATTGTTTAAATTTTACTGCTATCAGTGCTATATATTTACAGCAAAGACTGGAAATAACCTAGTTTTCGTTTCTGTTTGTAGATTTGGCCACCAAAGTCAAATAACGGCTATAGATGCTTCGGTAAGAGAAACTGCCGTAACAGCAGGAGGTAGAGACTGTACACTGAGAGTTTGGAAGATTCCCGAAGATTCACAGTTAATATATAATGGCCATTCTGGAAGTATTGACTGCGTTAAACTAATAAATGATGAACATTTTATATCTGGAGGCGATGACGGGTACATTTATTCTTTTTTTTACTGTTGACAGGTTTCTGTTGATTAGATTTTGATAATAAAATTGCTTTCTTTCAGTTGTTTGAGTGTTTGGAGTTCAATGAAGAAAAAACCGCTTTGTGTGGCATCGGAAGCTCATGGAAGAGATGAAATTAATAACGAACCTAATTGGATATTCAGTGTTGCGACATTATTAAATACAGATCTTGTTTCTTCAGGTAATATTTAGTTGTAGTATTAGAGTTGTCGGAATTAGTGCATTTTCTATTTCTATTTGGTTTTTTTCAGGTTCTAGAGATGGCTTTATTCGCTTATGGAAATATGGGAATTCATTTCGATCGATCAATTTGAAATTTAAAATACCTGTTGATGGATGTGTTAATTCTATGGTATTTACCTCAAATGGCGAATATCTAATTGCAGGAATCGGACAAGAACATAAACTTGGCCGTTGGTGGACAAATAAAAAAGCGAAAAATTCAGTTATAGTAATTCCACTGTTAAAAGAATAAAAAAAACTCGGGTCGCAGTGCCAAACCCTCCCGACACTATAGTGTATTTGCTTTTATAAGCAGTGTGGCTCTATTGTATGAACTTAACTTTGTTTTTGGGCAAAATAAAAAAAATACCCCTTAATGCATCCCTTAAAACAAAATTTTTTACTTCATTTCAATATTAATATCAATTCAACATCTGTACCAAATTATATACACCCTTCAGTATGTAAATCCAGTATACTAGCGTTTTCATAAAATTTGTAAGTCCAGTTCTGTAATTCGTTAAAATTAATTAACTCCTTCGAAAGTTATTGCCCGTATATATATACATATATAAACAGACTTTTCCAAAAATGGTGCCAAACTTCTTAGGAGGCTATGAAACGTCGAGAAATTTTGGTACGATCCCTAGGTTCCGCCATCCCACCGACGCCAATAGTGCCTTATGGCAAATACACTAATAAACGATAAATTATGTTGATGTAATTTTAAATTTATGTTGTTAAATTATTACAATAAAACAATTCATTATATAAAAAAAGGTTGCTTTATTACGTAAACAATGATATGTTACTAAACTAATATATTTGAAGCTTTAAGGATCTGTATTTCAAATTAGATAAAACAAAATTATAAAATCTACGCTCGTCCGACAACGCCACAGGCAAAACAAATCCTGCGCGACTAACTCGTAAAGACATACTCTACCCGTTGTGGGCTCAACTGTTGTTAGTGCATTATTAATCTTGAAATCTAAGGGTATTTTGTAACACAAGAAAGTTCGACGGACTATCACTGTACTTAACGACCGAATACTTTTTCACGTCAAAAACAATTTTTATCTTTTAATATTTCCATATAATAAATTATCTACAAAATATGACTGAATGTATTTAAGTGATTCATAAAATGACTGGTATCCGGGGAGAGCAACCGTTCACTATCATAAATGAATTGAATTTTGAGTTTTATGAATATGATATCAAAATAATTTTTCTGAAAAGAAATTTTGTTTTTTACTTAGTAATACTTACCAAGATGTGTAGTTACAAATCGGAGTCATTCAGGATTGTTTTAGTTAATTTTAAATTACAGTTACTTTGTGTTTATCGCTCTTTCACTTATGAAATCGTCGATATAGTTATCTTTGTTTGAATGAAAGCTGAGTGTAGTATATTTAAGTGTGGACGGAAGTGTATATCCAGCCATCGCCCAAGATAACGGTGTTTAATTTGGGAAAAACGGTAAGAAGAGTAAAATCTGTAATTCGTAAACATTATTTATGGGAAGAAGTCACATTTTTAAAAAATATTGTCAACACTTTAACAGTTTTGAATTCGTTTGATAGTGATTTTAGACCATGGCGGCGTAAACGTGTTTATCAATTGCCAGTGTACTGTTTTTAATTTCTTCAGTAGAAGTTCTACAGAGGAAATAAATACCTTTATAGCACAATTTTTCCATATTAAAAATTAAAAAAGGTAAGTTAATATTGTTAGCTACAGAAAAATAATAAATTCGATTTCAGTTCCATTAGTGATTTTGTACTTTACTGACAGATACATAAGTCATAATACCGATTAAATTGATGACTAACCTAACTAGCGTCATGACAGTAATAATTTTATTTAGTTAGTAATCCTATGCTTTCGTGAAATATTTTTGTCATTTACTCTCTTCATACCATTAATTACTAATTGCTTTAAGTGATACAGTTTCAAATGGCACACATTCATTAATATATTCCAGTGCATTTAGATTGTGTTTATGAATACAAATTACTAGCGTATGTATTGCTTACTTTTGACAATTTATTAGATATTATTGTTAATAAACTTTTTCATTTTTATAAATTCCATTTATTGCTAACATATACGTATTTAGATGTGTAAATATCCACATTTTATTTTTATTACTCATTAGTCATCAACCAAGTTGCTATTTTCAACCAAACATATAATACCCATGCATATTCTGTTAGTCCGTTTTAACTAAAAAATAAAATGGCTGGATTTGAGAAAAACAAATGAATATTCAACAGGAAAACAGATATCAGTAGCGATAATATGGTGAAACCAAACTGAATTAGTGTTTTTTACATTTAGTGGCAAAAAGAATATTGAAGACTAAAGGGCAAAATGCGCGAATACAAAATTGTTGTCCTTGGATCAGGAGGTGTAGGAAAATCAGCGCTGACAGTACAGTTTGTGCAAGGCATTTTTGTCGAAAAATATGATCCGACAATTGAGGACAGTTATCGAAAACAAGTGGAGGTCGACGGACAACAGTGTATGCTCGAAATACTCGATACGGCTGGAACGGTAAGTAAACTACTGCATTAATTATACTCGACTGTAGTGTTCGGAATTATTATTATACTTAAGGTGTGTAGTTGATATCAGTGAGCTGTTCGCAGACTATACTGAGTATAGAATATGGCATATAACCTAACAAATAAACTGCTGTTGATACACGATCTTTTGTTTTAGGAACAATTTACGGCAATGAGAGATTTATACATGAAAAATGGTCAAGGCTTTGTCTTGGTGTACTCTATAACGGCACAATCAACCTTCAATGACTTACAGGATTTACGAGAACAGATATTACGAGTAAAGGTAAGAAAAATTGTATTTTACGTTCAGCTGTTTTATAGGAACGACTTTTGACTCGATACTAAATATAACAGAAGTTTTGCACATTTTTTACGATGCTATGCAATCTTATGTTACGATTAAGTCATAGTCGCATCAAATTAGAAATCCGATCGCGTTTAATTTTCTTTTCGTACACTATTTTAGGATACGGACGATGTACCCATGGTGTTGGTGGGTAACAAATGTGATCTTGAAGACGAACGAGTCGTAGGCAAAGACCAGGGTGTGAACCTGGCACGTCAGTTTAACTGTGCCTTTATGGAAACTTCTGCCAAAGCCAAAATTAATGTTAATGATGTAAGTGTTTTTTAAAAAGTTTTTTTTTAATTTTTAAGTTCAGAATTTGCATAATTTTTACTTTTTCAGATATTTTATGATTTAGTGCGACAAATAAATAAAAAGTCTCCAGAAAAAAAACAAAACAAGAAAAAGAAATCGCTATGTACACTGCTATAAAACGTTCACAAAAAATCACAAACCAAAAATCAAGAAAAATCAAATTTAAAATGTTTAATAAAAAATTATTAATGAAAGAAAATGATTTTTCTTTTAACACTTATTGACAGAAAAAAAAAGAATGAGAACAGGCTGTTCAATGGAACAGTTTGCAATTACTCTTTAATAATGTTATTGAATAAAATATAAAAAAAAATCTTTTTGGGATAATGAGTTTTTTTATGAAGCAGAATTATTAACAATCTTTAAATCACAGACTCTCTTGCCTGAATTTCTTTAGTTACGCGCCTAAAATTTATGGATAGAAAATTGAAGCACGTTTGTTGATTTTATACACAAATAGATCCTGTACATGTAATTCTCTATAAACTTTGAAGGAAAAGTCGATTGAATAAAAAATGATTTCAGATTTTCTTATTGTGAATTTTAATATATTGTATTTATTGATAACGTAGTAGTGTTTATGTATATTTTGTTTATTTGCAGTTACTAATTATTACTTTATTAGGAAAGATCTAGTTTTGTATAAAAGCCAAACTGCATAGGAAGATAACTTATTTTGAAACACTTTTTCACTTTTTGACGTTAAACGCGGTCCTGATTTTTTGGTACCTATTACGCTGCACAATTTTGTGCCATTTATAACTATTTTTGATCTTTGGGAGTTACAATGTAAGTAAAAAAAGAAGAACAAAAGCAAATCGGTAATCATTTGTATCAGTTAATCGATTGCAATTTTTTACTTATTTTCCATGGATTTTTGTAATCGTATATTTACAGTTTATTTGATATGTATTTTGAAAAAGGTGGTCTCACAATTTTTTTTCTTTTTATACTGTCTTCTAGAACAAATCCTTGCTGTTAAAATATTTATCATATGAATTATGCATTTTAAGAGTGTGTGTTAATTATCATTCGTTAATTTTTTCAGTATGAAAGTTAATGGGTTCATTAGCCTAAAATTAAGAGTAGACATATTTGACACTTCCTAATATCAGTGCAGGCAACTGATAAAATTGGTGTCGGTTTTATTAATAAAATCTTGCATAATAGTGTGCTTAGAAGCATTTTGCGATATACAATTGAAAAAATATGATATCCTTTAAATTCGTATTATTTTATTGCGTTGCAAGTAAACGGGGGACAGATATTTGAGTTTATTAACGTTAAAAGCGAGAGAGAGAGACAGAGAGAGAGAGGAGTTTAAGAATGACGTACTTCCATGCTGTAAATATATTTTTTACATTTTGCCCAAGAGTAGTAAAGTGTATATTTATTAAAACATGCTGTATAAAATAAAATTGTACGAATTGATTGAATGGAATATTTGATATTTTTTGAATTTATATAGGATGTAATTTAAATTCACATTCAATACTGCGAAGCTTTCATCAATTAGGAGCATTTTGTTTAAAATGATAATAATTCTATTATAAGTAATAACATATTTTGCTGTTTTCATAATTAATATTGTATAATACTTTTTTATATGTTGAATAGTAGTTAAAGCATATTATAAAAATTATATATGTAGGTATTTAACATCTGCGAAGGGAACTTCTAGGAATAAAATAGTTATATGACAATCTGTGTATGGATGATTATCGTTTCTTAAAATGCTGTGATTATAATAATGTTCGTCATTTGTATGAAATTTTTTATCCATTTTTATTGGTTGTCCGCACTGATTTGTTTAGCAAATATCTATGATTAAGGCATCGTTTAGACAGGTACTACTGTTATTGCAGTTTTAATGGTAAATATTAGTTAATTCAGTCCAATCTGAACTGAGCTGGACTGGACTGGACTATTGAAAAGGCAACATAAGATGTAGCTTCAAAAAGTTCGTGGAATTTTTTTCTTAGTGAACATATCGTTTTCTTTTTACAATATTATGAAGCCGAGATCTGAGAAGTGTAGCAGATTGTTAAACATTTATAAGATATTGTCTAAAAACTGTTTCGATTTTTTAAAGCCCAAGTGGCCAGATAGTTTGATGATTAGCTTTTTGGATTACCTCTACTTGCTTTAAATTGGTGTCAAAAGGGGTCCGGTAACATTTGAAGCTACTTCATACATCGTCAACTTAATTATCAAAAATAGTAACTGTTAAAATAATAATTATTATTTATTTGGAAACTGTAAATGTCGCAAATAATTTTCCTGATTACCTATATTATATATACAGAACGTAGAAAATTAAAGCGATCCTATTGTTTAATAGAAACACTTCTCATTTAGGTATTATGAATGTAATTGATAGTAATGTTGAATGGAATTTCATATATATATATATATTTTTTATTATTTCATGTTATATAAACTGCTACTATTATGATCATATTTTGTTAATAAATAAATACTTCGTATTTAAATTCTTCAAGCGATTTTTCATTATTTGAAAAAACCCATGACATCATTGATACAGTATTTTTACGGTCTTTCTTCCAAACTTTTCTTTCTTCTTTTTTTCTGTTACAATTTTAAAATATACAAGTTATATATATTATATTTTTCGGAACTATATATTGTGATAAAAGTGAACATTTCTACTAGTACAGATGTGTTTCGACGTAATGTTCAGATATCGAGATTCTGTTCAACATAATTTTCTGTTTTTTTTTAAAATTATTCTACATTGACAGTAATTGTATATATATTATATAAATATTGTTGTTTTTTCCCATTTATTAATTTTTTATAGCTTTCAAAATAATGCTGGTGTAAAAGCAACATTCTCATAAAATGTTTAGGTGGAATTTAGCTGTATCATGTTTAGGTACAATAAAATTTGTAAAAATAAGATGTATTTCACTCCAGTGAATTAAAATAATTGATTATGAAAAAAATATATATAAATTAAAATCTGTAGTTTTACACAATTCAATGATTCACTATCGTTTGATAATATATATGTATATATGTTTTTATTACACAGACACAATACAATATAATATAATATACACAATTAATTTCTTTTCGCACAATATAATAATATTCCACTGTCTACTAATAAAAGAATCAATATTGATTTTTGTATTTTAAATTTTTATAAATTAATACTTATACGTTTGGTCATTATTTTTGCTGTGCGCATTTATTTTTGAAGAAATATAGTAGATAATTTGATAGTAATTTTGAATTTTAAAATGAAATTTGTTGTTTAATTCTATGTACACATTTTTAATATTAAGTATTTTGACACTACCAATACTGCCAGTGACAGCGTATTTTCATTATCTATGAATACAATATTATTCTATTATATTATTAATAATTGATTGTACATACCTTTACATTTAAGGTCAAAATATTTTTACTGTTTGAGCTCAGTGCAAAAACATGGACATTCAAATGTCTTGTAAACATTAATTATATGCTTTCTTATACATAAACTGGTCATTTTTTGAATTAAGATCAAATAGTGAAATATTAATTGTGACTCATTTTTTCTCTTTTATTTTTTTTCCCTCAACAGCACAGGGTAACGAAATGAGGGCGTCTGGACACCTAAAAGGACACTGATTTTTTCAATACATTAGCTATTTTTAAATTAATTGGGAATTTCCGTATTAAAGCTTCTTACAAATTGTTTTTTACCCATTTTCTTAAAAATTGACATTGGTAATATGTTCAATTGTTTTTTTACTATTTAATTTAACTTCGAACACTCGTCTTGGTTTTCGGGCTTGTAGGCCGTGGCCAATTGGTATTTCTACCTGACGTTTTTCGCCTACAACTGCGGCGATGTGGCAGCGAGCGTGTTCAAGGCGGCTTCTCAAGGGGGAACAGCAGTCGTCGACACATCCTGTGAGTCGTCTAGGACACTTCGCTCGCTATCACATCGCCTTTGATAATGTTCACCGCGTTGTAGACGAAACGTCAGGTAGAAATACCAATGGACCATGGCCTACAAGTTCGGAAACCAAGAAAATTTGCAACAATACCGATCTGTGTTGAATCGACATAAATTGAAGTAGAAGAATTAATATAGATTATAACGGCACAAACCACTGCAACTTGGAAAAAAAGCCTATTCCGCTGCAGGTTAGCGCTTTTCGACAGTACCAAAACGTAGAAACGTGGAAATACCTCCTTGTCCATAGGTGTCACTATTTGAAATAAAAGCTTTATCTAATAGATGTGTATTTTTTGGAATGAGAAAATCTGCACCAACGAAAAATTCTATGGTAAGTAATGTTTAATTTAAATTCTAGTATAGCGTCATATATCTACATATAATCTTGTTTGTTTTTGGACAAAAAAAAAAAAATAATAAGCAAATTCGTATTCGCGAACTAATATTTTCACAAAATTCGTAAATCCGGTTTCATTTGAATATTAGCAGCACATCTTTTTCTTTACTAAAGGGTTAGATTTCAAATTTGGAACGATTCTTAGATTTTTTTCGGTATTTTTGGGCGCAAAAACTTTTTTCAATCGCTAAAAATCACCCTGTCCGATTAGGTCTATTTTAAATAGATTTCGTGCAGTGATGGGTTCTAGCATGTGAACCAAATTTCGTTTAAATTGATTCAGTCTGTCGAGAGTTATCGTGCTATCACATATCTATAAATATAAACATTTCCAAAACGTCGAGAAATTTCGGTCTGACCCCTAGGTCCCGCCATCCGACCGAGACCAAAAGTGTACATGCCGAATGGCAAATACACTAAATATCAGTTATACTAAGTTGACGCCATTAATGTACCTATTCTAAAAAAAATACCTTCTAATAAAGTGGTTATTATTATTATATAAATTTAGTTTATGGCCTGTGTCAATTGTTTAAAATTGGCGAGTGTTTATAAATGCCAGCGAAAAAATATTTTATTTGATCACATTTTATTACGCGTACATAATCGCTATTCATTTGTTCGGTTTCAGCTTTCCGCTTAAGTCGCTAATCCGATTTCACGCCTCTTTTGTATTTATTGACTCTCGACTCTCATTCTTGTATCTTTCCCTAATCGTTCAACATCCTGCTAGATAGGAATCGTGCATATTGTATTCAATTTGGAATAATAAAACTTTTGTTTAATCATGGAGATCGAGACACAAATGTTATTACACTCAGTGTTCATGGAAAAACAAAATCAACATTATATTGTTATATTTTCAATGACGGAATAATTTGAGCTGGGCATTTTTGTTTTCTGATAAAACCGCGTTAAATTTGAAATCACCAGCTAGTGAACCAGTCTACCAGCAATATCTCTGCAAGGGAACCATTGGCTGTTCTAGGAAGAAATTTAATTGACGCGCTCAAGGAACCGCAGGAAATTTCAGGAGGCAAATCTTTTTCTAAGTCTTATGATTTTAAACTTATTCTGGTTTAAACAGAAAACAAAACATGCCTGCAGTACAGTTATTATTGACACAATAAATACAAAAGAAAACCACAGCGAGGCGCTAATTTTGAGCAGAAATTTGTTTACGCGTTTTAGAACTTTTAACTGCTTTCTTGTAGATTGTTTTTAAAAATAAAGAAAGTTGATGCATTTTATTCGTTTTAAAACGTATCTGAAATAGTAAATTATAATTTTGAAAATTGATAATTATGGCAGTAAAAAATAAGCGATATGCTTTCTTGTGCTAAATATATCATGATGTTGCAACCATATGCATAATTTATTATTAACTTTTTAAGTCGTGTATGCTTTATGTTTTTCTTTTATATAGGCATGTTGCTCCTGGAAGACGGCAACTCAATTATCTCGCCTTTTTGAGTTGAATTATTTCGTAGTTTTACGCAATGAAATTTAAATTATGTAATCATTTAAAACTTTTGTTTTGTGAATAATTCTCTTGGTGGCTGGCTGTTAAAGATCAGTCAGTCGCGTATCTCCTGCCTTACCGAAATCATTTCTTACTTTCCAAAAATTTTATTTTCAAAATTTCTAGCTCGTTTTCTAAATACAATCTTATTTTTTATTTTTTTTTGCATCTAAATTTTACAAGAATTATCTTTTCGTTTCTGATAACTTTTGTACTTATATTGAATTTTGTTTTGTTGTTCGTTATTATTTAATTACACTTACCCTTTGGGTTAAATTGTTTTTGTTATTTTTTATTATTTTGGATTTAATAATAACCTCTTTTGATCGAGCGAATATTTTTTATTGGGCCCAGCAACTCGTATTTATTCAACACCCGTTTGCTCGAATCATTTACGGCCTCAACGTTACAATGTTATTTTATACAGTGACACCTTGTATATTATGGTTCAAATACAGAAAAAAACAAAAAGTATGTACATTATGTAGATATAGTACACACTTCATTCCATACTTGAAAAGTCGAAAGCTATGCTATGATATTATCTGTTTATATAATATTGATAAAAGCTTCAGCGATTAGTAATTTAGTTATTAGAAAAATGTGGAACGTTTGTCTATAAACATTAAAAATAAAGTAGCGCGCGGCGCAATCAAAATTCGAGTAAACGGCAAATCTAAAATTATAAATTATATTGAATGTAGCATACATACGGTCAATATTGTAGATTTATTATTGGTATTTACCAGTAAACAAATCGACAACAAACAATTTGAAACCCTAAAAATAAAAATGCACATAGCTTGTTGAACCTAACAGGTCTGAAATTTTAACTTCTGAATTATACTGTCACTTTTTTAGATTTATTTTTAGCAAATCCACTGTAAAAGTAAATAATAAAAAACTATCGGTACGCTACGTGAATTTTGAACTTGAATAAATAAAAATACGTTTGAATACAAAAAGTACAAAAAAAAACATTCTTCAACTATAGTTACTTTTCCACCCATAGTACAAATATAATAGTAAATGATCAAATTAGATCACAATTTAAAAATTTACTACTTTGGTAAATTTCTACTTCGTTTACGCAATCTCTGCTTGCAGAAAGGAAGCAGAAACGGTTGTACATACATAAAGCGTATAATAATAAATATCGATTTACACCATAATGACGGGTCGCGACCCGCACTTGTGGTGGATGTATGATACACGAGATTGTATTGAGTGGTAAAAGCTAATTGTAATTATTTAAGTGCGTGAGGGCATATTTATGATCAAATTAACAGATTTTACGTTGTTTATATTACACTTTTTTAAAATTTTACGAATTTTTATTCCTTTTCATTTATAAAGGTATTTTGAAATTTGTCACACCACAAAACAATTAATGTCGCCGTTTTCAAGAAATCAGTAAAAATAAATTCTTTGATTTCCTTTAGCTACCTACATTTTTTCAGTTGATTTAGTTATTTATATTAATGTTGAGTTGAATCTTCCAAAGTATATTTAAAATATTTTTGACCTTTAGATACTTAGTAAGTACTGAACCAAATCCCAGTTAGTCTAAATAAATATAAACATGTAAATGTCATTTACCTATAACATACATGCGTAAATACAGACAGTGAATTATAATTCTGAGTATGTTCAAATTATAGCATATTTATGTCAAGAAAATGTTTAATTTGTTTTAAGGTGTAAGCTATTTGAATCTTTTTAGCCTAAACTATCAAAATTTACAATATCCGAAGATCTTAAATTATTTTATTCGATTTAAATATTTATTCAGAGCTGTCTTCGGAATGTCATTCAGTTATATAACCGCTGCAGAAAGATAAAATGACATTCCAGGCCAGCACTTTAGTTTTTTATTTCGCTCATATTCCTTCAAATATACAACCACATTCTACGAACTGAACAGAAAATTCACCAAGTTGGTTTGTGGAGCTTATTTTATACTAGCGGCCCGATTCGACATCTTCGTCGACTTACGTTGCAAAATTTGTCTCCACGAAAAGCGCTTTTATTTTAACGCGATTATGTATAGTATGTCCACCCTGAAGGTCCATTCTAAATATTGAGAAAAAACATTTTTGTAATCGGATGAGTAGTTTCGGAGATTGCTTCCTACATTCAAACCTTATCTCTTTATAATATTAGTGTAGATATATTTCATTTGACATTCTGTATAAGTATTTTTTTTAAAGGAAAACCATACAATGCATGTATTTGATAAAATATGTTGAACAAAACATGAAAATTCTAATTATGAATATCTAAATAAAAAAAAAAGAAAACAAGTGATAATCGACGACTTTATGTAGCAATGTATTTTGTAGCTGTAAGTTTTAAATCGTAATTTCTAATTACCATTTGAAATTACGTCTTTAATTATTTGCATTGTTCAATTTAAGAAACGAAATAAACAATATTTCGAATTTTATAGACAGTGTCACTTTTTGGATGGGTTACTACATTTCAAACATTCAAGGCCACTATAAATATCTGTCTTTAGTATTTGGTCAAATAACATTATTGAAATTAGTTGTTCAAAATGCGTGATAAGTAATTTTAACAGCTATTTGAAAGTATTCAACTGGAATATATTTTCTGGATCGAATAAATTATTCATAGTTTCATGGCGGAGGTAACACTACATATGGTGGTCGCAAACGTGCTGAGGTTGTAATATACGGTGCAAGTGAAGTATCATTTTACAATATTTGTTCAGACGGTATGTGGTGGGAGTGCAGGTATTATTTGCCATTATTTATTTATAATTTTCTCCATTGTTTTACCAACTAAAAATCGGATTCTGCTGCTCAAATATACTGTTTACAAGACATTCTTCAGCGATGTTTCACTATTTTCTCATAGAAATTTGGAATTTGTCAACTTTTAACTAGGTGAAAATCTTTACTTCCACCATACGCCATCAGTTTCGAAAGAAGTTTTCATTAGTTTCGTGTTATGCCTGTGTTCAATTTTTTTAAACGTAAAGCAATGCGGTTTAATAAACAGAAAAAAATCTATTCATAATTTAAGCAAGGCTTTTTAATTTTTTGTGTGGTGTCACGTTGTAAATTAAATGAAATTGAAATTATGACTCGTTCTTGACCAGATTAGTGAAGTTTCAAAAATAACGAAAACAATATCTTTGCAGTTACTTGTTTATTCTTTAAAAAGTAATTAATAACCTATAATTTTAAATAAAGTAAGACAAAGAAATAATATAATATGTATATAATAGGTAACACGCTAAGGGGTTAAGTCAAAGTATTTTACCCCCTAACCAGACAATTCTCTTACATATTTCAGTGGTTCGAAAACTATACGTAAACGTTCGTCGTTCGTCGTAGAATTTCGATTCCCCTGTGCGCTTGCGTTATATATAACTATACAGGCTGTTCTTTTGTTTTGTTACACATGCGGAAATAACATGGGATTTTTTTGTTGTTAATGTATGCTCTTCTAAGAATTTCAAACTAAACAAATCTGATGAGAAATTTTTAACATGAAAAACTGTCTCTAAACAACCTGAAATATTATTTTAAGTCGTAGGTTCTTCTTTTGTGGGAAAAATGACCTATTAAAAGTGTTAACGTTACGTTGAATTTAATGTAGTTATCCGTTGTTTTTTAATAGGTCGGCCATAAAAATTTTTTGAATCTATTTTCTGCAGTCTTGAAATTTTTCGTTGTTTTATTATATTATAAACTAAAGTGAGAATTATTTTATGGTTTTAGATAGGGATTGAATATACAAAAAGTGTAAAAACAAAAAAAAATCGCTTTGTTACGTAGTGTTGATTATTATCAGCTTATTATTAACACTGTAAAAATGGAAAAAATTGGATGCATCATTCGAATGAAAAACGAAATAAAAAATTGATTGTTTTTTGTAAATTCATAGCTCTTTACACACATTTCATTAGCTGATTTTGCAGCAAATTTAAAACAGCTATATATTAAAGCAAAACTATTTAGGTACAATTTTTGATTCCGAACAAACTTCCAATCCTTTTTTTAGTACACAATTCTCAAGGGAACAAAACGTATTTACAGAAACAATTCTCCGTGTTATTTTCCTATGTAGTAAAATAAGATGGATGCCCTGTATTATGGACGCGCATGCGCAGTGAAACAATGGAACGTGTTTGAAGCTCTCTTTACGTCCTAACGTCGAAAGCTCCGTACGTTCGAACTGTGTGCCGTACTGTATAACTATAGAGCGGCACTCCACCCGATCCCTCCGTCAGATGTTCGGCCGATAGGAGTACTACTAGCATGTCCTCCGTCACAATACTATTTCTGCGTTCGAGTCAGTCATACAGTCATCGTCGGAAAGACGTCACGTTACGTCATAACGACACGAACGCTGACTTAATATATGTAAATATGTTCGATATAACGCAGCACACTGATTGACAGGGCATATAGATTTGACATTTTGTCGTTCGGTTAGCTTGTACGTACGTATGTCTTCGAATCTCTGTAAAACAAAAAACTGCAACGCGCACACACAAATTGAACGCTCTAATTTATACGTACGCTAAGTTTATATTTCTAAAGTTAATTATAATGCTCCATGCATAAACTAGTTGTGGTCGTGATAGAAAAAAGTGTCGGTAAACAATTTAATGTGTTACAAAAATAAATATTGTTTGTCGTAAATACGATATTACATGTATATGGGACTTATGTAGAGACAGACATTTAGAAAATAGCTACGTGTTTTTGAAGATGTGCGTATAGAATGTTATAAAACAACGTGTTCCGACGTGATTACGCAGTGCTACGCATTTTCACACTTGCCGTGACATATATAAATATAAACATGTGCTGCGATTGGTCAGACTGTTTTTAAAACGATTCAATTGTTAACTGAAATCGAGATTCGTCATTTGTCAGGCGTATAAATACGATGAAAAAACAAATAGATAACGGTAAATAAAAGATAAATAAAAGCGCTAAATGATGTGTCGGTGTTAGTACAATGTGACAAAGAAGATTATTGTCCATGTGCTGAAATGTACTGAAGTTTGCCGGGATTTATGTCTGTCGTTTTTTTGTGAACTGAAAGTACTTGTTATTAATACAGAATTTTTGAACATACCTCGCATTGTTCCGTTACAATGCATGTATTATTCAATTCTAGAATTGAAAAGCAATATAAAATTTACGTGTATCAGATATATTTGTTATAATATCGCCAATTTTAATTTCGTTCTTTATAACAACTTGGACGACGAATTTTATTTTTATAAAAAAATAATGTTGAAATCGATTAAAACATTTGTTTTTTATCTAATGCCAAACTAGTATGTAAATAATATCATAATGGATATATTCTTGTATTAAATAAAATATTAATATTCAACGTGTGAACTCTGAAAAGAAAAACTGGACAAAAATGATGAAATTTCCATTATATAAGCGAACAATAGTATACATCAATTATTTAGAATCGAAATCAAATTTAAATTTCGGCACGACATCATAACGGTTTTTAGATAAATTCTTATTGGTCGAGTATACGTCCAAGTCGAGACGCGGTGTTTTTTCATTGGTCGTTATTTAAATGTCTCATGGTGTTATGTCTCGTAGCTACCTGTGGTGTCCGTTCTGGTATGTGTTAGCGGTTGTTAGTCTGTTGTTTATAGTCCAGGAGCAGCTTTGGCGTATAGAAAGATCGGCAGAAGACGGGTCATGGGCATTTGCTGGTGTCCTGGCGTCGGAATTCCCCGAACGGGAATGTTGCGATCCCGTCTACCCGCCACCAGTGCCAACAGCACCTTCCTCGTCTGCTGCTACTCCTACAGGACGTTCAGGTATTGTTCTATTTATTTCAGTGCATGTTTTATACATGAACATACATGCACTAGTTTCCTTCTAGATTAACGATCGTACAGCATGTTGTGCTATTAAAATTGGAAGAGGCCAAGGTATGGTTTAATCTCCACCAGCAGCTGATCGTTCACACACGAATGGAATACTATAACAACTGACACTAAAAACAAGACGACTAACCGCGAACTAAACGATATTCGCTCTTATTATTACAAACATTGGCTTTTTTTGTTCAGACGAAGACACGCCCTGATTAAAATCATTTTAATAGCAGGTACTAAATTTGAATAAAACTCAATTAGAAGAGAACAAGCATGGTTCCATTTATTGTTAACTTTATATGGATCTGTATCGACGAAAAAGAGATAGCAATAGTAATACAGTCGAACTTTGAAGGGGAAGTTTCGTAAGTACTAAAATTATTGGGGCGGACCTCGACATCAACCATGCAAAAAAGATCTTATGTTGATTCTGAGTTAAATGTCGAAGAATTCGTCTTAACGTGACGAGTATTTCACATCTGCACAACCCTGCAAGAAACTTATCCTGGTTCCTACATTTTTCAAGATCCCTTGTAATCTAATACACTAGGATTACTTACTAATTTTTAAAATTATTTTTATTGCTACGAACAAAATACAAATCTTGTCTTTACTGGGTTAATGAAGATTGGTTCGTTTTTCTTGAAAGGTGCGGTGGTGTATACAAATGTATTATTTGTATTTTATATAACTAAAGAGAGATAAGATAACCATCTCATAATTGACCCTTCTCAAGTTTGGCCTCATGTGGGAAACTAAGGTATATGTGTCAGAAAGTCCAACCTAACCTAACTCCGGGGAATTACCTACATAATAATATTAACGTCTTGCCAACGTTTCACTGCTTCTGAATCAGACGTTCCACTTGCATTGGCTAGCAAGGGGGTAAGTTTCCATTTCCACCATCGGACTATCATTCGGTTTGTTATAGCTACTGGATCTTGCTTCGGATGGTAGACAAGGTACCAGCTGCTGGAGTTTCCTTCACTTATAACAACTACAGTAGACTCTCAACAACGGCATAAGTCTTTCAGCAACAGAAACTTATTTAAAAGTTACGTGGACTTAAGACAGATTGTGAATTATCGACACTATTATTGACAACTAGGCAAAGCTAAGGTACATATTCTTCATACACATACAATATAAAAAAAAGAATTTGCGGGATGTACTTTTATCTTCAAGAGACTATAGGATTACTATAAAATTTATCACAATTATTACGTGAAAACATAAAACGTGTTAACAAGTTACTTTTGTATTGTTTCAAAAGTCTGTTTTGTTAGTCTGAAGATTTAAAATTAAAATGAATATTTTCTGTAATTACATTCATTTTATCAGAAAGAATAAAAATTATTAACGTTGTTTTAATGAAAAGAATATGTTATTCTTTTTCAAAATCTATTGAGAGAGATTATAATACGAATTTTAATTATAATGAAGTCGAGAAAAACACAAAGCCTTATTTCTTTATCGCGCTCATCAAGGTATATGGAAATTGTTGTTGCCCATATCTTTGTAACGATGTAATTTCGAACGTGTGTTGATAAGGATTTCTTGTGTAATTTTTTAAAATATTCACCTTAAGTTTAAGAATAATATGGGTCCTTTAATCGTCACGCAGTTTAATTCCTCAAGTGAAATAGGTAATACCATTTAAATATTTTTGGAATTTTTTTTCATGTTCATCGGTTACTGTAGATTAATTGATAAATCAACCAACGCGTTATTGGTATATTCAGGTTTGAGTCCTGACGGTAACCTGTTTGGCATTTAAAAAAAAATTCAAAAAATATTTAAATGGTCTTATTTCACTTGAGGAATTAAACTGCGTGACGATTAAAGGACCCGTATTATTATGTATTTCACGTGTACTAAATTCAATCTTATATCTTAAGTTTAAGATCAGTCAATGCCTATTCTGTATATAATATTAATGGCTTCAGAGGCATAGCCTCATGTGTCAGCACTTTTTTTTATTCCTATTGTAAGCTCATACGCTTACACAGACAAATTATTGAAAGCACAAAATTCATTTAGCAAATAATAAATTTCAAAGCACCCCGATTGTAGAACATAGCAAATTAAAAATAACCACCTGAAGATGCTATATGTACTTTTAACCGACATAAAAGAGGAGGTTATATTCTATTCGACGCGTATATTTTTTTATGTATGTTCAGGCATATAACCTTTCGAGAGGTTAAGCGATTTCAGGGTAAAAATAGATCAATGGCTTAGTATTACTACTCAAATCATGCCATTAAGACATCAATCACTGATTCTGGGACAAGTATACCAAACAAAGCAAATAGTTCTTAAGTAAATCTTCTTTGGTTTAGAAAGGTAACAATGTGCTGTTCTGAAGGGTATTCCAAGCAAACTTTGTGACGTCAGCTAGGTATGCCACGACGACATCTGTAAATGTGTCTTGTCTAGCAAAGAGGGTGAGTTCATCCCATTGTTATATAAAGGGGATGAAAACAGAGTCTTGACAAGTGGAATGTGTTTTGCTTGGAATTTGACTGGTTTCCTACTATTCTTTTTCTACTCGTTTGTTTAATATTTACCATATTATTTGCTTCAACGGCTTCACCGATTGTATACAAAAAAAAATTTAGCGTAATTAGTTTGCCGTCATATAATTTAAGTAATTTAAGGGAGTCACCCCATGTGGTAGGTTGAAAAAATCGATTTTTTGGCATAAATTTGATTCCTAAACATGCTTAGAATATGTTGGTAAAATTATTTTATAATACTCGAAGTTGTTGGAAAGATACAGCGGCTAGAAGAGGAGATGTTCGGAGCGCTCAGTGGAGCGCTTGAGCACCGAGCCTATTGTAACGTGTCGGCTCGTTATTTGAGATCTTCTAAAACAAATGAGGAGCAAACATGCAAAACCTGATAAATCCATTTTTTAAATTTTTGAGTGATATATCAATTCTAGTTAATTTTGGTGAGCTTTGCGCAGATTAATGGTGAGTTAAGGTTTCATAGTTTAAACCGTATGCTCAAGATGGGTGCCTTTGGAGTGGTACAATTTATGTTTTTGTGGAGATTTATGCTTGAAAATTTTTTTATACGCTACTGAAATATTAACAAATATCTCATAAAAAGTTCAAAGTTCTATCTTTTTATTGGTCGTCAAAAAAATTCCTAAAAAATGTCTAAAAAACCGACCGTCACATGGGGTGACTTCCGTTAAGGTAAGCATGTTAATCATTACAGCTGGATGTATCTTTCTTGTAAGGACTTATATATTAAACGGTTTTGGTAAAATAGATTGCTATTTATGGAAAGTTACGCGCGTATATTTTACCACTAAACTACCCTGACGATAGAAAGGTATAGGTAACCCTATAAAATGTTGAGGTTTACGGAATTGGGTGAGAACTTGGTAGAAAATGTCTGTTCTTCTGCTTTCCTACGCTGTAAAATGACCAGCTTCACATATTTTAGTTTCCTATGTGGTGCACATACTGTACCTACATATGTATTAGATACAATATACATACGCTATATATATTGAGAACATAAAGTTTTTCACTATAGAATTTAAATTTTTGTTGAAACTTTTTGAGAAAAATGCCCAGACTCGTCGATTTTTTTTCAAAAGACATATTTTCTGATAAATTTCACTTTTCGAGAGTCTTTCAATTTTTAAACTTTAAGATCAAATTCACAAAAACTTTATTCTTCAACATGTCACTTTTTGAATATTGCCATATTGTCAAAAATATTTTTTTTTCTGAATTTGTCGCAAAAAATTGCGATTGTCACTAAAAAAACATGGTCAACGACGCGAAAAATGAAATTTGTTAGAAAATTTGCTTTTTTTAAAAACAAAATCAATGTGTTCGAGCATTTTTCTCAAAAAGTTTCAACAAAAATTTTAATTCTATAGTGCAAGACTTTATGCGCTACTAATAATACAAATTATATCAACAGCCTTTGTACACTACCGTACAAAGTATAATCGAGATTATAGTAACTGAATATTGCAGAAAATAAGATAAAAAATACAAGTTTAGAGATTGATAGTTATTGCATCAAGCAGATAAACATACTCAAATGTGGTGGAGGCGCAGCTATTAATCATGGTACCTCCACCACATAGATTTATAAACTCCTATCTAAAGCAGGGTCGCCCGGTTTCACGACTTGTAAAAATGGACTAGTATTAACAAAAAACTTATCATTTGTGGCAGTCAAAACGAGTATTTTTGTCGTTTTACAACTGACAGCAACAATAAATAACAAAGGTATTCAGAAAAAAGCATGAACAAAAAAAGGTTGTGAAATTTTCGATTATGTATTTAATTTCATTTTTAAGTCAGTTTTTTCTTTTGTCCGGTACTATGAGTTCATGCACACTCTGGAATAATGTCCTTATGCCGTATGTACTACATAAAGGACACGATTATGTTCAAACTGACCGTTTTCCCGATTTATCCCTTAACTTGTTTTTATACAGTATTCATCATAATAAACAGTACTGTAATTTAGGTGATGTACAGTACGCGCCAGGGAACTAAAAGGTTCGGAAGTTAGTCACAAACAGCGTCGCAAAGGCACATTTAAGAGCCGTCGATACTCCCACCACCTCCCAGCCCCAGCTACCTGCACGGAACGTGCGCTCGTCGGTGATTGGCCGTGATCGCTCGTTGCCTTTGTCACTTGTCGCTTTCCTGCTTTAAAGTACAGTCGAATACGCTATTGTCAAGTTGTTATTGCTATGTTAGTTTTGTTGAGTTGCGAGTTTGTAGTTTTTCAACAGACTGTACAAGCGCAAGCCTGCATTCGCATCTAACTTCCGAGCCTATTAGATTCGTGGCGCGTACTATATTCCACAACCTTGAGTTTAACAGTACGTTCCTCGCAATTTCTAGTTAACTTAAGTAAGACATGTACGTTGGTACATAAATTGCGTTTGATTCGGTGCTTGCATGTTTAATATATGTGAAGGATTCCCTTTTTATTGCAGCGAAAAATAAACAACTCGCCACGCATCTACTGAAGGACTCGTCATAAGCGTTATTTAAATAAAAATTTAACATACACCATTTTACCTTTAAAGCCATTTATAATATTTGTATATGTATTTTAAACAAAAATAATGAATATTCAAATTTAATCAAACAGAAATAAGCTATGTAAAATTTTACATCTTGTACAAGGAGGTGTACACGTTGAGATTCTAAAAATTAATATTGGCGTTTTTAGTAATTGGAAATAACATTTTATAAAGGGGAACTTATTTCACCTTCGAGGAAAAAATATTGAAGATGCAAATAAGTAATGGGCCCGCGGTTCGGCTTGTAGATTACTCATGTTGCAAAATTGGTCTCCACGGAAAGTGATTTTATTTTAACGTGATAATATATAGCCTATGTCTATACTGAATGTCCATTCTAAATATTGATGAAAAAATTTGAAATCGGTTGAGTAGTCATCTTGAGTATGATCAAGTTAGTGAACGACATACATACATACATACATAGCTATCTTCCCCTGTTTACATATCACCGTTACGCGTTCTATTCTACAGTAATCTCGTCTTTGGACGTATATGGTAGCCCACAGATATTTAACCTTAAAACCTCTTTGCTTTGACATTCCTAAAATTACACATTTGAGTTTTGACGATAGCATAATATAACATAAAGTAAATACTGTTCTAGTTATATATATATGTCATATTTTATTTAATACTCTATGCGCAATTGGTCAAATTAGATAAATACATACACTCAAAAGCGATGTTTTTATTGTATATTAATGATTCACAGCGTAAAATATTATAGACCTGGTGATATGGGCGCTGTTGTTTCGAATTCAATTCGAGTTGAATTTTTCATTCAGTGTACAATCACAAAACATTGAACAGTATAAATTATAAAATGGTTTTAAACTTTTAATAAACGAGCAATAATCTAATATTATTAACGCAATTTATATTATAGATTATTTATCTTGAAAATCGCTCGAAATAAAATTAATTAAAAAATAAGAATTGGAAATTATTAAAATGGCATTAAAATTAAAGTCAAAATTGGATCAATATCTTTTAAAAGTTTAAGAATTTATAATTATGTAATCTAAAATATTATCGTTGAGAAATAAATTATTTTGGAATTTTAAAAATAACTTTCAATTAATAAAATAATATTATTTTGCAATAACTGAAGTTCAATCCACGCTTCTAATAAAATTTAAAATAGCGGTTTCTTTAAAGATTTTAATGCGTAGTACGTAGGTACAATATTTAATTTCAATTTAGCTACATACAAATTTATAAGTTATGCAACTAAAATTTATTATGAGAGTTAATGTAATTATAACTGATGATTGTTAAAAATGTGTAAAACATTCTGTTTCGATATTTCACTGAAATATATTCAATTATTTTGAGTGACAAAATAAGACACAAAACCCTTCCTTTTGATGTTTGTTGAAAACCGATTTAAAAAAAAATATATACGGTATCAATCCGTAAACATTCTGAACAAAATTGTGTCGAAATTTTTCAAATCGCTTATCTCCTATAAAAGTTATGGAGAACAAACAAAAAAAAAATACCTATAAATATATAAAAACGAACCTGTTGTTTTTTTAAGTCAGTTAAAAAGGAAAAAAATAGGTACAGAATTTAAATGATTGTCGTTTTAGCACATTACACAAACTAGGGGACTTTTTTGTGAAATACACGAATGATGATCGTTAATTTAGGTTTAACCGTATATGAAAATCGTTAATTAGGTTGTCAATTACGAACATTGTCATTCATGACTGCCCGTTTAAATTTGTAAAACCAAAAACGGGTTTCGGTCAGTAACTGAAACAAAATAAAACACCAAAAATGAAATTTATTAGGTACTTGCCATATGCTTCTCTGCCAAACGAGCTTGATTAAAAAAACTGCGACAGTGTTTGTTTAATCATCTGAGTGGTTTCTCCAACCAATTGTTTTTCACCATACACAAACACAATTAGTCAACATGTAATCACGTTTTGCAATTATAATGTTAAAAAACTATGCACCAAAATTATTCACTTACTACACAACTACTGTTGCAAAATTGGTCTCCACTAAAAGCCTATGTCCATCCTGAGGGTTAATTCCAAATAGTGGTGCAAGAATTTTTCAAATAGGTGCAGTGGTTTCGGAGATAACCCTCCAAATACACACAAATTCAAAAAATTAGCACTCTCTTTGTAATATTTTTATATAGATACAGCATAAAATGACAAAAAATAACATTTTTGAAGTATAGATTCAAATTATACTTCTTTCTTATGGACGTGATATTTAAACTTCGTGCACATGATGTCCTGCTTATTTAAAGAGATCAAACGTTCCAAGCATCCTAAAACTACACTTTAAACATCTAAAGAAGCGCTTTTACAGGACATTTATTATAAGCTTTTATTATTTAACTTGCCATGCTTGTCAGTCAGTCTGGGTCAAAACTTGCAAACAAAATTTCGACTAGGTCTAATTAAGCTAGAGCTTTGAAACTGCACACGTGTATAAGTTCGGTAACAATGCATAAATCTAATATAGCGAACGCCCCAAGATGGCGGATTACTTTTTGAAAGAACGAAATAGAATGCCATTTAAAAAAACGTTTTAAAGACAAGCTTTTATTAAAATATATTAAAAAAGAACAAATTATTTTTAATAAATCAGGTTCATAATTATAAAAGCGTGGGTTGTGAATAATAAACGATCATAGAGTTTACAGTCAATGCTTTTATAATTGCAAAACTAAATTATTAAAAAAATATGTTTTCCTTTTTATTATTAATGTTTTAGGACTTACAACTACTAAACATAACATTTAAATATTTCATGTGGAGTAAGTGAATCAATTAATAAAGGAAAACTGAGGGTAGAGGATTGACTGAAGTGTGGACTCCATGAGAGGAGACAGAGGGTGTTTGGTGTGAGTCAGCCGTGGGTGAAACGCGATTATAAACATACATAGATGTAAAAGATAAAAAGGTCTGTCACATGTGACCCATGAGAGATACTGCCACTGGACACCGGATAGTGGGAGCTCGGAATACGACCATTCGTTCCTCGCCCCAGGTAGGCAAAGGTCGCCGCGCTTTGCTATCCTAAAGCTAAGCTTTACTCTTCCAATTTGGCCTTATTACCAAGTATATATTGAAGCTATTAATTATCAATCATGTGAATATTATATTATACCAAAACAATTATGAAGGACATAGTGAAAGAAATTAATACTCATACGAGAGCCATACTTATGGTCATTTTAAAATTATCCCCGCTTCTTCGTCACGTTTGCTATAGTAGACCTGTGTAGCTCTTGCGCTGCACTGTCGTCCAGTGAAAAATATAAGATTAACGGTTTTGATAATAAATTTCGTTTACTGCTGTGTGATTATATTATGGTTGCATATTGTGTTCTTGTTTTTCCATACACAGGCTGTCAATCTAGCGTTAGTGAAGTAGTGGCATCCATTATAGTGATTGAAATGTATTTGTCAATTGAATGAGTAAAACATCACTCATTTTTTTTATTGCATAAACTTCTTTTTGCGTCACGATACAGTGTGTACTATGCAGATTGTGTAGGAAAAAAATTACAGCAGCAATCACTACGTAACAATATTTAGAGAACATCGGGAAGAGTGATAAATCTATATATATACATAGCGAAATACCACTCACTCAATCATCACGAGATATCCTAAATTATACGCTCGATTGACTTGAAATTTGGCATAGTTACTCCTTTCTCGATGTAGACATCCACTATGAACGGATTTTATGCAAAACAGATTTTTAATTTACCATCACATATACTATGGCTGTGAGTTGTTACGTGGGTGGGAGTGGATGATTGCGTAGATGGGAAGGTCAATATAATATTTCCAAAGAAAGAGAGAGAGAGAGATTTTATAAATCATACAGTTTTATACCCGAGTGGAGCTGAGACGGGCATAGTACAATCATGTCCTCTGATTTTATTGATTTTTGGTGTGGATGCAAAGATCTCATTAATTTTCCCTGAATTCAAAAATATACGTTGGCAAATAAAAAAGGCGTTACGAATGCGCAAATGGAAGTAAAAAGCATAAAAATCAAAAAGCTAAGTTAGAGTATATATAAATATATATACATATATAGTTTGTGAATGACGATTATTCAGTTATATTTAGAAGTCTCGGACAAAGTAGAGAAACGTATAATAATAATTGCATCGTTCTAAATGGAGAATCAGTGATCAAACTGACAATAAGAACGAACATACTGTTCCTTCATTGCATTTGTAATTTTAGTTGAATCGTTCAATGAATCGGAAAGATAAAACGAACGAATTTGCATTATGAATAATTAAAAGTTCATGGGAAACGGAAGTATAGTCAAGTGTGAACAAAACATTACTCGAAAGGAAGTATTGTGCAGTAACTTCCGCATTTAGAGTGCACGGTTGGTGTTTAAAAGTTGCTATTAGAGACGGGAATTACACCCAGCGTTTACTGAAGGACGTGGCACCAGACTTGACACACGTAACGACATGAGATTTGACATATGGCATGATACTTAAAGCGACATGACATGCCATGACATGACACGACATGTGATTCGACAAGTGATATAACCTGACGTGTGACACAACACGTGATCTAACTGTAACATGACAAGTAATCCGATATACGATCTGACGACTGATCTGGCAAATGACATACAACTTCAAATTATGCTTAAATAAATTAATCGGCACCCAATGAACTCAAGGCCGTAGATATGGGGTGGGGGTAAAGGATGTCTACGTCGTAATAACTATCTGTGTGCAAAATTTCAGCCCAATCCGTCCAGTGGTTTGAGCTGTGCGTTGATAGTCAGTCAGTCACGGTTTCCTTTTATATTTACAGATAAAAATGCAACGAAAAATAAAAATAGAACGCAGAGAAAACAAAATAACAAATTAAAAAAAAAATGACAAACAAATAATTAATCGTCGCTTGTCTTAAAAACATTCTACTGTTCACTAAAGCTGCTGGTGTACAAACAATTTAACAATTTCATTTTCTGTTATTTTACTGTATTTATTCATTGTTAGAAATCACTAAATATAAGTATGTAATAATAATAATGAGAAGGTGTGAGTATAAAAAAACGGCAGTTTTAACTTGACGGTACTTAGTGGGACTCAAGTATACAGAAAAATGATTAATGTTAGAACGGGGTCATACCCCATATAATATCGCTCCTAGTAGAACACCTCACTATGTATAAAATACACATGTAGGTTACGTTGTACAGTTTCAAAGGCTTGCTTCACAGCTATAGGCACCTTTACGTGCCCCTGTCAATATACAGTCTGTCCCCCCTGACTATATATGAAAGACAACCCAATTCCTTTCTTTTAACGATGTATAAATTCTGTTTATGTTTAACCGAATTAAAAAAAAAGAGGAGGTTAGGTATATGTTCGATTGTCTTTTTTTTTGTATGTATGTCCGTCGATATCTTAACCGGCTGTGAACCGATTTCGACGATTCTTTTTTTTATTCGATAGAGTATGTCTCAAAGTTGGTCTCGTATAAATTTTAGCAAAATCGGTTCAACCACATTTTAGAAAAATTAACAATAATCAAAAGAATATTGCAAAAGTTGTAGTTGCCGGCGTGAACGCTGGTCTTAGGTTTCATTAGACACTAAAAAGTTAAAAATTGAAAAAACTTAAAAAAACGAACCTCATTAAAAAAAGAGTCAGTAAAAAGCGTAAAATAATAAAGATTTTGAATAATATATCTAAGTACATAAAACGTGATTGTAATAAAATGGGCGTCGACCTCAAAACTTTGTTATTTTACGTTTTTTAGTGACCCTTATCTCTTTCATCAATTGTGAAAACATTTTTATCACGTTTTAGAACTTCTTAATAATTGCGATACGATATCTCCTCGACTTCTTTTTTACCTGTGCCTAATTAATATTTAGGTCACGGATTAAAACTTCTATTAAGAGTAATGCATTAAGTTGTATTTCGAAACTAACAAGCAAGTGTGAAGTGAATACTCCAGCCAGTTATTAATCCGAGATATAATTCAATAAAGGAAAGGAATGGTGGTTTTGTTTCCCCAAACAGTACCGCATTTAGGAATTTTCGGTTGGGAAATTAAGATAAGTAGAAACATATGAAAAGTATATTAGAAATACAAGAAATAATAATTAATTTGTAATTACTTATTTCATTACAAATGAACAGTCATGAACGCTTCTTTTTAGCATGTTTGCTTTCAGCTTTGTCGAACGGTCAGATGAAATCTGATTGATTCATGTATGTTCAGTTGCTCGCCTTACACTTTTCCGAGCAGTAATTTTGATGAAACTCTCAAAACCTCGAGCAACCTTGAGGCTCTTCTCTAAAATTTTTATGTTTTGGTCAGTTACCAAAATCTAGCGTTTTTGTTTTTTTGAAACTTCTGCGATTCTTCGACATCCTGCAAGCGCCCGTTTCTGGTATTCACCACAGATGCCACGACACTGATAATTTGTTTTCGTTTAGAGTTAAATACGGTCCTGTGTTCGATAAAAAAAGAAGAGGAACATCATTGTTGGAATGTCTAAGCACAAGTGTGTTAACTTGTCACGGAAGAACTGTTATGTAATTCATTTATTGCTGATAAATGAACAGTTTATTTTCTGAAGAAAAGAAGGAGAATAAAGCGAGCGCTGTCACAAAACATATGAGCTTATAAATAAAAACGTGTCTCTATTTTTTAAGACGGCACATGTTTTTTTTTGTAGCGCTGCTAGGGGTCTGAGTGGTCAACACTTTGTATCGCTTAGAAAAAATGAAAACACTATGATAACATTATAGGTGGTCTGTCTTGATCTTCTAACAATTGAAGAACTTATTCAGCAGACGTTGCAAGAGACAAAACAAAATGAGATTTTTAAAAATAAATAAAGAAATCTCGTTTCAATAAAAAAATAAACCTCAAAGTTCCAATGAATTCTACTATTCTCTTCAAAATAGCCTGCTTGACAACCAAACGTCTGCATTTTTATCTTCAAGCAGTTATCCGACTCACAATTTCAGATGAATTGTAATGAATGAATCGAAGATGTGATTCGTTGATGAGGTTCTGATTTAGGAAGAGTCAGTCATGTATGGTTATTAATTCTGTATAGATCGCTTAGTGTCCGTACTTAGTTCAAATTAGAGTAGAGACGACTGTGGTAGGCATACATATGATGAGACAGGATGTTGGAAGTGGACATAGGCCGTGGGCTATCGTGAAAACGTATACCGAAGCTGTGAGCGCAATATACAAGTGTGTAAGGCGGTTGTTTGCTCAGGCGAAAACGAGCCTTAATTGAGATCGATGGCCAACTAGTATAACATTATGGTTATAAACGGTAGACGACGCAATCGATTCTCCAACATGCGTTACTCTTGTGACGAAACTGACTGCTCATACAACGCGGTTCATTGAAATCGCTCTCGACGTTCCTTATATTATGTTACTAGCGATCTCGCCCGGTTTCATCCGGGTGAAAAAGAACGAATGAGTAAGGATGGGACATGAGTACGCACATTCATCTTAGTTTACCGAGATGAATGTTGTGTCCAAACTTCATAATGATCGGAGTTACCGTTCAAAAGTTTTTGTCGTTAAAAAGCAGTATACTTTAAGTAATAAATTTCTTTTATTATAGGTAATAAATATTCAATTGAAAACATTGTAGGAAAATTATTTTTATATAGGTACCTATAGTTGTAACAGTTTTCAAATGAGCTATTAATTAGATTTATTTAATTTTAATTAGTCGTAATAAAATTTTTAAAAAACTGAAATGTAAGCCTTAGAAGAAAGCAATGTAGAAAATAAAAAAAATAAAAATATATTCGCCGACGCGGGGCTTGAACCCAAGACCCTGGCATTAAGAGTCTTACGCTCTACCGACTGAGCTATACGGGCTTGTGAATGTGACACGCTAATATTGCAATATTTAGTTCAGGCATTTCACCTGATAATATTTGTCGGACGGACTAATTTTGAGATACATCTTGCAACATTTTTCATTGATGTTCCGCTTCAATTGGTTGTAGCGTGATATTATATAGCCTATAGCCTTCCTCGATAAATAAAAAAAAAACAGTAGTTTCTAAGATTAGCGCGTTCAACCAATCAAACAAACTCTTCAGCTTTATATATTAGTATAGATTAGCTTTTGCCCGTGGCTTCGCTTGCGTGAATATCCATTTTGCCCGATGATTCGATCACGCAGATTCTTCCGTGTGAACATCAATTTGATTGAATATCTTTACCCGCAGTAGAGATGAGTCATATTTCAGTACCGGTGATTTAGTCGCCAATTTGCGGATTTACTGTTCACTGCATTGGCTAGTGAGACGTGAGTTTTGTTCAGACTAGCTACCGGTGATTAACCAGTGACTTTCTATGCTGTGTACATACTGCATGGGCATAGTCTTACCGGTGATCACTGGTCGCTGCTGAAAATCACCGGTACCTAGAAGTCGCTGTTACTAAAGTACTCGTTACCTGAAAGTAATCAATAAGCTCATCTCTAACACGCAGATTCACTTGCGTTTATGCTGGTTTTGATGGGAAGTCAAACTTAATTCGAGTGTAGTGTACTAAGTGTGCACTAATTTTAATCAAAGTTGCTCTAGATATTTTCGAGTGATAGACAAACATTATTTATACTAACTAGAAAAATGTTGAAAATGAAATTTGAACGGAAATGGTTGGTTTTTAGTTCTTCTTTTTAGTGTATCATGGTGTTGGACGGATGGCGGGACCTAGAGGTCGGACCAAACATTTTACACCATTTTTGGGAATAAATAGGTACAACAATGCAAAAATGCATCTATTAGCGAATGCCGTGTCTTTCTGAACTAATTTTGGTAATAAATTGTACTGCAGAAAACTTCATATTTTATCATGATATTAACTATATCAATAATTTATACTACTACGTAAAATTGAGGTTGACTAAACTCTTTAACCCCTCGAGCCTTTTAACTTATCATTAAGAGCTTAAGTACAAGCTAAAGAGAGACAGATATACTCTGGAAAATGAAGAGATAAGAAAGGACGGAGAAAGAAGTTTTATTTACAGACTTGGAACTTTCATTACTCAAATCGCAATGAACTAATATAAAATTTATTAAAAAAATCTTTCAATAGTAATATTATGAAAATAAATTTAAGATTTATTTATATACAAAACTACGTATGTATCGGAAATTTTATACTGGAAGTTAAAAAAGTCTGTATACACTGTACCCATATAATAATATCTTTGACCTTGTCGCAAAGCTATGCCATTGGTATTACGTCAAGATTAGCGCGCATTTTAAGTGTGCTACTATTATTATTGACAATAATAAATTACGTTTTCTTACAAAATATGGATTCGATGAACATATAACTGGGTCTGAGGTTTTTGATGATGAAATATAAAAAAAAGCGTGAAGCAACCATTCCAGCTCTGCGTAGATATAATGTACAATATAACTGATATTTTCTTAATTTAAGAGTTGTCTGGTGTAGCCTGCCTTCCATTTTAATACAGACGTTTTCTTTTTAGATTATTTCCTTCCAGTCATTTACAGTGTAATATAAATGAAATGTAATGTCATTAGGGCACGAGTTTTGAAATTAATAAAAACTTGTTATACGACCACAATTATAAATTGAAGTGAAATAATTTTCTTCATTTCTTTGCTTGCGGTTTGATAAAAATAATTAAAAATATTATTCGATTACATTTTTATACTGCAAAGTGTAATTATACTTTTAAAACGAAAATAAGATTTTGTAAAGAGATAATTATTTTCCTCTTACTATATTTCATGCAAATATGAAATTATCTGAGGATACAAGGTGTAACTTTAAAATACAGAGTGGTTCTAAAATAGACTTTAAAATTTTCGGCATTCACTGACTGACTGACTTTTTGTCAATGACTTGTGTCTGTAAACTTGCAATCTTATCAGATCTCGCTTCTTTTTTCAGAAAACTCACTTGTACTTTGTATTGAAATTGGTTACTTTTTCACACTTAATTATTTATATCTACTGTAACTTAGGGGCGTTCGCAAATTACGTGAGGCGTTTAGGGGAGGGAGGGAGTCAGGCCGAACCTCACCCAATATCACGTGGGAGACAGGGGGGTTTCAGTAATAATCATGTAATTTTTTTCCGCAAGAAACAGTGTAAAATTGCGAGAAAACTGGGTTAGATTAAGTAAAAAAAATTTTCTCCACAAAAATATGGCAAAATCATATGCAATAATATATAATTATCGCGGTTAATAATATGTTTCGATGATTCTAGATTACGTTATTTAAGAAGTCTTTAAAATACGAGTCTTAGTAATTAAAAAGAATTAAGCAAATTATTATTTCTTAAATAAATCAAACGCAATCAAGCACAGATTTGCCTATTTAGATTAAAATTACGCATTTTGAAAAATCTCACGTAAGATTATTAGGGGGGAGGGATTGTCGAGCAAAATCTCACGGCATCTCACCAAAGAGAGAGGGGGGTCGAAAAATCGCCAAATTTGCCTCACGTAAAATGTGAATACCCCTTATAAACTTAATCGACTCGCCGCCCTCATTACAGTGTGGATCAGCCTTAATTATAGGCGACACATTAAATCCTATCAGGCAATGATTGCAACTCCATGTATCTGTTATCCCACGGGAATGAGACACGCATGTGTACTGTCATGTGTCGACATTCGGCTGTTTCAGGACCCGGAGGGATCTGCGACTTGTGGTAGTCGAGTTTATTGTACGCATAAATGAATAATTATTATTGTTGCCCCAAGCCAAGCTAGTTACTATACACACTTATTATGTTTATACAGCACTAGTAAATTAAACTGTTAAGGCTGCATGAGCCGTCTTTTTTAACAAACTTTTTTTCTCAAAATACACGTTTTCCGTTCTCTTTAGCGTACCCTGCAACGCTGCTGCACAAACTTTTCCAGTAGTGCCACCTTCTTAAATTTACTTTAATGATCGGATGTCGAGCCTATAGGCCATAGATTTGATATTAGCGCGGATGTACATTTCGGGAGCTATGCTTTCATCTTCAGCAAACAGTTTTAGTTTAGTGTTTGCTGAAGATGAGAGCATAGCTCCCGAAATGTACATCCGCTAATAAAACTGTTGTGGTAAGAAGTAACTATTCTTTATTTTTTATTTATGTTTCAACCACGGTGCTCTTAATATTTGTAGTATTAAACATGTTAGTATAAAATTTGCGGACTATGAGACGGACCGCTATTTTGGGATGGGTTTAGAACATCTCCAGCCTTCCTTCTTCACGGTCAATGGTAAGGAAGTTAAGATAAGAATTTAAATTGCGTTAAGATGTAAACATACCATAGCGCCCTTCACACGTAAGGAAATAGTGTTTAACCCATACACCACATTCTCAACCAAACTGATTAATTTCGCACTGAAGTGTAATTCAAATGACATACGTATGTCTGTAATTGGATAAGAGCATACGTAAGCAACATACGTACACTTAAAATTATTCACAGGCTGCAACAGAAGTTAGCTTTCAAATTAACAACCTTTATTCTATGCATGTACAGTGAAAGATTTCCTTGCGAACAGCTCTACTAAGTGGACATCTCCCGTAAACAAAATTTGCGAAACTAACTTTTCCTCGATTATTTTACAACAGGGTTGGCAGATGACGGATTTTTTTTTCTCGTACCAGTGTTGATAAATATCTCGTACTTTCAACAGTTAATCTCGTACAAGTATAAATTTAAAGTAGGTATATCGAATAAAATTTATAATTGATGCTGTTTACTGTACTATTTAACTTTGAGTAGTCATATTCTTTGCGCTTTTAGCTGTCAATTCAAATGAAACAATTAGAACTGATAGTGATTAACATTAGTGTAATAAGGACAACAACAAATAAATACATTAAACGGGGACTCCCCACTCAAGTTGTCTAGTTTCATATAGTGATGAGGTAGTGCATTTAGTGATGCGCCCAGTCGATCGTTTCGTGGTGTGTGAAGTAGGTAAATATGCAAATTCTACACTTTTTGGCTGATACCTAACGAAGGCAGTCATCATTGTTAAAATCTCGTACAAAATTGTACGAGAATTTTGTTATTCTTGTATCTCGTACAAAAACTGTAAATCTCGTAATGGTACGAGATTTCTCGTACGTCTGGCAACCCTGTTTTACAAATAAAAGTCTTTCTAATAATCGGACGCTCTGACCCACGGATTTGGATACAAAAAATCATCGCCCAGGTGAACAAAAAATCTCAAAATACAATTGTTCATTCCATTTTCCGAACACTCGGTATATTGAAGCATATTGATTTATGTTCAATATTATGTTTGACTTGATTAAATAAAATACTTCGTTGAGTGTAAAATTTGTCGAAGAAACAGAGAGGCACCAATAAAAAGGGAGAAATGATCTTTAGGTTAACACCTACGTATAATAAACGTAATATCTGTGACCTCGAGGCAAAGTGGCTAATGTGGCATTTTTTCACATCTTCTGATATTATTTTTTACAAATTCTAGCAGTTTATTAGCCTCTCGCAGGATACAGGGATCGTATTTTACGGTACAACGAAGAGACAGCACTGCTGGATGTATGTCTCCTATTTTAAAAAAGATAGACAATGAGCCGGCTAATAATAGATTGCATATCTAGTTGCCTAGTTGGGTTTATTATAACGAGGTGTCAGTGAGTTTTAACAGCCACACGAGTAGTAACACCATTACGCACGAGATATATGTGATCGTTTTTTATGTACCCTCTATAAAATAACTGCTTTTCACATCGTATTAAATATATTTTTGAGTTAAATGCATAAATCAGTGATGGCGAACCTATGACCCGCGGGTCAGACACTGATTTACGCAGGTTTTTTAAGTATATTGATTTTTGCAATTTTTTCAAGGCATACCCCTTTAAAAAGATGCGATTTTTGAAGAAAACCGAAATCTTTCGGAACTTTGGCAAAATCATCATGCTTATAGAAAAAAAACACGCTGAATCCAATGAGCACAGACAAATATCTGTATAATTTAAACATGCATGTAAAGTAGTTCTTTACGCACTAGTGCAAAACTGATCGCGCGTTACCAGTTCAAAAGTGAACTGTCAAAAAAGTGGAACGGAAAATTAAAACAAAATTAAATTCTAAAGCGTTTAATGTAACACGGGATCGCGGTTTTGCTCGTTCGATCGGTCAATTATTGGTAGTTAATGGGACATCCTGTATATATGTATAGATTGTTAGTTAATCCTAATCATGGTATAGAGAGGGATTGTGCCATTGTGGCTGCATACCACTACACTAAATGCTAACAATGCAAATTGAAAATGGTTAATTATACATACTGACTACATTTGCAAGTATATGTTACATAAACCGGATGTTCTGAAATCAATCTGTATTGTTTTAATTACTTAATAAACCAAGTTTATTATTGAAATGTTAGACAGTTAATAATAAGAAAAGAAGGAAGAAAAAACAGCCAAGCTCTTATAGGGAACGCACACGATAGAGTTCCGTAGCCATGCCTCTAACATCACATTCAGTTATCTATTTCTAAATTTTTCATAAACTGTTTTTGCCACAGCGTTCGTTATAATTTTTATTGAAGGTACTAGCTAAAGACTACATTCAGAAATTTTTTCAGACATTTTGCTTCGATAGATTAAAAATAAGAGCGGGGGAGGGCTTTGATAACAACCTTGAATGCAAACATCTTGTGACTGAAGGATTGAAAATGAAAAAGTTCTAAAACATTTTTGTTGTTTTTTTTAGGAGACCTACGAAACATCTTTGACCAAAAAATTTAGAATTTCTGTTTTCAGGTCTTCAATTTACGGTTCGTATACCAAAACTCTATCGGATCCTAGTTTCTGCGAAACTCTTGTGAGTCTCACCATAAGGGTTTAGTTTTTTTACGAATTTGACATAGAACTCTAAAAATCACAGTGAACTGTGATTTCTCTTTAGATACAAAAATACATTTTCTATAATTAATTTATTGATTGGTTTTTCTTAGAATATACATTAGAAATTGATATTTTAATGAGAAAGAATGACTTGCGTGTAGAATAACGAACTTAAAACCGTACTTTGATATTTATTTAAAACAGCCGCAGTTATTTTGAACAAAAGTATTATTTTAAAATTATGAAAATTGTAAATTGACTGGAACTTAAAACAATATAGCTTCTGGCAAAACATATATTGTTAGTAAGTAGATATTACGAAACGTTCAAATATGAAATTAACATAAACTATTGATTCTTTTCAGTGTGCAATACTAATTATTTAAATAGAGTTCGTGGCCAAAATCGAATTAATTGCGAATGCTTCTGCAAGCAAAATAATATTACCGTTCATGCGAGCGAAATTGTGGGAAAACCAACTACGAAATAATAATTTTATTGCCTTTGCTATATGGAAAATTGGAAACATTGCCAAAATGACGTTTAAAATGCAACTCCACTCTTTGTCTTTGACCCAGTTCTACAAATCGATTGCAAGCATCGGCTTAATGACCTCAATATCAGTAAAAACGTTAACAATGTTTTTTACTTTCCGCTATTGAAAATTTTCAAAAAAAAGGGAAGTTATTGGTTTCGGTTTGATTTTCTAAAATAGAATCGAACAACACGTCACAGTTTTTAAAAGATATATTTACAAAAACTGTTAATTACAAAAAGAAAGAAGAAATTATAGAAAGTTTTTCTAGCGCGAGCGTATGTTAATGTTTTTAGGGAATTGAGGGAATTCTCTTTTATTAAAGTATACGAGTTATTTGGAAGTGTATTTAATTTGACTTATAAGTATTATAATATACCCAGTTTTCTTCTTGAAGAAATGATGCAAAAATATTGACAATATTTAATGCATATTACCCATTGCAGTTCATATATCATCTGCACAGCGTTCCCACATTCTATATAATTCTACCCTTCTGGCAATAGAGCTCGCGTTATTGATGGAACGGGGGTGACGAAGGCAATATAAATGATGTATTAATGTATCCAACTTTTAACTAGGGATTTGTAAATTTCTGTTTCAGTGGACTTAAAAGTTTTCCCTCCTGCTATCTTCTGAAGATCACATGAAACTGTTATTTCATTTATGGATGAGTTTCAGTACAAATGTTACCTGTATGCTTAATTAAGCAACTATAAGTCGAAATGTTTTTGTTATTACTGATAGAGATGAATGAACATACTCGCGTTCTGTTGTTTTAGTTAGTCTGATATTTAGATAACATTTGTACGATGAAACAACCTTTGGGTTGTTTTCATGGAAATTAAAATATCACATTTCAAGAAACAGTTGCGGATCAGTTTTCAAATGTAGTGTTTGGACACCATCTTTTCCCACATGTGATTCAATTAGACAATATATAAAATTTTAGCTAAATTTCGCCCTATCAACTAACGAAATTCTAGTAACTAAATATCGCCTTGTCGCCCTGTCATCTAGTTGTCGTCTTTAACAAAAAACCAAGTTTGAATTCAACGCATACAATATTCAAGCGTCATGCGCTGTTAACGAAATACTAGCCACTAAATTTCGCCCAGTTATCTAGACGTCGCCTTCACTTAAAAGTGTCGTCTCGATTACACGAGTTTACTTCCAAACAAATGCGCCATTAGATATTTCACACTAAAAATTGTTTTTGAGGTTAACTTAAAAATGTACTTAAAAATAATTGAGCACTATTAGATGTCATCTCTACGATTGTGTATTTTTCTGCCTTTACCCGACACTAACGGGAGCGGAGCTGCAGGCAATCTATATATTAAGTTACTTACGAAGATAATGCCGTTGGGAGAGATGAAACATACTATTTCGCTTTGGATAAACCAATGAACTGAGGTTTCCACACCAATTTTCTCGTTATCCACACTACATATATTTTATTATACATTTTCAATAATAATAATATGGAATTATCATCAAATCAAAATTCTACCGTTGATTTTAGATTGCGCACTCTTTGTAGAAAATAGTCTTCTTTTTATCGAGACTAATTTTGAACACAACTACTCAACAAGAAACAAGAGTGATTTTAAAACAGTATCTCTGAGTACCTACTGAAGTTCAGAGATGTGTCCGCAACATTATGATTCGGAGTACTAGAAAATATTAATCATTTTTTGCTCTAGCTCATTTTTTTCAGTAATGATTATTTTTTCACCCATGTGAGAAATTGTTCGAACTTACTTCCATGCTCCAAATCTTCTTCGATTTGAATCTAAGTAAAACCTGGACACCAATACCAATCCACTGAATGGAACGACCAATCACAGAAGAGCATACTACGACCGAGTAGAAAACACGAGCACGCTGACCATAAAAGACGGAAGTATCACACTTGTCGACACACTTACCTGTGAGCATAATGAGATAATGTCTACCGCAGTTGTAGACGAAACGTCAGGTAGAAATACCAATGAACCACGGCATATAAGCCCGGAAACCAACACAAGCCATAAAACACACTTACTTCCATGCTATTGTAAACAACGTGAAAAATGACCATAACAGAAAAAAAAGTGGGTTTCTATTTAAAAAACGAACGATGTTGTGCTTGCTATTTCGACAGTGGCGCCACCTATGACAGGTTGCGTTCCGGTACTACAGTGCCCTCTCGATAGTAAGCAAATTTTATTCAGCACTTTTCTCCCACACCTGCAAAATTCAGAGATATAACGACGGCCCGTTTAAAATGGGACACCCAGTATATTTATACATACTCATACCAACTAATCCAGTGCCGGAAACTAATATTTCCGCTATTTACGAACGTCCTGTTTCCGATACAATTTTTTATCAATAAATTATATCATCTTTTTTGTGCCAACTATTCATATAAGGTTTAGCTTTTCAATAAAATATACCACCTTAATTCATTAATCATTTACGTTGAAATACAGCTTTAAAACATTAAAAATGTAAGTACATTTACGTGAAATTTATCTGGAGTGACATTGTATCGATACTCGTTTTAGAACTACTTAGATTCAGATCGTTGACTGTGACAGCCTTTAATGGATTTACTCCTTGTTGTTTATATGCCTAATTAATAACTAATTTCTACACTTCTATAATCGGATTACACTTTCTGGAAGTGAAATTTAACAAAACTGGGATAATGCTACGCATAACGAATTTTATTCAACACACTAGCCGATACCCGCGGCATCGAGTGCATACACAAACATTTGACTTTGTAAGTAAAATAAAAAAATGTATCGAAAAATTCAATAAAGATTCAATAAATGACAATGAAAGACGAACAGTTTTTACGTATTTTTGAGGAAATTTGTGAATAATCCGCAAAGTTTTTATCTATGATTAAAAAAAGTCAAAATTTGGGCACATTTACATGTAAAAGAAATTAGAGAGTCATGAAAACAGAATATTTTACGAGTCATTGTCTCACGAGAAATTGTCGTAGCGATGAATTGACGGGATATCTTTATTTATAATCGAAACAATTTGATATTGTATCTTTGTAAAGCAGTGAATGATTCGGTGGAGGCAAGCGTGTCGGTATTGGAGAAGTATTGTCTATAATGAGGAGTTTCATTGCAATATATTGCGGTCGTGGATAACAATGGAAATGTTACGTTTACTGTTGCGTAATAAATAAAATTCATTGTATATGTTTAATTAACAACAGAATAAACCATTGAATATTTGATTTTATTCAATGCGTGAGTTTTAAAAAGAATGCTCTTTTATGTTTAAAATACTTTTTTTATTGATATTGTATTCGGTGACATAAGCTTTGCTACAAAAACAAAAAAACAAACTCAATGTGAAGCGTAAAGATATCGGAAAAAAGAAAAGAACACAAACAAATACTTATGCATATATCTGACATTTCATTTTTTATGCGAATAAACATTGTTTTGGTTTTATATGCAAAGTATATTTATTTACTGTTCATATATGTATTATTCGTATATGTGATGATCCGGTGCAGAGCATGTTATGACCTAATTGAAACAATACCTTACACTTTGAAGATATTTCAAAAAAGAACTCGATAAAAAAGACACTATATTTTACTACAGAAGTAAAACTAGTATACCTAGTTGTTAAAACAAAACAAAGTAATGGTCGCCGGGATCGATTCTACGAACTTTAGGCTACGAGGCAAGTAAAAATCAATTTTATCCTACCGTGCCAAAAAAAGTTTTACTTCAAAAAACACGACAAAAATACTATAGAAAGCTTCGTTTATGCGAAAGACGATTTCACCCAAAGATCTACTTGCGTTATTTGAATTTTGATGGGATCCTATCTAGTCGGGTAAGAAGTTCCATTTACTTAAAATTTGGATACCAATTGATAGTGTAGTAGTTTGAGAAATTACTAGCGACAAACAAAAAGCGTTTTTCCTGTTTATAATATTATTATTGTAAGTTTGATAGCCACTGGATAAGGTGGCCATGGCCCAAACTTAATATGAGTGTATAAATAGTCAATATCTACAGTCAAAACACTAGAAAACAAACATAATTAGACAACGTATGTACAAATTATTATGTACATTGATACTGAAATCGATAATATAGGCACTAAAAACCAACTTATAATTATTATTGTATAACAAATGTCTATCGGTGTCAGGGTTGGCTCTAATATTATTTAGTCTCTTGGGTATCATTATTTCGTTCAATTATTTTACTTTTATTGAACCTCAGGGGTGTATCTAAAGCGCGATTCTAAACACTTTTTATTTAATTAAATTAACTTACAGGTGAAACATGGCAGCTTATCTATTAAACTTAACTGTTTTTCACAATTTCTTATTGTAATCAATATATCCAATTATTACGGGAGCTTTGTCTGTTAATTCGTTTTAGAGTATTTCACTTAAAAATTGCTCGATCGATTTAGATAAAAACAATTGTAGATTCACCATCAAATTATTTTTATTGGTACTGGCATCAACAGACAATGCTTGGACTGAGTATAATTAAACTTGGCACACTATTTGAAGTCAAATAGTAATAGTTTAGAACAAGGTAAATAAATTATCTGAAAAGATTTGTAATATCTTTTCATCGTAATGACAGTGTCTGCATCAAAATTTGTATCAATGACGGTGTTTTTAATATTCCATTGAGCCGGCCCTATACTTGTTACGAATATAACTTGATATTGTGGGCGTTGTCTAACAAACAGTCAGCAAACATTACACATCTAAATTTGATAAACTTCATGTACATATTATAGTGTTATTATATAACGCGTTCATTTTATCAGTTCTCTACATTAGTTTAGCATGATTTGTCTGCTAGTTCCACTAGTAGTTCCTGAGCCAACCGTGTGAAACCCAGCGGTATAACTCAACGAAGGGTCGTTAGTAGCCTTACATGGAAAGTATGGGCTGGCAACTGGGTAGCTAGACGCCCCTTTGAAAATCGAATTTTTTTATATCTATATCTGGTAGCGGATTGAAACTTCGTCAAATGGTAGTTTACAGTATATCTTCAACAAATAATATGGGTTAGCAGTGAAAAAGTTGGCTGACGCTACACGGTGGAAGCGAATTGGTGCGCTGCCAACCCTTATTATCTGTTGACTATATACTGTAAATTACAATTTGAGAATATTTTCGAGTAAGGACGGAAAGAATTTTGCGAATCGGCTGTTGATACGCAAAAAGTTTGTCTATTAACACGTATTTTATGTTTTATGAAATGTTTGGCAGATATGTTGATTTCATATTATAGTCTCTAGAGCCAATCACATCATTATTCTCAGATGTACTCGAAAGCACTTTTTATATTAATTATTAAAGAAAGGTTTCGATTTGAAAATAAGCAAGCGTGAATCTGTTTATCACAAATTTTGATTTATCAGTGTATTGACAAGCTGGTCCACCTATGTTAAAGTTGACAGTAGGTGCTACGCGGCTGTTTCAATCGGAACAACCCAAACCAACCCAACCTAGAGAACAGAACATGATTTGAACCGTGGTTAATATGTACACACATTTACAATATTTGTAATGCACCCGCTTGCTAATTGAGACCGGGCAACTGTTTAATTCGCAGCCTTTATTTGAACATTTACGGTACATTGTATGTTGTGCGACTGTATTATATGCTATATACATGTATTTTGAATCGATTCAATTTTGCAAATATTGAATCATTCGAACATCCCTCTCTATTGATGCGTGGTTCAAAATGAAATAACGTTGACTTTATGTGTTCAAACCATTGGTGTTTTAAATGCGTTCAAAGCAAACCATATATGTCTTAAAATCGTTCACACCAAACCTGTTACGATGCGTTTCCTTTTTAACCATAAGCTAATGGACTGCTCAAGCCCAGCCGCGTCGCGTAAGGCCTCTTGTTAACGACAACGGATAACGGCCCGATTTTTATGACCGGCGACGGGCCGACGCGCAGTGTTCAATAGGTTTGTTAACGCGACGGGCATCTAATCGTTGCATCAAAACTCAACGGATACCCGCACGTCGCCCCGAGTTTACACTTGTATAATAATGTAAGTAAAATTTGAAGAAAAAAAATGGAAAAATAGAAAATGCGTATATTACAACGCATCAAAAAATAGAAAATAAATTTCAGTGTCTTTTGTAAGCTTTAAAAACGTGGTGAACTCGATGAATTAAATGAAATGGAGATATAGTGAGTGTCCCATATTTTTAAATCTTATGGAAGAGCTAGAAATGTGTTACTCCAACACTTGAATCAATCAATAAATAAATTGTGCCAGTTATTTTCTGTTGTTGCTATTATGAACTTTAAAATAGTAAGTTTTCACCCTTTCTTTTCGCTTTCTCTTTCTCTCATGGTTCTGTAATTTATTTCGTTGTTCTTTAAATAGGAAGTTTTTTGTGTTCACTAAAAATACGTTTCAGTGTTTTAACTAAATTCCGCAAAGCCTAGTTTCATTTAAAAACATTGATATCCCGTAGGCTTCGTCCATTTCATTGTTTTTATTGGATTATTTGTTCTCGTGAATAAGCGGTACCCTACTATCAGACTTTTTAGGTATCTACAATGTAGTTTCCGGAAGATTCTAAATGTAACATTAAATCATTCTATATGACCAGTGAACTTTGTTCAAACAATGACATAGGTTTTGTAGAACAAGGCATCTGTCACACTTTGGCATAGACATTCACTGCCACTAGATGTCGCACATGTCATATTCGCTTTATTCCTATTCTAGGTCGCTTTTACTAATTTTATTCATATGTACATCAACTTTCGGATATCTAACTGGTCAATAATTAATGTAAACAGATTTTATTGGTATTGTTGAATTTATGTATTTCTTATATTATTTATGTAAAATTTTAACCCACTTCCAAATGTGCCAAAAAGTGAAAATTTGGTTATTTCTAAACAAAAGAAAAAAATTCAATCACCGCAAATTCTTAATTCAGAAGGTGAGACATAGAAGTAGAACTTATTGAGACTTGTGCTGGTTGGTGTACTGGCACATATGGGAATGCCGTCGATGCGGGCGCAGTATTAGAACCGGGGATATTTTTCACGCTTGTTTGTCTGGTAGTTTTGAGCAAGAACCAATCAGGAAAAAATATCTAGTCACGTGCTTCCTGCACTTATACGTTCGGCTTCGGTAGTTACGATAGTCTTTTGTCCGTTTCTTTTAAATGTATAAGAAAACCGAAAAATAGACTATCGTAAAAATACCAGACTGTGTCAAAAAAAAAAAAAATCACGACAAAAAGTTAATTTAAATCTGTGTTTAACAGACTCAATGATTTTTATGAAGTGGTGGTATCTTTCACTGAGCTCAACTGGTATGGATGTGTTTCCATCTACCTATAGTTCATTATATATTTATTCGGTTTCTGGGACCCGAGCCGTGAGGAAGGCCTTTAAATAAATTTGCCGGGATGTGGGGAAAGCACTGGGGGAAAATGGGACGGGAACATTTCACAGTGCAGTGTTAGCTGTCAGTATGAACTGCACAGAGGAGAATAGTATGGCAATAGCGATGGTGATCCTGATAGAGGTTCAGGTAGCCGTACGGCGTACATCGACCTATCCTCTTTCCTTCTTCCAATCGAGTTCTACAACTCAAATCGCTCCACAATTTAACTGAAGACTTATCAGGTTTTATAAACAGACAATACTTACAGTCAGGGCCGATCTTATATTGATTAGAATAATTAGATCAATTTAGTCTCACGGCTCACATGGTTAGTAATTTTTCAAAATTAACTTCGCGGAAATTAATTGCAATCAGAGCTTCACCTGGGTATCTTTATTTAATTCCGATATTTTCGGTACTAAAGATAACAGTCCGTTCTTATCATTGAGGTTTTCTATGAAACTAGTATGTTTGTTAGTAACTATTATTTATTAAATAAAATAATGTGCGTGGTGCATTGATCTTTCCGCCTGATTTGCGCGGCAATGTCAATTGCAATAATTTAAAGCGCTTCAAGTAGGTTATGCTTCGAAAACAAAGCGAATAAAATGATGTTGGCAAGAGTTAGAGATACGAACAGTATTTAACATAGCGTTCCTCTTAACTCAACAGCAGCTTGACAATTTGTTACAGTTGCTATCGACTTTTCTTCTCAGACATCTCGATATATTTATTTGTTTTGGATATACAAGCACTTTTAAAAAAATGCAACAAATTATTAAAGTTCAACATCGTGAAGTTCAACTATTTGGAAGGAGGAATCTGATCAATACAACAGAACTGTTTAGACTGACGTTTAGCGCTTGACTTTTTCACTTAGAAATTCTAGCATCTTGCATTTCACGTATAGCAAACTATAGACAAAGCTAGAGAGCCTTTAATAAGCTGTGTTAAGTTTCTTGTTAAAGCATTTTTATCCTTTAATAAGAAACTGAACACGACTTATGACTGTCATTTTTCTTCTTCTACGAGAAATATATCTTTCTTTGTTGTAGATCTGATCAATTGCGGGTTGCTATCTCGACAATTAATAGTGAACCAATCACAGGTTGTTATTGAATGTCCAATTTTTTATTAAAGGGTTTCTTCCAAAGGAGCGTTTCGATTTGAAATTTAAGAAAATTAATAATTTAGAAAGTTGAAAAAAGTACATTTCTTAAGTTTTTAAAAAATGTAAGAAATGATAAATATGCACCCCTCGCAACCACCGCATCCATGCAAATACTAGTATTAAACATGCGATCTAAATATGATTCTTATACCCAAAAAATACACCCTCAGATTTTATTACTGGAATTTTTTTAAAACACTTTGTATACTGAAAGTCAAAGAACAGATACTGTTTTCAGAAATTAAATGGAAATCTTCAAAGAATATTTAAAAGAACCTTTTTCTCGAAAATAAAAACAATCGAATGAAAATATTTATACAATTGTATAACCGTGTTGTAAAATAAAATGGTATATCGATACAGAATATCTGTCATTTATTACAGATATTTATTAATTAATTTCATAGTCAACTGTTGTTTTTTTATTATTTATTGTTGTACAACGTTTGCGTAGTCCCATTTTCGAGTATTCAAAATAATTAATAAAATATAGTAAACGTAATATTCTTGATATACAAATAAACAGCTATTTAGCTGTTATATTATATCGAATTTTCTAATATCTATTATAATGTCAACAATTAGTGTTTCATAATATTATATAGCAAACTAAAAACAATTGGTTTGGATATTAAAAAGCTTCCATTCTTGTGATCGTAACGAAACCATAACTTATGATATTTAGGTAATTAATCAACTATAGATTAACGAAATTTTCTATGCAACGATATAGAAAAACTTCTACGATTTTCAAAAAGACTAATAATAATAATACGAAAAATTTCACCGTTGATTCACCCTTAGGCTTAGCTCGGGATTAAGTGAAGTTTCATAATATCCTAATGATGCCTAAATTAAAATTAGTTCTCGGAGGATGTGAAATAATGCTGCAAATATGCTTTATTATGAGACATGTCAGCGTAAAATAAATGTTTATTCAGCCGCCGCAATAGTGAAGACTTATACTTTATCGAAGCTGCATCATCAAGAGCTTCATTAAATATGTTTTGTTACTTTGTAATTTAAATGATACGTTTTGTTGGATTTAATTAGAATGTATTTTATTTATAGATGCTGGGCAACTGAGGTCATTAGCGTTTATATTTAGTTTTATTTTATTCTTTGTTGCAAGTCACTTGTCTTGTCCACGTTTAACAAGACTGACCTCTGGTTAAATCATCTTCAGTAAAGCTTCATGAATACGTAACTACCATATTCATAATCCGTTTGCTCACATGCAGTCGTTGTCAAAAAAATTGATACATCTACAATCTACGCCACTAGTATTTTTGTTAAGTAAAACTTTTATTCATTGCAAAATTATTTATTATTTAACTAGTTTTTACTTGCGGTTACATCAAAATCGGTTGTTCTTGAGTGTGTTGACAAAAATGAAATTACAAGAAGAGGTTCTACTACAAAATTTTATTAAAAGAGAAAAGTTCTAGTGGTCCAATTATTACTAGTTTTGTATAAAAAACAATTTTATAAATACAATCAATGCACAGACACTTTTAAAAACATTTTCATAGGTTTGTTTTTTCGACGCAAGTGTGTACTTCGAATTTGCCTACACAGCAAAAATTTTACCTTACTTTAGATTGTTATTTACGATTGGATGCACACGAAAATAATGTTGACTTTATATTTATTTCGGAATTTATTCAAAGGAACCTGAAGTGCTTCGGTACTCGCAATGTGTTTATATACAGGTGCATAGGTATAGTCTATACTTTTTTTGTTTCAAGTTTCAAAATACTTATTTTACTATTTTTCCCATGTTTTCGGTGATATTATTCTATTACCAAAGCGAATTTATCGCCTGATCGCGCACATAGAAAAACGCAAAACGTATATATGATTATCAATAAGTTAAATGAGTTTAATAAATATGACTTGTCATGAACTATGGTTGTTGTTCTCGTCCATGGACCATGTTATTATTTATAAATTACAGATTTTCAGATACTTGGACAGTTTAAATAATAAGATATTAGTTTTTCAAATGTTCGTTAAAAATGTTTTTAACGAACATTTTTAATTAAGGATATTCCATTCAAATATTGCCTGAAGAAGTTGAAAAATATCAACGAAACGTAGCAAAAAATTTGAAAAACTAATATCTTATTATTTAAACTGTCCAAGTATCTGAAAATCTGTAACTTGTCATGAACTACAAGAAATTTTACTTGTAGCAGCTATTTTAGAAGACAACGAAAAAGAAGAGTAAGTTTTTTTATTTTGTCTTATTAGTGTCTCAACTATTACGTAATAAAATGTATTTAATCTGCACAAATAGAAGTAACTAATCATATAAAATGTTATGCATTTTAACAAGCTCAATAATTTTTTCGGTAATACTCGACATTTCAATTAAATATTCAACTAACACTTAACAGCTAACATAGCGTTCAGCGGCAAAATACGACACGAAGCGTTTGCCCGCCATCGCATAGTGGCCGCTAGAATGAACGCTGCAAATTCCCGCCAAAATGATCGCGAACGCACTTCTGTCTGAACACGTACATTAAAACAACATGTTTTATTTTACCGTGGCCGCTATCACCACCGCCATTCCGGCCGCCTTGGTCTGTGAGAGTCTTTATACGATACATATTTAGAAAAATCGAAATGGTCTCATAACTTTACAGCTAAAATATGATACCTAAACATAAGTATATGTACGTCATTTCTAATGAAAAATGGCGCGAATATGTATTGTAATTAATTTCATATAACGAATTTGACATCAAAGAATCTGCAAAATAATTGTCTCCGTTTATCTGTTCTAGAAATTCCTTGATTCTTTTTTTTTCAGAGGCAAATAAACGACACATCATTTTATAGGACAGAAACATATATAGACAGGTAAAACGCATAGAACTGTCAATTGTTCAGTTGCTGCAAAGCAAAATGAATGCCAATATGGCTGCTCGGTATATTTTGTTTCACAATAAGTGCATGAGATAGACAGAGAACATTTCATTCTACATCCGTGCTACATGTTATACTGAAGTCGGCGTTTTTCAATTGTTGTCGGACTTCCAACCTAACTGGCGTGGCGCAGTAGATAGTCTTATTCTTTTCTCTTACAGCAATTCAAATTCTGGAACGCAAGGATAGGACAACGTCACAGTTGCATTTTCTGTTTCACCGGAATGTGGCTGATTTGGTTTTTGAAGTGGAACTTCTTTAGCCACGTGTGGCACTTTCACAGTAAAGTAAATCAGAGCGTTACGGGTAACATGTAATTGGGTTACACAATATATAAGTATATCATTTCAACCGCGCGTAACTAATAAAGCATCCATATTTTAGCATTTTTATAGAAAAAGACACGCCGATTCTAATAGACATTAGCGTATTTCTTTATAAGTTTTGGTTTAGAAATTGTAGATATTCAAAGGTATCTATAAATTAAAAAAGCCATAGCTTCTAAACTGAAAGAGATATGAAAGTTTAATTTTGCTTATCGGAATCAGTGTCTATCGATTTTTGCGTTTTTTTAAGGTGTAAGAATATCTACGATCTCTAAAAATATAGAAGGCCTAAAATTGTCGATGAAGGAAAAAGTATAAAATATTTATGTTTTCACCCAGCCCTAGTTTTAGCGTACACATAAGGTAACGATGATGAATTGTTTTGTAGTTTTATTCATTGTAAAACGGCGTGGATTTTTTTCTTTCTTTTTATTGTTGAGAAAAATCGTACGAAAAAATTGAAATAGAAGGGTTTCAAAGACTTTCTTTCTGCAAACATTTTTTTAACAATTGATTTTCTTCCTTTATTATATATTTAGTGGTATTTTGAATGTTTATTTTTGTAACTCAAAGGGATTTTCATTTTATTTTTTTTTTGTATTTAGTCAGTCAAGTCGAGTTGCCATTGTTTCGTCTTAATCTACAGTAAAAAATGTTAAAGCATCTTACAATTGTTCAAAGCTGAAAATTGTTGAGTACCAAAATTAAAATGCAAACATCAATAAATAAAATTATCGACCAATTTTTCATGCGACTATATTAACAAAAATATATAATAACAATTCAATTCATTAACGTTGCGGTCCGGATTTGGATCTTCTTCAGAAATGCGCTAAAAATACAAAAATTATTTAATAAATTATTATAGTAAAATTCGCTTTAAGTTACTTTATGTAATATCGAAATATTGAAAAAATAATAACAAACAATTTTTAACAAGTACCTAGTCATGGATATTCAATATTTCGATATTACATAAAATAACTTAAAGCGAATTTTACTATAATTATTAATTAATTTTTGTACTTTTAGCGCATTTCTGAACAAGTTCCAAATCCGGACCGAAACGTTAATAAATTGAATTGCTATTATATATTTTTGTTAATATATAGTTGTCTGAAAAATTTGTCGATAATTTTATTTACTGAAGAGTTCTAATGAGACGTTAATCAAAGATTTGAATCTTGTTTTTCTATTTCAAATACAAAATAGAAAATTGTTTTTAAATACTAAATGCAAAATATGTATTTTCAAAATATGTTTATTGAAATAAATTACTTATTCCGTTATTTATGCATGTTATTTAATTGATTTTATTAAAACATCATTGACGAATATGTGGCCAGATCCACTGGAACATTGTCAAGCAAGGAGGTTCCCTTGTTTCGGTATTTGCTCTCTAATACCTTCCAGCCTCGAACTTTTGATTAAGCGGCCACATAATCGTTATTGGACTACGTCACTAGTCTAGTACAGTCTAGGCTTAACAATATGAGATATTATGCTTTTCTGTACAGTCGGTAAAACGATGAACACCTGGTATAGTAATTCTCACTGCCGCTTTTCCCACTTTGTCGCTTCATACACCCTCTGCGTGTATCATTAGAAATTAACGAATCAAATTGCACGGTGAAATTTAAATAATTTACCTGCCTGTAAGCCGTGGCCAGAGGCAAAGAATATTTTTAGCACACGTTTGAATTTTGTTTTGGAATTTAATTGCTGCCATCAAAATTATACACGTTTTTTTTAATGAGAAAACAATTAATGACTGTTTACAATAACCGACGCTTTTATCGCATTTTAAATCACGATAACAGTATAATATTATACATATTATCTATCTATCTATAATTGAGAAAATTTTTTGAACAAGGATTAAACTTTATCCGTCGATATTTGACTTTGATAAACACGAAATGTAGTTTTTCAGTTACATATTAATTTTAATTTACATTCCGTAAGTACCTACATCACTTAATTCTGTATTAAGTAAAATCTCTTTGTAATTTTTACTGCTTTCATATGTAAATGACAATTCTTCATATTTCCAGTATCTGAAGATGACCTGATCTAGATCGAAACGATCGTTATAAATTAATTTAATAATTTTATTTTTTACAAAAAAGTCTTATGTTTGTTACATTAAAATTAACAATGAAAAACCTGATTTAAATAGCTTTTGTACTCCTAGAGTAATAAGATGTTTTGAACTTGAACGATAACCAATAGGTAACTATAGCTTTGAGAAACCGAGCATGAAACGGGGGCCCACCGTCTTCGCCTCTTCGCCTGGGTTAATAAGTGTGACACTGACAGTAACAGTCACATGGATAAAAGCCAGTCGAGGTTAGAGACGAGAGACGACTGACAGAATCACATTACAGTACTTATAAATAATGCACAGTCTCTCAAATACGGGGCCTAGCCAGCCGCTTGCTGATCGTTGTACAGTATTATACTCTATATACCATGTCACATCACTCTACGTATATACGTAGTCAATTCGTAGCACCGCCGGGTAAATCTGATGTACGAGTCTGCCAGATTGTGGCTACAATTCGATCGGCAATCGTGACAACATAATATGGCTTCGGCCAAAATTAAAAGTCCTTTTAAGGGGAGATATCCACCTAGGAGCCGGAAAAGAAGGTCATTTTTGTGAATTTTTTCAAGGAAAATCGTGTGAATTTTTGGATTTTGAATTTTACTATCTAAAAGTATACACATTCAGAAATATTATGTTTATTTTTTTTATTTAAAAATATCAAAAATTGACAAGATTATTGTATGATCTTTGGAGCGCCGTAAAAAGATCTGCGTAATCGGCACCCACTGGCGTTTCTTCAAAAATCATCTAAACAAAAAAAAAACATGAATTAGATACTATAATCTAGTACTTGTCATAGCCGATTTAGAAAATATCGATTTAGGACAAAATGGCGGATGTTTGGACATAAATAGCGCCTCCACCACATTTACTGTACCAACTGGTACTGCAAGCGATTGAAGAGCAGAAATCTGTGCACTTGTATGTCAGCTTTGGCTGATGGGAATAGTAGCTTTAGCTCATTCGAAGTGCGACTGGTTTATTCGACAAAAGTGACTGACGTTATCCGTAAACGCGCTAATCAGATTAAAATACGATCTATGTTTGATGAAAGGAATCAACACGTAAAGTATCAAATTGTTTCGGGTTAAAATTCATAAATGGAAACACATATTCTTTACTTAAAAAAAAACCGGGCAAATTTGATTAATGGAAATATTTCAGTGGGCAGAAGACAAGATTGTTTATGTAGAGTTATTGACGAAATAAAATAAATGACGATCGATTCATCTAGTTCATGTTTTTAAGGCTACCGGCTATCTTTTATTGGTTGCTATTTTTAATAGTAAATTAAAAATCAAACTGATGCTTTTGTGGCGACATGAAATTAAATGTTGACAATGATCATGATTCTTTATTTAGTAATTCAATATCTATATGTTTTATTTCATTACATTTCTAATTGTAAAACCGTACGTGTATACTAGATTTGACAGTACAAAATATACAGAGTGATTCCAAAGTTAACGTTATCCTTTCACCAGCGAATAGGGCTTCAGCAAATAAGATTTTTTTCCTTTGGCGCTTTTTCAAAATATCGACATCAACGGAGATACAGGGTGTCAAAGTTTTATTTAAAAAAATAAAATTTATTAATAACTGCCATACCACTTGAGATATTTAAGAAAAATTTTGTAGGTGTCAATAGCTACGTAGGAGGAAAATTCTTCAGTAAATAAAATATTTTTGGGTTGACCAGTGGCGCGCGTAGAAAAAAGTTGTTTAATGTTTTTAAGAAAAAAAATGGTATTTTAAAAATAAAAATTGTTATTGAGTTTCTTGTTCAATTCTAAAAAGAAAAGCTCTTTTATTATTTTTTTGGTACGGAGCACCGTTTTTGAGTAAAAAAATAAAAACGTTGACACCCTGTATCTCCGTTGATGTTGATATTTCGAAAAAGCGCCAAAGGAAAAAAAAATCTTATTTGTTGAAGCTCTATTCGCTGGTGAAAGGATAACGTCAACTTTCGAATCATCCTGTATAATGATACCTGTCCAATGCACCGAACTTGCATACTGCTGAGGTGGTCAGATTGCTTCTTGTACTAATTACGAAATGATAAATTTGACTGGCAACAAAATATACGCGTAGTCCTTAACGAGACAAATAAATTGTAAAAAAAATAATTTGGCGCAGTTTTGCAGACGTTCTTGTGAACGAACATAAATTCTAGAAACATACATGAAAAAAAAAACACTTTTTCACTTTTTGAGGGTAGAACAATCAGATACGATTTGCCGACCCTTTCTAAACATAAAAGTAAAAATTAAACAAAAGAAAAAACCGACATGAGTAGTTTTATCTTTCAGCTTCAGATCATATTATATTTATCATATTATGTGACCTGACACTGAAGTATACGAGTATTGGAATGACATAAGCTAATTTTTAAATGGACTTTTATGAAGTGCTTAAATTTGTGAGCTGATTGCGCGTTTCAAGTTATATGCATGCAAAATTAAATCACAATATATTAAATCATTTATTCAAAACTATGACTCTAAAATGTGTCCGATATACCCAGTATCCAGTTGTAAAAGTATTGAAATAGAGCGATGACAGAATTTAAATGCTTTGACAGATTTATGGATTTTCCACTTTTGCTTGTTAATTTTTGATTTCCAGCTTTTATAAATTTTCATATTAACGATAGTTCATTTTGTGATATTGCTACCAGTGTTTTTATTTGACATATCAAATAAGTAGATTACACAAAATAAATGTCTGATCTAGTCTAAACGACTATATACTGTTAGTAACAGTCGAAAATTGTTTGTATTTATTCCAAGATTTTGTGTGGACAGCACATATAACAACACTCTTAAAAACGAAGTTATCTTCGGCTTTTTGTATCGTTTCAAAGAACTGTTTGTATGTTTCATGACAATTGGTTTCCTACATTGTTTACATATAATTGAAGTATATTTACTTTGACAGGATAGTACTGACTTTTTTTGTACAGAAACATAATCTAACCAAAGTTTAATTGACATTAGAAAAGGAATCAGAGTGCCTTTAAAAAGGAAAAAATATTTTATAACCGGCGAAATAATTTCTCTATTAAAAGTCATAGTCATTTATTTAAAATGGTGGGATAAATTCTATACTCCTTTTTAACGGTATTCTTAATCTTTTTTTAAAGTCAGTTCATTTTTTTAAATTCACAGACAACGAATTCGATGATCAGAATTGCAACATATTATAAAAAAATTATACATAAATGTGGTGGAGGTGCAGTTATTAATCACGGCACCTACACCATATACTTATAAATATACATTAAAAACAATCGTTTTTCCCTATGAAATCGTTATTATAACGGGACTTCCATTAATTATGTGAGCTCAAAATGGGAGGTAGAGGTCAAAAGTTTAATTCAAATCGGCTCAGTAGTTCATACGATCAGCTATACATGACGTATACAAACGCAGGGAGCAAATCATTGATATCAACTTTTTTAAACAAAAGAATACATTTTAATTTTAAAATTTAATTATATTTAAACCGTTTTTAAATTTCCAGTAATAAAATATTCTGTTCTGTTGAGATTGTTAATTAAATTAAAAAACTTTTCCTTTTGAAAAATTATATTTCGGTTCTGTTGACATACTCCATTTTATGACTGAAGTTTCTAGTTAGAATTGACCATGCCATCGATCTATTAATGTATTATTTTTTCATGATGATTGCTTTGCTATTATTTGTAGGGGAAAGTTGACAGCAGACGAACAGCAAACATACTCAGTCGTTACCCGTGTCACCGCACGCGATATCAGTAATTTTATTTTATGTCCCGTCACCCAATTGGCTGGATTTTCTTTTCTGTCGTTTACAATCTGAATTTTTTCGAGAAACTCAGACGGTACGTTTTCCTTAGTTTGAGAAATACTGCTCTAGAACAGGGGTCGGCAACTTGCGGCTTTTTTGATGTAAAGTTGCGGCTCTTCAGTTCCATACGCAAAAAATAATTATTTTATTATATCAACCCTTAAAAATCGTTCAATCGATCCATGATTGATTACCATGTCTATCTCTCAGCCATTTCCACTCGCGTCTCACCCGCACCGCCCCCGTCGGATATATATATTATACCTATATAAGCAAATACTATAATACTGAAACGAAAATGTTTAGTGGCTCTTTAAAAACTGGGAAATTTTGTAAATTGTCACTTTTGGCTCTTCCGTCTCAAAAGGTTGCCGACCTCTGCTCTAGAACATTAAACAACGGTAAGATACATTAAAAAAAGCGTAATGTGTCTTTTATGAAGTTTAAAAAAATAGAATTTTGGATATAACGTTAATATAAAACTTAGATTGCTTTCCCATATTCTCTTCGTTATTATTTAATTACCTATGTACTCTAAATTAAACTTCAGTGGAATGTCGAATAAAACTTCTAAAAATGTAATTTGAAACTTCGAAAACTTTCAGAGGAATGGAACTTACTTTTTAGATTACTGGTCATTATAAATTTATGTCCAGTTAAATATTGAGAGTTTGCGAACTGTCCTTTCGGACTTCCGGGTAAATTAGTTTGATAATGCGTACTTTTTTATTAACTGGAAAAATTTCAAAGAAATGGTTTTATTAACTCGTTAAAAATATTTTATAATGATCAAGTATTACGTATTATATATTAAGGCCGCTGCACACGAGGCTAGAAACACTGCTTGGAGTTCTACTGGTCGGTAGGCTGGGTACGAAGCTGGAAATGACTGCGGGCTGGCTTCCACAAACCAACATGGCGTCATTCTGCTCGGAGTCAGACAACTGACAAGTTTTTCTCTGTGTTTATATTTGAACTGTCACTGCGCGCGCACCAGATTTATTCACAAAACTAGCTTGGAAAAACGCCTCGTGTGAAGTGAGCACATAAATCAAGAAAACCAGCGCTAGAAAACTACTAGGTAAATCTAGCAAGGACTCTAGCAGCGTTTCTAGCCTCGTGTGCAAGCGGCCTTTACAGTACTACGTTTTGAAAGTAATTCTAAATTATTAAATAAAAGTTATGTTTTTAGTCTTCAAATTTTTATTAAAATTTGAAAATTAGCGCCTTTAATGAGTTAGTTCAAAAACATTTGTGGATTTTCGAATAAACGTAAAGCTGAAATTATATTCGTATAAATTATTTTCTGTATATAAGTAGAAAGTTTACAAATTAAAAAAATGCATGTGAATCGGATCAGTGGTCCTCGATTTCTAAGCCAATGAACTTACAGTGACGTTTCAATAATATCTATAGACGCATTCTTATCTTGATTGATAAAGAAAATGGTTGGTTTAAACTTTTTAAAAACGAGTATATTTGAATCACCTGTATAAAGTACAAATACTGTTTTACGCACAAATATTGACATCAAATTTCATTAACTGTTCGATGTGATGCCGTGTATTGAATGTTTCCAATTTTCAAAGGAGTAAACTTGAAATGCGTAACCTCTCATAGACTGTGTACAAAATACATTTTCGGGTTAACCAGCCAAAACTAAATCAATGCTGTGCTTATGTGTGCCTGTGTGTATGTGATCTGTATACCGAATACTCTAAAAAAATGAACAGGGACAGATGGTGTCCTTAAGAAATTAGAAAACTGTTTTAAATCAGGACCTACTCGGCCAATGTTTAATTCTAAAGTCCCTTCCATGTTATTTATTTCATATCACGACTTATTAGCTGTGTTCCAATGTCTTTGCGAACGCTAATATTATAGTCACAGTCTTGCGCAGTAGCTCAAAAACCGATTCAAACAGTTTCGTTTAAGCTACTTGCCAAGAGTGTGACGATAATATTACCGTTCACAGAACAGAGCTATTCTTAACAAATATTTATTTAATTAATGTATTACATTTTCCGTTTAAAAGAACTGAATCTTATCCATTTTGTCTCGAACATCGTGTATGTCATGTGATCACCAAGAGAACACTTTCAGTATGTATCTATCTTATCATTGGCGAGAAACATTTTTCAAAGAGGGCATTTCACTGCTGAAAAAAACTATTGAAAACTATTTATGATTGCAATATGAAAAAAAATAACACAAATATATAGATACAAGTTTTAAATGAACATCGTGTATGAAAAATGTATTTTTACATAAATAGTTTAAATATTAATAAAAAAATAAAGAACAGTTACTTCTCATCTTCAGCATACACTAAACTTTAGTGTTTAGTTTAGTGTTTGCTGAAGATGAGAGCATAGCTCCCGAAATGTACATCCGCTAATAAAACTGTTGTGGTAAGTAGTAACTATTCTTTATTTTCTTATTTTTGTTTCAATCACAGTGCTCTTAATATTTGTATATATATAGTTTAAATATTGTTAAAACAATATAAATACTTTCATCCTCCCTCCAAAAGGCTTCTGACTTAGGAATATTGCCTGTTTTACGTATTAATTATAATAAAAAAAAAATCTTTGATCACTCAGTTTTTTTGAATCACATTAATTGTGAAGTTTATTTTATTGTATTGAAATTCCTTAATTTAAAACATGAACGTATAACGATATACTTTTTTCAGAACTAAAATTTATTGTACGCCACTGTAGTTACATAACTGGCTGATCGGTCTAGCCAATCACTGAACCTCAAGTAAGTTTGTAATGTTTGAAGACAAGCTTGTAACGTACTTACACAAATAGTATAGCGTGTTTACAAATAACTGGAAAAACCACAAAACGAAAATACCCCATACGATTAAATGTCTCTCATTTTAAATTGAGTATAGAAATTAAGGAACATTTTTTTTATAAACTTTTATTATTAAATATTACGCTTCGATTTTGTGTTTGGGTCCTTATCAGATACTAGTGGTCTGCCGAAAATTTTACATTTTGGATTTAATTACTTGATTCTATCTTTGATTAACGTCTGATTAGAACTCTTCAATAAATAAAATTATCGACCAATTTTTCAGACAAATATATTAACAAAATAAAATATAATTAATCCTACATTAACGTTTCGATCTGGATTTGTATCTTTTTCAGAACTGATCTAAAAATATAAAAAAGTAATTAATATTTAGTTTCTATTTATTTTTAATGAAATTCGTGAAAGATTTTTTAAAATTGAAATATTGAAAAAATAATAACAAACATTTTAAATAAGTGGTCATAGATATGAGATTGTGAGTACCTAAAAAGAAATCCAATATTTGCGAAAATACAAATAGTGCTATGAAGTACCTATAGTGACTTGGCGGAATCATGAAATTTTCCTTCATCATGCATGTTTTTGTTTAAGAGACACTGTTTTTCTTGGAGTGTCATTGTCTGACGCACAGGGTACTTTTCCCTTGTCTGCATCAGTCAGTGACCCAACATGTGCAGTTCAAACTCCATTTTACATTATTGCAGCTTTATTATGTTCTGATTTTCTTGATGCTTTCGAAAAGATGCTTTGTTCTGTTTACTAATATATATTTTTGCTTGTTTCAGGTAAACTGATTTATGAATCTCCATTTTCAAAAACGGTATGAATTAATTAACGTAATTTAGATCTAATTTAAACGAATATTCTAACTAATAGATTATTTAATTTATATATAGTGGCTTTTATATATAAGTAATTACTTTCGATAATTCTGATGTTACTAAATTAAAAATGCGCCGCCCGTAACTAAACCTAATAAATTGCTTTATGTGTTTATTTACGTAAGCACTGTATATTGACAATGCAATTTGCTTACTGTCAGGTAATAAAAATAGATTCGTTTCAAAAACCGATCAATAGAAATTGTTTGATTATAATGAAATTACAAAATGTGGTTATTTCTATAAAACGTATTATTTCTTATTTTGGAAATATTGGAGACTAGTGTACAAATATTGAGTTCCAGAAGAAAATAGGATAATGTTCTTCTCAAGGTCAAACAGGTTCTTAGGCACGCCTAAATACGGTAAGGCAATCATTAAAACACGTCCTGGTTGTGTTTGAATATATCGAGTACGTCGATAATTATGCGTTTGGTTTTCTACCCACGTACCGCTTTATTTACAGCTCTGACTTCATTAATTTTTTCAAACTCCAAAAAAATAGTTTTGCGTAAATATGTTTGAGAGATCCGACTTACATAATATATCGACTGACATTATTTCACAGCAATATGGTCGGCAAATCAGCCGAGACACATCAATAAAAAATTGTTTGACGAGTACCTCGAAAGAACAAAATTAGTGTATTACGACCAAATTTGTTTTACTTGACAGCACTAGTGGCGTAATGGATTACTTTACATGTTTGCATGTAAAGCATATAGAAATACAAAATTTTGTATTTTTTATCCAAAATTCAACACTTTACAGGTTTTGTCGAACCCGAATGTTGAAATTACTAAATAGTAGAGTGAGGAATAACTGTAGATATGGTCCCGTTTTTCCCCACTTGGCTCGATAATTTAAAAATACATTCTTTAAATTTTGTGGTGGAGGTGCCGCGATTAATAACTGCGCCTCCACCAAATTCACTACGCAACTGTATAATACGCGCCACGAATCTAAAAGGCTCGAAAGTTAGATGCGAATGCAGGCTTGCGCTTGTACAGTCTGTTGAAAAACTACAAACTGGCAACTCAACTAAAATAACGATAACAACTTGACAATAGCGTACTCGACTGTACTTTAAAGCAGGAAAGCGACAAGAGACAAAGGCAACGAGCGATCACGACCAATCACCGAGGAGCGCACGTTTCGCGCAGGTAGCTAGGAGGTGGTGGGAGTATCAACGACTCTAAAATGTGCCTTTGCAACGCTGTTTGTGACTAACTTCCGAACCTTTTAGATCCGTGGCGCGTATTATACTGCAAGCAATGGAAGAGCAGAAATCTGTGCAATGAGAACAAAACCTTGAAAGAAGAAAATTCTTTTTACATTATGAGGACTTAGAAAATTGTTCGTTGCGTAGTTGTGAAACAGAAGTCAGGATGACTAATACTACATATGAATGATGATGCGCAATGTCATAGCGTCAATATCTCGATAGGTCTCTTGTGGGACAGCCCGTGTCAATGAAGACGGAAGAGGTCAAGTTTTGGCCAACCGATATCGTCTTCTCCGCAGTCCGCAGTCGGGTTTGTCTCGTGCCCACTACCGCCCTGGGACTAGAAACATCAAATGGCAAATGATGCGCGAATCTATTGTTGATACAAATCAACATTTCACATATAATATTTGAAAACGTATGATATCGATTACCATTTACTTCGCTTCCTGCGAATCAACGATGCCTAAATGAAATTTTGCTATTCATATACACACGAGTTTAATCTAAAATTAAATCACATCATTTATTAAAAGTCACAAATTAGTGATGTAATTGACGCATTATTCTTCATTGCAACATATTATTAAATACAGTTTCTATTCCATTCTATTCTACAAATAAATCTTACGAAACTGCTGAGTGAACTATCGTCGCTGCGATATATTAAAATATCTGACTGTGCACTTGCATTAGAAAAATTGCCACGCTTTTTGAAGTAAAACTTCTTTACGCACGCTTAACTTGGGAAGTAAGCTGGTGAATGCGTGACGAGAGATTTATTTAAGTGTGATCGGACGAGCGAACGAAAGTTAGAGGATGACAAATACTTCACTGGCTAGTGGCGCCATCAGGTGGCCGAAAATATAAGCAGTACTAACAATATAATTTTCTTCTTACATTAGACTGTTCATTTCGTTCTTGAACAATTTTATAAATTAATATTTTGTTCAATACATTAAATATTCTACGTTTAAAGTGAATAAAATTGTAAATTCATTTTAAAGTTAATATTTTGTGAATTTTCGGGTGAATGATAACAAATTATGGCAGGAAGAAGTTTTACTTCAGTCGTGTGGTCTATAAAGCACACTCGTTTTTTTTTAACTAGAATTGATATTCTCTGAATATTATTTTAGTAATTCCCTTATTCCATACTTTTTCAAGTCCTGGTTTGAAGTGAATTCCATAATCGCACTCCTGTCTGGAATTGTATAATGTGTTTGTCGTTCACGACAGAAGGGGTTGCGACGGGACAGGGACAGGTTATCGTTATGGTAGCATTCCCATACAAACAAGGCACACATCATTGCCTCTGCGTTGCAATGCTATTTCTCAGAGACTTTCAAAAGCTGTAGCTATAGCGTATGCTAGTCGGAGTCCTACAACTGCAAGAAACGAAAGACGCCGAATAGATGAGACAAGGGAGGAAAAAGAGAGATGTCTCTAGTGACGCCCAGTACCCGTTGTGCCGACAAAACACGCCTATCCTATTTATTCCATTGTGTTCTATTATATTAAAGACAGATAGGTAATGTATTTTTTCTCTAAAGTGAAACTTCTTTGGCCACAATGACAGTAACGAAAACTAAAAGCGACATAGTCAGGAGCACTGAGCTACAAGCGGAGAACTGAAACTGATTGGCTGGCAGGTAGTGTAGATACGAATCGACACGCCCTTTTCTGTTAAATGTTTATCCATGAAGTTGTTGCACTTCAGACGCGTAAGATTTATAGACACTCAGTTTTTCGTATGCATTTACTTTTTAAGTGATCGTTTTTCTTAGGAGGGAATTAATTTGTTGTGTTGATTTCTAAGTCGAAATAAAAAAAAGTGAGTGTGCTTTAGACCACACGACTGAAGTAAAACTTCTTCCTGTCACAATTTGATGTTATTCACCCGAAAATTCACAAAATATGAACTTTAAAATGAATTTACAATTCACTTTAAACGTAGAACATTACATAAAGATCCCGACTGGCAAAAAAAGAGTACTGCTTATATTTTCGGCCACCTGATGGCGCCACTAGCCAGTGAAGTATTTGTTGAGGAAGAGAAAAAGAAAATGTGCGCGCTCACCTCTCTCTCTTGCCCCTACAGTAATATACAAAACGTAACTCTATCTCTTTCTATCTTCATTAACTTATATCTCCCTCTCAACTTCCGTTCGCCTCGTTCGATTTCCGTAAACGCTTTCGTCAGGAATTTACCAGCTTACTCCTCAAGTCAAGCGTGCCTAAAGAAGTTTTACTTCAAAAATGAAAGTATGTTATGCATATTATATTATGTAGAAATCGAATCGAAGATTGGAGGCCACTAAAGAGCCTCTAATTGACCGTATAGAGAAGAAAGGTTTGGCACAAAATGAACTTCGAAGAGAGTGAGCACTTTACGGCTCTAGTATAGCCGATGAGCCATGAAGCGCTATAAGTACCTTACATCCCTTCGCAAACTGGATCAGAAAATTCAAAACGTGTTTTTCTCGAAGCAGCGATGTTATTGTTGAGTCGAGGAAAATATCGAACCATTCGTCCATATATAAAAGAAACATTCTGTTATCTTTCGAACCATGGATGTTACGATAAGTGATTTATAGTTTATATAATTTCAGTGCTAAAAATCGGGAACCGGTGAATTGTTTCGAGAAATGTAAATTTAATATTTTGTCACAAATGAGTACAGAAATGGCGCGATTTTTAATAAAATTTTCAAAGTATTAAACGTTACTTTGAATGACCTTTTGTTTAAGGTTGTCATGGTTTTGTGTAAAATTGTAGTACGAAGAAAATACAGATATGGATTTCACAATCCATATTCCATAAACCGCTCATGATACTATGTCTAAGGAAGGTATGCACACGCGCAGGCAGAACTATCTCTCTCTAACTTCTGTTGTCATGCAATGACAACATACAACCCATTGGTTATAATTATGTTTATTATTTTGTTGTTGACGCGAGCGTTTATAATCTACTATCTTTAGCTCTATTATTTTGTTCCTAATATAGACTTGCAGGCACTGTTTTAACTCCCCAAACGATGAGGTTGAGGTAAATCATGATAGCCACCTAGAACTCTCAAAGATTTTTTTTTTTAACACTTGCTATTATAGACAAACATTTTATAGGATTGCTTGCGATTGGCCAGTATAGCTCAGCCTTAAAAATGATTAGCACTCTTTAATCTTTCAGTAGTGAAGCGTGAAGAAATTGTCCCAGTAGAGTGTTTGTAGCTCTCCGAGATATTTCAGTCGTAGTGGTAGTTACACACGCGCATACACACGTACTGTCTCTTCGTGTGTTGTAGAGTCTACGACGCGGCTACGCACATCTTATCTGTCCTTGTAGTGTATACAGCATGTTTGAGAAATATGTAATCAAACTGTCATGTCAACATAACCTCTGTTCCAACCATATATTTAATAACTTCTATATCGCTAGTGACCGTAAGTGGAAGCGTGGCCCATGAAGTGAGACAGCAAATGCCTGTTTTCTATCTCTTTCTTTTTATTTGACCCGTTGTGCGCAAGTGTCGCGTTTGTAGTGGGGCAATTAGTAAGTGGAATTGAGCAAGCCACCTCACGTTCACTGCTTAGTTCCATGTGCAAACTGACGCTGCAACTGACGCGCATCCATTCACGGACATGCGCATGAGACTCAGAGCTAGACAGACGCATAAATGTCTGCACCGTTGTGTTTAAGTCTTTCTCCCGATCTTTGCTATCAATATAGAGAGTATTAAATATATGGTTCCAGCCTTTGTGTAATATTCTATTCATAATTAAGAGTGGTGGTATTTTTGTATTCGCACTTCTATTTTTCTTCGGAAATTTCGTCCGTTAATTGTACCAACATCAACGGAGAACGGTTGGACTGATTTGAATAAAATTTGGTACACAGTCTTAAATCTACTGAGGCTCAAACTTAAAGCGTAGGGTATTTTTTGTCGGTTACGGTCGAAATAAAATGCAGTTACGGTCAAAATTGATTTTAACCCGAACAAAGAAATGCGTAAAGAACAATTATTTTTAGTGTGACTTTTAGATTTTGTTTTTACTTTTCGAACAGCCTGTATGCGTCGGTACTTTTTACACTGTCTACTTTATACATATAAACACTTCTGTGTTGTGTGCTCCTTGCGTCTTCTTTCTTGCCATTCTCCCGTTCCTTATTCTACGCTACACTTACAACCATCCATCTTTGTTTATAACTTGTACCATATATGTACACACACACTTTTACTTAGTCGTTGATCATAATTCTTAACCAAATCTCTGAAGGAATGGATACTATATACAGTGTCGCATTTTATATTTTACAAGAATCTCCATGTACTTGTGCCATATTTTTGTTAAAAATTCTTTTTTTAAAACAATTATAGTTTTTAAGTGTTTACATAATAATTAGCTTTTACCCGAAATTTTTCTGGTATGATTACTGTTTTTTTTTATAGGAAACTTACTTTAGCCCAACGTAACCGGACAAAAGGTATCCTACACTCAAAAGCTAAAATCAGTTCTTTGTCCTGATGGTCTGTACGCACTCCGTTTGCATTTTTTACAAGTCGAGTTCAATAGATATTTGATAAACACTTAATTTTTTTTTTCTAAGCGACTTGAGCAGCACAGGAAGCGATTAGGTACTGTAAATGCTTAAAATATTCTTCAGTAAAAAACGTTTTCCCCTCGTATCATGCGGTTTCAGTTGAAAATTCTGTATTTGGTAAATATTCTCGATTCGAAACAAAAATATTCACTGAAAGGTACCGTTAAATGAGATAATATGTCTGCCAGGACTTTTTTTGTATCTTTCAGAACATCAGAAGCCTATATTATTAAGTATGAGTTAATTTATTTCAACAGCAGAGCAGTGGGGATAATTAATATTATATTTATGAATTTTCTTAACTATGTATAGTAAGTTGTTATATTATTAATTATTTAATAAGTTAATAAATTACAAATAATATTTTTGACAAGTGCAGTTTCGCAGATAAATTCTATCTTGATTTTTTTGTCTGATAAAATGTTAATTTGGAATCAGACAAAGTTAATTAACAACAACTTCTTACATCTTAATTATATTTATAAGGGGTTGAAGGTGAATGCTGTTGTGATGTTTTAGTCGCGAATAATTTTTAATCACGACATTTGAAAATTTTATTTAATTTATTTCCATTCGTATGTGTATTTTTGACGTGATAACGTCTTATAAATTGATGAATCACCAATATTATAAATTGATAAAACACCGGCTGCATGTACGAAAAAGTGTAACGCGTAACGCATAACGCGTAACGTTCCGCCTGACCCTGTGCGTGCTTTTTGCTAATTTCTCGCTCAATTTAAATCAGATCGGTTTGAAACCAGTCTTAAACGAAAGAGGAGAACATTTTACATAGATTTCGTATAACAGAAATTGATAAAACACCGGCTGCATGTACGAAAAAGTGTAACGCGTAACGCATAACGCATAACGCATAACGCGTAACGTTCCGCCTGACCCTGTGCGTGCTTTTTGCTAATTTCTCGCTCAATTTAAATCAGATCGGTTTGAAACCAGTCTTAAACGAAAGAGGAGAACATTTTACATAGATTTCGTATAACAGAATTTGCCTAAACAGTTTTTTTATACAAATTTATATAGAAAAATATTTTATACAAATTTATATAGAAAAATAGCTGTATAAATGCAATGTTGTCTAATGCATGGCGCGACGCGGTCGGTTGTCTTTGTTTGCCGTACATGGAAATTAGAAAATAACGTATGTCTTGTCTTAACATGAAAACGGCTGCATTTCTAATGTTTAATTCAATTTTTTGACATTAGTATATTGTGAAATGCAACGCCTTCTAAGTTAAGTATTGGAATAACTAATTATTATTAGAACATAATACTTTGTAAGTTGCAAACGTCACTTTTGACATTTCTTATCATTCCGACACCAAGGATAAGCGGATTGAAACCAAATTTTGGGAGGTTTAGGTTATGTATTACGGAATACGTTATCACGTAAAACTATCGTCCGTAAACCGACTTTACAGACAACCAATTTTTTTTGAAGTAAAACTTCATTACGCACGCTTGACTTGGGGAGTAAGCTGGTGAATGCGTTACGAAAAGTGTGATCACAGCCAGTTACATTCCGTATATCTAATAAGATACAGTACAGACCTATTGTCTGTATCACACTACGGCGGCGGATGAGCTAATATATATATTAAGTAACGATTGTCCATTCACCACTTCTAAGTAGTGTTCACAGTTTCGGAGATTCAACTCCGTGAGTCAACGGCAAATATCGCGCATGATTTGCACCTTTATAATAGAGATATTTCTCAATACGTTATACGACCACTTAGAATCTGACTGTATGATAGCATGTTTATCCCTTAGTTAACTGTTAACACTTCGTTAAGTAAATATTAATGGTAAATACGTAAATAGTTATCCGGAACCTTTGCCAGCTGTTTGTATACAGCTAAGCTTTGAATAATTATAATATTAAACATGTAAATTATAAAGCTGCATTAGCCTCATAATAACATGTACAGGGTGTCCCGTCGGCTTTCCTGATCGAACGTACATTTTTAAGTCAAATCTAGGGTTACACAAAAATTAAAAAAAAGCGGTTCCGTGGAGTATTCCTTAGTCATTACTAGATTGCTGCTATTGATAACTAAAAATTGTGGATATCTAACAAAAACTTGATCGTGCCCAAAATAATTTTTTGCGTTAAAAGTATTTATAAAAAACTATTTTTTCAGATTTTTTAATCACATGGCTGGAAAATTAGAGGAGGGGGAGCATTTTATTAAACACTTTAGGAGCTCACAGTGCGCGAAATATTCACTTATGGAAAAAAGTTACAAATTTATATTCCATTTTAAAAAACGGGATGCGCGAAAATAAAAAATTGTTTTCTCTCAGTTTTTTGTATGGAAATCTACCCCTAAATATTTTTTTCTATAATTTCATTACGCAATTGTATGACGATCAGGTTCTTGCTGTGCGTCAATTTCACGAAGTAAATTACTGGTTTATTGATTCTAACATATATATTATCGATATAGATTGTCTACACTCTACATGATACTTTTCCTCGAATTTCATTGTTTTGAGCTTTGAGTTAAAAAATCTATGTGTACATAATATATAGATGTGTTTTCACTTAGCTTTGTCAATATTGGAGTGACTGCTGGTAAACGGACATACAATAAAGCATTGAGCTTTTGAGTAATGGAACACCCTGTATATTTTTGTATTTTTTGAAAGAGAAAATTCAGAACATAAACGTGCTAAGGTATTAGTATTCTAAAGTTGAAAATAACAACGTTTCTTCACTATCAAAGCTAAACTAATTGCCTATTATGAATAGACAGTAGACACATAATATATTCTTTCGATTAATTTGGTTTTGGTTTCGGGTTTCTTTTTTCGGCTAAAATAGTTTTTCCTGTGATCGAAACGAAACGGTTCAAACGCAGTTTTAATTAAACATTTATGTAGATATTATTTCTGTTATTTAAAGAAGACAAAAGAAAAAGACGAATCAGTTAAACTGTTTTTGTTTCTAATTATTGATAATTAATTTGATGTCGATAGCACATAGTACAATTGAATTGAAAAGGTGATTACTGATTACCGTTTCCATTTATAGTCGATAATTATATAAGTAATTAATTCAATGTCAATAACAGAACATTGTTTACTTCTAATGTAGTAAATAAGTTGGACGGTCTATTTTGAGTCTTGAAAGTTATAATTTGTAAGAGAAATAAATTCATTGCAGATACTGCTCAGGTGTCAGCTGAATTCGGCAAGCCTTGTTCAAATATATCCACGAGAATTATTGGCAGATATCAAATAGTACATTGCCGAGAATGTCATCCTATGTCCTCCTAAAAGGTTACTTGGGTTATCTGTCAAATGACTTTTTACGTATATGTACAGGCTGTTCATTAATATGTGAAAATTTATTTTATGATTGAGAAATGTTTTACACAATCAGTGGCGTAACTACCTACAAAATTTGAGGTCCTCGGTTGTATTTGAAATTAAATAAATACTTTTGTAGAGTGCAGGTGAGCTGTACGGTTATTTATTGTTTATTCCTGTAATCGTGTCCATGAAACCGGGGGCCCCTGGCTCTTTGTCAGTCCTGCCACCCCTTAGTTATGCCACTGTACTCAATAATAGTTTAAGGATTTATGAATTTCAGAGTTTTTATTATTATTACTTCTATACTCCGTAAGGACTAAGGGGTTGGAAGTACCTATGGGTTGAAAAACCTGGTTCGAAATAAGATCAAATAATTCTGTTTATACTACCTTTAAAACGGAAAGAAAAGTGATTTGACGTATGACGACTGTACGTCTTGTGTTGTGTTTCTGATACGACTTTCAGCTTAACTCTTAAGGTTTCTTTTAAAACCGACATGAGCGCAAGCGATGGGAAAAGGTTATATTACTACAGTCATCATCTGTTACATATCAGGGATAATTCAATGCTTATAGATAAGACATCGTTTGGGTGAATTTGTATATGAAAAATCCTCGTGCTACATAGAACTTTTGAGTGCTTAATTTAATATATTATCATCGTGGTTTAAACTCCGATAAAGGCAGATGTAGGTGCAAACAGTCATTGGAGATATATTCCTTGTATCACCTGTATCCCAATTCGTACAAATGCAAACAAATCCTCTGTGTGGAAAATCAGATTTTACAGTAGCGTTTGCAAAATAAGTTAAACTGCTAGACGCATCTCCACACCCTATGGGGATAATTTATTAGAGTTGAAAAGCCGCTTTGGTTTTTCCTTGTAATCTGCTACAGTGTTTGACTTGCTAAGCCTTGTTAAAGGCATGTTGGAACTTTCTTAACTATTATTGTTGCCAATTATAGACAACTATTATTGTTGCCAATTATAGACAAAACTTATAACAATAAATTAATCTATTATTTATAATAAGCTATTATAACTGTTAAAAATTATGCTGTGAGTTTGTAACTTTCTATGTTAAATTCTCCAGATAATTTACATTGAATGCAAGTTATATCAAATAGTAGGCTCACAATGGATTCAAATTAAATAAAATAGTAGTCTAATCTGAAATCTACTTAAAACCACGGTAACGGTTTTAAAGTTGTTATATTGAGCAATAAATTGTTTCTGTAAAATTATTTACTGCCAAAAATAACGTTCTTATGAATTAAGCCTACTATTTGAAATAACTTGCGTTCAATGTAAATCATACGGAGAAACTTGTCTTATTTTCTCCGAATCTACTGGACGAAAAAAATTGAAATTTGGTACATATATAGGATTAGATGATCCATTCACAGGCGTATAACGTAAATAAACGAATTCGATTTTGGGGGTTAGATTTGGAGGCAAATTTGGAAAACAAAAAAAAATTTTTTTCTGACGAATCAACGCACTATCTTTGGTATCGTGTGTGACAGGCCTGACGACAACAACAACATTACTATACCCTGTCGCATTTGTTTACCACTAACGCCGAAAAGCTCTGCTAGTACCATTCTGTTTTACTTATTCTCCATGTCTCAGACAGTGAATTTTTTTTTTGTTAGGTTCTCTTTTCCTTTATTTGCATAAAGTAATTTTCTATAAGGGTTACCAACTACTTAATAAACAAGTACTAGTAAATTTTATATGGAATTCACTCACATTTCTATTTTATTTGTTATCCCAAAATCGCCCGATTCTTGAACTGAATATATTGCCATAAACGCCACAAGGCTCTATATAAAAATAGAGACTATGTATTTTACACTATACACTACAGAAATAAAACTGATAAAAACATGTAATAATCGCACCTATGATCGTTAGGGTACCTACGAGTCAGCCGTTATACTATGCCGCTACCTTAGCCGGTTTTTATAGTATGCAACGTTCCGTTACATTTTCAATTTCACAAATCGATTTTATCTTATCGTGCGGATTTACTTACTAAAGGGTGTATTTAATGTTGGATTGATTATAATATTACAGCTAAGAAAAAAATCAGATATGTATAAAGGGTTAATTTTTTATTTTGTCTAAAAACAATCTTAAGTTCACAAACAGCAAATACACTATATTGTTGGCAGGGTTAGGCACTACGACCCGAGTTTGTTTTTTTACGTATATCTATATACTTATTATATAAAGCTGAAGAGTTTGTTTGTTTGGTTGGTTGAACGCGCTAATCTTAGAAACTACTGTTTTTTTTTTTTGTTGGATAGCCCATTTATCGAGGAAGACTATAGGCTATATAATATCACGCTACGACCAATAGGAGCGGAGCATCAATGAAAAATGTTGCAAAATATAACTCAAAACTGGTCCGTCTGACAAAAACTTTTGAACGGTAACTCCGATTATCATTCATCTCGGTAAACTAAGATGAATGTGCGTACTCATGTACCTCCCCCCCATTCGTTCTTTTGCACCCGGGTGAAACCGGGCGGGACCGTTGGTCATTGATATACGCAATGTGTTGATAATCAAATAAAGGTCCACTGATGTCGGTATATCTAAGACCTACGAAGATGATAAAACGGACCTGTATAGTATGTTTTAAGGGCACTACACCGGCTGTATGGCATAAAATTGTAATAGCGAAAGAGCGCTAAATGAACCGCGATAGCAAGGGGTTCCAGAATTTATATGTGTTGTAAATTGTTTAGATCATGTCTGAGATGTGTAAAAACCCTTTGGATAGTATTTCACGTAAAACTATTTTTCATTTTACACTCTTCCCTGCACTCGTATTATGTATGTATAACACAATACGAATGAATATATTTTATATCAATGCTACCATTCTCATCAGTTTTTTGTCCTTTTTTGCATTCTCTTATCCCTATTTTTACTATTCCTTTCTTGTCTTCAAACTTATACATTTTGTATGTTGATCATTTTCTTTTCATTTAATTTAATTTAATTTCTTTTCATTTTAATTTAATTTGTAATTTTATTTAACGTTTCTTAAAATAGTTATTGACGGTGATATATTAACCCCTGGCAGACGTGAAACATAAATTTAAGTGAAATTCTAGTAACTAAATTCTGCCTTGTAACTGAAATTCGGCATGTAACGAAATTACGCCCTGCAATGTAAGTTACCAATATATAACAACGCACAGAAATTCACGGAGAAGCAACGAAGTGTATAGTATACGCCCGCGCACACACAGAAGCTGGCATCACGGCATCGTGGCGTTTGTGACTCGCTTAAACGCGCCGGTAGGTGTTTTACATAAAAAATGTTCTAAAAATTAACAACTATTTTCATATTGAAGTTTTAACCACGATAGCAGTTATTATTTTGAACTAAAACGTGGTTCGTTTAGCGCTCTTAAAATTCATTACACCGCTTTTAAAACTTGTTATATTGATGTTTCCGGGGATTTACCGCACTTCCGAGCAGACGTCATATTCTACCTAACCGCAAAAGAGAGAAATATCTAGAGAGAAAGATTTTCGTGGTTCCCATTCGCCAAGCCGAGAGTGAATTCAGATATTTTATTGCTGGAATTTGCTATGATTATGTATTTATTTTAAATTACACGATGTTTTAAATATAAATCTTACAGCATAACTATCTGAGTCATTATCGCATTGCGCCCGATATGTATTTATATATTTTTTGCACGTAATTCTTATAAAATAATTGCTTTTCACTTCATTTTCAGTATATTTTTTACAGTTCAACTGTTAAACAAATGTCACTTGGATAGGCACTTTATTTCTATTTGCGCCTACATTTGTTTTTCATATACCTCTAATAGGTAGTTTATGAAAATTCTATCTAGTTTTGTTTTGCATTACAGCACTAGTGCGTTATAAATCACTTTACCTGTATACATACATATAAATAAGATATTTTATAGGGGGTAGCACAAAAAAAATTAATTAATGAATGTTCATTGAAGGAAATACACTATATCGTTGTAAAAATTCATTGAGAGAAAAAAAAACTTGACCTATATTGTATGAAGAACGTTACTGGTATTAAAATTCAATAAAGTATTTTCACTGAAAAAACGTATCTTTTTGAGCTTATGTATTTGTGAACTTAAATATTATATAGAATATAATATTTGGCAATGTCAATTTTATGAAATAGTTTTGAGCTTCTTCTGATCTTAGTCTAGATTAGGTAATACTAATAAAGTAAGGCTTTTAAAAAAAGAGAGATAACTCTAATGAATTCATGTCATCCTGTTATTTCGTTATTAAAATGCCTCGCGGTTATATTGTGGAACATTGTAAGCCCTAATTCAGAACGACATTTGTATGGCCATCTGTTTGGTAACTCTTGCGTCAGTCGAATTCAATTGTTTACGTCGAGCGTTCCAATCCTTGAATAAAAATTATTATTTGCATTTTGGGCACTAAAGTATTTTTTTTTATTTGTTTTTAATAATGGCAAATCTCCACAAATTTATCATGAATTCGTCCTGAAACAAAAATTACCCATCGATAATAATTGCTTCAGTAATGACCGAAAAATATATTTTCACTTTTTGAAAGCAAGAAGTTTAGCCATTTTAAAAGCTGTCAGATTATTTTTCCAAACATATATTTGCAAACTGTTTTTGACCACAATCTTCTGGAAAATTTGCCGACATGCAATTAGGAAAGTACATATATTAGAATCCAGAATCTTCGTTAAAGCATTTTGTTGTACCAGTATCAAAATAAGTAGAGAAGATGAGGTTTCACTTCCACAAAAATGTATGAGAGTTGATACAATTGAACACTCTACTAGACTAATTGTATTCCAATACGAAATACATTGCTGATTTAGAATCGGACACGGATCATGGGTTTCAAAATTGGATTACAACTTGTGGATACCGCCAATGTATTCGAAAACTGTATCCTCATATCAAGGTTTTCGAATACTACCCAGATCTGCTGAATAGAGACAGTCGTTGATGAGCCAAGACCCTAGCAAGTTAGTGAGTTCATACAAGGGCACGCTGTTTTCAACCGAGGCTAACTACTTAAAGAAACCGTCTGCTCAATTGCTAGGAACAGAAGAAGGAGCCAGAAGTTGTAGGATGAGGCTGTGTGGTGCGAATTACGAATGAAAGCGGCTTGTACTGACAGTCATGCAATGTCTCTTTTCTTTAAACTGCAACCTCAATCATCTTAAGTTTTAGGTCAAAATCGGATAACCAGAGGCGTCGAGTACGCAACGTTATTGAAGAACGTGAGCTCAGATAACTATTTTATTTTTTATTCTTTTATTAAATTTTCAATGAATACTGATTGGATTTTTTTCAGAGTACATTTTTGTATAAAATTGAAACCATTTAATTTTGACACAGTCTGTATAGTTGAGGTCCAGGCAAGTTGCCATAAATACCTTCTGACACAGTTTAAGGTAGAGAAATAAGAAGTTTAAGTGCATATCAGAAGCAGAGCAAACCCAACCATGATGAATATTGGGAGATCAGAATAAAAAAAAAGAAGGACATGCCCTATTTCACATTACCTATTCTCACTTCGATGCCAAACTTTGCACGTATATAGAGAGTGTTTCACAACTTTGTGTCACAACTACAAAATCTTATTCCCTAAGTAATTTGCCAACATGATTCCAATTATCATTTGTTTCATTATAATATGAGTGGTTACTCTCAATCGAAGTAAAAATAAAAATTTCGAAAAAATAAGGCTTTTTTAGTTTTTAATTACATGTCTAGAAAGTACTTGACCTGATAATTTAAAACACAGTCATCGTTAACTAGTAAAAACTTTTACAGGTAATTTAAAAATAACTTAATGAAGTCTTTGAGTTTAAAATTTGAACGTGTATTTTTTAGGTAGCTAAATTAGACATTAGGCTAAAGACACCAGTTTTCGATCACCCATCTGTGGTGGAACACTTTTATGTTTATGTTTTATGGTTGACAAAATATATATTATTACGTAACTCAAATCTTTGATTAACGTCTGAATACAACACTTCAAATAAATAAAATTATCGACCATTTTTTTCAAACTATATATGTATTGACAAAAAAATATAATAAAATTATAAATCAATATTTCACTAGATGACGTTTCGATCCGGATTTGGATCTCCTTCAGAAATAATCTAAAAAATATAAAAATTAATTAGTAGGTATATCTACTTATATTTTCTAATAGAATGGAGTTTGAATTATCGAAATATTAATGAAAAATAAATAATTTTTTTATATTTTTTTGTCAATATATAGTCTGAAAAAAATTGGTCGATAATTTTATTTATTTGAATTATTACGTAACATTATGAGTAATAAAGAAAGTGATGTTATTGTTTTAAATCGCTAGTTTTTTCTGTTAGGTTGAGAAATTACAGAAAATACTCATTTTTAAGTAACTTATACCTGAAGCAGAGAATATTATCGATTAAAGAAATAAAATATAATCACATTAGTTTTTTTTTATTACACATGCATAAATCAATGAATGTAATCAACCATTCTGTTCATCATATGATCAAACACAAGTAATTGGTCAGTAACTGACACCTTCGCCCTATAATACGATAATTAAACAGTATATTAATATACAGGTATAGTCATATGAGATTATACACTAGTGGTTTAGCCTAAGGTATACAGCATATGAAACGGTTATTACTGGTGAGTGGTGAACGTTGTTATGTTGGTATCTTTCCAGTGCCGAACTAGAAACTTGAATATAAAATTTATAGAGAAAGAGACTACTTACGCCCTACAATTGAGGTCAATAGCGTGAATGTAAATTTGTTTTTGTATAATCGGGTATTATATTTTCTACTATTCGCTTTTCAACACACACCAACTAATTTTGGCAAACTGACGTTTATTTCATATTAAATTATTAACGTATCTTAATGAAAAAAGTTTATAGAATATTTTCGAATCTATTACATTTTCTATAGTGTCAGGCTGCTAAATATAATAACAATAATTCTTTATTAGGGCTAGGACAAAGCGCCCCACGCTTTTTTCACAATAATTCTAGTATTTTTTATTCATTATTGTTTTAAGCTTATTTAAAAAAAAAATATCTTTTACTTTTTAGTTCGATATAAAGCGTGTTTTTTAGTTAGTAATTTTAATCGAGATTTCGGTCCGACGCTGGCAGTGCAGCAACATTACGTTCACAATGCGAAAAGAGGAAATCGACAAGACAGAAATCGAGGGCTACGAGTAGTCAGGACGGCCGAATAAGATGAGATGAACAGATGAACCACACATTGTGTGTGGGATACAAGAGTATGGGTATCGGGAATCGACTCTTCCCGTTACAAGTAGATGCCTCTCTGACATTGGGGCATTGGGGCTAGTTGTGCAGAAGATAGGTCGATGGTCTCACTAGGCCGCCAATGAATACTGGAGGTGAAGTGAACTCCAAACAGTGCCGTGTCGTTATTTTCACTCACTCCGACATTATTCCGGTCGCAGATCCTCAACCACAAGCCAAAGTAGTTTATGTCGGACGTAATATTTTAAAAAGATTCGCAGAAAATAAAAACAAGACGAACTAAAAAAATATATTCATGTATTTATGGAGTACCTTTATAAGCATCTGTATCTTTGGGTTTCTTTGGCTTTTGCTTGACTTTGTCATCTTCCTAGTGTAAGAAATAAACTCCTAGTGGATTATCCAAGTGTGTAGGCTTGATCCAAATCTTCTTGGTTTCCGGGCTTGTATGCCGTGGTTCATTGGTATTTCTTCCAATGGACCACGGCATACAAGAAGATTTGGATCTTAGTGGATTATTGTCATTTAAATAACAGTAAAAATCATGATGATTTTTTGACTAACTGACAGTTCATCGTAATTTACAAGCATCTAGCCGATGTTGAGAGCATCAATCGGTCGTCCGAAGACTACTCGGGTCTAGTAGGTGTGATAAAACGAAGTGTTATAACTATCTGTGTCTATTCTTAGCTATATTTGTTACGTCACTGCACTGAAACATACCCTCTTTCCTGACAGTTCAGGGGTATGTTGTACCAGTTGATATATTAGATGTCGAGATGTGAAGCCGATACTTCTGTTTGAAATACCACAAATAATGTCAGAGAATAATTTCTCTCCCAGTCCCTGATTTCTCCTTATTCCCTTCTTTTCTCACTCTTCCTTATATGTCATATCCGCGACCACAAGACAAAGTGAGTTGTCAATAGGTAATTTTTAAAATACCTTCAGCGCATTCGCTTAATTTTATTTAATGCGTAAAACGTTTTATTTCTACACATAACCTAAAAAACGATTTAATTGTTTTCCTGTGTGCAAGTGCACTATTTCGCAATTAATTTAAAATTAATTAAAAACACAGCGTTTTAATCCATTTACACTATTAAAAACTTTATAACAATTGTTTCGTATAATACAGTGGCTTCGCCAGACAAAGATCTTTGTCTGCGTCATGTGAAACAACTGCCACAAACTAAACTTTTAACAGTGTACATAAATTAAAACGTTATGTTTTTATTTAAATAAAATGCATAACCTTAATTTACATCAAGTCACCGCTGATTCATTTATATGTTTTTTAATATATTTTTCGAAATAGCTGCTTTTCATGATTGTATAGAGGTAGGTAAAATGACCTATTTTGCAGAAGTGCGTAAAGTAAACAGAAGAAATGCTTTTTTTACCAATCCAATAGTAATTTCTCTGTCGTTTGCATTCTTAATCCATATGAGCAACAAAGACGGCAAACTAGCCGTTGTTTTCGTAAACAATCCTGCAAATCCTCTCAGATATATAAATATATAGGTATTTATTAAGAAGTGAAAATCACCTATTTTGAAAGAGGTACGCGCAAAAAATACTATAAATATCTTGTGCGTGATTATTTTATGACTTGTGTGACTGTTAAAACTCGATAGGCGCTCGTTTTACTTTGATGTCACACTGCGTCATAAAATAATACTTCGCGCACTTGATACATAACCTCATATTACGTTACAATAACAAGGAAACAGTAGACTAACCACTGCAGTTCTCTGAGAGGTTAGATTTAAATTAGTGAACGAATTTTGTTAACAATATTATAAGCAAACATTTTACATAAGCTATTTAGCTTTGTGCCAATAGATATATCGTTCGTTTTTCGTCTTTCTGCTGTACATTTCATAGCCACTCATACATGTCGTTCACAATTCTATCGATTATCAACGCTCTCTATATGTTTTATGTTAGCGTCCCGTTTTACTTGTCACTTGTTATAAAAACCTTGGTAGAATTTCGTTTGATAAGTACTTAGTACGTACACATCTTTTCACGTATCTACAATGGATTAAACAAAATATCTAATTTCGAGAAAAGGCAGCCTTTGCTATTATTGCACTTAAAACATAATTTCATTTTATTTATTTCCGTACCACCGCAAACGCGTCTTGTCTCTTCGAGACAACGCGACGGAGTGAAGCTGTCGCCCAACGATCGACTATTTTTTTAACGTAGGATGACGTGCCGAACCGGCAGAAACTGCTCCGCTTATATTATCGTAATTAAACATCACTTTTATCTCAGTACTTTTTACATTTAAAGAATACTGTTTTCGGAAGTTAGTTATGATATATTTTTTCAGTATTTTTCAAACTATAGGTTTAACAATGTTGACTTCCCGTAAAACATTTTTTATTCCTACATTCCTACTTTTTTACAATAAAATGGATAAAACCGATTCAACTGTCGTTTTGAAGGCGTAATAAGCTTTTTTTTAGTAAATAAAGGATAAGCAAGTGATTTGTTCGAGTAAAACGTGTAGTTTAAATCAAGCTTTATTTTTTTCCTTAGATTACGGACTGAAGGAGATATGTAGGTGACGGTGATACGTTGTCTCCACTCTTCCATTTTACCATTCCCACCTGACATCTGTCTGTCCATTTCAGAAAAGATTTGCCGTCGATCTATTTACACGTTTCCTTCGATTCTCTCAGTGGCAGTACAACGCCTGCTTATAGAATTTGCAATATTATTGCTATATGTAATATTAAATCGGCTTGAGAACATTAAAAATCGCTAGGATAAAATATACGGTGTTAACAAGGCCGCGAAAAGCGAACAAAAATAAAAATTATAAAGAAAAAAAATGCTTGATAAGCAAACTAAAATAAAAAACACAAAAATATTATAAATTAATAAAAAATAATTTCTAAAATTATAGATTTTGTTCAACCGCGATAGATAGTCCCCCTAATTCGAGATGGGGGACTGGTTATTATGCTTACCAATTTAAGTGAATTTATTTTTATGTGCTAAAGAAACCCCTTTTCTATTTCGATGCAACATGTGTATTAACCTTTGCAAAAAAAATATAAATTAATATAAATATTAAGAGCACTATGGTTGAAACAAAAATAAAAAATAAAGAATAGTATAAAAAATAAAGAATAGTTACTTCTTACCACAACAGTTTTATTAGCGGATGTACATTTCGGGAGCTATGCTCTCATCTTCAGCAAACACTAACTATATGATTATTAAAGCGAAAATAATCCGGATTGTTGTGTTTGCTGAAGATGAGAGCATAGCTCCCGGAATGTACATCCGCTAATAAAACTGTTGTGGTAAAAAGTAACTATTCTTTATTTTTTATATTAATTATAAATTAATGATTTGATGTATCGGTCGACGATTGTGGGCGGATTCATCCGGGGTATGAGTGTCCGCCCATGATTGAGAGGCTTAAGTATTTTTCTTATGCGTTTGCACACGAAACTTCTGGAGCTTCCTTTTTTGTGTTTATCAGTCAATTTTCAAACATATACGTTTTATATTTTAGTAGGAAATTCTCCAGCACTGATCATATTTCTTTGCTTTCTCGAAAGCTCTTCACTTGGAAGTGATATGTGAAAGACGTTCTCTCTTGTTAGAAATATCGTTTATCGATTTGTAACAATTATGTTGTAATTGCTAAGAGTAAAGTCTTCCGATGCGAAGAAGGTAAGCAGATATCAGCTTACACCGTTCCTTACAAACTAATGAAAAATTACCGGCTTGATCGCAATTCAGCATTCTGATGTCACGCTAATTTTAACGTTTATACCGGTTGTTTATTTTATTCTCACCGCAAAAATGTCGTCGACATTTGGCATCCATCTTAAAATTTCTATTCTTTCTGTGTCTATTATCTTTATTATTATTTTATCACTGTTTTGGCGTTTTTAAGCATGATTATTACGGTTATTTTTGTATCACTGTCTCATTGTTCCACGATATTATTAGGAATTATAAATTATATCCTAAGCTTTCTTAAAAAATATACAAGCTCAATTTTGAGACGTTTTTCTAATAAGCACACCGGAATTTTGAAATTCTTTAAGATATGTGAAAAAATCGGTTGCAAAAGTTAAAATCAATTTAAAATGTATTATTTTAAAAGTTTTCACTTATATTCTACAGAAAATCTGATAAAATATTTCCGCTGAAATATTTACTAGAATCTTCTTTTTCGAAAATTAAAATTACAGTCTCAGTAGTGATTTTCTTAATGAAAAGCGACTGCTATGTAATTGTTCTTCCTTTTCGCTAATGTAATTTGACACTGGCTGTACAAATAATTATAAGATAAAATATGTTTGAAATAGGATCAGCTAAATGTGATTAAAAATATACATTTCAATTTACAAAAATTAATTCATATTATTTTAAAATAACATTGATTTGTTTTGAATTGCAATATTAAAAACTCTGGTCGCTGGTCTGAACTTTGACTACAAAATAGTGTACCTATTAGGCATTTGAATAAATAATTTTTTTATATGCAAAAAGGTTTTTTATACCGTCAAATATTAAAATTAATAATCATAAAATTCAACAGCTAAACTTAAAACAAATAAACTACAAAAACTGCAAAACAAATAGGAAAAATTTTACCTTTGAGGCACATTTATAAAGTAGCTCTCGCTAAAATCACAGTTAACACGATTTTCACGATGGAAAATGTAGCTATTGACTTTCGACTAAGCTAAAATCTAAAATTTGAAGGCGGACATCATCGTAGGTGATGTCCTGACCGCGTAGTCCTTTCTGATCTACGACACCCTACAGCTACCCTAAACATGTAGCGTCCCTAAATGGAACCTCTGTGGAAAGACACCTAAATACAGCAGTTACATGTGTTTATCGACGTCTACAAGTTATAGTTAAATAAATAATTTTTATATATTGTAACTACTTGTACCAATATTATCCAGTTAAAAGTAATTTATAAATTTAAAACGTTCGATTAAAATTTCAGTGACGTTATCTCCAACAAATTAAGAATTTAAAACTGGTTTATAGTAGGCATTAAATTGAATTTTCGTATAATAGTGAAAAATCATTATTAAAATGAAATATATATATATATATATATATATATATATATATATATATATATATATATATTTTGATGCGTATTGTGTAGGGAAGTCACCTATATTGTGATTCATTTCAAAATGCATTTAATAATTTGATTTTTTCAATTAAAATTTTCAAACATATTAACGCTTTAAAGGGACACATGAGAACGCAATTAAAAATAAATGCATCTCATAAAATTCCCTAGGGAATAATGCATTTTTACGATTGCAAAATAAGGAACGTTGTATATTACATTTACAAAAATTTAAGAGACTTGACAAATACAATTATTATTGAAGAGTTCTAATCAGACGTTTAATCAAAGATTTGATTAAGAGACTTGAATTTCACCTATTAAAAAAAAATATGGCACTATAGCCAAACTGGCATCCCGTTTCAATATATTATTACTGATTTGAATCTCAATACTTTATTTATAATGAAAATATAAAACCTCTGTCAGTGATCACTTCTGCCACCTACAAAAATTCTGGATTTTCAAAATCCGTAACCAAACTACCACATTTTAGTGAAATTGTTGTTGACTCCAGGTAATTGTAACAGAATGAATAATAACTTCTCACACACCAATATACTAAAGCAGTTTTGTCAGCATCTGTAACAAAAAAAAAAAACATTAGAAATTAGTAGTCATTTAAATATTAACGTTTCATTGTTAACGATTAAAAAAAATTAAATGAAAACAACTAAATTGGAAGCAGCTAAACTGAGTTGAACATATTCCATTAATATGAAGAATTATACTATGTTAAGGTGTCTTTCATCTGTATAAGAACGATAGGATAGCATTTTAAAACGGAACTCAGATTTCAAAGTAATTCAGTAAAGAATTTTCAATTACTAATTAGAGTAAAGGTTAAGTATATTACTTAAATGCATAAGATTCTGGATTTTTATACTTAACTATTTCCCATTTATGTGCAATCCTGTACATAAGTTCCATTAGAGACAGCTGACTTATTCAAAACTGTTACTACCTATTGATTTTATTACAACTAGGTATATATATTGTATTATTTTTGCCAATAAAATAACTCTGATGGTGCGCTACCATATAATTTTCATAAAATATTAATAGAAAATTGAAACTGACATTTTATAACTTTGAAAGTGTTTATTAATCATCAAAGAATATTCTAGAACAGTTACGTAGAATATTTTTTCATTAAATATTTTATTAAGTCAGTTATAGATAAAGTGATTATTTTTTGTCCTATCACTCATAAAATAGCTACCTACATGCATGCAAACAGATCTGTAATGGATCACTTTATAGGCTGGTGACGAGAAACGGGAATTTATTTTACTTTGTTTAAGTAAAACAAACGTGTTCCAAAAAGTAAAATTCTATAACAATCCAAGGGCATAGATAGGGGGGTAAAGGGGGTAATTACCCTCCCAGGATCATAATAATACAAATATAAAACTGAAAATAATACGAATACCTCAACAGACTGTACAAGCGCAAGCCCGCATTCGCATCTAACTTCCGAGCCTTTTAGATTCGTGGCGCGTATTATGCCTCCCGAATGCGAGTCGCTCTCACCACTACGCCACCCCGCTCGGTATTTTTATTGATATAAGCAGCGTGTCGTTTTGGTTCAGTGCTGTAATAAAAGTTGTAACAAAAGACACAGCCTTATAGTATGCTATCAGCGGCTGTGTATAGACGATTTATATCGGCAACATTTTTGGTTCTGTAGGAAGGAAAGTCATTTTTCAAAGACGGGGTGAATGTTGATTTGTTTTCGTTCCCATTAAAATAGTTATTTTATCGTCGAGCTGTAAACATTGCGTACATCAAACACCTTCGGGCTTTAAAACAAAAGAGAAACGAAAGACGATAGTTTGTTTTATTATCAAAAGTATTCCTGTGGGATTTTTTTTCGGCTTGTGGATGAAATCAGAGTAACCCCGTTATAGTATTATAAGTTTATAGCCTTATAACAGTACCGGCTCACGAAATTTAAAAATAAAACACATTTTTTCTTACTTTTCAGATACTCACAATAAAGCATGAATTATGCATACGCAAACGAAATAATCATATGTAAAAACAGTTGTGGTTTGAGTGCGTTAATTCGCAAACACTGTGATGAGACATACATCGTTCTCTTCGTTTTAATGAGGGGGTGAAGTGCACATTTTACTACCGTTATACAGGCATGAAAAGAAGCTATTTTACAGGGATCGTGAAAAAAATAACTATATCGACTTTTGGTCGTTCAAAATAATCCAAAATACGTTGCGATTGTTTTTTCTTTCAGTTGACATTTACAATGTTTGGACGTAACATAAAATTGACTATTTTCGATGGTATACAGATTTTAAAATTGTTTAGAAAATCGAGAGAAGGTGCTAAATAATTATTTGAATATAACCTTAAGCTATCAAAAAATAGGTTAACAAAATAATAATGAAATAGTTATTATATTATATAGTTTAAAATACCCTGGTACCTATGTATATCGAAGATGTTTCAAGAGTACTGTAGATTGCAGAAAAGAGTTTTGAGTTGCATATGTGTTGGTGTGTTTTTTGGTGTGTGAGAAGTGTGTGTAGGAGAATGGGTGTGGAAGAGGGTGGAAGCTTGTAGGAATGGAAAAGAAGTAGCGAACTTTTATTATAAGTCGGCCAAACCAGCACTAATATCGATTTAGTTTTATATATGTATGTGTATGTGTGAATGCTGCCGCTGCTTTGATATAGAACTACCTTATGCCCAATTTTAGTGGCAGGTACAAACTTTCCGAGTCAAAATCTGATAGCTATTTACCAGATACCTGTATAAAATTTCTGCTATTACCGTATTTGCCCGAATTTAACGCGATATTTTCGACCATTTATTTTCCGTTAAAAATCGACTCGCGCTAAATTCGAGGTTTAAGTAATGGATTGTAATACAAACAAGCACATTCTCTTACAGAGGTTGAATGGGACGGAAGATGACATTTTGTGGGAGACTGAAAGCGTGAATGAAAATACTGACGATACCGAAGTGACATCAATGAATTCTCATTCTGAAAACAGTTCAGATTCTGAATAAACAATTCCGTTTTTTGTTGTTACTTACGTAATATTAATTTTGTTTTACATTAGGTACTTAATTATATTGACATGAATGTAACCTGTGTTATTACCTATAATTACCTAAATAAATGCTTATCTGATTGAATTTTACTTTTTTCATGAGAATTATTTTTTTTTCTAAATATCTTTTTGAAAATTTCGTAAGTGCGTTGAATTCGGGTTCGTGTTATATTTGGGCTAATACGCTATAGTGTTTCGTAAAACAGTTAATACATCAAGTCAACTTTTTTAATCAAATATAAATTAGAAGGACATTGATGCACATCGAATTAGATTGTTCATGAACAAATATAAATTCTCGTAATATTTTCTATGCACTTTATTGTATAATTAATTTTTGTTTATAAATAAAAAGTTTCTCTGGAAAATTCATTTTTACAAATAATGCCACCACCGTTGGGTTTTATTCCCGATGGTGACATTGTTTAGGAATATTTTATTCTAATCTAGCATTGTAACAATAACAGCTAACTATAGCTATATCGTTCTACATTTTAATCTTGTCTTACGAGCTATACCGTATTTAATATATTATGTGATGGCATTTTGAGCCTTTTACGAAAATTACTGTAAGAATTTTTTTCTGTGCTCAAAAACTAGCGTTATACATTTCAGGTTATTGACGTTCTACAACTTAAGTCAATAGCGTCTATTAATAAATTTTAACATTTCACATGTAATACATACAATTATTTAAATGGTGGCTTTCTACTTATTTTCTGGGGAAAAAAAAACTCTTCTGACAAGGGAAGCCAATTTAGACTAATTTCCACCTAATTTTTTTTATTGAAGTCGTGGTGTCTCCTTTTGTAAGTTAAGTTGGACATAAACTAGTTTATTATTACAGCAGAGTACTGCGTTTGCAATGCACATGGCTTATACAGGCGATTGATATAGTGATATATTTTATTACTCTTAAAGATTTTTACTGTTCTTTGCAATAGCTTTGATGTTTGCTCTGTAATTTTTCAAAAGTACGCTACTTTTGTAATTTTTTTTAAATAACAACAATAAATTTGTCACGTTGTCATATAAAAATAAATATTACATTGAATTTGCGCAAGAGAAACAAGTTATGAGAATAATAACAGATCCGAAAAATACGTCACTGTTTGTGAAAAACTATGAGAATAATAACAGAATTGTATTACACGATAATTAAAATAAATATACACGTACTCACTGTACCTATATTTTATTTAAGTCATCGAGTGCCTCACGCTTTTGGTTACTTTTTAGTGCGTTGTAATATAAGCGTGTTTTTTATTTATATACCTATGTACTAATTTACTATCTATACATTCTCTTTCTCTAATTTTTTATCATTATATGATCATATTAAACAACTAGAGACATGTTTCTCCACCGTCAACACCGTCACTTCTAGTGCAATTTTTATTTCTTTTTGAAGTGAAAACTTCTTTAGCGGCGTTGTACACTTTTTTTGTAATGGGTAAAAAATGTTAAACTCGCGTCAGATCGAAAATTCGTAAGACCTGATCGAAAATGCGTAAGACAAAATTCGTAAGACGAAAACTTTTTTGTTTTTTTGCTTAGCTATTTTAAAATAAATACAAAATGTAATCACATAGGTATTTTAATGGAGTAAGCAATTGTCTTTCAAATGCAAGAAACAGTTTTTTGATTTAATGAATATATTTTGACAAAATCAAATGTTTGTAAAAACGATTCTCACTAGTAGTGGATTTCTGAGTAACGCTAAGTATATATACGAGTTGTTAAGGCACGTCTACCGTACTTGCTTCGGCAGTACATATACTAAAATTGGAACGATACAGAGAAGATTCAAGTTTTCACTTCTGCCCGCACTCCCGGAGTGCAACCCTTCTTTTTTTTAACTTATGATTTAAATATTAATTATTATAGCATATAATATGTCAAACGTTTGAACAAATTCAAGGTGGTATAATATTATAAATTGCGTGAAATTGGTCAATAAAATTGTGAATCATTCTATACATATATACATACATACATTCACACATAACCTATGATTCTGCTCCTTTTCACTTGACTGCAGAGCCGTCTCTTGGGCGTTTCTAAAACTACTCCACTGGCGCTATGTAAAGCTTTTGTCACACCACTCCGTCTGCAGTCACGCATAAAAATAGCGTGTAATAATTTCTTTTACGGGCGAATTGACAATGGTAGGACTTCTCTATTCTCCTATATAAAGATCGGGACCAATTCTATTAACCATTTTTGATATCGAACGGAAAAAATAATAATCATATAACTTATTTTTTGACACCGTAATAGCTATAAATAAAATGGCCGTATTTGATTTAAGTATAAGAAAATTATTTTAAGAATTTTCGAGTTATATCAAAATTCGAATTTTCGTAATGTACCCTAAAATAGCAAAAATCTAAATCGTTCGCATATTTATCCAAAAAAAATATATCCGCTTTGGTTTAGAAGTTATGAACTGAATATAATTTTCAGGGAATTTTCGGAAGCTTTTAATGGATACAACTTCTCCCTGAAGATGTACAGACGTTTGCTTGTACTCAATGAATAAAAAAATACTTTATAAAAACAGTTAACTGAATCCTTTTTTATGACATTAAAACACTCCATAAAAAATATGGTGAAATAACGAAAGATAGAAGTTTAGAAATCATTGGACTTCAGTATGACGTTTGAGGCTGAATTTTAAAATGTTTTATTTGAAGGTTCATAAATACAACGAGCTCTTCAAATAAGAGAGCTACATCGACATTTTTGTTTCTGAAAAACTCGTACAAAAATTTAAATTCGTCCAGATTTTGAATACCTCACTGTAGATGCAATAAATAATTATTATCTGTAATTGACTGATTGTGATAGGTGCTTAATGTATCAACACATTCCTTGACTAAGTTCTGTAAACCTTTAGCTACTCGTTAGACGTTATGCGTTCTGTTGAAACAGTTATTATCGGCCCTTCGTATAGTTCGTCCCAAACTCCCAACCGCTTGACGAGTTACCACTTGCCCTGTCTGGTGCCCCTAACCCCATCGACCCTTTATTTTATAGGCCTATGGTCTAAAAGAGTGGACTCCCTAAGCCTTATATCTTCCACTTCTTCTCCGTCTTCTTCTTTTCTTTCTTTCAACTGTTCCAGAACCAATTGTAATACATCTCGTAAACGACATTCGATGACTACAAAACGGGAAAAGTTTTGGTACTTCTCTTCTAATTTACCTTATTACTATTTTGTTTATATTTATTTTTCACCTAAAATGTCCTATCTAAATTAAGGAACACGCACTAGTATACATAAAAACGTACGTAATGTTTTGATTTTTTTTTAATTTATCCTGTTGCTATTTTCTTTTGGCTTTCTAACCGATCATAAATTGAACTCCAATATTATTGTATTAAAATATAGGTTTTCAGGAAATTTGTTTTTTTTAAATATTACCTGCTTTGCAATATTTTTGCGAATTCTTAACTACAAAAATTATTACCACCACCAATATTAGATAAATTACTCAGTTTAACATAGGCTTTTCGAAAATTAATTTATAATTGTTGTTGCGATGTTTAGTTTGATTTTAATTTATTTACTATTCAATTATGGTAACATTGTTACCTCATTGAAGGAAACATGGAGTTTACGAAAATCTTTGTATTGCGTTTCAAACTGTATCTTCTATACAAAAATTTCCGAAATGCTGGCCGCAGTTTTTTTTATAGAAGATAGTCTTAAATTATATAATGCATGTCGCAGACCCCATGTTACCAATGGTTAACCAACGTGGTGTGCAAAACGGTTATCAAAGACACTGTAAATAGATGATACGAATTGGCATTATGCCCATCGTATTATTTTTGGCGTATTTGTAGCTGTATTATGCACAAATTGTTCGTTGATTGACACAGTTCTCAATTGACTTCTTGTTTACAGCAAACAGTTTTACATATTATTTCAGTTGAAATTGCATTCTTGTGCACGACAAAAACACATAGTACATCAAATGCTAGGGAAGACGATGTATACCCAAGTAGACTCGGAAATACTACTTTTGAAGAAGCGAGCTCTTTTAATTACAAAACTATAACTAGAATTTTCTGACGTCCTTTCGAAGTCTCGGAAACCTTACATCAAACTAAAATATCAAGGAGCTTGTGGTAGAAAATTATAGTACGCGCCACGGATCTAAAAAGGTTCGGAAGCTAGTCACAAACAGCGTCGCAAAGGCACATTTTAGAGCCGTTGATACTCCCACCACCTCCCAGCTACCTTCACGGAACGTGTGCTCGTCGGTGATTGGCCGTGATCGCTCGTTGCCTTTGTCACTTGTCGCTTTCCTGCTTTAAAGTACAGTCGAGTACGCTATTGTCAAGTTGTTATTGCTATTATAGTTTCGTTGAGTTGCGAGTTTGTAGTTTTTCAACAAAATGTACAAGCGCAAGCCCGTAGTCGCATCTAACTTCCGAGCCTTTTAGATTCGTGGCGCGTACTAACAAAGAACTACATTAAAACTAAATTGATAAGCCAAAAACCGTTTTCATTAAATCTTATCGTTTTTGTTCCGACCCTGTTCTGGAACTAATGGCAACTCAACATTCATAAGAGATATTTTTCATAGACGATTTGCTTCAGATGTGTTTGTGACGTATTCAGTGTTCAGTAACGAATTTGTCGATTGCTCGCTGTTGAACATTGGTTGAACACAAACGTTCAGCGTTCTGCAGTTTATTTGCACCGCTTCCAACAAACGCGCGAGCGATCGCTGACTGGATATCTCCGCGTTCCAATTTTGCCGTCACGTTCGACCGTCTTCAGTTCTACTTCTTGAATCTAATGTCTGTGATCGTAGCCAACACTAGCGAATCGTCTACCCTACGCATGTATCTATGTACAGAATATTGTTTTTATAAAACGCAAACAGGAATAGTGGTTCGTTATTTCTTCATGGACGCAATGGAAAATGAATTCTTTGGATTCCTTTTAACAAAATAAACAACAATAATCAATATAAATAATAAAGAATAGTTACTTCTTACCACAACAGTTCTATTAGTGGATGTACATTTCGGGAGCTATATGCTCTCATCTTCAGCAAATACTAACTATATGATTATTAAAGCGAAAATAATCCGGATTGGAAACCCAAATTCTGATAAAATTGGGTCATTCATTTGACCGTAATTGCAAATCCAACAGACGGAGAAACAAACAAATAAACAATCAAACCCTCGATCTTCTAAGAATCTAAGTATATCTTACTTTAATGTTTCTAATATCTGGTGACTATATTTTATATCTAAGGCTATATTCAAATGTAGTCAATGTTCATTATCACTAACATCACCCAATTTCAAATTGTGAAAACAGTACCCTAGATTCAATATTTGTGAGAATTTTAAAAACACTTTATCTTTTTTATTTCATAAATTGGGTTGCGTAATTTCTAGGTTTAGAAAGTTTCCTTGTGAAAATAAATTTATTTGTTTAACTTAGATTTCAGAACTGCGCTGACTTTTGGATCGGACAGTCATGTTGTTCGGATATCACCTTAACTCAGGGATATTTCGTGCTGCCGTTTCGAGCCAGCTTTGTTATTTAAAGTTGAAAATTGTTCCTGTTTAAAACGGACTTTAGATCACACACTGTAGTTACGTTCAGTTAAGGTTAGATATGGAATCAAGTCGAATTGTTTTATTCTTTACCTCGATATATCTGACCTGTGCAGTTTGGATATTTGCCAAGAGAAAATTTATGAACGATCTGAAATTAATATGACCTAGAATACGTAGTTAGTTGTGAAGGTACTACCATCGTTTTTAAAGATAATAATTAAGTCTCGATGAGAAGAAAATCATGCTTCCTGAGTCCACTTGCTAACTTCCTTTTCGTTGTGTTCCTGCGTTTACGTGTTCAGGCTTAATTTAATTTTATTCAAAATATGTACGCGTTTATAATGTCAGATTGTACTTTGAAAAGCGCGTTTCATTTTTCAAGCTTCGTTTACACTTTACAAGACTTTTAACGTTTTGAAGTCGTTTGATATATTTGTTCCAGAAATGTCAGTGCGAAAAAATATTTATTTTTTTTATCGATTTCATAAATTTTTCAAATCACTCCCTACGTATAGTACCCGCCACGAATCTAAAAGGCTCGGAAGTTAGATGCGAATGCAGGCATGCGCTTGTACAGTCTGTTGAAAAATTACAAACTCCCAACTCTACAAAACTAACATAGCAATAACAACTTGACAATAGCGTATTCGACTGTACTTTAAAGCAGGAAAGTGACAAAGGCAACGAGCGATCACGGCCAATCACCGACGAGCGCGCGTTCCGTGCAGGTAGTTGGGAGGTGGTGGGAGTATCAACGGCTCTAAAATGTGCCTTTGCGACGCTGTTTGTGACTAACTTCCTAACCTTTTAGATCCGTGGCGCGTACTATAACAAAAGTGGACGTTTCTTGTCTTTGAACAGAAGACACACTTAAGTGTTTAGGGCAATCGCCCTAAACACTTAAGTGTGTCTTCTGTTCAATCGCCCTAAACACTTAAGTGTGTCTCACGTGACCAGATACTGTTTCCTTAAGGTTTTTCATACAATCCTAAACTATATTGTAAAAAAATCATCTAAATCGGTTTAATTAGTTTGCGAGATAATTACTGCCGTATACATACAGACTGTAGCTTGGGGCTGTCATACGTTCTGGTACACCTGGAGGACATGTTCCGGTTTGCAGAGCAGTGTCCCGGTGAACCAATCAAATTGTCCCGGTTTGTTAATTGACTAATAATAACTTTACTGTTCCTATATGCGCACTTAGCTAGTTAGACTAGTTAATATGAACAATTTGTGATTTGGATTGATAAAACTAATCATAAAATAATTACATTTTCACTTCTTTTTATCTTGTTAGTGTGCTGGTTGGTATCGAAATGCTTATGGTTGGGTTAGTCTCACCTAAATTTTCATTTTTGTTTACTGTAAAATATATTGTAAATTATAGACGATCGACAGTAGAAGTCATAAAAGGAATTATAAATAAAATATAACAACGCCATCACAAGAAAATGTGTAGTAAAATAATTTTTTTATATCTGTTTGGGGTAGATTTTGCAGTTTTCAAACTGGCAGTGATACAGAATTAAGTTTCTTAAACAACTTTTCATCGACATTTCATTTAAAAAAAAATAGGTTTTGTCATTATTCAATATAATCAACTATTAGATACTAAACTATTTATGATTCGGAGCTATTTTTGTGATTTCTGAATTTATCTCTGAAAGAATAGAATATAATATAAATATTAACAATTTGAATAAAATATTGACAATAAATATATGCGATATTTACTCTATATTACGATAATACAAACAGAATGATTCTACTTATAAATATACAGTGTTTCCAATAAAACGAAGTACATAATATACTACAGGAAAAGTATTAGAACGTATAAAATTTCATTGCAATCAATTTAACCATAAATAATGTAAATTTACATTTATACATGACTTGCTACGTTTTTTTCATTAGGATGTAGAATATTTTTTCTAGTTCAGGTATAACATGATTCATTCAAATTTGAAAATAATATTTATTTGTTTTTTGTAGATAAAATAAGAATAAATTATATAAGTAGTTCCCGTCTACAATTTACATATAGTTGATTAATGATTACGTCAGTGGCGGATCCACGGGGGGGGGGGTTCGGGTTCACCCCCCCCCCCCTTCCAGAGAATCAAAAATCCCAAATTAAAATCTTACTGCGCAATAAAAAAAACGCTTTTCATGTTTTTCATGAATTCTCCGCAAAAGGAGTAAAACATTTTCAAGACCCCCCCCTTGCCGTAATCGTGGATCCGCCACTGGATTACGTAAATAACATCTAATGTATAAAAATGAATGTTCGCTCGTCTGTCTGTTTGTCTGTTCGGGACCTATGCGTTCCTATACCGTTCATCCGATTATGATGAAACTTTGGTGAATTCTTTTGTGCGCGCCTGCAAAGGTTTCTGCCAAAAAAAAAAATTAAAATTCAAAGTGTATAAGCAGAGTATATTAAACTGGTACTGGAATATGGTGGAGTCGCAGGCTCCACTACTGTTGTCGCTGCCGAGCAGGGCGCAGCCCCGTAGAGGCAAGTCTACTGTTATCGTTGCCGTGTTTCACCTCAATCACGTGCAAAGACGCGGGTAGCGGCTAGTGTTAAATAATAAGTGTTTAGTTTCACATTTTATCGATTCAGGGAGAAAATAAATTGAAGGGCAGAATAAAAGATTAGTATAAGTATTTCCGAAGTAGTAATTTTTTCGATTAGAATTCTTTGACTATAAAATTTCAGTTTTAGATGCTTTTCAAGTTATGCATATTTAATCAAATTATTTTAGTCTTTTTGGAACAGACTATATATTATGTACATACGAGTAGGTACCTATAGCCTACAGCAATCGTTAAAACGTAAATCAATACGGCATACGCTATTATCTTTTACTTCGTCAGTTCCAAAATTGACCTCATAATTTATTTATAACTGACAAAGAACAGAATATGTTTGACGTATTTATTTGATTGACACACACAACTTTTACGTAAATTTTAGAATAATTGCAGAAATCTGGATGCTCACAGTTTTTTTTTATAGAGAATTGTGCATGTTTTTTTTTAAGTAACCTACATTCAGTTGGAAATTTAAATTAAATATTAGAGTCAAAAGTGAAAATTAAATTAAAAATTTCAAACAAATCCCGACATATTATGAATCATTCAGAATGTCATGGAAATTTGTAAAACTCCATAAAAAAACAAATTACAGACAGACTGTGCTTATCATTATTATCTGCAAAGCAAGAGCAATATAATATAATGTTCAAAATGTTTCTCTGAAGTTTTAAAGAATATTTACTGAAAAATAAAGTTAGTGACATTTAAATAAAATAAATTCAACATATAAAATTACTCTGAACGTTTGCCGACATCCGAAACAAAATAAAAGCATGAAGTCAATGATGTTATTTTATAGACATAAAGTGTGTTATTTAGACTGAAAGTTTAGCTTGAGCAATGTAAAGAACTCGTGTGGGCGGTACTTAAATGTTTAGAATGGTCCCGATTTGCGTGTCACTGCGTTTTTATGGATTTCGCTGGTAATTATGGGCTGCTATGGTAGCGTTTCAATGTTAACAACGGCTGTGTTTTGATATACAGGGTAACTAAAATATTCAAATTTCTGCTTTCCTGATTTTTTTTAGAGTAAAAATCAATGGATCACAGTGAAATTATTTGCATGTTAGGTTAGTTGGTTAGAACAAAAATAATCGGGTATAGTTCCGATTACCAGGCAACTTCGATCGGGATGAAACTTTGGGCACTTGTTGACATTGGTGAGATCCGAAAACCCCCCAAGGGATTTTTGACACAAATTTCCCATAACATTTTTAAAAGGACTTAAAGTTTTTACTGTTTTAAGTCATTTATTTTAAACGCTATTGTTATTAGTTTTAGAGCGTCTATAATCTCTCTTTCTCTCTCTCTCCCCAATATAGTTTGCAAGTTGATAATAATTTATTCTCAAATATTCCCGACTTTTATTTCAAAGAGTAAAGTTAATGTACAATTTCAGCGCGTCAGTTGATTTTGTATTTTAGTATTTAATAGTATACACAATATTTTGACAAGATAACGCTTGGCACATTTTTCACTGATCGAAGCATATCGTAGCCGCTTATTTTATTATACATGACAGATTATAGGAGTGACAAACTTATTTTAAAGGGGTCTATTATGTATTGTGGCGTTTAAAATAAACAATAAAGATAAACGCCTCGTAGATCATAAGAAAAATAGAAAGGAAAAAAACGCAATTTTAAAAACATTTTTAAATTTGTTTCAGTATAATAAAATAAAATATCAGTAGAAAAAAACCTTTTTAAAGACAAGTTTTTATTGAAATGCACTAAAAAAGAAAAAAATGATAAAGGTTCATAAATTATTATAAAAGCGTTGTTGTAAACTCTGTGATAGTTTATTAATCACAATAATATAATATAATTTATAACCTAAATTATTTTTGCTTTTTAGTACATTTCAATAAAAGCTTGCCTTTAAAAAGTTTTTTTTGCTATAGTTTTATTTTGTTCCTATAAGTTTTTCAAAATGTATACTATTACTATAATTTCGAATGATATACTAATACGGACAGACAGACATTAAAAAATTCTAGAAACGCGTTCTCTCACGTAATATTCGACTTTTAAAAGAACAGGGACGACATTTATGCTGTTACTAGAGTTATCAATCATAAAACTATGGTAACAACATCGGCACCCTCGTGAAGTGTTTGTGCTTTTCGAAGATGGGCCTTTCAAAACCAAATAAATCTCTGTTCCAGAGATAATTCCTTTTTACCGGCCCCTTCAATACAAGAATATCTACAGCCTAAACTTGTTTTCAAATATAATTAAAAAATGGCTCTTACAAAGGAATGATATTAACGATCTTTTTTATGTAGTTGCATAATATTCGGCTAGGAAAAAAAATGCGTTTGTAACGGTGCATCCAACACAGGCTTTCCCATGGATGTATGGATGTACCTATAGCTCCCATACAGTAATTTATGTTTCGTTTAATTTTATTTTTATTGAAAATATGTACATCAGTTTTGTATACGGTTGTATGTTACGGGAACAAATATATTTCTATTCTATTCTATTAATATCATACAAAATACAAAAAAGCCCCCTCGAGATAGCGAAATAATAGAAAGAGATAGGTCGTAGCGTTTTGGGACCAAAAACATATTGGTTTGCCATTCCTGATTTACTGTATATAACAGCTAATGATAGATGACTGAATATTTTTCATAAACAAAGCGGCTCGGCTAAGACGAACAGATTTTCAAAGTAGTGCATTTATTTATTATATATAAAAGTAAATAAGGAGAGAATTTGTACACTGTGTCCGAAAATAGTCCGAATTCAATTTTAAAAATTATCATTACGGTTCAGTATGGATAATGCTTTGGAAATTGAAATAATATTTTGCTTAAAAATAAAATTGATAACAGTAAGCCGCCTAAATATTACAGGTCATTATAACAGAATGGTTCGAATAGAGGCAAACCAATGAATCAATGTAAAGCACACCTATCCCATGCATAAAAACTATGCCGTTTAATACGTTGAGATTTAAATGTTATAAAAAAACTTGAAACATGAACTAAAAAAAACCATGATGAAAACTAAAATATTTCAATTTTTAGCTAAAAACGAACGTTCATACGTTTTATAACAATAAGTCTAATGAAAAAATTAATATAAATTTTAATTTCGGAATTTATAAAAAAATATTAAAAGTATGCACTGAAAAATTTCGAAACTGACAGTTGAGAACCTATTAATTTATTGTTTATTGATATTTTGTAAACATTAACTACAGTTTTCCAGTTATGGAACCACAGTGGAAATTCGTTATATTATTCTTGCGTTTATTCTGGGACACACTGTAAAGATATAGTACGTGTTACATGTACCTATATATTACTTGGCGCCATGTGTTTCTTTAAAAATTTGAAATTGATTTTATTAAAATAATAAAATAATAGTATCTCATATACATTAAAATGCATTTCCTACAAAACGTTTTTTAATACGATATTTTAAGCCCCCAGTTATTAAACCGAAAATATCTTATGTATATTATTAAAAATACGTGGATAAGGAAAACTGAATATAATTTATTCCAATTATTTTTAATTACAATTCAATTATACCTTGTTATTTTTATCGCTTTTTTATTCTTTTAATCGTTTTCAAATTTATAATTATTAAATTCAATATTCATTAATAAAATATGAATCCCGGTATATCCACCACATGGTGACCCGTTCTCCCCCCATATAAACCGACTTACATTATTAATGACGTAAAGAAATTAAACGAACTGGCCATTTCGAGACCAATGAATTAAAATTTTAGAGACGATTTAATTAAAATTTTTAAGCACTAATGAAAGCTCTAAGATCTTAGGATCGATTGAACTAATGCAATTACAATAGTTTAATGGTAAACTAGATATGTACAGTGTACATGTATAAGCTTTTCGATTTTATACGAGTATTATACCTTGTTATTTTTATTGTGTTTTTATTCCTTTAACCGTTTTCAAACTTATTATTATTAAATTCAATATTCATTAATAAAATATGAATCCCGGTATATCCACCACACAGTGACCCGTTCTTCCACCATATAAATTGGATTACATTATTAATGACGTAAAGAAATTTTGAACGAACGGGCTATTTCGGGACCAATGAATTAAATTTTTAGGGACGATTTAGTTAACATTTTTTGGCACTAATAAAAGCTCTAAGATTTTACGATCGCTTGAACTAATGTAAGTTACAATAGTTTAATAGTAAACTAGATCTGTATATTATATGTACAGTAATAAGTTTCTCGATTTTTGTTTACCAGATGTAGACGCGAATGACCTAAACTATCGGGCGTCTATAAAATACAATCAATCAATTCGTTCGAGAAAAATCAACACCGATTAAAAATAGAAATAAATATTTAAAAAAAAAACACTACAATTTAAAAAAACTCAGGTCGCAGTACCAAACCCTGACGACAAAATATAGTGTATTTGCTAATACAGGCAGTGTCGCTTTATGTGAATTTAATATTGTTTTTAAATAAAATAAAAAAACTTAACCCCTTAATGCATTCCTGAATATAATATTTTTTTTTTCTTTATGACCCATGCTGTATTAATTCGTTTGTGTAGAATTTAACTGAGCTCCCTAGCATGGCTGTTGGTTTTTTCAACACTGAAGACTGTGTACATATATTGGCGCCTAATAATTATATACACGGTCAATATTTTCTATTCTTATCGTTACTTACATCAAATATATAAATTATTACACTCACTACTACGTTTTTATTTAGTTTCTTATTTCTCGTAGCTTATTATGTTTGTAATTATGAATGATTGAAGTATACATACCTAGACTTGACCTCGAAATCTGAAAAAAATGAAAATACAAAATATAGTTCCGTCAATTCATGAATATTTTCAAAAAATAAAATTTCAAAATAAGTTAAAGGATTATTGACCACCTTCTACTTTCAATAGCCCTTTAAAACTTTCTGAAATTTCAATTAAAGCAACTGCACTGTGCAGTGTTTTTATTTTGTTTCGGACTGTACCTTTCTCGAAAAGTCATCACAGAAAAAACGTTACGAACAAAATTTGTTTCTTAAAATTTGCCTTAAAAACGCTCACTAATAAAAAAAATTAATAACTACATATTTTCCTCCCCGCTTCGAAATTATACAACTTTTGTCGCAAACAGTTTTTCAACTGAGATAAAATCGTTTTTGTAATTCGGTCAATAGTGTCAATAGTGTATTAAAAAAACCCGACTACTGAAAAGTATGAAAGAAGAAAATATTTTCATCTGAGGATAGCCGTGGTCATATGCCACATACCCTAGTATAGTGAGCGATCATAAGCTCTAGGGCAAAGTGCATCACGCTATAAGGGCCTCATATATATATGAGATGGTATACGACCACGGCTATGAGAATATTTTCTTTCTTGTTTCATACTTTTCAGTAGTCGGATTTTAGTTTTTGAACTTATTTTTAATTTAATTTTTTTTACCTATTTTTTGTTTTCAATTGTTTCCCTTCTGGGACTAAAATTCAAAAATAAATGTAGCCTATGCTACCCGGGCCATAATAACGAATCTATTGACATCTTATTTATCAAAATCGGATGAATAGTTTAGGCGCAACGGTGGAACATCTGTAAATACAAGCATACAGACCACTAAACTCATAACCCTTTCTTTTGGCTTCGCCGCAGTCGGGTAAAAAGTAATAGCTTTGCAGATCACTGTAAGGGAAATATATTAATTTGTTTGACATATTTTATACAGTAAATATGCGAGCGTGAACCTGTATGAATACATGTGCGTGTGTTATTGGCTATATAAGTAAAAAACGATTTAGTTAATCTGATAATTAGATCCTAAATCCAACCCTGTTATTGCTGTGTTGTGTCGGCTGCCATGAAACTACCCTTAACAGTCAACCAAGGGGTTAATAAGAAATGATCGTGCCACTTTTGTATCAATGAATGGGATCTACTTCTTATGTATATGTGTTGTTGAGGTTCCCCATTGCGGACTGAAGAACACGTTTGCTTGTCTGGGACTTTGAACAACCACATAGCTTTCCCGTTCGAATCACTGGAAAATAATGGGATCCTTTACTGACTGCTCAAACCATGATGTCATAAAAGTAGACCACAATAAAGAAAATAATGTCATTTAATTGTCTCTTCGAAGAGAAAGATTGTACATGTAGATATTTTATATCACATTTAATGATCAGCTGGTATATGTGAATCTTAGAACATAATTTTTAGTTAAATTTTAATAGTTTCATTGTGAATATAAGATTAGCGGTAGAGTATCCTACTAAATACTGTACTAAAATGTACCGGGGTACTTGTGTCGCACAGAGCGTTGAGAGAATACCTATTAGTATGCTTTGGTATTGTACTCTTGGTTATAATACAGGGGAACGTTCATGGTTAGATAAAGTACCTAATACCATAATACTCAGTAATGACATCGCAAAAACGAAGAGCTTGGCGACCTGTCAGTCGAGTATGTGCAGAGACATAGCATTATTAAAGTGTACCATTTTAAAATAGTCACTTTTTTAAGATGTTTTACAACCTTCAAAAAATATTAAATCTGATTTAAATAAACTCTAGTACAAGCCGTAGTTTCTCTTAAAATAATAAAATGAAAATAAACATCAGTGCATCAACCTTTTATGGTACAAATAAAGCTGTGGGAACTAAATGACTATGATTAAGAAGTATCCAAGGTGTTACGGTTTCGTCATTCTTATTTTGAACGTACCTGTAGACCTTTAACATTTGTATTCTACTTGTGTGTTTGTTTGTATAGTGCAGTTGATACGTTGTATGGTGTGTACTGTACGTATACGACGCGGCGCGGTGCGGTGCGGAGCGGCACGGTACAGTACGGTTTATATGCGTGAGGCATTATAAACAGGCGTGCCAGCTATGGCAGGGCCGTTTTAACTGCTTTTTAGGCGCGAATAGCGTAAGCTAAAGCGCCTATATGTTTCAAATACGTTTAGGTTTATTGATCTTTTAAAAGACTTGTTGAAACAAATACAGTTTTGTTCTACGTAAAAGATGCTTCTTTATCAATATTTAAGAGGACTCAAGTCACCTTCCCGCCGCCTCAATTTTTATTATATCTAAAATACAAACTCGATTAAGATATTTCCCAGCTCTGATCGAAAAAATATTTAAATCTTTGATTAACGTCTGATTAGAACTCTTCAATAAATAAATTGGTCGATAATTTTATTTATCGAAAAAATATTTGTTTGGGAGCTGACGCGTAAAAAAATCATGTCGTCCCAACCTTCTGCCGCTTGGTACATAAGCTATTTAAGTAATTTAGAGCATTTTGTCTTATATGATATACAGATGAAATCTGGACCCAATTAAAGATAAGGGGGTAAAAAATTTCAATGATACATAGTAAAAAAGTAGTTAAAATTAAAAAAAAAATGCTGCCGCTTCATTATGCCCAATGACTGGGAAATACCAGCGGCAGACATTTTTGACCCCAAGCCACTTCTAAGAAAGTGGATTTATGATCCTAAATCTAGTTTCTGTCGAGATTACATCAATGCGATTTAATTACAAATGAATTACAAATCCTTTACAGAAAACCGCATCTGAATGGATCAAACCGTTTTCCAGATAAATGGTGACATTCGAGTGCACAAACAAACTAACACACTAACAAACAAACAATCTCTCAAGCTAAACGCATATACCTGCTCCGTTCCGTCGTGGGTAAATAGCTATTACCAGAAACTGAGATATCAAATTTGTAAAAAAGTCGTCTTGTATCAATATCACTTCATTATCATTGAAGAAACAATTATTACATTTCGATGTGCCCCCATCGAAATTCTACGCCTATGAGAATATGCCTAGAGCCTAGTGCACAACTGGTCCTAAAAATCTGCACGCAACACGCAAACCCTAAACAAAGTCATGACATTCACATACAAACACAAGTACATATAGTTATATACAGGATGTCTCATTCAAAAATACATTCGTTAGAAATAAAAAATATTACTATTATGAAACATTTCCACAAAAACTCACACATTAATAATAATTAATAAGAATTGTGGACAAAAAGTTAGATTTATTAGTGTACGACGTTTCGTAACTATTGTTTTGAATTTTCATATTGTACTTGAAAAAGTCTAAATCTATAGACGAAACGTCGTACACTAATAAATCTAACTTTTTGTCCACACTTCTGCAAATTTTCTTATTAATTATTATCTCGATGGACACGATATCTAATATAAATAATAAAAATACCTAATCATAATAATTTCCAGCTTCATACCCAGTCTACCGGCCAGCAGAACTCCAAGCAGTATTTCTAGCCTCGTGTGCAGCGGCCTTAATACTTTCTGTAGAAATGTCATCTGAAGGTTAAATCAGTGCTGCGTAAACTTTTTAGGCACCCGTCCATCCAGAGTTACTTCAATATTGACACCTAGTTTGAAATTTGAATATTCGCTCAAAGTCTCCTTTGAACAAAGAAACAATTTGCTTTTACAAAAATAAGGATTTTGATTTCATAGTGCGCTACTGCAATGCATAAATTGAAGGTTCACTGTATGAGTAGACATCGATCGCACCGAAATTTCTATGGCCGCGTGTGTATTACGCATAACACACGCACGTAGCTGCGTACGTGCGTGTGTGAGTATATAAGAGAAACGTGCGTGCGGTATACTTTTGTAAGCGGACTGTGGAAATATCAGAAAACACGTACCCTTTCCTATTTAAGGGGTTACATATCATACCTGCAGAGTAACGTGAAAAGTGTATTTAAAAAAATATATATATTTTAACGGTAAGTTAACGAGAAATATGAAAAAAATGTTGTACGACGATTGTGCGATTAAATTGCGAAAGATCGCACACTTTCACTGAAACTGATGCACGAACGCGCGACTGCCACAGGTTCACGCTACTCCGTACCATGTATTCCGTTGAGGCGACATTTTTCACGCGCAGGCGCGCGGATGCGAAGATAACGCATTGAACGCCGTAATTTCCATGCTGCTACTAAATCACGCGATTTTTCGATACAAAAAGTAAAACGTGTGAGCTGGCCTTAAAGTTAATAATATGTTTTATTTCAAATATACACAGGATTCTTCTGATGATGCCATTTTTTTGTCGGTCAGGCTTTATTTCAGTAGGTACTCAAATCTTTGTTATTATTTTTTCAATATTTGATAATGAAAAACTTAAAGCGATTTTTTTCAAAAACCAATTAGAAAATAAATATTAATTAATTTTTATATTTTTTAGATCAGTTCTGAAGAAGGTCCAAATTCGGACCAAAACGTTAATGTATTAATTTTTATATTTTTTGTTAATATAGGTATTTGTCTGAAAAATTGGTCGATAATTTTATTTATTTATTTCAGTACAGTTCGAACCTATTCGGCAAATGGGCTAAGATAAGGTTCTCGTCAAAACCGACATTAAGACGATTCAAGCCGGAAGTAAAAGCTGGGCAGTTATAAATTTGTTTTAATAAACGTCTGTATAATTTTTAATAAAGTGGATTTTCTGTTTTCCATACAAATCGCAAAAAAATTTAAATGTAATATTGTACCATAATTAATTTAGCCCTTTTGATCTTATAAATAGCTTTTTGCATATATTTGGAAGAGGGTACATATTAATGAATTGGAAGTTTAAAATATTCATTTTTTCGGATGAAAATTTGCTGTTGATGTGATGTATACCTATTAATTTAAATTTATTAATCAATTTTTTCATTACATAAAAAGCTGGGTTAATATAAAATATTAAGTGAAAGTAAATAAGCGCTTCCTCAAAATTTCGCATTGTCAAGAGCGGATCACCGCATCGGCACAAGGGACGGGACAGAAACCAAAAAGAAAACTACAAACATTTTTTATTTTTAAATTATATATATGTTACGGTCTATATCCGAATTCGGTCAACGACCTAAATAAATGCGTAAAACTAGTTTTGACCAACGAATATTTACCAAACCATAAATCTTACATGCAAACGGGTATTGAGTATTATAAAATGAGTTTTGCGCATTTTCAGTTGGACAAAACTAGTTTTGTCTATTTCTGAACGGACAATACTAGTTCTGCTTGTTTCATTCAATCAACGTCCGAACCCGAATAAAAGTATAAGGGTTATATTCTTGTTTATCTTTTTAATTATTCTCCTGAATGTTATAATTAATATAATGGTGGGATATTCAGTGTAATAACTAAGTAAAAATGCAAGGTGAATTCGAGTCTCAACTAGTTTGGCTATTGGAGGCTTCTAAAACATAATTTTATGACGAAACATAATTACCTTACTACATTAAGTGAGGTTAAGAAAGCAAATTTGTTGAAAGCTGAATTAAAACCTCTGTCTGCTAAACAATACAGAAGAATAAATCACTTTGATATAATAAGTATCATTGATGTGGAAAAGTTAATTAAAAAACGCAAAGAAGATTCCGATGCCATACTAGTACTGTCCGTTCAAAAATCGACAGAACTAGTTTTGTCCAATTGAAAATGCGCAAAACTAGTATTGCTCATTTTATAACAGTCAATACCCGTTTAAATATAAGTTTACGGGTTTGTGCAAAATTCGTTGATCAAAACTAGTTTTGCGCATTTATTTCAGTCATTGACCGAATTCGGGTATAGACCGTAACATATATGTATACAATTATACATATAATTAGCAAAATAAAAATTTTGAGTGTGATCTTTCGATACTTAAGTTTTTAATAGATTCAACTATGATGGCAACTAAGCAGGAAATTACTGTAATGGCACATTAATGCGATAGCAGACAACAATGGATATTGTATTTTTAGGTGTCCAGAAGAAGAACTAATTTTATTTAAAATATATAAGCTAAATTCAGTACATAAAAATTAAAAACCTTACCATGTAAAACACCCTTTAAGAATGATACTAAAACAGTCTTAAAATTCCAGTATGTGTTGAAACTTTCGACTGTGAATACGGAGCTACTACCTCAAACATAAAGGTAGATATTTATAAATATTTTAATCAATATTGACAGGGACACTTAAAAAGTGAAAAGCATGCTTGAAGTATAGCTTATTTATACTGCAACCAAAGAGTCGATACAAAAACGTATAGTGTGATTTATCATTAACGGTCCTCAAGGCCAGACTATTATTATTGTCTATTTTTGAATAAAATTAAGAGCCCAAAGTAAAACTATGTACCTCTGTTTTTTGAAATATTAAATTTTGAAAAATGTAAATCATTCACTCTGCAGTATTATATATACATTAGGGAGAGTATTAAGTACGTGAAGTGTTTTTTTTCTAAATTTGGATTCTTCCTCCCTTTTGATGATGCAAGATGCGTGGTGGGACCCCCTTTCTCCGTCACGTGAGATTTACCGTATAATTTTTAAATGTTATATCTGTTTTAATTATGTATCGTATATTCTCTGTATTAAAAAGTTGACGTAAGATTTTCATTGCCGCCCTTTCCTTTTAAAAGAGATTTTGCTGGAGCTCCCCCAATTATTGGACGCCCTGGACGACACATTTGATGGCTCTCTAACCGCTTAGCCCAGTGCGGCAAAAATAAGAAGAAGCCCGGAAATGGAAAAGATAAACGTGGTTTGGGAGAGGAATTGGGAAGGGTAAGATAGGATTGATGAGACAAATGTGATGACGAGGGGCACTAAAAATTTTGATGGTATATCATTTATAAGTACACCATGTCAAAAATAATTAGCTATTTCGTTGCACCCGTTCAGGACGTGTGTATCAGATATATCCACATTTACATTTTTAAAACTTAATATCGCATAATATAAGGTCCATGGTATCGAATAGTATTTTTATTTTGTGGTCTAGTACAATGGTCGGCAACTAACGGCTCTTTTAATGTAAAGTTGTGGGTCTCCAGTTCCATACGCAAAAAATAATTAATTTATAATATAAACCCTTAAAAATCGACCAATCGATCCATGATTGAGTAAGTACCATGTCTATCTCTCAGCCATTTCCACTCGAGTCTCACCTGCACCGCCTCCGTCGCGACGTGTCGTCCTCGGATATATATATTATACCTATATAAGCAAATACTGTAATACTTAAATGAAAACGTTTAGTGGCTCTTTAAAAACTGGGAAATTTTGTAAATTGTAACTTTTGGCTCTTCCGTCTCAAAAGGTTGCCGATGGCTAGTCCAGTACGACCAAAAATAAAAATTAAGATTATTCGAACAATCACCGGTTATCCCTGACCTAGCACTTAATTGCTCCCTTCGTTTCTTTAGCTATAATGATGTGGTAAAGATAGCCACAGGGGGCAAACTTTCTTGGAAAGGAATACCACAAACTTTTTGTCCCAGCTATTTACAATGTAAGAACGTACACTATGGATAAGTATTTTAGTACAGCGTTCTCTTGTTAAGGTCAAACGGGCCTTACTTTCTGAATACCCTTTGTACGTAATCGCGACACATCCTCAGTCCTTACTAGTGACTACGAACCCAACATCCTATGTTCCCACTTCCCTTGCGACGTGCTACTGCTATTTACAACTCAGTGTTTATAAGCTTTAGCGCTTAAAGCCTTTCAACGATGAACAATTCTGTAGATACAAGGTAAAGTGACTTACGACGAATCTTTTATTTTGTATAACTTTACATATATAGAGTATACAACAGGATTGAGAACATAGAAAATGTAAGGAGTGCAACAAAGGTGGGGGGACGTTCCACTCGACGCCTGCAACGCTTACAACGACCGTTGTGTCGTTCCACAATAACGACCGCGGTCGCTTTGGTCGCGGCAAAAACGTCATGCATGACGTTACGGGCGGCGCGTTCATACAGCTCACGAAATCCACGTTTGTTTGTGGGTTGGCGCGGTCGGTCATTAACTATTTTCCCGCGCATTTTAATATAGATGGTAGCAGAATAGGTATGTTACATTTTAGAATATTAAAATGGATGAATATGTAACTAATTTTTGAACTGATTATGTCTATGGATAATCTATCTATCATAACATGATTATTCTAGTTGTTGTTATAAAACATTATGATCTTAATTAGATACAAAATATTTTGATTTTTGACGCAATAGTGGTAGAGTGAGAGATGAAGCCAGGCATGTCATCAATAATATGCTAGTGAACGCCTGCTTGCCCGCAGACATTCGACATATCTATTTATAGAAAACACTCGACGCACATGGATCTCCGAAACAGTCAATAACAAGCTATAGAAGACGGGCGCAATGCATCCACGTTACTATGACGCGGTGGCTTCATCTTTCTCCACGCGTACTCTAACCATGTTTGCTGTTGATCATAAGTCGTTCAAGTGAAGTTTTTGTTCGTCACGTTTGTCAGCTAGTGGGACGGCAGAATGTGGGGTTGTGAGCGCCAAGTAGAACGCATCCAAGGAAAATAGAAACAAACAAAAAGAGAATGACTCGAAATTATTAAAACGATGAACAAAAAAGAACTATTTCTAGATTGCTAGTATCAAATATTATCGAGTATTTTTTGTATAATTATAAATTAAGCTAACAATCTTTTTTATGGAGTTTTTAGGACGTAACACTAGTAATTGATACAATCCAATAAAAAAACTAAATTACAAAATATGCAAAAATTTAAAAAAAAACGGTAACCAGATGAATAAAAGCATTAATAATATTAAGTTCGCAACTGTACATAAACCAATTTGCCTTGTGACTACCGATTTGACGAACTGTCGACGACGAACCACCTTTTTTTTACAGTTGACGTCCACCTAATTGTATCCTTTGTGTTAGCTTTTAACTTTATTGTTATTTAGCTTTTATGCTAAGTTCAAAATGTTCATGCACTCTTATTGTGCTTTTGGAAATACCGAGAAAAAAAAGCATTTTAAAGTGTTTTGAATAATATACTCATTTAGTAACTAGCTATATATATAATATTATCCCAGTGTATAATATGTATTTGTTTTCTTTTTTGATGATCATTTAAAGGATTTAGTGGTGCTTTTTTCTGTATTTAGAATTAAAAAGAAGTTACACTAAAAAGTGTTTAGGGTCCGTAGAAATGCATACAAAATCTAGCATAATATATTATGTCTTTGCATTCATTACAAGATACAATCTATATATTATATAAAAATCTCTTGTCACAGTGTTCGTTATCAAACTCCTCCGAAACTGCTTGACCGATTTTTATGAATTTTTTTGTGTATACTTGGTAGGTTTGAGAACAGATCGTAGGCTATTTTTTATACCCCTAGGTGATAAGGGTGGCTCTCTTCAGATTTTTTTAATTATTTGGACAATTTTTTTAAAATGTTTTTATGATTTGCCATTAAAATTAGAATCCTAAATTTCACCGTTCTATCACCAACCCCTATTTTTTAATAGCGATATTAGTATTTTTACTTTTATCCACAGATGCGCAATAGGGTTGCAAGATGGCAATATACCTAACGGTAATTTTTTTTTGTTGGATAGCCCATTTATCGAGGAAGGCTATAGGCTATATAATATCACGCTACGACCAATAAGAGCGGAGCATCAATGAAAAATGTTGAAAAATATAACTGAAAATGTGTCCGTCCGACAAAAACTTTTGAACCGCGTAACTCCGATCATCATGAAACATTAATCTTGGTAAACTAAGATGAACGCGCGTACTCATGTCCCTCCACCCCATTTGTTCTTTTGCAAGTATTAAATATAGAAATAAAAAAATACATCATTTGGTTAATTGAAAAAAAAAGGATCTCAAAAATGTGTTCTTTTTCAATTTTTTGAAAAAAGAAATAATTTTTTTTTACAAAAATAAAACTAAATCAGATATATTTTTTTAAATTAGTCATGCTTGTGGAAAAACAGGTTGAAATCATTATAGACAATGCTCTATCTTTCTTGGTATGAAAGCTAAGCTGTTTTAATTTTCTCAAAAATGGTTTGATATCTGACAGATCGAGTTTTTGAACGTATCGACCATTGTATATTATAGACGCTCAACAACTCAGCTTATTACTTCAGTCAGCGTTGGTGAGAACCAATTTGATTTTCTTTCAAACGCGATTCAATTTATTACACGTCTGGAAGCAAATAAGTCCTGTCAGAAAAGAAGGAAATACCTAAGTATAAGTAAGTAAGTCAGTAAATCGGCCATGGGTTTGAGCTTGTTCGATTTATGTAGAGCATTCAAATCACACATCGAGTTAAAGAATTGCTAACTGCGGTCGCGCGCATACTATGGAAATTCAAGCGGCCGAGTCACGACAAGGTATACTTTTAAAACACAATGGATCGCTGCTCAAAGGGGTTTAGACGTGTGTTATCGTGCTCGATCATATTTACTTTCTCTCTTGCACACACGTTTGCCAACTCACTCGCACTTAAATATATCCGCACTCTTTGTTGTCTGAATCAGCCAATAAAACATTGACCGAAAAATAATGGATTCAAAAGAGCAATTTTGTAATCGCTTAACAATCTAAATTAAAACATATTTGAAATATTAATGTTTGCAAAAGTGCTTAGAATGGAAATTCATAAAAAACCATTGAACTGAAATTGAAGGAGTAGCGTCAGTTTGTTGAAACGGAACGTTTAGAAGTTTTATATATGTTCGTAGGCTCCTAAAACGTGTTCTGCGCATAAATAATGATGCATGGCTTTCTGTTCTTATGAAGTGACATTATAATCGTGTAATATTTGAACTCGCATTATGAAAGGTCAGTAGCACGATAACCAACGGTGTAGGCTCGACGGGTGGATTTGGTATATTCTTCAACTATAATGTATAAATTTTAGTTTTACAGAACAAAAATCATTTCATAAAAATTCAAGTACAGTCTAATCTATTATGTAAACTGCAATGTTTGCGTTTATGGCTGTGAATGTGAGAATGCAGAAAAATCTACCTATATATACAGGGTGTATTATGCCGCTATGTATAAGGCGTGTCCATGGCTCGTTTATTAAAAGCTCCAGTTCTAAGGTTATAACCTGAGAACCGATGTATCTTAAATTATTAATGAAAAATAAAAAAAAAAAATGAATTGGTATAGGTTCAAATAACCCTAACTATTGGTGACCTTAGATAGAAACCACATGGGCATTTATAGCAACTTCGTTTGCACCCCAACTTCATTCCCATAGGAGTTGAATTTTGAAAAAAAGTAGCCCATGTTCTTCCCCAGGCTTCAAACTATCTCCATATTAAATTTCATCACAATCGGCCCAGCGGTTTGGCCGTGAAAGCCTAACAAACAGACAGAGCTACTTTCGCATTTATAATATTAATAGCTCTAGCAATTTTAATCTGAAGAAGTTTATTGCGAAAAAAAATGCTTCTGAAAATATGGTAATAATACTAAATCTAAAAGGTTCGGAAGTTACTCACAAACAGCGTCGCAAAGGCACATTTTAGAGCCGTTGATACTCCCACCACCTCCCAGCTACCTGAACGGAACATGCGCTCGTCGGTGATTGGCCGTGATCGCTCGTTGCCTTTGTCACTTGTCGCTTTCCTGCTTTAAAGTACAGTCGAATACGCTATTGTCAAGTTGTTATTTATTTTTGTTGAGTTGCGAGTTTGTAGTTTTTCAAAAGACTGTACAAGCGCAAGCTCGCATTCGCATCTAACTTCCGAGCCTTTTAGATTCGTGGCGCGTATTATACCTTAAATTTGTAACAAAAGAAATCATTGAAGCTGCATGAACAAAAATTGATTGACTGCTTCCATTTTCTGTAGGGTGAATATTTAAATTTTCAATAATAACCAGAACCAGAAAAATTGTGATGCTTCAGAAAATGGACGCAGCTTTATGCAAATGTCAGATAGAATGAATGTTCGAATAACGGTGGGTCTTACATTAAAAATTTCGTTGGATTCACAACGATCTATTTACATATTCTATAAAAATAACTAAATCGAAAACACTTAGATTGCTCTAGATTATTCTAAAAAAAACGTTTCCTTAAAATGTTCTGAAGAACTAATATTTACAAGAAATCAATATTATTTCCTTACGTAGGCAAAATAAAATGAACATTCTGTATGTTTATAATAGAACGGATTTTTTTCTCGGTAAGTTGTCGCCACTCGCCGGTAATATTGTGTGCACACAAACACTGTATAAAAGCAAAAGTTCTGAACATAGGGTAGCGCCGAACAAAGCTAAGTAAGGGTTGGACAAATGCATAAAACAGACTACTTGACATAGGCAATTTTTATTTTTATAAGCTAAACTAGCGCCCCGGTCCGGCTGCGCCCAGATTTGTGGATTACCTATTAAACATTGACATTATTATGAGGTATCGGACTTTTTTTATAGAATTATAGCGGACTCGGTAAAACAATGATACACAAATAACTAAACGTATGCGTTGTTTTTATGTTGTATTGTTTGTCTATGAAACACGTCATGTGAGGTGGAATTAATTGTATAGCTATCTGATTTGTTTTTGAACTAATAGTTTTGAGCAAATTTCTAACAGATATCGCTATTTGGTACTAAATCAGGAGACCTAGCTTTCTATGCCAGTTGTTGTTTCGAAATGAACCGTTTTTTGGCGCACGCGAGATGGCGCTGCTATCACTACCTGGGAAAACTTCGGTTCTTTCCACCTGTGTGCATTACCCAGTAGCTGACGCCATATTGTTTCATGCGACACATATTATTATTATATTAATTATTTAATGACAATTGAGAATTTACTGCGCAGCAGGCTAGAAAAATTGTGGGTCAGAAAAAAGACACAGGGAGTAATATTTGTCTTCTTTACACCATTTAATAATCAGGGCTGAATTAAATGTTTTAAAATTAATAGCATAGTGCCCGCGGTGAGAGTTGAAGCCAGGCACGTCATCAATAAGATGCTAGTAAACGCCTGCTTGCCCGCAGACAGTGGCGTGTGGAATAAATTCGACATATCCATTTATAGCGGTAGAACAAAAATAAACACTCGACGCACATGGATTTCCGAAACAGCCAATAGCAAGCTAGAAGGTGAGCGCAATGCGTCACTATGACGCGGTGGCTTCATCTTTCGCCGCAGCTATTCTACCGATTAAAATGAATCAGAAAAAAACAACTATGTCGAATATAGAGATGACGTTCTTTTTAAAAAATTTCAGTGGCTGTTCATCGCAAAACAATTCAATAATTTAGATGTTACTGAAATACGGCACAATATTTTAGTAAAAAGTTGTCCTCAGCCCACCTCTGTCGGAAATAGAGGCGATTTATTACATATATTGGCTGCCCTGCGTTATTTAACATACTGAAGTCATATTATACATAGTTAAAAATCGTAGATATACGTGCTAGATTTTACATAATAAGTGTCGCCAACCCGAAGTTTTAATATACAAAATGTTTCAAAACAATAGTAAATTTTATTGACCAAAGCGAGAAATAATAATTATAAATTATGTTATTGAAAATGCTTCTTCAGTGGAATTAATTTTCCATTTTTTATGTAATTCTAATAAAACCAGAACGGTCCGATAGCTTTCTAGAAAAATAGATGGCCGTTCACGAATTTTAGACTTGTGCTGAGACGGAATGCAATGTCAGAAAATTTGATTTGATAAAGATAACCTAAAGAAAAAAATTAACCGATAACCAAAGAGGGTAGAATATAGCTGCCAGTGAAGTTTTCAGTTAATTCCGCGACACAATTCGGTGATACATAATTTCACTAGGTAACTGCGCTAAAAGAATTTTTTTGGGGTATGTAAGTAAAGACGTTTACACATCAGAAAATACACTCAATAATTTTGAAATATCCTGTATAACTACTCATATCGACCTTTATAAAAGAGGAAAAACTGCACGCGCATTTTAATAATACATAGTCAGTAATACATATTATACATACCAACTGTGCTGTGTTTATAGTTACATATAACTGAATGTTATGACTGTAAAATGACTGATTGACTCACTGGATCATCGAATTAAATGCTGTCGGAGAAAGGTTATCTGTGTTTTTTTAATTTAATACTGCTGTTTATTTTTTCCACCGTTTAATTTTAATACATTTAAAAAACATGCGTTTTTAATCGTATCAACTAAATGCGTGGTGGGAGTGACGGGTCAAGGTGGAAGAGAAGTTTTATTTGAAAACAAAACGCAAAGAAATACGTCGCACTAGTTTGGTGTTAATAAGCGTTTCATGAAATGTCTAGATACTTAATGGAATTACCAGTTACATTGAATATTATTTCATGAGCTACCTAAGCATTTAAAAAACAGATGCATCAAATGACTGACATGATATAAGGTGGAAAATTTGTTTGTGTGTGCCGAAATTATAACCCACTTCCAAATAAGGAGAAAATTTGAAATTTGTACATAATGCCCTAAGAGTCCCAGACTTAAAAAAAATTGGTTGTCTGTAAAGTCGGTTTACGGACGATAGTTTTACGTGATAACGTATTCCGTAATACATAACCTAAACCTCCCAAAATTTGGTTTCAATCCGCTTATCCTTGGTGTCGGAATGATAAGAAATGTCAAAAGTGACGTTTGCAACTTACAAAGTATTATGTTCTAATAATAATTAGTTATTCCAATACTTAACTTAGAAGGCGTTGCATTTCACAAAATACTAATGTCAAAAAATTGAATTAAACATTAGAAATGCAGCTGTTTTCATGTTAAGACAAGACATACGTTTGCTTCTAATTTCCATGTACGGCAAACAAAGACAACCGACCGCGTCGCGCCATGCATTACACAACATTGCATTTATACAGCTATTTTTCTATATAAATTTGTATAAAATATTTTTCTATATAAATTTGTATAAAAAAACTGTTTAGGCAAATTCTGTTATACGAAATCTATGTAAAATGTTCTCCTCTTTCGTTTAAGACTGGTTTCAAACCGATCTGATTTAAATTGAGCGAGAAATTAGCAAAAAGCACGCACAGGGTCAGGCGGAACGTTACGCGTTAGGAACGTTAGGAACGTTAGGAACGTTACGTTACACTTTTTCGAACATGCAGCCGGTGTTTTATCAATTTATAAGATTGGTGATTCATCAATTTATAAGACGTTATCACGTCAAAAACAAAACAAATTCTTAAAACCAAAAGCAATTAGTTAGGAGTCAAAAAAATGTCCTTTAACGATAGGTGTATATCAGGCCTGGGAAAATGGCGGCCCGCAGTAGAATTTTGTCCGGCCTGCGAAGCATTTTATAAAATGATTATTAAGAGCGAAAATTGTTTGCCAACATAATTTGGCGCATAAACAATTTTTAGAAAAATAGTAAATAGCAAGGGCCACAACAGACGAAAAAAGACGTTTTTGTTACGGAAATGAACGAACCTTTTTTTTTGCTCTCCAAATTTTTGGCCCATGGTCAAATTTTCATCAGCAATGTGGCCCGAAAATTGAAAGATTTGCCCACCCCTGGTGTATATATTCGTTTGTCTATCCAGACACAATTTTTAGTTCAGATTTATTTTTTTTTGTATTTTGAGGTCTGTGTTAGTTATATATGGATTTTGACTCCAATAAATTTGTATACTTGGATCCTGGTGCAACTTAGCACAAAGCAAAAATAATATTATATATATTTTTAACGGAAAAAAATTTACTCTGTGGTTTTTAAATTAGTGGGACAATTAGGCAACTGAAAATAGTTTTTGGAGGTTGAAAAAGAACAAAGGTATAGTTAGTCGATATAAACTGAATCTGCATATATGTTTATAAAATAGCAAAATAGTTTACAGGCGATTCTAAATTAAGGTTGTACAACAACGTATAAGTTACATGTTAGCTCGTAAAACGTGAAATTCTCGTCTAAAATGTTCTAGATGTTTTCTACGCGTGTCTATACACGTACCTAGCTAAATTAATAGAGAAAATGTATCTAAAAATATTTAATAATTGTGTTTCACAATAGTGAGTACCGTTTTATAGATATAATATGTTTAGAATATACATTTATTTTTAATTCGTTCAGTCATCAACTTTATTGAATTTTTTTAGACTGTGATCCGCCTTCTCGAAACTGCGTTTCCACGCAAGGGCTTAAATATAAAATAAAACTGAAAATAATACGAATACCTGAAAAATTTAGAAATACTTTTTGAAAAGGGAATTAATATCTTCCTTGACACCGTCCTTCGCGCGTATTCTTATGTGATATTAATAAAACTTAAAAAAACATTGATTTTGATTTGCTTTACCCCCTCCCCCAGAAAAAAATATATCTACGCCCTTGTTTCCACGAATGTGAACTCCGCAGATCAGGTACCTATAGAATTCTCAAAAAAACAATCACAAACAACATTACAGACAGGCATTTCATTTAGATGTGTATTGATTTATACAGCCATTAAAATTAATATTGTACCGAATTTTGAGTCAAATATTCAAGGCAGTTAAAAAAACAGTTCACATGCTTTTAAAATGGAGCAAAATTGTGTTCCAACCCATTGTTATTTCACTGGTTACAAGCTAAAATACATACATTCCCTACTATACTAACACAGTATCCAGTACTTACAAAATACACAAAGCACAACTATACGTGGTACAAACGTACAGGGTTGCAATTAGATAAAAATTATTTTTATTTACCAAAGGTTAATCTGTGTACAACTTATAGATTATAGAACACGAATCGCTCTTTGCAACTCGACACGTCAGTCTATTTTAAAAATAGGTCGTCACGTCACGATTGACTTATAATCTAGGATGACGTGCAGATCCGATGATCAATCCTACATTAAAATTTTTGAACATCTGTCGCAGCGAAAGCTTCGTCAATCGTCTCGAAAAATATCACTCGATAAGGTGATACGAAGTATTCATTAATCTCTAATACAGGATGACGTGTTGAGTTGGCAAAAAACGCTTCGTCTGTGATTGTCTTTATTTGTGACACTGATCCAACTCGCAGCAGCCAGATTACGGCCATGCTTTTGTACATACGTCTGGGATAAATAATATAAACGTTGCATATTACCCTGTTGCGATCCGTGTTTCCATTGTCCTCTGTTCCGTTTTGTCAAATACTAATACCAAATGAAAACTCCCAATCACAAAGCAAAATTGGGTAGGTCGATTTTTTTGTACATTTTTTTAAGTACGGTAGAATCGCGATTTTGATATTTTGGTAAAATCATTATTTATTAGATACAACTACTTTTGATGTGAAACATCTAATAGTGCGTTTGGTTGGGAGTAAAACCGTGCAATTGGGGCGACATTTTTCTCTTCGCATTTGATGGTATATATAGTAAATAAGGTTACTTAAAGAGCTGCTATATAGAAAGCGATGATTGTAATATATATATATCTATATATATAAAAGTCTTGACCGATTTTTATAAATTTTTTTGTGTACACTTGGTAGGTCTAAGAATAGGTAGTAGGCTATTTTTTATAGCCCTAGGTGATAAGAGTGGCCCTCTCCAGATTTTTTTTATGATTTGCTATATATTAAAAATAATTATAACCCTAATTTTTCACCGCTCTATCACCAACCCCTGCTTGCAATATACATCTCTTTACATATATATTTATTCGACACTAGATGACACATACATGTAAATATTTTCATCAGAAATGGAGGTTTGAGTTTAAAATAAGTAACAAAGCAGGGAACTGCCGAAAACTGCAAAAAATTTGGACACAACATTCCTCTCCGTAAACTAAAATGAATGTGCGTATTCATGTCCCTCCCTTCTCCATTCGTTCTTTTGCACCCGTGTGAAACCGGGCGGGACCGCTAGTATATACATAACTTTCAGTTAGATATATTGTTTTATAAATAAAGCAATTACTGTACAGAATAAAAGTTTCAAATATTTTGCATACATTAAAATAGAAAAACAGATAACGAAAGAATGCGTTATGGCGTAATCGTTTAGAGCGTTCACACTTAGTATTTGATGCCTATTATAATTTTGGACGGGATACTTGAAAATACAAACTGTACATTTTTCAACTATTTGCATAACATTCGCATATTTCTCACAAATTAGCATAAAATTTACAATATGGTCCCATTTCGGCGGTACGGACACTTTGAGGCGTCGATATGATCATTGACTCAAAGAATAGTCTAATATAAGTAAAGGCCGCTGCACATGAGGCTGATTTTGCCGCTAGATTCCTTGTTAGATTTGGCTGCTAGGTTTCAAGCGTGCTGTGGCGCTGACTTTTATGTATTCACTTCACACAATGCATGTATTGAAGCTGCCTTTGTAGATGGGTTTAGTGAGAGGCGCAATCGCATTTCGAATGTTAACAAACTGAACAGAACACACTATGACGCCATGTTTGTTCGTTGACGTTTGCCCACGTGACAAGATACTAGTTTCAATGTAACATTATATATATCACTATATTTATGTATACAGTGCTAGTGGCTAAGCGCCGATGCACATTTTGTTTGTTAATAAAAAAAAAAACAAAGATACTAGTTCCTGATTGGTTCTTGCTCAAAACAAATAGATAAGCTGGCATTTTGAAATCCATTTTGTAACTTCGCACGCGCGCACGCACTAACGTCATTTCCATTCTTGTAGCCAGAGCGCTAGCCAATAAAAATCCCAGGAGTGATTCTAGCGGCAAAACCAGTCTCGTGTGCTGCGGCTTTACTGTTCTTTCTCTTAAAATACTTTAAAATAATAAATAGCGTTCTCAAAGAAAGATAGATTAACCAGTCATCTTATTTCATCTGGTTCAAGCACTAGTTAATATTTTCAATACATTGTTGGAATAGGGAATATGAAGTCTATTCTATAAGTCAATGGATTATGCCATGGCAGCCAGCTCTGTGCGATGTCAGTTAGGTTGGCTACAATGACGATATTCACTCCACCAAATGTTTCATAATTTAGATATACCTACTTAGTCCAGTAGAAATTGGTCTCATATTACCATTTGAGGGTAGAGGCCCTAAAACCGATGAAAAAAACGGAAACAGTTTCACACAAAAGTTGCAGAACATACATTTATTCATATAAAAACGTCTATAAAGTTTTCTCTATTTTTTGATAGTTCGGCCGTGATAGGTGGAGAGTTCAAGGGTTGATGAGGAATATTCAAGTACAAATGTACATTTGTACTTGAAAAAATCTAAATTTATAGACGAAACATCGTACACTAATTAATAAATAACTTTTTGTCCACATTCCTGCGATTTTTATTAATAATATTTATTTACATTCATTTATGTCTGCTTGCAAATTAAATAAATTTTAACGAAGATTATTTTCCTTCGTTGTCTAAACAAAATTTGAATATTTTAAATTTTTTATTTCTTTGACATTTGAATGGAAAATTTCATAGATTTCTACAACTAAATTTCAGTCATTACTCAATGCAAGTGGTTATAAATGTTGTGTAATTTCGGACCGAGCTTTTTCAAACTCATGTCAGTCGTTTGATGTAAAATTATTATCAATAGAGTTGGCCGACTATCTTTCTAAGTGAACTACCGCCACAGTTAATTAGTGGTACGTGCAGTTTTATTCTGCGACAAAAGTATAGTAATATGTACGCATATGGCAAGTACCCTTATCTGTTATGAAGATCCTTAACGTATGCATACTTACTGCCTGCATAAAGACAGAAGTTCTCAACATTTTTATAGTCGCCGTTGCGTGGAATTAACGTCAAAAATATGTAAAAGCCGCTGCACATGAGGCTAGAAGCACTGCATTAGAACAGGGGCTATTTTTTTTGCTAACTAGGTCCGCTGCTAGGTATGAGCAAGAACCAATCAGGAAGCAGTATCTTGTCACGTGGGCGACTTGAATAAACGCCCACAAACAAACACTATGCTATAGTGTGTGTTCTGTTCAGAGACAATAAACATGCACTTTTGTTACCATTATATCACTGCGCGCGCAACGAATCTACCTGCAGAGCAAGGTTATAAAGACGTCTCGTGTGAAGCGAGCACATAATAGCAATTAAGAAAACCAGCGTTACGAAACTAGTAATTAAATCTAGCAAAAGAACCTAGCGGCAAATTTATCCTCGTGTGCTACGGACTTAACAATGCATTTTAAAAAACACTAATAATAATAATGTTCAACAAAATGAACGATGACATATATATAAATAAGTTTTAAAATAATAACGTGTAACGATGAAGTATAAACAAATTGTATTTAAATTATTTAAACACCAAACAAAAACATGGTGATGACGTAATATTAATGACTTTTTTGTCAATCAAATAAAATTCATCAGAGATAAACAATCATAACTAAAAGCTTTATTATATACTAGCTGTTAGCCGAATTAATGTCAGCTTTGATAGGAACCTGATCTCTCCCGTTTCTATTTTATATTACAAGCTTTTATTTAATGTCACCTGTCCCGGTGTCTGTCTGTCTGAAATCAAATCTTGCAAATTAAATTTGACTCACTTCCCGTTATCCGATTGGGTTGAAATTTTACATACGTATATAGTTCCGATGACAATACAATATTATAATAACTAACTTACCGTTCCGGCTTCCACCCGGTTGCAAATCGCACTTTTAACTACTTCCCGTTATCCGACGGAGTTGAAATTTTGCATACGTATGTAGTTCCGATAATAATACAAGCAAAAAGCGTGCAAAAATTTAATACCGACATCTAATGCATATTTCATACTTCATACTAGCATTATGTTCGAAAATCAGTTAAATTTATTTTTATTTCTCGTGAAATCAGTGGCGTAACAATAAGGTGGCAGGACGGGTAAAATGCCACGGATTCCCGGCCCCAAAAAGGCCGAGAGCACAAGCGAATCCTAACATTTATTATTACAATATTTAGTAAAATGTTCAACGGGCTTCAAAGGTTCAAAGGGTATAGTTACGGCACTGCGTGAAATTAAAAATTATGAAATAAATGTTTTTTACATTTATTGTGTGTATGCCATACCGGCCAATATCTACTAATAAATTGTTGACGATTAATGCATTTTATTATTAAACAGCGTTATCCTCAGCTACTGTTCGGAGGAGAATCATCTCGCAAAAGACCTTTACCGCGGGTTGTCAACCTCTGCCCTATACCGTGCTTCGAAGTGCTAGCGTAACAAAACCCACGCCATCATGAAATATTAATAGACATAATGTAGATAGAAGGACAGTGTCTGTCAAAGATTTAGAAACTTAACAGCTCTACTACCTTGATTATAAATGACAATAGAGACCTGTGTCAAGTTAAGGGATATAATTTCTTTTTATCTTATTTTGTATTCTGCGCTAACTAGTGATAAGTCAAACTGCTACTTTACAAACACAAAGTGACTCGCGATTGCTACTTTCCAATATCAGTGTTTATGGCGTCATTCGTATAAGAAACTGGCTGTTCCCCACGGTGATGAAACACAGTAGCGACAAAAGTAGAGAAGCTTTCGGCTATATGTCTATACTAATATATAGAGCTGAAGAGTTTGTTTACAATATATATCTTATATCTAATATATAAAATTCTCGTGTCACAGTTTTCGTTGCCATACTCCTCCGAAACGGCTTGACCGATTTTGATGAAATTTTTTGTGCTTATCCGGTATCTATGAGAATCGGCCAACATCTATTTTTCATCCCCCTAAATGTTAGGGGTAGTCCACCCCTAAATTTTTTTTCTTCCTTCCCCATTCGTTCTTTTGCACCCGGGTGAAACCGGGCGGGACCGCTAGTTTACATATAATACGGTATGCTTGTCTGATTTCTGTATATATAGTAACGGAGTACAAAATCCACATACTGTGAGAGTTGTTTTTTAATGAATTATACAGACGTTAGCTCAATATATTCAAATAAATAAAATCGTAACTTAGTCTGTAATTGAACAGTTTTAAAGATTCCTAGAGCGAATTTTCAGTTTTCATCACTTTTTTTCTGTTTATATTTTTTTTGTACCTATCTTCTATCTATATCTACTAATATATAAAGCTGAAGAGTTTGTTTGGTTGAACGCCACAATTAAATTCTAACTTACATGAGTAGGGATTTTGCAACCGTCCTGTGTATTGTAATGCTGCATTAAATAATATTTAAATCGAAAATTTTCATATTTATATTATAAATGTTTTAATAAAATCTTCACTTTTGTTTTTTTGTCACTTTTAATATTTTATTTAGTAAAATTACGCAATTCCGCAAATTTCCATTATGTGTGACATAAACACTTTTTTTCACATTATTCCTTTCTGTATCTGCCATTTAAACTTTTTTCCTACATGAAATATTATATTTTCAGAGTTTTATACAAGCTAATGTCATTTTCATACCACTTTCCATATTGCTATTAATATTAACTTTGTTCTTAAAATCTCGTTTGCCGTATTATAGTGTACTGAACGTTTTGTTTTGATCAATTTGTTCATATTATTTTGCGATTACAGAGATAAATGGAAAGTAGAGTGTTTTTAGTTTATTTTCTTGGTAACCCGAAAAGTTATGACTGAACATACAATAAAAAAATGAAAGCCGTCACGGGACGCCGGGCAGAGGTGAAACATAGTGTGTATTATGGAGGGTAGAGGTAAGGAGGACTATCTTATATGGGAGATAATAATAATAATAATAATAATAAATTTATTTTTTCCCGGGACAAATACAATTTGCATATAGGAAATTGTCAAAGGATACAATCACATATTAAAAAAATCATTTATCGTGTAAGGACATGCATAAATTAGATAAGCTTTTAATTTTTTCTGAAATAAAGAATTCGTTACTATATCTGTTAAATCATTGGGAAGATGATTAAAAATTTTCGCACTACTGTAGAACGGGCCTTTCGTGTGAAGCGTCAGATTTGGCTTTGGTAGCAAGATGTCCTTTTTGTTTCTTGTTGGATATTTATGTTTATTGCTATTATATTTACTAATATTTTTACGAGCGTGCATTGCCGCATGAAATATATACAAAGCAGGTAGCGTAAGCATTTTATGGTTTACGAAAATGTTTCTGCACGACTCTCTGTTTTTGAGCTTGAAAATAATGCGCAAAGCTTTTTTCTGTAGTATAAAAACACGTTGTGCTTCAGTAGAGTTTCCCCATAGCAGGATGCCATAATTAATGTGAGTAAATATAAACGCATAATACAACGAAAGCACAGTATCCAACTTAACTATTCCCGACATACGACGTAACATGAATATAGATTTTGAGATTTTTGCACAGCAGAGTTCAATATGAGAGCACCAAGATAAGTGTTCATCAATTACCACACCAAAATAATTAAAAATGTCACAATTTTCGATGATTTCAGTATCGATAACAGCAGTCGGAAAAGTAGAAAGATGAGATTGTCTAGTTCGAAATAGCTGCGTTTTCGTTTTACCAGTGTTGAGTATTAGACCATTGATTGAGCACCAGTCAGCCACTGAATTGACAACAATATTAAGATTTATTTCAAGACTGATGACATCTTTTCCCGAGCACAGAAGCGTTGTGTCGTCCGCATACATAATTGTTTTATTAGTCAGATTGACAAATGTACTGAGATCATTCGCGTATATTAAAAACAAGATGGGCCCCAATATTGAACCTTGTGGCACGCCATTCAAAACAGGTACCCGAGTCGATAGAGAATCACCAATAACCACAGTTTGGTAACGTGCTTCTAAAAATGATTGAATCCAATTCAGACTTTTGCCGCGTATGCCGTAGGCTTCTAGCTTAGAGATGAGACGTTTGTGGATGACGAGATCAAATGCCTTGCTGAAATCTAAATAAGCTGCTGATACATTAGAACCATTGTTTAAGGCTGATGATACAAACTCTATTAAATCTGTCATGGCGGTTACTGTACTTCTGCCAGTGCGGAATCCATGTTGACAATCATCTAATATATTATGTTTCGATAGAAATGCCATGAGTCTTACACAATAAATGTTCTCAAAGATTTTTGAAAAAACTGATAAAATTGAAATTGGGCGGTAGTTGCAACAATCAGACGGATCACCTTTCTTGAAGTTGAAAGAGTGTCCATCTAAATGATGTAAATAACAGTTCAAAAATCGCGCGGAATGGCGCTAGCGCTCCATCCGAGTATAAAATGAATTTAGCAGTTGTTTACCCCCCATAGCAGTTATAAACGAATTGAATTGCGCTTAGTTGGAAAATTTAGTCTTTTTAATTATTAGAGTCGTTAATAACCACTGCAGTATATAAAATCTAAACTGTTTAGTTAGTCCAAAATAATTTAATAAATATAACCTAAAAACCTGCTGTGAGATAGTGTTGAGGAGTGATTTAATTTTTGTTAACATTTACCAATATTTTTTAGTCATTTTATAGTTTATTTTTATTCATATCAGTATAATCATTATTTAGTATGTTTAAAAATGACATTTAAATTCAAAATTACTTTTTTATATCATATTGTTTTTTATTTTTTGTTTTACTTTTGGAAAGTGCGTCATAAAAAAGCGGAAATTCTTCTTTCCTCGCTTACTTTTCTTTAATAATGTTTGCTCTCCATACGCTTGCTTTAAAATTTACCCTTTTGAAACACTTTTTCGTACACAGAGATGGTTCTCCTTAACCTCTACCCTCCATAGTGTGTATACAGGCGGTGAACGTGTCAAGTATACTATAGTCGGATAGAAAAGCACGCGCAGTACACAGCTCATACGGAGAAGCAACGATGTGTATAGTATACGCGCGAGGGAGTCGAGAGCGGGGTCGTAGAGAGAGCATGATGGCATAAGAGAGCGTCATGCCGTTTGGCATGGTTTTACTGCCAAGGCGCGCCAATAGATGTTTCAAATCAAAAATATATGCGTCGAACATATAACCTCCTCTTTTTTTGATGTCCGTTAATTAAATTAAGAGAGACAGCGACTGATGCACTTAGTTATTTCTACATTAACTATTCAATATCCAACCTGTCAAAAAACAGATTTTTAAAAAACGTACACATGGCATGGCATGGCATACATTTTTAATGTAACAAATATTTAGGATGCCATGTATTTTATGTAATACTGCTAATAATCTTAAGATTAAAGTACAATTATATTTTGTCTTCTCTCAAATAAAATAAGAAAATATAAATATATTTAGGATTTATAAAACATCAGTTGTAAAGTTGGACATACATAAGTTCATTTTATACCGAATCAGGTGACATAGTGCGTGTATGTGTATCTATTATGCCCGATGGTTCAAAAAAAAAACTATGTAAATGAGATAAATGCTAGCCTACCCACGGATTTTCTCATAATAATAGAGGTATTGATATAGAAAACTTATTTTTATTCGGATTAAACCAGATTAAAAACATCCTATTCTTCACGTTAGGGTATCAATTTATAATAAACCAAATTTTATCAAAATCAATCTTATCGTTCACTAGTACAGACACGTTCTCATCACAAAAAATTGCCGAAAATTCCGCAAGAAAACAAAAATTATTACAGACAAAGAGTTGATTGATTATTCGTAAATCATTGGCGCATGAGAGTCTTAAAATGAAATTAAACGATATCACACGACATCCATGAGCGTTGATGGGATTCGGATCCACGACGGCTTGTTCCAAAGACCAGCACTTGTTCAGTATTGCCTCCAAACAAGCACGGTTTTGTAATGCAACATTAACTTACAAAGTAGAAGGTTTTTCCGAGCGCAATTCGAAGACCACTGACCTGAATTGAACATGCTATTCAAAGTTAATGTTCCATTACAAAATTGTGTTTGTTTGGAGGCAATACTACATCTTACTGAATACGCAAACGGAAATACGCGACCAGGTAGTCTAAAACTGATGGCATGCCATTAGACTATCAAAAGTGAGGATTGTTTGATATGATGTTTTGAGCCAATCGGTATACGAGACTCATTTGTTAATTAATACAAATTAGTTTAATGGGTAAATTCATTGCGAATATGGATAATGAATACGATATCGTGTATATAATATGTATACCTACATATAACTCTAGCAATCATGACGGCGCGACATGTTAAGTAAACCGGAAAAATTAGAAATTAGCCAACATTATTGCCAACTCAATGAAAATGGATGTGCATCTGTCAGGAAATTTACTGCTTTTAACCAAATAAGATGTAAACAACTCAGGGACGTGTTTGAATTTTTATTCGCGTGAGAATTGCTCTCATCAAAACAAAAAAATTAGCTATATTACAAACGATTTTCCGAAATCCTGCAATTTTATGATTAAAATAATTATTAAAAAATAGAGAATAGTTACTTCTTACCACAACAAGTTTATTAGTGGATGTACATTTCGAGAGCTATGCTCTCATCTTCAGCAATACACTAAACTAGCTAGTTTAGTGTATTGCTGAAGATGAGAGCATAGCTCTCGAAATGTACATCCACTAATAAACTTGTTGTGGTAAGAAGTAACTATTCTCTATTTTTTATTAGATTCAAACCACAGTGCTCTTAATATTTTTGTTAAAATAATTATTATAATCTGCTTGTGGCATCTTGTATTTGTCTCGTTTACTAATTTTGGCAAAGTTATAGACGCAGTCCGCATTTCCTCTTTTTATCCATTTTCTTCTTCTTCGTCTCTTTCCTTGGTCTTTAGAGGCATAACAAAAACAAAACATCCCTTCGTCTGATGACAATGCGAATCCTGCTGGCATCGTAAATCGTCTCAAGGGAATGTTTTCTATAGAATCTAGATCATCTGCAAGGCATTGTATCGCCTAACTTATCGGTTTCTGTGTGACGGCTCCTTTAGAAACTAAGATAGACGTACATTAGAGTTCATTTTTGCAACTGATGCAACTATTCTATCTATATAATTAATGTTCAAATGAACAGTAGATGTTGTTAAATTTCTACCTAAAGCTGGGGTCAGATCTTCGAATATTCTGATTGGAATTTCTCGATCTAAGTAAACGTTTCCCGGTTGTGTTAGGAGCTGTACGTCTTACATTTTTAGAGTTTTCTTTTAAAATCAATATTTGTTTTGAACGACAAACTGAAATTGAATTCATAATGATTTGTCCGTGTTTTTATCGGTTCTGGAACTGCAGACTATTCGACGCTTGGGTCAGAGATTTTGATCCTGATTTTTTTCTAGAAAATACTTAAGAAAAGGAGATGATCCTGAAAATTTGAGCCCGATACGAACAAATCCGGCCGCTGGAGAATTTTTTAAAAATTTGAAAAAAAAAGTCAATTTTTTAGTCATTTTCAAAAATTTGTATCTCAGCTTCCATATTTCGTTTAAACGACATTTTTCTCTGTGAACCCTCTACTTTCAAAAAAATTGATTGTTTGTAAAGTCGGTTTACGGACGATAGTTTTATGTGATAACGTATTCCGTAATACATAACCTAAATTTTAGTAGCTGTCAAACTTGGGCCGAAGCATACTGCGCTCTCGCTTGCACGCACAGGGTCAAGCGGAACGTTACACTTTTTCGTGCGTGCAGCTGGTGTTTCATCAATTTATAAGACGTTATCACATCAAAAAAAAAATAGATCTTTGCTATAAACTAATATCCGGCTTAGCTGGGAGCTTTCAACTGAACCACTGTATTAGCAAAATTTTACCTGTTTTTAAAATGCTCTTAAATCTACAGTTTTAAAAGTATGATATTTTTCATGTAAGTTATTCTGTTGATACCTGCCTATTTTTCCTTAATTGCTTCGATTTCGTTATTATACGGCCATCCAAAGTCGGTCGATTTTTCAAAAGTAAGAAAGATTCTTTCAACACCGATATTAACGCGAGCGAATCCGCGGGTAAAGGCTAGTAAGTTGATATAATCCATGAGCTTACGTGTAATGTATATAGCACCCGGAAACAACTATTCAGCCGGATATCTTAGTGCAGAGAATCTCACGACCCCTTTCTACGAGTACTTAAACTTATCGATACAGAGTGTATATAAAATTAAGGCTCACAAATGCAGTCTGGAGTCCTAGATCCATATTTTAATGGATTTATCTGTTTCAAGTTTATTCAACAGAAGTATTTTTAAAATTTTAAAAGGACTTGCATAATGTACATCCATCGAAATAGCATTACAAAAATAAATTGTATTAAAATATTGGCTTTCATTATTTATTTGAAAAACGTTTTAAAAGTTCATTCATTATTTATAATTTACAATAATATTGTCATCGTACACGTTTTTAATTTCTCTAGTACAGTGGAGACCTGTTAGTCCGAACACCGTTAGCGTCAGCGGAGAGAAAATTTAAAAACATTTACCAATCCACAAAAAATTGTATTTTATTTTAGTACTGTAATATAAACATAAAATTTTGACATGGCATATTAAAACTACAGTTGTTCAGTTAATCCGAACAGAGATCGATCCCACATTAGTTCAAAATAGCGGGATGTCACTGGATTAATAAAATAAATATCTTGTTTTGAATCCCTGATAACTGGTAAAAGTCACGCCAAATCGTCAAAATATTTTAAGGTACTTTAATTATTAGTCCAAAGACTATAGTAATCGTGACAACATGATGTGACTGTACCGTCTGTGCTCGCAATTGAGCAATATATTGCACAACCTTCAATATCGCCTTCATACAGTACAATTTTTGCACAAACCAAAATATTGTACAATAATATTGACCGTTTAGGGGCCGCCGTCAAAATATTGTGCAACCGACATTGCACAATAATATTGAGTGTCTATGGGCCGCTTTATATAGCCACAGATATACAGTACAGAAAAGACTAGTTATCGCACTCACATTAATAAAATTAGAAAACTATTGTAATTAAGATATTGTGGAAAAATACTACTATATAAGTTCATTATTATTATCGCGTATAAAATAGCTTTTGAATTCAACTTGTTCGAGAAACTGCATTGAATTTCATAATATGTAAGTCGACTGTGAACCGAAGTTTAATTCAACTTATTATAGTTCGTAGCGTCATTAGTACGAGAGCAATATTTTTTGTAGTTATTTAGATTTGGTACATAGAATATCAAAGCTGAAGTTGTTATTAATAAAATGCACATTGCATAAACTAATTGGAAGCGCTGAAACGATTTATGAAATGATAAGAACTTTTCCTGGAGTGATATTTATATTTTATTTGCTATATTTACTAAATAGTCTATTTTTACATTTGCAAAAAGTTTTAATCCAAACTTTTTCCTTTAAAGTTTTTAATGTGCATTTCAGGAAAGCGATACCTTCTTACGTATTTAACAAGATTTAATTGTGATAGAGAAAGATTATATATTATAGATTCTGGTCTGCTAATATTATCAGTGTCAACATTTAATTGATATAAACGCAGGTAATCTAGAAAATGTTTTTAATCTAATAATGAAACGAGAAAGGCTTGAAACAGACGAGGGTCCAAAACGTCTCATGCAAAGCAATCTTCTACACTAGCGATATTGATACATGAACCGCCTTTGATAATGTCTACCGCAGTTGTAGACGAAACGTCAGGTAGAAATACCAATGGACCACGGCATACAAGCCCGGAAACCAAGAAGATTTGCATGAAATAACTGTCTGTAATTTAATAAATAAAATTATCAACCAATTTTTCAGACAAATATATTAACAAAAAATATAAAAATTAATACATTAACGTTTCGGTTATTATTTTTTCAATATTTGATAATTAAAAACTTAAAGCTAATTTTTTTCAAAAACCAATTAAAAACTAATTTTTATATTTTTTAGATCAGTTCTGAAGACGATCCAAATCCCGACCGGAAAATTAATGTATTAATTTTTATATTTTTTGTTAATTTGTCTGAAAAATTGGTTGATAATTTTATTTATTGAAGAGTCCTAATCAGACGTTAATCAAATATTTGTCTGTAATTAGTTTTCTGGAAGATTTTTTGAATATTTTGGGTGATATTCAAGAGGGAAAATGTTGTTGTGCCAAAATCGGTAGAAAATTGCTATCCAAAATTCTATTAGTTCTTGTCAAAACCGATATGCAGTGAATCTGTAGAAAAAATGAATGCCTATATGCGAAAGATAGACGCTCGACAGCTTTATCATGCGATAGAATCCGTGGCCAGCGGGTAAAAGATAGTAGGATATAAAACTAATAATTACTTGAGATGACACGAATTTCGTTTCGCTGTTTAAAAGATGTACACGATAAAATTCTAGTCAACTTTTTAATCGACGTCGGTGCAAGTGGCTATTATTATTGCCACGAGACAAAATTTAATCGTAAAGACGAAAAGAGCAATTCGAAAATTTCAATATTAAAATCTCGTAAAGGGAATAAAAGGGTAGGTATTTAACTGTAAGTTTTAGCGTAAGTATAAGTGGCTGTGTATGAGATGTTAAGAGACATTAATTCTGGCACTTCGCCGTCCTGTATTCTCAAAGCTAGTTCCGATTAAGATTATTTTCTTTGCTCACAAGATAAAGTTAGTAATGTCAGATTTATAGTAAAAATAAATGAGCCTTTTTCATGAGAGAAGTGTCTTCGATTAGCCATGAGAGGCAGCACTTGTGGTACGGACAAACATTATTTATTTCTAAGCCCTCGTGTTTTATATTGGAAGTAAACATATTATATTTAATAATTTACTATATGAATCATTGTCTATATACTCAATGTGCGGTGAGTGAAAGCAACAAAGCGTATCGAAAATATATATGCGTCTCTTTCTTCGATGTAATTCCATGATTTCTCCGATAATAGGATTGATTCATGTACTTGCATTCCATCTCTGTTTCAAAAACTTTGTCTTTTTCTATGACGTTAACATGGGCGTACCCAGCTTTTGGCCCAGGAGGGGAAAAATAAAAAATTTCTTAAGCCGGATCCCCCGTGCTTGTTTTGTCCTCCTGGATACGCCAGTGCTTACGGCGTAAAAAAAGACAGAAGTATATGTTTGCACCCTAATGGTTCGATTGCGATTTTATTCCAATGCTCAGTACAGAATAAAAGTATATGGTAGTAAACTAATTTGGAAAATATATCCTCTATTTTTTATAGATTAAAATTCATAAACTATTACTACCTGATTTTTTTAACGATTCTTTTTTTGTTCTGAAATAAGAACTTTTGGTATAACCCGTTTTAATATGTCGCAATAAAATAATCATGTTTGACTTACTTGCTTGTCAATTAAATAACTTTTTCTCCCTGAAACTTTTAAATCGACAAGATAGCTAGCGTTTTGATGTAGCTACATTATTGTTTTTCGCGTTTAAAAATTTTTATTTTACACCGGGTACGTCGTTTTCTGTCAAAAACGTCCTTTTTTAGTTCGAAGACTCATATATTGTATTTAATCCTTCCCCAGTTCACATTGAATCCCTAAATAAACGGAGCACTACGAAACAAGATTGTGAGTGGTCAACACGTGAATCAGTAGCGTGTACAAATTTAATAATCAGAATAAACTATGTCATTGAAACAAATTATTATACCTTAAACATTTTTGGGTTAGAGTACGACAACTCGATGCGTAAAATATCCATTGGAAATACACAGTTATTATTTTAAATAACATATAACAGTATATTAGGCGTTTTAAGTGCGGAAAATTGATTTTTAAAAATTATTTTTTTTGCGCAGTGAAAAAGGGAGGGCGTTTGGGTGAAGTTCTTTAAAAAAACAATTACGGGGTCGTGTCGATGCGATGGCGTTATTTTTACGCATTGAAGAGGGGAGGTCGTTTGGGGGAAGTTCTTTCAAAAGCAATTACGGGGTCGTGTTTACAAAATGAGATAGTTAATACAGTAATATATACAGTATATATGTTTTCTGATTGATTAGATTTAAAAAAATGGCAGTGGAAGACGAAAAGTAGTTCAATTTTTTTACGTATTTTTGAGGAAATTTGTGAATAATCCGCATTTTTTTTGGAACGTCAAAATTTAGCGGTTTCTATGACTTAAAAAAAATAAAAGTCAAAATTTGGACACATCGAGTTATCGTACTGGATCCTTACCAAATAATGAACGTAACTCACTTGGCCTTGCGACTGTAGATTTGTAAGTCTGAGAAGTGGTGGTGCACTGACTTTCACCAACGTCAACTTTAAGCGTTAACAACGTTGAAACCGTTGAAACCGCGTATCAACCACAGTTATGTAACAACGCTGTCTAGTTTTTCTTCCTCTTCTATATCTTCTTCCTCTTATTCTTGCAAGCTAAGGATGAGGGCACCTACTACACTAGTCACGAGTTTGGCGGCGTTTCTCATCGAGGTTTTGAAAATATAATCATAATTAAGTGAACTTCCTCTTTTCTCATTTTATATCCGGTTTTTATGCTTCCTAATTAAATATTTTTAAACACTTTCTGCACTAATTACGTTGCTTTATTACTTTGCTAGAAATAGTGATATCTATTATTTATTATTTAAATAATAGTTTCGCAGTTTCTCAAAACATTTTTTTTATTGTTTTTATTATCATTTCTAACGCTTTAAAAATACATTTCATGTTTTATTACTTTGTTTTTTAATAATGGCTGCAGTAGTCGTATTATAATAATTTTCTTTATCCCCTTACAGTAGTTTCGTTTGTGATCAATATACATATTATTATGAAAAGAAATGTTAAGCACAATCTATTATTATTATTGACCTTGCATTATCTGACTACTGTAGCCCGTTACATATTTTTTTTAAATGTTTAAATTTAATAATAAAATAGGTAAAAAAACTATCTAAGTTAAATGATTCTATTATAATATGCTAAAAACTAGAAAATAATTATGGCTCATCAATCTGGAACTTTGAGCGCATTTATAGTAATATGCAAAATTTCAACTTAATCGGTCAACGAAAAGTCGTCGAAACTCGATCGACCCGGGTCGGTCCGCAAGTATAATATTGTATTGTCATCGGAATTACATGTGTGTTGAAAATTTCAACTCAATCGGATAACGGGAAGTGAGTGAAAAATTGGTCGCAAGATTTGAAACAAATAACGAAATGAATAGACGGAACGTGAAATTAAATAAAATTCTTTAAAATCTATTCTATTTCTGTGAGTGCACATATTTTAAGCATTTAAGAGAGGGAACTCTATAGAACACCTAAGTTATAGTGTTGGACTATTACAATAGACATGACATCTTGTGCCCCTGACAGAAAAAAATCTGTATCCGCCAGTGCTTGGGCATACCTGTATCGTGGTGTATGATTCGCTTTTGACTTGTATACGAAGCATCTCAATCTTTTCTTCCCTCCTTGGTTGTCATCTCAACGTTAACCGCTTCGAGTGGTGGATGAGGTAGATGATTTACTAGCTGAAGAGAATGAGACGAAACTAATGGAGGATCTTACACTGTTTGCCCTTTCATTCCAAAGACTGTATTACATAAGTACAAATATTTCACGCAATAATACATATCAAATATATCAAAGAGTATCTAAATCTAATTTAAGCGTACCATGTTCGCTTTACGTTGCTTTACGATTTTGATTTGAAACTAGTAAGATTTGTTTTTAGCAAATTTCATCTTTATAACTAGACAGAGATCTGCGAGTTGTACACACCTATTGTAGAGTATGTTTCCGGAACCAAACTACTTAATCTAATGGCCATCTATCTGATTACAAACAGCCTAAAATCTGACGAGCAATATGCATTGTACAGTAGTGGTTGTAGAACGCCATTTTGTACTCAAACAATTTTCATCACATCACGCTAGAAATACGTTTCACATCTCCATTCTGGTTTAAGACTGTGTTACAGTTAAACTCGAAATCAGTAAAAACTAAACTTAGTTCTGTATTTCCAAAGCATGATATTATTGAATGTTGCGTTATTAATCCTATTCACACTATAGTGCCGGTCACGGTTCGCTCTCGATCGGTTCGGCAAATGATTCTTACACAAGAAACAATGAGCGTATTCATACTATCAGCGCCGCTCAAGTTCCAATCATGCTCCGGGGCCGATCCGTTTAGATGAATATTTTGTTGGAACGTGATCGGACTTTGCCTGACTTATGAATAGGTTTTTGTTGCAAATGCAGTATTCGTCTATTAAAGGACGGTACAGGGTGTAGTATTCGCATTCCGTTTTCCTCGCTAATAAGCTTGGATGCACCCACATTCTTCTCTTCGCTGTCCTGCGTTTCACTCTTTTCTTATTTGCCGTATCTTCATCAAGAAGAATAGCCATAACAGCTAATTCTTCAATTGAAAAATCGAACGACATTGTCAGACAACTAGAAAAATTGTACTTATGAAATAAAGTGACATGTATTTTAAAGTAAATACATAACTTCTTGCAAATCGAGATTGAACCGTGATCGAACCCAGAATGATAGTGTGAATACAGCTGTTAGATTTTACCGAACTGAGACTGGACCGATACTGAACCGTGACCGGCACTATAGTGTGAATCGGGAATTATTGTTTCCATCATCTTCAATTTGACATTGTTGTATCAAATTAAAATTTGCACCAGTTCTCAAAACCCAAGATCACCTGTCGGTGTCTGTCAGTGGCAACTCGTTAATAATAATATGACCAAAATATAAAAAATGCTGGCGTTCGTCAATTTCGACTGTAAACATTAACATCAAAACCTAACAGTTTTAACCATCTTCTGATGTTACAAACTCGGTTAAGGAAACGTATTCATGCGTATCCGTAATTGTTGATATTATATTTCAACACCCTGTATAAGCACAGAACCGGTAAAAAATACTTTATAAATTGTCGAAATTAAATTGTGAGATGTGTGACTTATAAAGCTTTTGGAGTCGAAATTTGTCACGCCTTGATGTAACCCTCTCAAAGCTATACCATCTTTTTACTTTTTCACTAAAACTTAATTAATTTTGTGACTTGCATGATACTGGCCAAACAATGACGCTTGTAGGAAAATTTAAAAACTTTTCCTCAATAAAGAGAACCCTCAGGCAATGCATGACACACATTTTGCTGATTAGTATATTTATTTATTCATTAAAATTACACCTTCAGTGAACAATTGCGTTCCTTTTTGTTGGTAAGAAATATTGCATTTACTGAATAGTTATTTAAAAACTGGTCGATACTGCACTTATTTTAAAATGAAAAAATTATCGTCGCCCCCCCCTGTAAAAATTTTCAAAATCGAAGTCTCCCAGAACGGATCGATATTAAGGTTACCCGGTAGATTTTGACTCGCTGAATCCAATGAGCACAGGCGCAGCTTTGTATCTTGTCTAGTTTCGGAGATAATCGAGTTTGAAATTTTCAAACTTTAAATACTCATAACTTCAAAACCAGAAGAGATACAGTTCTGCGCTTGTGCTCATTCGATTCAGCGCACTTTTTTCTATAAGGTCAAGTAAATTCAGTCATATCCGTGACACTTTTATATTTTCCAAAAAATTGAAGTTTTTCGATCTTTTTGCAAATCGGCGGCTTTTCGAGGCACTAAGAGCCTTCCGATGCGGTTAATATTATGTGTACTAATGGCAGTTGTTAACTTGTTCGACTTATTTGTTTCATACAGGAGTGTAAAGCAATAAAAATCAAATAGGTATATGTCGTAGCCAGATCGTGAAATTAGACATTTCGTGAACTGTCTAGACAGTTCATGAAATGCAGCCAGATCGTGTAATGGTCGATCAGTTACACGAAGTGGCTAAAATTTTTAGACAGTTCATGAAATGCAATTGGGCCTTAGACAGATCGTGTAATATTTCAGAATTACATGAAGTGTCTAAATTTTTTAGACAGTTCATGAACTGTCTAACAGCTGTTTTGCCGATCGTGCAATATTTGTGAAGGAAATAAATATCTGGAAACAAGTTAAATTTCGCGCCCAACAATACACAGTTTCATGCGCGTTCACCATAAAGAGTTGCGCATAGTGAGTTGCGCATATTGATGTGACATAATGCAATAGACACAACTCAGTATCAGCTGTTCGTTAATAATAATTTTTTGTTAATAATAATTTGGCATAATGGACAGTGAGTGCACCACTTCAAGTTTTAACCACAAAGATCAGTTTTATGTCAGTCTAGACAGTTATTATGCCGAAAAACCAAATAAAAAACCATTTGTTAAAAACCAGATTGACTCAATGATTATTGAAATCGAGGCAGGTGTCTATTCAACAACAGAGAGCTGACTCAAAGATGAAAATGGTCGCAGCGGCCGAAAAAATGCTTTCTTCTACTAAGAAAAAGCTCCCTGAGTATAAAATTGGAGATTGCGTACTTCTTTCGATACCAAAAGTCGACCGTGGACCTAGCGATCCACAGAACATTGTCTGTGTCATCACAGATCAAAGAGAAGAAGTTAATCAGGTGGGCGTTCGAAATGGGGTTATAAAAGGGTGGTTCCGACCCGAAAATCTTGTTCCAGCTGGGTCTCAGTTTTTTACACGGGACGAAATAGACTCAAATAAACTCCTCTCTCTGAGAGAAGCTGTTAAAGGTTGCAGTGGAGGACAAGGCTTCTTTCAATGCTCATGCAGAGCTTCTGACGTGCAATGTACGACTAAAAGATGTGCATGCAAAAAAGCGAACGTTTTATGTAACAGCCGGTGTCACTCAAGTTTACCGTGTGTGAATAAATGAAAAAAGGACGAATTATATTTTATGTTTTGTAAATGAAATAAAAATGAAATTTTAGTTTTAGCTGCTTCGACAATTATTTAATGTTTTTACAGTTGACTCCTTACAATGATTTAAAGTATCTAGATATTGCACGATCGGCAAAACAGCTGTTAGACAGTTCATGAACTGTCTAAAAAATTTAGACACTTCATGTAATTCTGAAATATTACACGATCTGTCTAAGGCCCAATTGCATTTCATGAACTGTCTAAAAATTTTAGCCACTTCGTGTAACTGATCGACCATTACACGATCTGGCTGCATTTCATGAACTGTCTAGACAGTTCACGAAATGTCTAATTTCACGATCTGGCTACGACATATATACGTTAAAAACTAATGACTTCAATTGTCGAGCGTCTATAAATATATAATCTCTCTGATATGTCGATTGTTTATAATTTACATTTTGTGTTTATTATATTTTTTAGCTTCCACATTTTTCCGTCACAGCTGTATAATGATAAAAAGTGATAGTTGAGTTTTATGCTTTTATTTTAAACAGCTGTTTATTTATTTACAGAATCGTAAAATCATATTGTAACAATATTATTACTGTATTCAAGAATGCCTAATCTTCTTATCAATTAAATCAGATTATAAAATGGTTATTGTGTTTTAATCCAATGTGATTAATTTATACAGTTCAAAAGTTTTTAATTGAATTATTATTTCGCAAAAATACGTCAAACTGCGCTCAACACTTTCAATTTATTTTCCAATATTTATTAAACATATACAGGTGATTATTATGTTTAATGTTCACTATTAACAAAGCTATTTGCGCCGCCATAAATACATTGCTTGTTGTTCTCATTGGTTAGCGTTATTCCCATTTTAAAATTAAAGTGCCGACGGTATTGCATTCTAAGATAAGTGTTGATTAAATTTTTAAAGATTGTTTTTGTTATAACATTCAATTTTCCCCCGTAGCTAAGAAAATAATTTAGAGAAGAGAGAAGCAATGTGGCAAATTGTTGCTACAATGCTTTGTTAATATTAAAAGTTAGATAATAATTGTAAGCTTATGTCAATAAAACAAATTAAATTGCGAATAGAACTTTACAGATGTCTCTAATGTAACGTCAGAAAAGCAATGGTTTGATAACTTTTTTCATTTAAATACAGTAAAACCTCGTTAACACGAACTCGTAAAAATCAGGCAAAAAGTTCGTGTTATGTGGGAGTTCGTGTAAACCGAGTATGGCATAAAATACAGTCATTTTTTAAGTGTCAAATCATGATTTATTTTAAGTAAACATTGAATAATTATTTATTATAAATTATCTAATAACATTAATTGTTCTTAAATATTATCTGAGTTTGAAAGTTTGTTTTTATTTGTTTACAAAATACATTTCAATAAATAAGAGGGGAAAAATTTTGAGGTATGTTTCTATTTATAGGATTTCGAATGAATTTTTAATCTCTCAGTCCTTTGTCTATTTTTAGAATGTGAGTTAATTACTTTTGTAATCCCTTAAGCGAATCTTTTCTTTTAGTTGTATTGTATATTCATTGACCAAAATGATCAAAATATATGATTTGAGAATTTTTGTAGTTCGTATTATCCGATAATTAACCGTGAAGGGACGAAAAAGTTGTTCGAAGTTCGTATTAACGAGGGTTCGTGTTAACCGAATATAATTACATTAAAGCTTATGTGACCATTGTCGAGAGCAAATTTTTGTTCGCGTTAAACCGAAATTCGTGTTAACCGTGTTCGTGTTAACGAGGGTTTACTGTAGCTTGTTTTAAGGAACGCGCTGAAAACAAAATATTGCAATAAAATGGAATGTTCTGTTATTCCAATACACAACATTGCATAGCATAATCTAATCAAATCAAAACTATTATATATTTATTTATTTAAAACAATAAACACAATGGAACAGAAAGTTCCAAACAGTGCACAAAATAAACAAAAACAAAATAATAATCCCAATTGAAAGACGACTATCAGTAAATGGTTCATTAATTGTTTTAACGTAACACAAAAAATATCAATGTGTTTAATTCATTGGCAGAACTGTATATATTAAACAGAGGGGAGTTAGCCATTTGGGACGTTTTTGGGAAATGAAGATAAAACGTGGGAGTTAAATAGCAGCGGGATGTTTAGCTGTAATTTCGCTTTCTTACCCATTTTACTGTTATTACACTTAGAAAGAAGAAAAAACACGTCTGTCCGTTTGTGTAAATGCATTTGAAGAGAAAGAGACTGAAAAAATTATTAAAAATTCAACATAAGCGATTTTTCCTTGTGGGCATAAACATGTTGATGTATAAATTTCCCTAAACGAATAATCCGTGAATAGAAAAAAGATCCGTACTTACTTTTGTTAGGTATAAATATAGAATCCCAAAGGAAACACTCTTTTATGTTGAAAGATACTTATGTTACTGTACAACGCTGTCAATATACATAATATACCTAATGTTATAAAGGGTCCGGGGAAAAAATGTGTTAAAACTGCATCTAAATAACGGTGCATTTACACCACTTGATGTAATTAATTCAAGGATTTTATCAAAACTTTTACGATTGCAAAAATTAATATTTTTCTGATGATTCTGAAACGTAACAAGTGCCATCGATTTTTGAAATTTTATACTATAGTCTTACAAAAAAAAAATACACCAACCTGACAGATTTCTAACGATTAAAAAAAAAACAATTAAAATAAACAGACAACGATAACGGTTAAAATAATCAAACCTAGTTTCCAATTTTTTGTCTTATCTATTTTACGTTTTATTACTTTTGAGTCTTTTTAATCTGAAATAATATATTTTCTATTTTCAAAAATCGCCTGCACTGTGTTTTTATAGTTTAAAATTAATATTGGTTCAAGGGTTTGCATTTGTTTGGCGTTATTTATTTTATTACTAATACATAAAACTAAACTTTTTATATTGTCTCAGCAAGAAAAAAAAACAATCAGTGAAAACAACTTGACGCAATTGTTTTGGATCATATAATCCAATTCTATAAGAGTAGAAAGTTTGTTTTTATTTCTCTAGCCATTATAGGTAAAATGCTGTGGGATATAGGTTTTACTTATACAGGGTGAACTATGACCTAGCTGATCACCTGCACCAAACGCTAAAAAGAATACAGATAGAAAAAATCGACTACTCGAGAGCATTCGATTCTGAAAGCTTGCCAATGATTTTAATTAGTTAAAAACTATATGAAATATTGTTGCGACTTCTTGCGATTGCAATAATAAAAATATCTAAAGCAATATTTTTTTTACAACTTAAAAAAATATTGCTGAGGTATTTTTTAAAACTATAGTGGACATTTTTTATCATAGCAAGCTCTTTTATTAAATATAATTGCTTTTAATTTTTACGTTTATTAGTTTTTAATTATATTTTTAATCCATAACACAATTTCTTGCAAATGAACATGTATATAAATAAGAATAAATTTAAAGTTGTTTACGTAGGTACTTAACTCGTACATATAGGTTGGTCCAAAATGAAAAGATTAAAAATTAACAAAAGTTACTTCATATATATATATTTATTTTTGTATGTAAACAATTTTCCCTTAAAATATATGTACTCCAGTTTCCTGATTTTTTGAGAACAACCTCAAAAAAAGTTCCTCTAATTCTAAAGTTGTTAAAAAAAATGTTATATTTTGATTTGTCATAAGAAGTTTAAACCGGCCTTAAAAATACATTTTTCCATTAGTTTCTAAGTTTCCTCTTAAATTTACTTTGTTTGCGTTATAGCTACATTCCGCATTAAGTTTTTGATCAGTTGGTTCAACTAATCTTCGTTCGAAATATCGAAATTTGTAGTTTAAAAAAAATAAACATTTCATTTCTGCAAGAAAAGAAAGTTTTGCGGAAATTTAAAATGTTATTTTGAGCCAACTTATAAATAATATATTATATATAATGTTTAAAAGTAAAGCGATATTTCATTTTTGATGAAGTTAAAGATTGTGAAGGGAATAGATAAAGAGGGAAAGAGAGGAGAAGAAAAACAAAAGAGCTTTAACAGAGGAAAATGAACTTGAAAGATTCGAGCATTAATCCCTATTACACTGTTTCCATACTGACTGCTCATTGTAGTGAAAGTTTTTGCTACCCCAATAAAAAGTTTTTATTCCTATCGACAAAACTAATAGTCTTTTACGTTTATAAACTCCGCTGTACTAAAAGTGATCCTCATCAATTAGGATGCTTCCTTTCATCACCAGAATTCCATCTAGCCGAGTTTGTATTAGGCCACAGAATTAAAACATTTTATGTACAACGTTTCGTATAGCTCCAAACATTTTTAAATGCCTTTTATAGCTGCAAATTTAAACTTGCTCCATTGCGGAGTTTTAATTCATTATAATATGATGTTTTCTCTGCGTAGATAAATGAAAACAAAAAATGATTATTATATTATACCCAACTCAACTGGACTTGGAGACTCGAAAATAAGTTCGATTTAAAAAAAAGTGAGCCATTGTGGGGCGCCTGGCAGTTGCGAAACATAAATTTAATCGAAATTCTGGTAACAACATTAAACGCTGTTCGTCACTCCAACACACACAACAAGAACTAACACACAGCTATCTAACGCATACACACAGCAAATGAAACGTAACACGCTCTACTTACACGGTTTTACTCCCAACTAAACGCGCCATTAAATGTTTCACATCAAAATTTCACATTATGCGGACAATTTGAAAAATTCAAAAAAGTTCAGTGAGTAAGTCCTCATTTACAATTACGTGCCGCATTGTTAAGTTTTACTTATAGCTCAACAATGCGGCACGTAAGTGTGAACAAGAGGTACTATATTCTTGTTGTCTCTCTCACTTTGTCACTGTGCATACAATATAGGTAATATAATACATACTAGGCTGTAGAATGTAGATGTATATACGGCATTCCGTACACGAGCACAAGCTGGCGGAGAGATATGTTAAATTATTAACAAGCGACAGTGTATGCTGGTCTAATTAGCTGAGACAGTGAAAACCAGAACGATTTCCCTTTATATATTTAGATATATAATCTCACGCGGATTCCCTTCCTGCATACGGGATGTCTTTCATAAACAAGGCACCCGAGCTTTGTATTTTTTAAAGTAAAACTTCTTTACGCACGCTTGGCTTGGAGAGTAAGCTGGTGTATTTCAAAATAAGTTGCTTGTCTGATTGTTTTGAGCAAGAACCAATCAGGTGACAGTATGTTGTCATGTGGGAAACTTGCACAAACGCCCACAAACAAACATGGCGTCATAGTGTGTGTTCACAACCACGAATTTAATTTTTCCATTCAACTGTATTAGCTGACATCTACAAACAAAATGGGATGCCAATTTGTTTAGATTAGGGGTGTCAGACTGATTTTTCTAAAGGGCGTTTATAAGATTTAGGGTGTCTTAGCGCGTCAGACTCTTAATTAAAAACTAAAACAAATACTACATTAAAATATTTATTTATTTAGTTTTCATATAAAGGTATAATAAAAGGGGTAAATTATCCTGAGCTGTAGGATCGAGACACCTGAGGTTTCTTGTTTTTGATAAGCTCATTGATGTCAGGTATCTACAATCCTCACTGGATAGATTGTGGTCGCGGACCGTATTAGGATGGCTAGAGGGCCAGATGCGGGCCGTATCTTTGACATCGTTGGTTTAGATGTTAGCTACGGAATTCCGATGAATGTACTGTTTATAGAACTACTAGTATAGATCATTCTGTTTGCAGGGAGAAATCCGCATGTAACTATTAGTCTAGCACAAATTTCCTCCCTGCAAATGTCTTTCATACAAGCCAGACAAATTTTATATTAATGCGACTTGTATATAAGTTGATAAAATACGCGTTGATGTGTAAAATGATATCCTTTTAGCAGGAAGGGATCGTCTATATTCTTAGTTATGATGTTATCCATCAATTTTTTCAAAATATTTTAGCAGCGATGTATACTAAATACACAATTTATATCCCAACTATTATGAATGTGAAAATACGGCTGCTAATTTTTATATTTTTTAGGTTAAATATTTCTGAAGAAAATCCAAATCCGGATCGAAACGTCATCTAGTGAAATATTCATTTATAATTTTATTATATTTTTTTGTCAATATATAGTCTGAAAAAAATTGGTCGATAATTTTATTTATTTGAAGAGTTGTATTCAGACGTTAATCAAAGATTTGAACAAATATTTGAATTTATTGAAATAAATGAAAGTGGGATATATCCATGAGAACGAATAAAATTTATTTTTGTACATTACCTATATATTAACATTTACTGCTTGGACTGTAATATTCCTTCACTGAAGTTTGTAAATTCATCAATTACTATAGTAAATAAATGTCAATAATTAAAATTGTTGAATATTTTAAATTTAGATTCACACATTAACGAAAAATATAAAAAAAAACCTCTAGAGTAAAGTCAACGCATAGGATCGTTTTTAAAAAAATCTTAGTAGCCGTTTCAAACTGTTTACATTTTTTTACATTTTAAACCGTCATAGCGTCTAAACTAATAGAGATACGAATTTGCGCCTAAGCCTAATCGATTCAGCGTACTTTTTTCTATAAGACACGTTAATATTAAGCAAATCTGAGATGTTCATACATTTTTCCAACTATCGTAATTTGATCATGTTTTTATGCGTTAAAATAAATACTCATTTCGAGGAGAACTATTTTGCAACATAATTGGACGGAAAAACGGTGGCAATCCACAAATTCGGGCGAAGCCGGACCGGGCCGCTATCTTACGTATAATCAGCGCAGTTTCTCCGAGAGAAAAAAAATCTGATATGACCTGGGTGTCGTAATATCCAAAAGTTTGGGAGCCGCTGATTTATTGTATTTTATGTTGACGATTGCTTTACATATAGACAAGTTCTACAGGTTTGGAGAGCAAGCTTTTCACAAGTTTCAATGATTCTATTTAATCTTTAACGAGTTACATTTAAACCCTTAGAGCTTTCTTCAAGTTTTATTTACGCAATATTATACATTATACAAATTCGAATTAAATACACCTTTTTATAATTTGGTTCATTATTTCTAAATGTTTTACAAGCAGCCGATCTACACGCAATGTTGTTTATTATTTGCAACTTATTAATTTTCATTTTCTACCTTCAAAGGAGTACACAGGATGTTATCAAAATAAAGAGTTGAATTTCTAAAATGTATTCCATTCGACAAAGTAAATCGAGAAGTATAATATTAAGTAAGTGAGTTAGCTTTTCGTCAACTAGAAATTGATACCACTTTTTCAAATATGATTTCAAAATTATTTAACGTTAAAAACATAAATATTTTTTTCTAAGGTCAGTAATTGCTCATAGAGTCAAATCTGTTCCACTTAAGCTGATTTTTTTAAGTTTTATTAGGTACATTACAGTTTTTATTAAATCCAAAATGTCATGATTTTTTATAGTACATACAGCCCTAAATATTAAATTTATAGTAGCGAAAGTACACAATATTTGATTCCAAATTAAAATTTTTCAAGGTAACTGGGCGTATTTAACCAACGTTCTAAATATAATTTATAATCGTTCAGAGGGTTTTATAGCGTAGCAAAATTGTTACGTTAATTGATAGCAGCCACGTAGGTAGCGATATTGATTGAAGTCACCCCATCCCTACTACATACCCTGGTTTGGTGTGCATGGAAGACGTGTTTAGTTATTCGTTAATTCGAACTCTTAAACCTATCATGACTGTTGTTCTATACCACAGCAAAAATCATCAAATAAGAGTAGAGACACCAACCGCCACTGATATATGGAATGTAAAAATGGAATATTGCACTTTTTTTATAAATGATTCAGTTTCAGCAATGGCAGATGCATTGAGTAATGTTTTTCATTCATACAAAGCGATTTATTTAACTGGTATAGCTTTTAAAACAATTGGAAAACATTCCACTAGTAAGATTGTTTTGCAGTAATGCTTGCAAAATCGCATCTTTATCATTCAATAAGTTTAAAATTACAGCGCTACATAAATTTACAGGTTATTGATTTATGTTGGGCTTCCATTAGATCTTTCAAAGCTAAATCCACTTCCAAAGAAGATTAAACTGTTGGAGAGCAAAATAAAATAATTGCACCTTAGTTTGACTAGAAAATGGCGTGAAGGGGGCAATTCACTGCTGTCTATCTCCTTTTTCTGACCTGTGGCGCAATTTATTCTTTAAGCCATTGGTGATTACTGTGGGTTTTATTTTCAGGCCTTTTTTACACCCAGTACGTTTGAGATAGAATTTATTCATTAAGCAATTTAAATGCATTGAAGCTCATTGATTGTTCATTAGAGAACAAATGGAACAATAATTCTGAAACATATTGTATACGTTTGACAGTCAAGATGTGTTCTGGTATCCATCCAGCATCTGATCAGTCTGATCTCGCGTGCATGGTGTATGAACATGAAGGAAGTGGAGAATGGCGGAGAACATCAAATCGAGATTAGCGATCACCCATCACCCTTACCAGTCTCTTTCCACCGAGCTCTGTCTAACCTCCTCAAAAACGCCTAGCTTCCATCATGTCCCTCGATAAACTGGCAACGAAGGTTAATGAGCCGACTTGGAGTAAACGCTTACCGCATCCCTTGATATATTTAACCTAATTAATAGGTTTCGTAATCCAATTTTTATCTTGTTTTTTTTTTTTGTTAATTTAATGATGATATATAGTTGCGTTGAATAATTGAATAAAGTTTTAGTTATTCCATGCATCAGACCCATTTACCTTAATAGATAGATAGATAAATAGATATTTATTTGGTCAGTTGAGACATACATCTATTTGACATGTCAACGAAATACAAGATAAAATTATAAAGCTATCAGCCACATAAAAATTCATTAATACGATAAATTGCCCGTTCTAAAAATGTTTAATATTTTTCTTAAAAAGTGAAAAGGTATATTGTTTTTCAGCCTTTCAGGTAATTTATTATGAATATAGGCTGAATAATTTTCTGGACAATACTTATAAATGTCTTTTGTTATCCAACGGTAGTTTTATTGCTTTTTTACCTCGAGTATTATGACCATGCCCATCCTCCACCAAGGCCATATTTTTATGAGCGAAAAGCAACAAACAAAAGAGACAAATACATGGAGCTGTCATAATCTTTTCTCGCGGAAAGATGTCCCTACATGATTGTCTACTATTTAAATTGAACATGGCACGCACTATAGCCTTTTGCTTGGTGAAAACGCTATCAAAAGAGACACTATGACCCCAGGCCACAATACCATACATTATAGGATAGACATGGCCATAACAAATCGCTTTTAAAGCATCCATACTGGATATTAAGTAAATGTTGAATATAATTGTCAATTAAGATTAAAACAGTCACATTAAGTACTGAAGCCAACTGATAAAATTGTTTTGAACTTCGATTTATCATGGTCACTTCAATAATATTTTGAGTCAATAATAATTTTATTTTATAGTACAAAACAGGACTCTCACCTAAAAGTGATTTTTTTCTATACGAGAAAAAATAATCTTACGTCAACTTGAAAATGAGTTTTGTACCAAAGGAAGTTCAATATCGGATTAAAAATGAACGACTTAACTCAATATGACGTACTCCAGCGTGGTATTAATTCAAGCTTCGAATCATATACGAATCCGTATCAACTTCTAATTGAATTCTGTTTTACTCGTATATTTTAGTTTATCCGATACATTGAAATCTTTATAATTTACATATTTATTTAAGGCGGGAGAGCAGTGTCACATCCACCACTCAGTTTTGAAGCAGCCATTTTGCTGCTAAATTAACCCACATTATTACAAATCTTTTCAGTATTTATTATAATATATAATCTTTAACATACGTTCCCAATAAAAGGCTGATTGTAGATTTCTTGCTAAGAGTCTACTTCAGGCCATTGTGGGTAGAAAACTAACCAAAGGAAGGTTTTGAAGCACGTATTGTTGTCCATATTAATATACACTCCTAGTAAATATTAACTTTTGATTATATTTTTAACTAGCGGTCCCGCCCGCTTTCATCCGGGTGCAAAAGAACGAATGGGGAAGCAATAATTGCATTCACCGTAAACTTTTATGTTAAAAACAGAGCTGTATTTGAAATTGCGTTTCTATAGTTATGAAAATAACAGCAGACGACGGAAGGTATGATATTCATCCACGTTAATTCTATACCCTATCTTCATCGGTTGTCCGTGTCGAGTGTCGACATAGTGTCGACCATCTAACGTCACGTATGTCATTACACCATTGCTAATCTAACCCAACTTATCTAATCCACTGAAGCTGCATCTTAACACCTTAGTTTGTGGTGACTTTGGCATTGAGGGATTAAACATATCCATCTATTTTCTATCTGATTATTATTTCTGTTAAAGTTAATTGAAACACAAGTAGATGCTTTTTTTGCATTTGATTCGTCTGTACAAATGTTATGAAGCATTTTTTTGTGATTTTTTTAAGAAAACAAGTTCGTAATAACAAATAATGCAGAAGTTTACTTAGGCACTTTTTACAATTAACATCTCGAGAACTATCAGTGTAAAATAACGACATATTTCTGAAATTCAAAAATTGGTAGTACATTCAAATTTGCAAGAAAATTGGCGGTTGCCATTAAAAAAGGCTATGTCCCAATCCGGAGAGGGGAAAGGGTAAAAAAAGACTATTATCAAAAAAGATAAACGCGTTATAAAAAATCTACAAGGCCGCAGATAATTTAGGATTTTTTAATATAAATTGTTCCACATAAAATTTGCACAATGCGTAATATAGTAGCGGTCCGGTCCGGCTTTACCCGACTTTGTAAATTGCCACCGTTTTTTCGTCGACTTACGTTGCAAAATTCATCTCCACGAAAAGCGCTTTTATTTTAACGCGATAATATATAGCCTATGCCCATCCAGAGGGTTCATTCTAAAAATTGGTGAAAACATTTTTGACTAGTTGCGGAGATTACATTTACAAACATTACTTCTTTATAATATTGCTATAGATTATATCGTTTTCACTTCCTGTTTCTGTTCGAAAGCTACAAATCAAATGTTTGAATATTTCATATTATATTCTTTGGATAAACGAGCGCAAAAATGCAGAAAATAAAAATATACAGTTTAAACTTCCGATACGTTTGAATTTTTAAAACAATAATTTGCGTCCCATATTTTCTGTTAAAAAGCCGCTCGATTTGTTCAACCCTGTTAAAAAATAAACCAGAAGATATAAATTATGTAACGGTTTCATTTTTATTTAGGTACGAAGTGGTGGCATTTACTGACAGCCTGTTAGGGCTCGCTTACAGTTAAAATAATGTAACATTTCATTTTTTTGTTTACCTATAACAATTAATATTTTATTGTTACCCTGAAACGTTTCTACCAAAAAGGATTTAAATCTTTTGCATGTAAAATAAACATATCTTTTTTTAAAATATGTTGAATTTTTTTATGAATTAAAGCTGAAAGCGGCCAAACAAGCGAAAATTATGTGACATATTAATACTTGAAATTCCATGGTTACTCATTGTCTATTCTGTACTTTGCCTCTTTTATTTTATTTTAACACTAGGGTGTAAAAGCACGAATGGGGAAGGGAGGAACATGAGTACACACATCATCTTAGTTTACCGAGATTAATGTTGTGTCCAAATTGCATGATGATCGGAGTTACCGTTCAAAAGTTTCTGTCGATAAAAAGCAGTATTTATACGTTTTAAACTAATAATTTTTTTTTAATTAATTATAGAAAATTAAAATAAATTTAAATGTAAGCCTTAGAAGAAAGCAATGTAAAAAATAAAAATATATTCGCCCAACGTGGGGCTCGAACTCACGACCCTGATATTGACAGTCGCATGCTCTACCGATTGAGCCAGCCGGGGTCGTTTACTCACAACGCTAATATGAGTATATTTAGTTAGTGCATTTCACCTGAATAGAAGCTTATTTTTGATATACATTTTGCAACATTTTTCATTAATGCTCCGCTCCTAATGGTCGTAGCGTAATATTATATAGCCTATAGCCTTCCACGATGAATGGGCTATCCAAAAATTTTTTTTTTCAATTTGAACCAGTAGGTAGTTCCTGAGATTAGCGCGTTCAAACCAACAAACTCTTCAGCTTTATATATATTAGTATAGATTAATATCTCGCGTGTTGTAATGCAATTAATTTTTGTTACGAAAAGTAAAATAATATCAACTGTACGTCAGCAAAGTATGAGAATAAGACTTACCAACATAGAAATATAACAAAAAGCTCACTGCATCCTATATTTTTGCGTGTAATCGTTTGTATATATGCGTAAAAGAAAGTATTTCATCGTCTTATTTTCTGCTTTGTAATTTCTACAACTCTTTTTAAACTACTGTTATAATCCCTAGCGGCAAATTTTCAACATTTTGTTTTATATATTATATTTTTCCTTCACCTGTCTTCTTTTTACATTTTTATCATTCTTTTATTTTGGTGTTTTCTTTTTTTTTATGTTGGGTGGTAATGTTGAGTGGTAATGTTGAGTTATATGTACCCATCAAATTATTAAATTTGATTGATCATTTGCAAAGTGTTTCTACCTTCAAATAAACTTCTTTTTGTTTGTACAACTTAAATCAACTGGCGTAACAAGTGACTGATTTTCTTTTTCTTTTGTTACAGGCCCAAACATCAAGACTGCCATAGCTATTCTCAATTGTTTATTAGCAAGACAATTATGCTTCGAGGATGTATCATGTTCAGCCATTTTGGAAATTATTCCAAGAGTTTGTGGACCGGAATTAGGTATGCTATTTCATTTAATTCTGGATGTATAAAATAAATATTATTAGGCGGTCTAGACTCAAGGGTATTTTGTATGATACCTATAGACGGCAGAACACATTTCCAAAATTTTTATCTTTCTGTCTGTTCGCACCAATATCACTAGAGAACGCCCTCTAATGAAATCTGGTGCACTGCCAACTGGCACCCAAACGGAAAGTATAGTGTGTTTTTTATCCATCTACTTTTGTATAAAACTCCCATCAAAAACGTGAAGCCGCGTTAACCGACTAAACATTTCATGAAAAGAATTCTTCCCCAAAAGTTTTAGTACTTAAATAGTACCAAAAATTAACTATAGATACAAACTTCTAGAGGAGGAGTTAGCAGACAATCAGTTCGAGAAACAAATATCACTAGAAAGCTTTACCAACAGCAACAATTTTAGATGTCTGATCCTCGCATTTTCATTGAGGTGAAGAAGAGATATTGTAGCTTAAAAACACTTGATAAATGAGGTTTATTAGCGTTCTTCAAACTTCCCTAGACTTAACACCAGTTTGTTACAGAACTAGGTTTGGATAATCTTCCGGTAGTACTGATGGCTTGTAGTTTCGTTAAGAGGCGTTTCCAGCTACGAGTTGCCTATTTCAAATTTCTTGCCTGGCGTTGATATTTCGTCCAGAAACTAGGCAACGAATGGTGGAACCTTCATCTGAAAAATCAAGGCTAGGCGAATATCTTTCGAGTAGTTTGTGTCTGATCACCTCTAGTTCGTACTTACTTCACATTTGCACCCAGTACCTATATATAATTGAATCTATACATTGAGTGTCCGATATAGACAAGTTTTACTGTAATCTAGAATGGATAGTCGGTTTACTGCGGTCCACGGAAAGGCGAAAGGAAGAGATGGTGTAGTGCAGTGTAATGTGGTGTAGATGTAGTGTAATGTAGTGTGTGTCAGTATATGACGACATACAAAGATAGCTCTGTACCTATATGGTAATGTGAATTCATACATATATACATGTGAACAGGTATTATACCCAGTCATCTGTCGATAAATCATCACGTCAAGTCACGTCATTTCCATCACATTACTGTATCCGAACTTCAAATAGTGTTGATTGATCTCAGTAACGACGCAGCACAGGGTTGTAATCTTAACTTGAGAAAAATCACCACATTTATTTTATTTTAGTTGGTACTCACTGCATTCACATTAAAAAGGTACTGGGTTCGATCAATCAAGAACACAAAATATCTATATATTATATAAAACAAAGTCCCCCCCCCGCCGCGTCTGTCTGTCAGTCTGAACTAATAGAAAGGGCGATAAACCAGGAAGGTTTTCGTATATAATTTGTAAATATTGTGTACAAAATGACAATGTTTTGTCGAAAAAAAAACATATTTTTCTATTAATTTCACATAAATTTAATGTCGTGATAGATTTCCAAAGTAGGTATATGCCCAATCGCATAATTTTCTACCATTCCTTTGCTCGCACTGTACATTATTATTGAAATAAAAGTTCGGAGCCAATAAATGATTTGCAAGTACAAACTAAAAATTTGTTTGATATTCTTTGAAATATGAACGCAACTATCAAGTTGTTACACCTCCTTTATATGGCTGAAATACCAATGGACCACGGCATACAAGCCCGGAAACCAAGAAGATTTGGATATTTTTCATCATTAGAACCATTTGTAGTAGTATTTATAATTCTATGATTAAATTCAATTAATTATTTATGTTTTACTGACAATTTTAACAAAAAACGAGTTTATATAAATAATTTAAATAAGTTAATTTAATGTCCGTTTGAATTAAACCACTCTTCTAACGAAATGCATTTTTATATTTGGATTTCTCAATCATTACTCAAATGCTATCTATTTGTTGACTTTAAAAAGCGAATACTTTATGAGTTACGGGTTTGCGCTAGAAGTAAATGGATAATCTTAATCCTCTAGCCTTTGACTTCAGTTGACCTCAATTTCCGACCTCGAAATCTGATCCCGGAATAAAGTTATTTATATGCGTGACTACGTGAAATGTGCACAATACTATATCAACGATGCTTTTCGATATTTATTCATAACACACATGCATTTAGATACACGTAACTGCCTTTTTAAGCGTGACTATAAAGTAGGTAGGTATATAAAAATGACGCAGTAATATTAATTGTAACTTCGATTATTTGTTATTTTTCTTCCGCAATTACGTGCCTAGTAATAAAAGTCTTGCCTTCAATAGTCACGGGAAATACTTTGTAAATTTTGTTAAACTCTGAAAATATAGCTGCATGCAAGTCTATATATGAGATTTATGATAAATGGTATCGATTATGACACCACCATTGTCTATAATCAAAAATATCAATTATGACGCCTTTTTGTATGCATGGCACAGGCATTTAAGAAATATAGCTGGCCAGTGAATGCGTGACTCCACATGACAATACAAAACATATTCAGAACTAATATCAGACGCAAACATATAATGTATTCGGGAATTGTATGCGTGACTGTGCGTGATCGAATACAAATATAAATGACATTTAAAGAGTCAACCGATGTCTCCTTATCACTGCAGAACTATTATAGCTGAATTAATATGCGTGATTAAGGATGACGTGTAAAGAGCAACACAAGTTGTGACATCCTGTATGTATTACATGACACATGTATGTACCTACGTAGTTAGAATTATGTGTAATATCTGTTAGGCAATATAGCTCACTTTATATGCGTGACATTTGACTAACTGAATCCCCTCAATGTTGCTCGATTGTAACCGTCTGTCGCCTAGCATGTTTCTAACCCCATCTCCTGCTACATTTTCTGTTTCTATTTTCTCTCTTACACTGCTTCCTTTGTCTTGCTTCAGATTCATCATCTATATTTCCTTTGTGTTATTCCAAATGTAATTTTGTGGAAAGAATTAATTATTTCTCCATAACAGTGTTCATTTCTAAATCATATTGAATTATTTCCACCTTTTGCCAAATGTTTTGACATACAATTTATATAAACACTAGCCACTACCCGCGGCTCCGGCTCCGCACGCGATTGAGATGAAACATTATTAATTATTATGCCTGCAGTTACACATTCGCCGAGCGCGCTTAGCTAAAAGGAACGTCTACGAATGTGTCTGTGTGTACACACTCGGCGTGGCTCGGCTTCACTGTTAAATGGATCTGGACGTTGCTTGTGTTGTTGCTGTTGCAGCTTATTGTTCATATAGCTATTACAAATATATTCATTTATAATTTATATAATAAAAAAAAAATCAAAAAGTCCTGGAGCCAAGAAGATGGTGGATGGTTCATTTTGGCAATGTTCTAAGAAATCACTTACTGTGTCATTGGTCCAGTCCGCCATAATTTTTTTTCATTAAAAGTTACACTTTAACCAACAAAACTGGAACTTAAGGACATTTAAAATATTTATACAGAAAAAGAAAACAGTTAACAAATGGTAATGAAAGAAGACATATGAAGTTTTGTGTGATAAAAAGCTGGAACAGCTATTGCGCATGCTTTTGACAATAAAGTTTACAAATGGTATTTTGTTTAAAATAATTGAGTGGTCCCAAAATTTGTATTACAAAATTATCGCCGTTTAAAACTGACTTAACACTATTGAAGTTTTTTTTTTGTATGCATCAAATAGTCAATGATGTACCTTTAATATTATGAAAGCCGTATTTAACGGTTTTTTTTTGTTTCAGTGGCCTGTTCAACAGTGACGGTTACAAAATGTCAAGCAGCTTTAAGGACACTTCAGGCATTTCCTTTCTTCAAGCCGACTTGCCTGTGTCGAGAGCCACACGTTGATCCGGAATGCAATTCTTTTAGGGATTTTTTGTTCGATCATCCCTGTGTATTTGTACTTAAAAAAGGTAAGATATTTGATTTAAAATCAGCAAGGTAAAAGCACAGATTCCTGCCCACCTATCCCCGGTCGAACACTTTCAAATGTTTTTTTAATTAGCAAAATAAATCATCACATAGCATATTATGTATTATTATGTAATAAAAAAAAATTAAATGTTATAATTTTAAATCTCTCCTAACATAATTCTATATTCAAATCTTTGATTAACGTCTGTACAACTCTTCAAATAAATAAAATTATCGACTAATTTTTTTCAGATTATATATTGACAAAAAATATTAAAATTATAAATCAATATTTCACTAGTGACTAGATGACGTCTCAATCCGGATTTGGATCGTCTTCAGAAATAATCTAAACAATATAAAAATTAATTAGTATATCTACTTATATTTTCTAATAGAATGGAGTTTGAAAATATTAGTAGATATACTAATTAATTTTTATATTTTTTAGATTATTTCTGAAGAAGATCCAAATCCGGATCGTAATGTCATCTAGTGATTTATAATTTTATTACTTTTTGTCAATATATAGTCTGAAAAAAATTGGTCGATAATTTTATTTATTTGAATAATTCTATAATTACTAATAAAGTTAATTCGTATTGTGGAAAGAGATTTATTATTTTGGTTATTTCTATTTCAAAAAAATATTTTGTAAGAAACAAATGATTATTTTTTTGTTTTATTAAAATGTGGAAATCGCGAGGAAACAAAAGAAAATAGGGCACTGAAAGAAAAGAACGATACAAGTAGAGAAAATTTGAAATACCGAATTAAAATTGTCAGTCTAGCAGAGAGTATGGGAAGGTATGCTGACATCGGTAGCATCAACGAATCCCCGTCGTATTTTTTCACGACTGATATGTCAAATTAAATTTAAATAAAACATGGTCTTCTGTCTTCTTTGTTGATACATATACGAAATTTCAGAAAAGTTTTCTATACTTTTTATGCAGCATTTTACAAATAACAATGTACGACGATATTTCAATCCTTTGATATAAAAAAGACACGTATATACAAATCTAAAAAAATGTTATCTTTTGACGCTTTCACTTACTTGCATAATTTGAGGAGATACATTTCAAAAATCTATAAATAGGTAAAACAAAACTGTAGTTATGTCTATCAGTTTCGTCATAACTTCTAAACTAAAAGCATTGGCAGCGAAACAGCTTTTTTAGAGAGAGAGAGAGGTTCATATTTTAGCGAATATAATATATAATCCAAAAATCGTTTGTCGCTATTCGTTTTGCAAACATATGTTAGAATAGAGTTTTGAATTCCTTATACATAACACAGATTTCATCATTTTAAAATTGGATATTCAACATTTTCATGTATACATTTGTATCTAGAGGTGATCGGAAAAACTTTTACAATTTTAAAACTCAGATTAAGTCGTAATCCCCATGGCACAATAAGCGTAGTACCCAGAATTCACGGCCTTTGATGTCGATAATATGTCCAGCCAACCTTTTGAGACGGAAGAGCCAAAAATTTCCCAGTTTTTAAAGAACCATTAAACATTTTCGTTTCGGTATTATAGTATTTGCTTATATGGGTATAATATATATATATATATATATATATATATATATATATATATATATATATCCGAGGACGACACGTCGCGACGGGGGCGGTGCGAGTGAGACGCGAGTGGAAATGGCTGAGAGATAGACATGCTACTCAATCATGGATCGATTGGACGATTTTTAAGGGTTTATATAATAAAATAATTATAATTTGCTGGAAAGCCGCAACTTTACATCTAAAGAGGCGCAGGTTGCTGACCCCTGGTCTAGGGCACACGGAGACGCTAACACGGCCCTACATATCGCGCATACCGCGTCAATGTTCTTTGAAAAAATCGTATGATTTGAAAAAAAATATAGGTAGTATAATGATTTTCAATTCAACACTAATATTGAATATTTTTTATAGGCAGGTACTACTTAGTTAAAATAATTTATGATCATTTGTGTGCATTCCGTTTAGTTGAGGTAAAATAGAATAAACATATTTATATACCATCTTGACAATTCTTTGTGCTTTATAAAATGTATACTTACATTTTGAGTATTATTTTAATATTTATATAATTATCCCTCAAATATTTTTACATAAAAACTGTAGTCTACACTGTACAATGTATACGCACATATATTGGATATAGAAAAATATTTAAAATTATTGAGGTGACTGTGTGATAATTATGCCCACGCTTTGAAAATGCACATCTTATTCTAAGTGTGTGTAATTTTATAATTTCAGAAGTAGTGGTTTATTAAAAAGCAGCAAAACTTAAGCTTTAGCATAAAGACCGCTTCAAACGAGGCCGGTTTCATCGTCAGATTCCTTCTTAGATTTCAGTCGTGCTGTGGCGCTAGCTTTCGGGATGACTGTGACGTCATTTCCATCCTCGTAACCAGCAGTGATTATAGCGGCAAAATTAGCCTCGTATGCAGCGGCCTAAAGAATCGAATGATATTTTTGTTACTTTCTAACATTATAAAACGTGCAAAATTTAATTAACATATTGTGTTGTTTCTGTCATATTTAAAAGAATGAAAAGTTATATACTTAATATTGTTTTCAGTATATAGGTTCTCGATAAAGTTTTTTTAATAAACAATTTATAAATAATATTCAATAATAAACTCATTTATATTGAATATGAATATTATAGTTTAAATATTTCAACAAGAGCTATAGTTTCGAAACTCATGGAAATGTTATTATCGGATTTTATTTGTTTCTAGTAGCGTTTATTATTTTTAAATTTATTCATTGAATTATACTTAATGTCACTCAATCCTTTTGCATTTTTAATGACAATATTTTATGTTTCGATAATAACTCACCTCCCGTAATTTCATTAGATCAATATCTTTACGGTTCATAGTTGATGTTTTTTGTTTTTACAACAAAATGTTTATATATAGAGTGTCGGTTTTAATGTTTCACAATACGAACGTTTTTCTTTAATCAACCCTCTTACCACTTTAAGCTAAAAAGGTAAATAAATTTATTCACAATAAAAAACTTTTTCTTTTAAATTAAAACAACTTTATATGTAAACGTTTAAGATTCAGCGGTTTTTATAAAATTAATATTAATGTGTTTATCGACTGTTTTTTTTTTTAATTTGCTGATTTATCTGTATTTGCAGCAAAACCGTAAAGGTCATTTCGATTCGGAATTGCACATGAAATTATTCAGAACCATTTCTGGGACACTCTGTATATATGTAATGTAAGGAGTGTGCATCCGTGGTGGTTAAGAAAGAGCTTTACTTGGGGCTCTATCTACAAATTAGGTAATCTCAATAAATGACTGGCTGCTTCTTCAATATTGTCTATACTTCGTGACGCGAATTATTTGCAAAAACTTAACCTCATTTTCAACACGAAAAAGAAAGAGAAATAATATCGATTATTAATTTTATAGATATAGCACTAAACAAAATATGATTATAGAAAGTTTGCGTTGCAATGTTATCCTACGAAATTTACTTTTATAACCAAATGCAAAAAAAGGAATTGTTAAATAATCTATGCAATCTTTGCTTGAAGTTATCAATTTCAGTTTGGTACAAGACATATTTTTTTTTCAACGGATACTATGCTGGAGTTTATTTAAATTTTATTTTTTTTTAGTTATGTATGCGTTAATGTAAAAACATTTCTGCAAAGAGCTCACTAGTAACATAATAATGAAAGTTTGATTCTGATGCTGAATGAAAAGTACCTACCTAAGCATAAAATATTGAATTTCTTTCATTCACTCTCTTCACTTACATTCCTTTCATTAGTTTATCTGTGGTGAGTATATTCACATATATATGTCGTAGCCAGATGACATAATTAGACAATTCGTGAACAGTCTAGGCCAGGGGTCGGCAACCTGCGGATCGCGAGCCGCATGCGGCTCTTTTGATATAAAGTTGATGCTCTCTTAAAATAATTATTTTGTTATATAAACCCTTAAAAATCGTACAATCGATTCATGTCTATCTCCCAGTCATTTCTACTCGCGTCTCACCCGCACCGCCCCCGTCACGACGTGTCGTCCTCGGATATATATATTATACCTACAATACTGAAACGAAAATGTTTAGTAAGTTTTTAAAAACTGGGAAATTTTGTAAATTGTAACTTTTGGCTCTTCTGTCACAAAAGTTTGCCGACCCCTGGTCTAGGCATTTCGTTAATTGTCATTATATGCTGTAATGATTACGGGGCACATGTTAGCGAACAAAAAATGTATAATATTATTAGTAGGTGGGTATAGTTTTACCCGATCAACTCCCGATAATTACCTATCACGAATTATTTATCAATATCTAAACCACGGGTCCACTACGATAACTCATTGTGCTCAACTTTTGACTTTTTATTAAGTCATAGAAAACGCTAAATTTTGACGTTCCAAAAAAAAACACTATGCGAATTATTCACAAATTTCCTCAAAAATACGTAAAAACTTTTCGTCTTTCACTGTCATTGTTTGAATCTAACCAATCAGAAATCACATATACACGTCATAACAACTGGTGTAGAATTACTGTATTACTATCTCACTTAGTATACAAGACCCCGTAATTGCTTTTTAAAGAACTCCCCTAAACGCCCTCCTCTTCACTGCGCAAAAAAACGCCATCGCATCGATACGACCCCGTAATGTTTTTTTAAAGAAAAATCAATCAATTTTCCGCACTTAAAACGGCTAAGAATACTTTTATATGTTATTTAAAATAATAATTGTGTATTCCCAATGGATATTTTGCACATCGAGTTAATCACAGCATTGGACCATAACCAACTTTAATTATTCAAATAAATAAAATTGTCGACCAATTTATTTTAAGAGTTCTATTCAGACGTTAATCAAAGATTTCAACTTTAATTATGCTTGTACCATTTGTGACCATTTAGCTTGTGACTGACGGACGGACAGGCACCGAAAGGAGACGGACGGGAAGTTTGTGGGAACAGGAGGCGTCCGGTATTCGATAAAAAAATCGTTCCGGCGTCCGATTAATTTTGCCAATTTTGGCACGGTCCAGAACAATATCACTTTCGGACAGTCGATGAGCTGCTCAGCTCAGTTATATCATGTAACTACCACATATATATTATATTTATAGCGCGCTACTTCATTGTATCTTAAATGTTGTCGACTTTTATATAACTGACTGTCAATCACTCCACAAACTTTTACCTCAAAATCTGAAATTGATCCTGAAAAAGAAGTTAGAAACACTTTGTTCTTTTCTTCTCTGTTCCACTCTCTCGCTTTGTAACAGCGCATAGCATTACTGTCTCTTTCTTTTATTCTGGTATGTCTGACATAAGAACATAAAATGTGATCGAACATAAAAAATTCGTCTCAATTTTTATACCTTTTTTCATGCTTAAATATATAATTTTTTATATTAACACATTTTATTATGTTTGTTTGGAATTTCATGAACCCGTGAAAGAAAATTCTTTAATTAATATATTTTATTAATAAAAATGGATTTGTCCATAAGGGATGTGGATTACTATAGGCCAGGAGTCGGAAACCTGTGGCTCTTTTGATGTAATGTTGCGGCTCTCCAGTTCCATACGCAAAAAATAATTATTTTATTATATAAACCCTTAAAAATCGTCCAATCGATCCATGATTGAGCACCATGTCTCTGTCTCTCAGCCATTTCCACTCGCGTCTCACCCGCACCGCCCCCGTCGCGACGTGTCGTCCTCGGATATATATATTATACCTATATAAGCAAATACTATAATACTTAAATGAAAACGTTTAGTGGCTCTTTAAAAACTGGGAAATTTTGTAAATTGTAACTTTTAACTCTTCCGTCTCAAAAGGTTGCCGACCCCTGCTATAGGCCAGTAAAATGACGAACTCAGATTCCACTAATTAGAAAATTAGAAGAACTTTTTCATAACAAGATACAAGCAAAAAACTGATGATAAAAGATATGAAAAATATTTGTTAAATATATATGTGTTAATTTACAAAATATTTTTTTAAGTTTGTTTTGTGCAGCTCTGTATTTATAATTAATAAAATTTTATTTAGAGTCTTTTACACTCAAAACTACTCTGATACAGCAAGTAAAGTTATTGTAACTTTTTTATGAAACCGCACCAAGACCAACGGATAATGTGTTAAAGTGGTGTGAGATACGGGTATAATATGGTGGAGGTTCATGTTTAAATCTGTAATTATTTTTTCTGTCCGTATGAGTTTCTGACGACGTGATTCTTGTAAACAAATAAAACTCATGCAAAATGGTGTTATTATAAAATAGTATACAAATATAAATATATTTTTACGCATAATATTATTACTCAAAATTAAATGATGGTGCGAAACAACTAAAGAAAATACATTGCATTTTTAGTCAATTGTTGATTATAAATTACATCAATTTTTCGCCTCTTTATATATATAATTAACTTTAAACAAATGTTACAAACTGGGAAAATCAAGAATGTTCTTTTAATTATCGTTTATCAACGGGAGGCATTCGGAAAACGAACTGTCATACGATTTACCTTCGGATCCAATGACGCGACTCGTTTGGAATTTTTATTGAATTGTGAACCATAATTATTTCTTGAAATGTTTAACTATAATGTATCCTTATATGTAAAAATGAGCGTTTGTTCATTAGTGTTTGTTCCACCACTATTGTAGCTGCCGAGCGGGCTATAAAATATTGTTTTATCTCAATTGCGAACGGGGCCGCGGGTAGCGGCTAGTCTAATAAAAATTTGTCAAATTTTCAGTGTAAATATTTCGAAAAGCAGCCGTAGCCTATAGCTAGATAAAGACGGACCGATTCTCATTAAAAAGAAGCGATGAGGACAGAAATATGGTTTGTTGTTGTCAGCTATATGATAAATGCTCCTTTAATTGGTCAATATGCCATCGGAAACGGAAACGGAGTGATGTACGTCCAAAACATATTTTTGACAACAAAAAGAATTCGGATTTGAAATACCATTTATAACTACTCATAACACTATTGAAATGGAGATAAAGCCTACAGTATTGCATTTATTTAAAAAAGCTGTACTTTTCAGTATTTTTTTTTAAACCGGTTCAACCGTTTTTTGTATTTGCAATACAGACTCGAAAAAATGCAAAAAAAATAAAATCATACACGAAAGTTCTGTTTTAAGCAAGATTTCATTCCAGTTGATATTGGTTTTAAGTGTTTTATCAAAATCGCTCCAGACTGTAATGCTGAACCATATACTTTTATTATATACTGAGCATAGGAATAAAATCGCAATCGAACCATTAGGGTGCAAGCATATACTTCTGTCTTTTTTTACGCCGTAAGCACTGGCGTATCCAGGAGATCAAAACAAGCACGGGAGACCCGGCTTAAGAAATTTCTAATTTGCCCCCTCCTGGGCCAAAATCTGGGTACGCCCATGTTAACGTCATAGAAAAAGACAAAATTTTTGAAACAGAGATACTTTATTCTGATTGAATACAAGTACATCAACCAATCCTATCATCGGAGAAATCAGGGAATTACATCGAAGAAAGAGACGCACATTGAGTAGATAGACAATGATTCATATAGTAAATTATTAAACATATGTGCTGAACAAACATACAAAAGTTCTAAAAACACCTTTTCTCATTTCGATATCATTAAAAATCCTGCGTAAAAATGCAATGCCAATTAAAGATTCCGTAATTATTTTATAGTAGCTATTGACATAGTTGAGCTAATTTCGCCTGGCTTGATTATTTTGACATTTTGGTGAAATTTATACAGAAACGCATTATGCGTAAAAGAGTTCTTTTGTAATGAGTTGGCGACAAAACGATATATTTAAAGTGAATTATGTATAACGACGGCGCGGCTCTTGTCTCCGTTCAACCGTTGCGCATCTAATTTCCATCTCGAATCTCCCAAGCTCTGGTCTCTCATGTCCGTCCCATGACAAGGTGGCTGCTATAGGTTGCTCTGGCGCGACGCTACCGCTAGATGGCCTAACAGACCCACCGCTACCAAACTGAACCGCGTTTGAAAATTATGTACAGGATGTGCGCCAACAGCGCATCTAAACTGCACTTCTGGGAGCACAGAAGTCGTGTTTGTAGATCGTCGTGGGTGCTCTCACAATATTCTTCAATAACTGATGAATTATATTACCATTTTACTTTGCCATTTATCTACGGAGTATACAGAGGAGCAAGGGGTACATTCGAGCGTATAAAAATTCGATTTCGAATTTATGGTGAATTTGTCAAGTTCCTTGGACGATTACGAACGCACTGATATTGACCAGATTATTTTTTATTTTGAAAGAACTGTTATTTCATTTTTAATTTATACTATTATTTTCCAAAATATAATACTAACGGATGTGTATGATTAAGAAATAATTGTTTCTAATATGATAGAAACATTTTAGCCCCAATATTTTTTTTCTTCTTTAATCACTACGTCGTCCAATAGCTTGTATCAAAGAATACAGTCTGTAGATATCGCTTTGTAATTGTTCTGATTCATATTCTTCCGTAGAATTCTATAACGATTATTAAAAAACAAACCTCAACATTTCTGTACATTTAACGAACACAATTAAATTGGTTTTCATATCGGTTGTTTGCATAACAAATAAAAAAAGTTCAAAATTTAAATCAACTTTTTATATACTAGAATAAAATTGCATTTTTCAATTTGAATTTTGCCGTTAAAAGATATTCGAAAAAATACGTGCTAAATAACAGATTAAGATTGAGACAAGCTGTAAATAAGAGAAGGGCCCCCAACAGTATTATAACTAAGGATGACCAATCAATACAAAGAAATAATACAGGACTTTATGGTGTATTTCTCAAAATTTTCAGATGTATGATACACAGAAAAGCGCACGCGTTTCCATATTTTGTTTGTCGTCAATTTTAATGAAATTTGGTGCATTATTGTTAAGACATAAGCTTAATGTATAGAGCTTTATCATGGCGCTACGCTGGAAGATTATATTCTCGCTGCTAGCAATATTAACGCAAACTACAGACTAAATCGACGTTCACAAAAGCGAAGCAGCAATCAAAACTACTAGTAATTCGTAAAAATACTCTTCGTTTCTAAGAGATTGTCGGTTTAGCAAGCCCTGTAGCGAATGAGTGCAAGCTGTAAGTTAGTGTAGAGTGGTGGAGATATTCGCTAGTTGGTGGAGAGTAGAATGGGTGCGACGCCCATAGTCCATCCTTCTCTTTTTACTCCCGCTTTACCCGCTCCGTCCTTACAGTTACGGCCACATCATCCCCATGGGGCTCACGGATATATATGTATAAAAGGCAAAACTGCTTATGCCGATTTTTTTGTAATTTTTTCTATATCTTCAAACAGATTTTTTAACTCTTCTTTTGTGTTGCATTGACTTAGTTTACATCCAGTGGTTTAGTGTCATTTCGTTCCGCAGCGAAGTTTATTGGAAACGTGTCCTAATTTCATTTATTCCATTTCACTCCAATCCTTTATTCATAAGCAACTTGAGAGTGGAATAACTATAATGCACTCTAAACAAAGGAATGATGTCAGTATTGCCCAACATATCGTTGACATGTAATAAAAACAAAATGTAAAATATTAGACAAGGACAGTGTGATGTAACGGTCACCTCTTTTCAAAGAAATTTTGTGATGTCGTTTAGATCCAGTTTTGATATTTGGTAATACTGACCCAAAACCTTAAATGATGGAGACAAACCCCAAATCGATATTCTCTTGAATTGAAGGAGGTTTATTTGTGATTGAGGAACAATTGAAAAATACGCTTTACCAGATTATAGCTTGCAGCCAACGCTTCGAAAAATATATCTTCAGGGCTGTGGTAAAGCTTATTTTTCAATTGTTCCTCAACCAAATAATTCTCCTTCAATACATATTTTTGGAACAAAACTTCTACTAACAATTCTCTTGAATATATACAATTAAATATACCTTTGAAAAAACACTCTTTTGGAGCAAGGTCTCAGCCATTTTTATCTTGGATGAATTCTATTGTAGTAGTCTGATATTTTAGATTAATTTTTATTGCCAGTAATAAACTGAAAATTACATGATATTTTCCTCAGTTCTCAGACTATAAAACCTGGTAATTTTAAAATAGATGAATCATGGAAACGACACCTCTACTATATTGACTATTCTCAAGTTAAATTTGTGTAGAAATGAAACGTTGTAAACAACAAAACAGGGTTAGAGAAAATGTTGAATTTATTACAAGTCAATAATTCGACATTAGTCACTTTTCCTTGTGGACGGAGATATATCTGTGAGACTGTATATATTGCAAAAGAGGGAGCTTGCCATGGTATCGCACAGTGCGTGCCCATGAAAGCGTAGCGGATTCCATGCCTTCTCTCTTTTTCTGTCGTCACTATCTCACTCCCTCATACACACACTCATTTCCTTTTCTTCTTTTTCTCTAAAATTTTACACCCTATAGAAGCTGAATTGTTCCATTCTTTACTTTATCAAAAGTCAACACTATTTTCAATCGAGTGACAGTTTTGTCTAGTCGCAATATCAAGATGAATTGATTTTTTAAAACTAATAATATCATAAACAATGCGGAAACCGGTTGACCTGTGGACTTCCCGCTATGTGTTAAATACAAATACAAATAAACTGATACTATTGTGTTTACAATACGTTAAAGAAGGTCATTAAAAACTGTTGAAGTCTAAAAATATATATAAATAAATTTAGATGTTTCACATCATGCTAGCAGCTAGTAGTTCCACGATGGCTCCCATTTTTTTTTCTTTAAATAACTTTGAAACTATGTGGCCGCCTGACTCCAAAATCTAATCAAATCAAAGTCTCAATTACCCTTTCGAAAGCCGTAAACTGTATATCAATTGATTCACTCGAAAAATATCGTACGACACAAATATGTTTTTTTAGAAGCCGAATTAATTCTGCAAAATTATTTAAGATTATTCAAAGAAGTAATATATTTATTTTGTTATTAGTATATGATACTTATCTGAGAAGAACATGTTTTTATACTACATCTTTTTCCAATTTCGGATTCCTTTTTCTAGAAAATGTATGTATATTTCAACTGAAATATTATTTTCTCTAATATTCCGTTTCTTATTGAAACTTTTTTGATTGATTGCTTTGCATCTAAAATCTCCTTGCCTATAAGATTATATGCTTTCCTCCACATGAGAATTTGTTAGTTGTTTTATTTTTGGAATGAGTTCTCCATATGTTTGATCGATTATTAAACTTAAAGAAAAATTTCAGATTTATTTTGATTTAGCACCGCCATAGTTGTATAATAAATACGATAAATAATAATCGTAATAACTATTTATATCATTTTATAAAATAAACAAACTGCATGTAGAAATATTCATTTTTTTATTTCATTTAACGAAAAAAGAAATGTTTTATATAAACCTACATATTATATTGAATGACTTACTGTTCATTGACTAACAATCTAAAATAAAACTACAAACATGCATTTGCACGTTTTTACTTCCATTCAAACGCGCCAGTAAATGTTTCACATCAAAATATAAGATTTTATTTAAGGTATAAATATAAATACAGTAAAACCTCGTTAACACGAACTCGTAAAAATCAGGCAAAAAGTTCGTGTTATGTGGGAGTTCGTGTAAACCGAGTATGGCATAAAATACAGTCATTTTTTAAGTGTCAAATCATGATTTATTTTAAGCAAACATTGAATAATTATTTATTATAAATTATCTAATAACATTAATTGTTCTTAAATATTATCTGAGTTTGAAAGTTAATTGTTTTTATTTGTTTACAAAATACATTTCAATATTGTTTTGGCGATAAGTTGGTCGGAGTTTCTGTGCACATTCAAAATTGATTGTTTCGAGCCCATCTGAAAATCTCTCAGTCCTTTGTCTATTTTTCGAATGTGAGTTAATTACTTTTGTAATCCCTTAAGCGAATCTTTTCTTTTAGTTGTATTGTATATTCATTGACAAATGATCAAAATATATGATTTGAGAATTTTTGTAGTTCGTATTATCCGATAATTAACCGTGAAGGGACGAAAAAGTTGTTCGAAGTTCGTATTAACGAGGGTTCGTGTTAACCGAACATAATTACATTAAAGCTTATGTGACCATTGTCGAGAGCAAATTTTTGTTCGCGTTAAACCGAAATTCGTGTTAACCGTGTTCGTGTTAACGAGGGTTTACTGTAGTACAAATATGACCAAAAATTAGTGGCATAAGCAGTTATGTTTTATGCCACAAATATAGATATCGAAATATTTGTCTATTACCTATAATACAAATATAGGTACACATGATATGATTTGATATAAACTAGCTACAAAGCAATCATATAAATATCTATCGGTTTATGTAGTAATGCAATGCATGCTTCAGATAGTATATCACTACATCATTTTCAGCTAGTTGACTTAGTTTTCGTAACCGCAGGGTCGTAGGTTCGAGTTCCACGTTCGGCGAAAATATATTTTTATTTCATAATATACATTTTTTCCTTATAGTATAAAATGTCCTTTTTAGTGAAAAATTTAATTTTGAAAAAAAGTAGTCTATGTCCTTCCCCAGGATTCAAACTATGTCCATATTAAATTTCATCACAATCGGCCCAGCGGTTTGGCCGTGACAGAGTTACTTTTGTACTTATATAGATAGTATGGATTTTAATTGTATTTAATAATTTTCTCGCTTTTTGGAACGTCACCTCTTTTTTAGAACACATTTGGAAAGTCAACATTAATATTCTAAGAAGTGACTTAAAGTAATTAATTATAGTAAATATATAAACGTTACTTGGCTCATTTTTAAGAAAGAATGATGATGATTTTCATGTCACAGAGCGTACGGTACGACTTCATATCTTGTGCAAACCAGGAGTCGGTAACATATAGCCCGTGGGATGTTTTCATAACCCCCGACTAACTTTTAAATAATCTTTATCCAACATGCGTAACAAAATGACAACATTTCGTTATGCTGACATAGTATTTCTGCTCTATTTCGCACACAAAACAAAACAAAAACTATGACAACAAGCACAAGTGTCAATTATATTTCGTAAAGCGTGATTTATCTGCCGGAAATTGTTACTTAAAATGGCGGAAACAATCAGCGATCGGTGTAATGGGCAGACTCAAATAAACTCCACTCTACTTTTAACTGTACTGACGTCATTGCGTAATTAGTTACTGATTGCTGTTGTATAAATTATCGATTTGTAAACGCATTAATTTTTAAAGAGAATATTAAAAGGAAAAAATTCCAGTCAATCAGGCAACGGGACCATTCTAATTTCAAAAATAAAGAAAATAACATTTCTGTTAATGCGTGCGGTGACGCGGGTAACGGCCAGTATAAAATATTGCCTCCAAATATTTTAGAAGGAATTATATATTATTTAGTATCACAGTTACAATCCTTAAGACTCACTGCGGCCAATGTGAATAAAAAGTTGTCGACCTCTGATCTAAAGAAATTGCTCAAACTTCTAACCACGTGCACATACGTATTTTTCAATTGTAATAAAATTCAGTGCAGCAGACAAAAATTTGTTATTTCTTTCTATCTTTTTCGTTGTTTTCTTTTTTAAAGTTTTCTTCCTTGTGTATGCATATAATATGAAAATACATACTGCTTCTATCTTCCTTTTATACTGACTATATATGTTAAAGTTAAAAGCCTACCACGTTTCAGAGACAATAAACGTTCACTTTTGTTAACAATCGAGCTGGCACTGCGCGCGCAACGAACCTATCTAAAAAGCCAGTTTCAAAACACGCACCATGTGGAAGCTAACACACAAAAATTATCACGAAAGCCAGCGTCACAGCAGTCAAATCAGCCAAGAAACTAGCGGCAAAACCTACCTCGTGTGCAAAATCAAACCAGCTATGGCTAATTATTGTTGCAATGGAATATGCAAGTAGACTTATTTTAATAGTAGATGGACTCAATGAAAAACGGCAAAAATTCGCACACTGTCTGCAACATATACTATATGAGGGTATAAGCATATCCTTATTATTTAAGATTTCTCTAGTTTATCCAACTTTTAAATAGTAAAATACTACTTCAATTTAATACGTTATATTACAGACAGATATGTGAAATATTCTTAACTCTATAGTAATAAATTCAATATTACTCTTTATTTGGTTTACCATACAGTATAAATAGCGTCATAAAATTAATTTACAGTATTCTAATAACTACTAAGTCCCATCAGGTATATTTTTAATTCCCTTTTAAATTTATTTTTATTTGGTTCAGCTTTTAGATGGTTTGGCATTTTATTATGTATTCTAATCATGGCATTTCTGACATCCCTTGTCAGTGCCGAGAAATCGGTTTTCAAATTATTTTTGTCACGAGTGATGTAATTATGAGTTCTATGGTTCCTATTGAATAAATATGGATGATCTTTCATTTTACGAGAAATATACGATATAATAAATAATATCATACAAGATATAAGCTATTGATAAAGAGCTATATGTGATATATATTATAACTGACATTTTCTCATTAATGAAAAATTGCAATTATCTTTTTCAATAAATAGCGATAGCTGAAAACTTTCGTAATTAAAATATATATTAAGCATTTTCCTATTTTTTTTTATAAGTGTGAAACATATTTACAATAATTTATCATGATACTTGATAGCTTCCAAGGGTGCGGAGCAACTGTGCCATCTGTCTTTCGGCGGTGCCCAGGCCAGGCAAGAATATTTGTTAATCGTATTAAAGAATAACAGTGATAATTTTGTTTCAGAAAAAGATCCTTATCCAGTTGATGCATTGCCTACATGTAACCATGCATTGTCAGTCTGCCAACAAGAACAGAAATGCATCAAACTTTTCGAAGATTTCAAAACAAATTGCAAAGTTCGTGACAATAAATGCCGTATGGATGATCGGTAAGTAAATGATACAAAAGCAGAAGCAAACACTGTCAACTATCTTAACATATAAAAAAAGGATTTGAAAAAACAGTCAAATTTAACCCCAAGGCACTAACAATGTATTCTTTCCTTTTCCAATGCATTTTTTTCATTTTTCGATGATTCATTTATCCAAAGAAATTAATTATAATTGAAAGTGTGTAATACATTTTTTTCAAACGAAAAAAAATATAAAGTGCTTCAGATGGAAATTTTAATGATGAATGAAGCAAAAACTATTAACTGAAAATGAATTAAAAGTATTTCAGAGGAAAATTACGAATCGCGATCATTTGAACCAACTCTGCATATCATTTATGAATGGTCCATTAAATTTAATGTTTTAATTAACTCTATATTAAAAGGCTACTCGAAATTTTGATAGGAATTTTAGACTCGTATGTTTTGCTTTGCGGTGAATTAATTTGCAGAAGTTTTCAGTGTGCATCGAATATATATATGTGGAATTTGATGTTTATATTATACCGTACGTGTAATTATGTCGCCTGAAGTCATCGGGGTCATCATTCCATATAATCTCCGTTAACCAACATTTAATAGTTTATCTGATGGAATAGGTATATGCTACTAAATATTGAACCCATAAGAAGACAATTTTTGGCCACAATTTATTTTCAAATTCAGAGTCTAAGACCCTCTGCCAGTTAAAAATTCACGAATCATTCAAAAGTAAAAAAAAAATGAAAATGTAGATACCTACATTAAATGCGTTTTATAATTGTGAAGTACTCCTTTAGTGTTTTGCTCTGAAATATACATGAAAACCAATATTTTCAAATGGTTTGTTGATTTCCATATGTCCCAAATAATAAGCAACACAGTATAAAACGCATGTATATATGGACGATTGATACAAACTTTTCCGTTTCTAACTGAAAAATTTCAATAAAATGTTATGCATACGTTGCACAGTTGAAAACGAAATTTGCATTTTCCAACTAATTTTATTGCCGTCAAGAATACGTTCTTTATGATATTTTACGACAAATAAATAATCATCAAGTAAATTTTTGTTAATACTTTTTAAACTTCAATATCCAGCTCGAGTTTTAATACTTTATAAAGCTTAGAAGAGCTACTCGTCAGTTCTTCTAAGTTGTAATAATATTTTTATATAAAGATTGATCTATATTCTATATCAATATTGATTGTAAAACTGATATAAAATAGGTACCTTCCTTTTTCATTTTAAATTTTTATACATACTTATTATTTGTGTTTAACTGTGACTTCGTTTGGGAAATATCGATTTTGACAAAAAGCTATATCACAACTGTAATTGAAAAAAATGCATTATTTGATCAAATTGTAATTCTTTCAGATATTTCTCAAATTTATCGTGCTTACAGAAAAAGAAAAGTTGATATTTTTTTAAATTGACTTTATCTTTTTCAGGGAATTATGTCATGAATCCTGGACAAATCTTCGTCTGTCGCCAATGTTTGGATGCATTTGTCCAAACAATCATATGAAAAGACGATGTGATAGAATTTTTAGTATTGTCAATCACAATCCATGCGTGGGTAAGTTTTAAAAATGTTTTTCATATTTCTCAAAAACGCTGTCTTAAATGTTGTCTGTGTCATTTTTTTTCCGCTTACATAATTATTATTTTTTTAATCGGTGTAACTAATAAAACTAAACTAGTTTTACAAATTTATATTTTTTAATTTGTCTTATTAATCAATACAAAAAAAAAAATAGGAACCGTCCATAATTTTTTATCAAAAGTATCTTAAAATTTGTAAAACCTAGGCGACATTTTATTTAGTATCATAAAAATCAAAAAGTATTCATTTATCAAACACATTTAACATTTAAACAATGAACTATTACAACTAATTCTTACAACACTAATGGTTAATTTTTACGTTAGAGTGCGTTTTTCACCAAAAATTGTCAGATTAACTAATATAATCATGATAAATCATAACATTTTATTTACAATATTCTCAAATACTGATTATCGAATCTATAATACGGATGATCTGCTATCAATGCCCTGCTAAATTTTTCACGACGCAATATTCTATGAACCGCACAAAACTTGAAATAACTGAACTATAATAATACTGGAACACCCTGAACACATACAAAAGCCAATGAAATAAGTAGGCAGACCTATGTTTCACAGGTGTCATGGCCATAAAGACAAAGACGGATAACTTTTAGGTTATAGGTACACTAGGAATACATAACGTTTAAAAAAGAGACGAGAATAGCCACTGGAGGAATTCGCATTCCAATATTAATATAGTTCAGTGTTTCAGATCAGTGAACAGTCAGCCAACTATACAAAATATTGTCTTGCCTAGGATTGAGAACAGTTTAAAACTCTGCATCTAATGAACTGGCGTGACAGCGTGATTTGACGAGTGACTCGCATGTGACATTTATTTCAGATTAAACAGCAAGTACAGGAATTGGTGCCAACTGTACTGCAACGTCCACATAAATGAGAGCCTAGGCACAAATAAAGCCAGCGCACACTGAACTGAAAATAATATCAGTTCAGTGGAAGCGCTACTTTATTTGTTTTTAGTTTAGTGGACTGATTCTTTTGTTTCAAGTATGTCAGTCCAATGGACACTGATTCATTTCCTAGCATTTATTTAATTCGAGTGTATTACAAGTCAGTTATCACATCGCATTGTTACAACAGTGCAATTGATTCTGACGGTATAGAAAAAAACTGGTTTTGTTGCAACACCCGGTATATGGATTTTAGATTATTAACGTGAACTGAAATAACAAGGACGAGGGCGGATCTCGTCTGAAGTGACCGTTAGTTTGGTTGTAGTGTGTTAGCAACAATGTATGTTGTGATTTATTTTTACAATTCACAGCATGAAACCATATTTACATCTATATATGCATAAAAAACGTTACACAAGAGCTATACGTACTTTTAATATCCTTAGCTTGCTTGATTGTAATAATTGCGTGATGTTTATTTGCACGTAACAAAATTTAAGAATATTTTTTAAGGAACGGGTGTCTCAAACAATCTTCAACACTTTGAAAGGTTTTTTTCTGTATTTTGAATTAAGGGTGTGACAGCCAGAGCCTGATTAATGACTACAGAGGCCCTTGGGCACTTGAGCGTGTAAGGCCCCTTGCAAGGAAATTTTTTTAAGATATTTTCTTTGAATAAAAAATTTAAAATGGCAAAGATTTTATTTGTTGTAATAACAGTGCTATCATCCGAGTCATGTGCGATTGCCTACTTATGGTTTAAACACCCCGAGTTATGTGGGTTATTTTGTTTGTACTTAGAAAAGTACGAGGCCCCCCCTAGAAGCTCGAGGCCCCTGGCCCAGGCCCATCTATAGGCCCATACGTTAGTCCGGCTCTGGTGACAGCTAGTAGGGTTTCCCTTTCGAATCAAATCAAGTCGACTATTTAATAAATACTGAACTCTTGAGTCAAATAGTAGACAGAAAACTACAACGGTTTTTTAAAATTTTTTCATTAGGTATTTAAACTTGTTTCACTTCTACTACAATCGGTGTTACACTTAAAAAATAAAAAACAGAATTAAAAATTCTGAAAAAAACTCACGACGGATATGAACGTTGTAATTGAGAAAGGATTAAATACAATTTTAACACCCCCCGACTAAAAGGAGGTAAGTAACCAAAGAAAATCCGTCGGGGGGCTGCCATTCGCTGCCCTGAATTAAGGACTACAATTATTTACGTACCTAACGTGCTTTCAATCACTTACATACTCTAAAGTTGCAATATTTTAGTTAATTTTAGGGCAGCGATTGGCAGCCCCCGACGGATTTTCTTTGGTTACTTACCTCCTTTTAGTCGGGGGGTGTTAAAATTGTATTTAATCCATTCTCAATTACAACGTTCATATCCGTCGTGGGTTTTTAAAAAGTTTTCAATTTGGTTTTAAACTTTTTAGAGATTTCTTGCGCTAAAAAATGTCGGAGATGAATTACAAACCCTTTACAGAAAACCGCATCTGAATTGATCAAACCGTTTTCCAGATAAATGGCGACATTCGAGTGCACAAACAAACAATCTCTCACCATAAATGCATAAGTTGCTGAATATTGGTTGGTGGTAATTCTAATTTCTATGAAAAAAGGAATCTTTGACAATTTTTTGAAAGTGAAAAACGTACTTTAAAAATATGTATTATATTTTGAGGACAAAAAATCATTTTAGCTATAAAAATATATATGAACACATATTTATTAGGCGTAAACCATTTTGTACATATATACGCATACACACCTAATATTATTTACATAGGTGTATTATACATGTACTAGATTAGTTTTTATTCAAGTAGATTCTATATTCTATATAACCGAATAATTTCGACACGACTCACCGAATCTTTCAATACAACATATTTATGTTCATAAAATGAATTCTATTCACCGAAAAAGTACAGCGATATGTCACTACATCTATAATATATAAGTACCTATATATATATATATTTTTTTTTTATACCAAAAAAATATATATATATTATATAAATAACTTTTTATTATACAAATAGATATTTATACCAGGCATGGAATCGAAAAATTCTTTCGAGAAAATCTTATACTTTATTTACTTTAATTTTTATTTCACGTTGATGTTCAAGTGATAACGGACAACTCAATCTACGCCGGCAGTACATTCTCGGCGAGCCGTAACGAGCGCGAGAGTGTAATTGCAACGCTCCGTTTCGCTCGTGTCGATTCGCCTCGTCTCGCGAGCGCTTCGCTCCGAGTCGGTTTTTTCACTACGAGTGCGCCATTTAAATTGTGTTCAAATATTGTCAACAATGGCTGATTGGAGTAACGATTTTTTTTAATATTACCAAACCGAAGCTATTTAATAGAAGACTAGCGGTCCCGCCCGGTTTCACCCGGGTGCAAAAAGAACGAATGAGGGGAGGAACATGAGTACGCACGTTCATCTTAGTTTACCGAGATGAATGTTGTGTCCAAATTTCATGATGATTGGAGTTACCGTTCAAAAGTTTTTGTCGAACGGACAAATTTTGAGTTACATTTTGCAACATTTTTCATTGATGCTCCGTTCCTATTGGTCGTAGCGTGATATTATATAAATTTTTCAATTCGAACCAGTAGTTCATGAGATTAGTGCGTTCAACCAAACAAACAAACTCTTCATCTTTATATATTATTAGTACCTAATAGATTACATACATTGTCGCCATAAGGACAAGAAAAAATTAAATGATCTCATCCATTGGTTGAACGATAGCTGTATGATGTAAAAAGTGAATCAAGCTTAGAGTGTGCACAGCTCCGCTAATGTCTCGCCGAGACATTCGCCGCGAGGTTTCGCCGAGAGTATATCGCCGGCATAATGGTCGTAGTCCACTGCGAGCAAAGCGAGACTGTACCCATTATTGGCGTATCAGTAAATACAGTGAAGCTTCGTTCTTAGTGAACTACAAGCTCTAAAATACACGTCATTATACCAGTGGAATGTGAAAAAAGAATGCATTTAATTATCCGTAAGTTTTTAATTAACCATTAATCAAAGACAATACAATTATTACGTCTATCATCTATTTGGAGCTATCTTATTATACCGCCGCTAGCGCAGTCAGATAACTTTCATAGCGGAACCACAAATTAATAAAACATTGGCAAATGTTTGCCTCTTTTTGATTGATAAATTTACTAAAAATAAATCTGTTGGAGCTAAAGATATTTAAATTTAAGATCAGCATGAAAATTAAAAAAATTTACCGTAACGGTTTTATTTATTTAAAGTTATAACAATAATAACATCAAAGACGTTTCTTTTTGCGTCGTAGTAAAAAAAACTTTTAAAATATAATAAACATCAATATTTTTAGTACCTATCGTTGTAAAATATTTAAACAAATTAAAAAACTTCCTAAGAATAAAAAAAAATTAAAAACACTAATAAACCGGTCTCTTAGTAATACATACGGACTTATGTTACTATGTACCAATTTTGTACCTAATATTATTATGAAAACCGTATACCGTTGTAACTCTCACGCACTAACCTTACTAAAAATGTGTTTAATTCAAATTATCTATTATATCTACTCCACAGTCCACATAAAATATCTCTTTGTCAGTAATAGGTATCGATAAAATATTATTATAACCCTTCCATCGATTCTAGTGGTGTTAAAAAACTATATAATTTTTATTCAAAACAAATCATATTGTTTCTGTCATAATCCATCAATTTTGGGCATAAAAAAATATTTTCTGGTCGCTTTCACAAACAGCGGTATATATTTTTACGTTGTTATGTAAATATAAAGAGCCCACTCAAATGTAATCAGTATTCGTGCACTATTTTATAATACGTAGAATATTCAAAGCTTTCACATGTATCAAAAATAAGAGATCCGCATATTAAGAGTTTTATTGGAAACTATGAATATTTTTTCAATATTCCTTTTTGGTAGCAGAGCGCGTTTCTGTTTTTCAGCATTATATGTGTAGACAGACGCCAATCGTCAGTTGTGTCATGAATACAGACGAGTCACAAGTTGCTAGACTATGGAGGGTAGAGGTTAAGGAGAACCATCTCTCTGTGTACGAAAAAGTGTCCATCAAAAAGCATTAAATTAGGGGACCGCCACTGTCGCAAAAGGGTAAATTTAAAGCAAGATACGCTTGCTTTAAATTTACCTTTATAATTAATTATTAGAATAGGATAGAAAAGTAAACGAGGAAAGAAGAATTTCCGCACTTTTCAAAAGTAAAACAAAAAATAAAAAAACAATATGATATAAAATTAATTTTTGATTTAAATGTTATTTTTAAACGTGCTATTATGCATATGAATACACTATAAAATGTCTAAAAAATTTTAGTAAACGCTAACAAAAATTAAATCACTCTCGACACTATCTCACAGCAGGTTTTTAGGTTATATTTATTAAATTATTTTGAACTACGTAAACAGTTTAGAATTTAGATTTTATACACTGCAGTATCAACGACTCTAATAATTAAAAATACTAAATTTTCCAACTCAGCGCACTTCAATTCGTTTATAACTGCTATGGGGGGTAAACAATTGCTAAATTCATTTTATACTCGGATGCAGCGCTAGCGCCATTCCGGACGGTTTTTGAACTGTTATTTACAGAATTTATATGGTCGCTTTTTCAACTTATCTCCCATATAAGATAGTGCTCCTTACTTCTACCTTCCATATGCTAGACTTTAGAATAAAAATAGCTGATATTATCACTATTACGTGAAAGTCTCACTGTTTCTGTTACCGAAAAAAAGCACATTTAAAATCAATCCGCATTATATTTAACATTAATGTTAACGTCACGTACCGGAAATGTTACGTTACTTAACGCAATGGCGTAACCACGCTGGCACAAAATGTGAATTTTACATCCCAAGAATGTGTCAGTAGCTTTCCAAAAAGAAGAAAATCTCGCTAAAAAGGTTCAACGTCTAAAATAGGATTAGTAAGAGTTGAACATCCAATTCATTTCATGATTCGGTTATCATTTTTTTAATATATATATGTATAGGTATATCGCAAGTCTATGATAATTAATAATTAAAAAGAAACGTAGGTCTTTCCTAATGCGTCACCGAGAATCTATGAAAATCAGCTTTCTTGTTGAACGGTCGCATCTTATAGAAATATGTAGTCTCTGGTTTAGGATGGCGTTTCTAGTATTTCAGATATGACCTGTATAACTCCATCAGGCTGTTCTACTTTTCTTATGAGTCGGGTTTATTTCAATAAGTATAAGACATTTGATTCGCATATATTGATTATTCAGTCCCTTGCCTATACATATATTGAAATGTAACTTGTCTGATATTATTGCCGCTTCTTCAATTCTTCTATATCTCCCATACTCTTAAACAGTTGTCTCTTTTAACTTAGCATTTGTTCCATGTGATGTTGCTTGTGCTTTTTTATCGTTCTTGTTTATAATACTGGCTTTTTTATACAATTTATATTTATACTTAAAGATAGAATATTTTCCTCTACACTTTTTAATAAAAAAAGTTTGTATAACGGGTGTTGAAATAGCTCAGGTGTACCTATTATATTAAAAGTTACTGGCCTAAAAAAAGCCCGTCTTTGACTTCAGTGTCACAGGGCGCAAAAAAAAATAATGGAAAACAAGTAAATTTTATTTTAATTTTTTTTACTTCCATGTTTGCAATGAAATAGGAGTATGGTGGTGTGTGTGTGTGCTAAAATGCACCAATTTGAATGATTTTTGTAACGTATCGTTCAGTAAAACCTCCTGGCCTACTGATTTTTTGTAACGTAACTATACGTTAAGCCAAAATATATTCTGGGACACAGTGTGATGTATAGATGATATAAATACAGTACGATTTTAGATAAAATGACCCGTTATTAGTGTGTTTTTTTGTAAATTTATTCATCACTTCAGAAGTCTAAAACTTGTTCTATTAGGGCTAGTAAAAAGTCCGAGTCAATCTATCAGTCCCACCAGCCATGTTAGTCACTTCTAGAAACTATAAATTATTGTCTAAAAACACATCAGAGGCAAGAACACTATTTCCAGCTTTGAACGCGTATTATGTAGGTACATATAGCGCCGATGTCGAACGAGAATTCACGTTACGGAAAGTTAATCAAGAAGTCATATTGAAAAGCCAATTAATCGAGTTGTTTGCTAAAGGTGTACAGTCACGGACTCAATATAGTTTATAGTTGAGTTTTGTCAATGTAAGTTCATAAAAATGTCAATAGCCCTGCTACAAAATAGTTTAACAGAAAAATGACAATGTCAAAAATTAAAAGAAGTATTAGTTGTTTAAATGCCTCGAAATTATATAAACGATAAGTTGAAAGGACCTGCCACAAGACTACTGCTAGAGGGCAATAGAGCGAGATTAAACTGCCTTGTTATTATTGTTTTAAACAGCGAATCTTCTTTTTAAACGATATGGCAGGAAGCGCGAGGAAAAATATATCTGACGGCCACATGATATCATACTCTATAACCGTTGCATGATTTATTGCTCACCCTACGATCGATTAATTAATAACTATCTAACTATAATCTGTACCCGGCCAATATTGAGTCCGCTACTGTACATCTGTGTCTGTAATCCTTAGATCAAAACACTTATGTAGATACAACACAACCTGATGAGTACATACTACACTATAAATTCAATTACTTACTAAAAGCAATATGTATACACGCTGGATCAGATATAATTTTCAACAAATATACTAACAAAAATCTGTTACATTAATGTTGGGCACAGAAAAGAAGTAATTTTAGGGTGATAACAAATGTATAGTATTTTTTCCGAACTGCACAATAGCGAACTGATCCGGTTTCTTAAGCTGTTCATATTTTGCTGTATTATAATACCACGGTCAAAATGAATTAAAAGTAAATTTTAACAGTGTTATTTTTGATTTTTAACTTACCATTAACATTTTTCTTCCATGGAAAACTTCCTTGGTGCGTAAATACATTCTGAAAAATGAAACAAAAAATTAGAAATTCTATGCATTATACAAAATAGCTTGACAGATATATTTTTACCCGACTACGGCGAGGCCAAAAAAGGAGGATTTTGATTTTAGCATTTTTACACATCGAATAAGTTATGAATTACATTTTTGTCAAGAATCTATAAATTCTGGATCATCTGTATACATGCGTATATAATATTCAAATTTCTACACTAGTTCGTACGTTAAGCTTTGAAAGTAACATATGTTAAAGTATACATATCTCCAAACAATTAAAGGAGTATTTCACGAAACTTTTACAAACTATAATTTTGGCGTGAATTGGTCTATTCGGTCGTTAAGTACAGTGATAGTCGGTCAAACTTTTTGTGTTACAAAATACCCTCAGATTTCAATCGCTAATAACTACGGGATTAATAATACGTTAACAATATGGTTGAGCCCACAACGGATAAAGCATATCTTTACGAGTTCGTCGCGCAAGATTTGTTTTCACTGTGATAGTCTTGAATTAGCTTTGTGTAAAGTTTAAAATTAATGTAGCATTGAAACGCGTTTAGTATTTTAACCCATTTTTTTTATTATTGCGTGCCCATTGTAGAAGGTAATATACAATTAATTGAATACTTACATTTTAACTGTCATTATTACAATACCTAGATTTGTGTATTAAAATCATGTTGAATGCATTTTCGTGGGATCACATGTAATGCAACCAATCCTGTCATTTAATGAGTCCTTAAAATTATATATATATATATATATATATATACTAAAATACAGATTGTTCCAGAAGAATGTTTATTTGTAGCATTTGTTTAGATATAGGTAGATACCTACTATTTGTTAAAATGTAGTAAACAAAAATTAGAAATTTGAAGAAGTACATATTGATATATTCTTTAAAAAGACTGAAATAAACAAAAAAAGTCTGTTTCAACATAAAGTCAAAAAATATAAATATAAATTCAATGGAGAATTGAAAAATATAATTTATTGTCTCCTGGGAATAAAGTATAGGTGTCATTTATTATTATTTCGCAATTATGCGTTACAAAAACGCTCCGCGTTTATGAAAGCTTAAAAGCTTTTATAAATGTCTAAATAATGATTTATTAATATTCTCAAAATGTTTTTTTTCGAAAACTGACCTCGTTTTATAAGTCAATTGACATTTTCTGATAATTCAAAGATAAAATTCTGACAAGTTCAGTATCTACATTATTTTAAGAGAAAGGAATTCACTTTGTTAAATTTATTCTAAATAACTATCGACAGTTTTTAAGACATCCCGTATAAGTATACTATACAGTGACGTAGTAAGATTTTCATTATCTTAAATACTTTTCACTAATTATAATGACGTTACCATTGTATTGTGCTTTTTTTAAATAAATATAAAAAACATGTTTAAAATATATTTTCACAAATAAATTTTCCAATTTTTTTAACTCTAATTCTTCATCGCTATGCTTGATTTAAAAACAAAATATCAGTTCTCGATGACATTGAGAAGGGTTTCATTCGCAAATATGTTTTGTTTTTCTTTTATTGACCTTCCTTCTCATTTTAGGACTCCTGTTTTTTTTTTTACATGGACATCGGACCAAACAACTGGCTATTAATAGATTGCTATTGATTTATCGTTTGAAATATCTAATCAACAATTAAATCTAGTGACTAATGACAGAATTTATGAGAAAGCATGATTGCTGAGGCATTGCTGAATCGGCACACCATTGCTGACACAATATATTCTCAGTATGTATGCATCTTAAAGTACCCTAACCTTATTTATTATTTAGCTCTTAATGTCGTTGGACAAGAGAATGGATCTACGCGGTTACTAACCCAGGTTTTCAAATATGAATGAGTGAATGAATACAAGACGTTCAATTTTATTTTGAACACGTTTTCTGTAGGTATGTATATATTTACACTATACGTATATTCGTGCTATGGGTACCGAACACAGTTCTTGGCACTGTCCTTTTGTCTATACTTCAATCAACGACCCTTGCTTTTCTATCCCTCATTGATTCTGGGACGGATAATTTCTGCATGGTTTCAGTATTCATGTTAGCCCTAGGCTTTAGTTCAGAGTTACTACCGTGTGCAGGTTAACACGCTTCGACAAGATATACAGAGTGTAACAAAAAAAAAAACACTAGACGATTCCGGCACATCACGGTTAAATTTTTTTTTAAGTAAAACTTTTTAGGCGCGTTTTGTGAATTCCTCGAAGGGGCAACTCAGTGAGTTGGCATTACGAACAGCTTGTGACGTTTTGCGCGACCTTGTAAATCCGTTTATGCAGTGTAATATAATAAAATGAAATAGCACCGGATTACGAAGTCCAGGCTCAATTCGATTTTTCCGATTTTTAAGGCATACACCTCAAAATATCTCAAAACTTTTACAAAACTGTAAAAAATACACACTATTTCTAATGAGCACAAGTATATCCTCTGCTTTCAAAGTACATCGTACCAGAAAGTGAGTATCAGTCTAGTACAGGGGTCGGCAACCTTTTGAGACGGAAGAGCAAAAAGTTACAATCTACAAAATTTCCCAGTTTTTAAAGAGCCAGTAAACATTTTCGTTTCAGTATTATAGTATTTGCTTATATATATGTATAATATATATATCCGAGGACGAGACGTCGCGACGAGGGTGGTTCGGTTGAGACGCACGTGGAAATGGCTGAGAGATAGACATGAAACTCAATCATGGATCGATTGGACGATTTTTAAGGGTTTATATAATAAAATGATTATTTTTTGCGTATGGAACTGGAGAGCCGCAACTTTACATCAAAAGAGCCGCAGGTTGCCGACTCCTGGTCTAGTATGTAGTTTTTAGTTACGACCCTCCAAAGGACGCTTAAAATATGTCCTAACAATACAAAACTTTGTCACAGCTTGTAAAGAAAGCTCCAGTTAAGCCAGCAAAACTCTAAATCCGTACTTGCATATTAAAAGATGCGAATTAATGAGCCTTTTAACTTTTTCCATATACTTTTAATGATTTAGGCGTAGCTGACATTTAAGATTTTAATTTCACTTGTATAATATAATACTATATCAGATTTAATTATGTGGCATAAGCGACAGAGCAGTTGTATTGTCATATAAATAAAATATCATACGTTATATATAGATGTATATATATTATATATATGTTTGCAGTTAATGTTTTATGTTTATGCCAGTATATATGAGACACAGTACCACATGCGGCGCTGTGTTTGTGCTTCTAACAGGAAGACTCTAGCCACATTTCACGCTTGGTGGCTCTCACTGCATCCTGTCTCATGCCGTCATATGCCTACATGTTACATACACTGTGACTGTATTGACTTCTCATGTACTGACGCCAGTTAAGCCATCGCTGTTCCTGTCATTTAAAAATTCCTGTCATCGATACAGAAAGATTTTTCCATATGCCATTTTCATGCTCACAGCGATTATAAAAAATGTTCATTAACTATATATATTATCATCGGCGCCAGTGCTACTGTCAATAGTTCTATCACTTAACATCATAGGTGTCTCCAGACAGAAAGTGTCAGAAGCGGAGGGCTGGTCGCCCATGGTACCAAGTTGTTTATAGACCGATGGTCGCGTCCCGCCATCAAGATGGCTACCAATTAAGGCCCCAGTACTGGCCTCTTTCTTCGATGTAATTCCCTGATTTCTCCGATGATAGGATTGGTTGATGTACTCGCATTCAATCTGAATGAAGTATATCTGTTTCAAAAACTTTGTCTTTTTCTATGACGTTAACACGGACGTACCCAGCTTTTGGCCCAGGAGAGGGCAAATTAGAAATTTCTTAAGCCGAGTCCAGGGTCAGGGCTATACAATCGCTATTTTTGTCGACATCTTTAGTGACTGCCCATCTTACACTGACGCCAGGGGCTACCATCGCCATTATAACATACTAGCAAATGTTTGGCAGCGCTGGTTTTAAATAAAACAACATATATTGTACTTATATCGCACTTCAATTTAGACACACTGCACCTTTTTTTATTTACATATATTATGTAAGGACATTCATATAATGCAATTTTATTGTTGTTTTAACTTCACAAGCAACATTCATAATAACAACTCTCTGTTACCAAATTAAATATTTCCAACAGTAACTTTTTTGACCATTTAATTAGTTGCGTAAAAATACAATTCACAGTTACATTCTGAAATGTGAAATATTCATGAGGAGAAAATTATAAGCTATAATTATTGACAATTATACGCCCATTGCCTCAAATCTAAATATTTTTACATTTACTCAGATTCTAAATACATTATGCCTAAATACCTTTTTATAAATCGTTGAAATAAAATTTTAAAACGACAAAGAAAACATTTTTCGAATAAATGCCCAGTTATCCGCGCATATACGTATCCATTGGACATTTTTAACGTTCAAAATACTTCTATTAATACAAATCCACACCCAATGCAAATAATTTAAACAATATTTACTGAATTTATATGTTCCATGTCTCTGAATGACGTAATTCTACGTTCATAAAAACTATTATTATTAGCTTTCGGTGTAAAATCTTGACAATAATTACTAAAGCAATAAAAACACACATTCATTACTTTTTTTAATAATTAATCTGATTAACCGAGAACACGTATTCGTTGTAACTGCAGCGTCGCCGTTGTTTTTATTTTATATATAGGTACGGTTCAATGGTACTACAAACTATGAAAACTGATTTTTTCGTAAGATAACATATTTTAATACACTGTTGGTAATGATGAAAATATAATATTTTAAAATGATGATGTTTTAGTAAAACCCTTCTTTCCTGTGGCAAGTAGGGTCCATTAAAGTTTGATACACACTTTGCTAAAGAGTTCAGACAAACATCGAATGAACCGAATTTTTACTAAATTTATTTACCGACAGAATATGCAATATTTAATCTGATTTTCGCTACACGAGGCTGGTTTTGCCGCTAGAATCGCTGCTGCGACTTGTGCTGGCTGGCGTATCACGATGAATAATAAAATTAGAACCGGGGCTTTTTCGAGCTAGTTTGTCTGCTTGTTTTAAGCAAGAACAAATCAGGAAACAGTAAGCGACACGGAGAAACGCCCACAAATAAACATGGCGTTACAGTGTGTGTTCTGTTCAAATTCAGAGACAATGAACGCTTACTGTCACTGCGCGTGCAACAAACCCATCAACAAAGCAAGCGTCGATAAACGCGTCGTGCGAAGGGAACACATAAAAGCCATCACGAAACCCAGCGCTTGAAAACTAGCAAGGAATCTAGTGGCAAAAGCAGTCTCGTGTGCAGCGGTCTTTAGATGTGTACAGCGCTGTTTCATTTTTATGTAATGTAAAATTTGTTAGAAAGTGACAAAAAATTAACAGCACTGTAAATTTTTATATTGACCGTACAGAATAGCATCGTATTATTTCTATCAGGTATTTTTCTCTTTAGATATCACGTGTGGGTTTTTTTTTTTAAGTTTTACTATCTGTCATGACATATGTTCGGTACACACATAATATTTTTGCAATAAAGAGGTTTTTCCAGCGAGTGAGATTCTTTTCCTAGGGAAACTAAAAAAGAAAATAAAACATTTCTCCACTTTACCACATTTTCACACCATCAACTCCTCATAAATGTGTAAATGAAACATATCTGACATTGTACTTACATAGATGTACATGGCTTGTCTACATGATCGAGTCAAGAGATTTCTCTTTTTATTTGGACTTACTACTTATGTTGGCCTGCTTCAAACAATAGGTATATATATACCTACTGCTTGTTTCAGTAGCCTCTTTTTACCCGTTTACCCCAGAAGGAGAACAATGTTTGTCGAGTATATCTATTTCTTTGGCACGCTCTGTAACCTAAACGGCTTAATGGATTTTAACATATGAGGTGTCGTTAGATTCGTCTTAAATGTGGGAGTGTCAGATATGACATTTTTAAATCTTGATTCAAGACTGACAATCTTTACTCTAACGTAATTGTTTTGTTGTTCGAAGATTTTGCTCAAATCTGTATACCTAACTACAAAAATCCATTTTTCTAATTGATATTTAATACTAGATAAAAATTTAAAAAAAAGCTTAATCTTTAAAAAACGGGTTAATATCAGTTACGCTTTAAAACTATCGAAGCTGTGCTATGCCGTGACTAACGGAGCCATTGGACATAGTTTAATGGCTCTACTTATAGAGACGGAACAGCACAGCTTTTCTCATTATGGTTGACAAACTTTAACATAAATTAGAAAAAAGTTCACAGTGAAAGTTCACCACCCTGTATAACAGGGATGTCAAACACGCGGCCCGCCAATACATAGATTCTAACAATCATTCTAACAATCGTATTTTATTAATATTTTTTAACATTAAAACATGCCGCCCCCAACTTAGTACAAAATAGATTAATGTGGCCCGCAATTTCATATGAGTTTGACATTCCTGCTGTATAACAACGGTGTACATTGCAATATTATTCAGCACAAATGTCTTGTTGGTAAAATGTCTTTTTTTCGGAAAACATAAGTGTGTACCTAATTTATAATAAAAAAACGTTGCACTTCGTTGAATTATTTTAAAAGCTTTTTTACAAAACAGTATACGTTTTCTATGATGATAATTTTAAAAATAAAATGGATACCTTGCCGTCTAATAATATGTTCAAACGTTAAAAAATACATTTAATGCTACTTTAAAATATAGTATTTTTAAACGGATTGGTAAAACTCATAATAAATATTTAATATATCGTTATCTTTAATTTTAACTGCACGTAAATAATCTACGATAGAAAATTAAACATAATGTAAATAATAAATCAACAAAATGAATAAAAAACAAACGATAAAAACATCTTCAATTAAATTATTTTTAAACCCTACTTTTTTCCAAACATCTTTATATACGTTGGAGCTTAGACGCTGAAAAAAGATCACTGATTTAAGATTATAAAGACGCGTTGTGTAGTTAGAGCATTCATCAAAGCAGGCAATGTGTATTCAGGTTATATAACAAAATAACAGCATTAACTTTTTTTCACAAACAAATTCATCGCAAATAGTTCTGCGCATATTACATAATATTATTAAAAATTACCAAGCTTGGAAAATAATTTGCAGATAATCCGATCGTGCGCTATAAATCCACTTTGCTATTATTAGATCTTTTCTCAGCGATTGAAGTATAAATTGGTGTTTCTGTGACGCCGGGTTAAAGTGGCTTATATCATATTTTTAAATTGTTGTAGCTGTTTAGAAAGTTGTTTTTTGATACGAAATCTAATTTAAAAAACTATAACTGTTCTATGTAGATTAACTATGTATATTGTAACACTGTATTAGAATACCTTGATCGAAAGCGCTAATACAAAAGAATTTTAAATAAATTTAAGAACAATTTATTTCTATATATATTTTCATTAGCATTTTAAAAATCAAATTTTGTTCTGTTAAAAAAAACTAACGTTAAAATAATATTTTTTTTTGACGTAATAACGTCTTATAAATTGATGAATCACGTCAATATAAAAAGATGAAACACCGGCTGCATGCACGAAAAAGTGCAACGTTCCTAACGTTCCGCCTGACCCTGTGCGTGATTATTAAATATGATATTCGAGCGGAATACGTTATCACGTAAAACTATCGTCCGTAAACCGACTTTACAGACAACCAATTTTTTTAATTATACTACTGAGCATAAGCCACTTTGCCTTGTACCCAGAAAAGAATAAATATTATTTTCTTTAAAATATTGCAATTATAATCGCATTGATAGTAGTTACAAAAAACTAATTAATATTGATAATGGTTACTTTTATCACTCCTATAGTATAGGAAATACACATAAAAAACTTTTATGAAAAAGAATATATGTACTCTATTACACATAAGTGTATTACTGGTGTCAGAAAAAGGATCTAAAGGGGTGAAAGCAGATATGGGTAAGTAGAGTATGAGAAGACAGTAAAATGATGTGAAGAAAGAGAGGACACGCGGGAAAAAGCTGACGAGTTATAGTCCTTCCTTCCACGTGTACGTACAGGTCGGTTCAGAATCAAGTTGCCCAAATTTCAGAATAAACATTATAGTCCAAGAACGGTGACACTAAAGCCTCAATGATATGTTTAAAGGAAAGAAAATTTTTTTTTTATCGAACTATACGACTTTGTGGAAATATCTGCGCGCTTCCCCTTGCTAGCTGCGTTTGAAAGTATTATTAACGACTTTAGAAGCTTATCTCTCGGGAAATATTCATCTAAGACAAAAAAGTCTCTTACGAACTTCTATTGCATTTTTAGAGACATGAATGGGGTGCGCGAAAATAAAAAATTTCATCCCTTCTATGTATGGCAAACTACCCCTAAATATTTTTCGGTTCACGTAAGATAATTTTATTCGAATCGATGTAAAGACAGCGGAGTTGTAAGACTGTGACATACGAACAGACAGACGGACGGACATGATAAAACTATAACGGTTTCGTGGAAAATCGTTCATGGGTTAGAAGGACAAAACAAAATGAAAATGGAAGATTTTCATTTTTTGTTCAATTTTGCATTTGGTTGGCGATCTAATTTTCAAACGCATTGCAAATGTCAAAAATGATCCGAGTGCAGCGCAATTGTAAATTCAGACATCTGTAACATCCCTAGAAAGCTTCGCACAAGTCGAATGAATCATCCTGTACGTCACATTGCTTATGATAGAACTCTTGATTATAGAAGAGAGAGATGGAGATAATATGTTACATACAGCTCCCCCTCATTCCACTATTTTCCCCCATAACATGACAGATATAAGCATCTTTATACACGAATGTAACCTACGATATAGTACAGTCTGATTCAAAAGTCGCGTATTATTATTGTAATCCACAGGAACCGTTCAAAAATGAAATGAGCTAACCACCACTTTTTTTTAAACTGCTGTGTAAAGATTATAAAAATAGACTATGAAAAACAAAATATTGAAAAAAAAGAATACAAAGTTGACGTCACTCACATCTATATTATATAAAGTCATGTACCATTTTCACGTCTGTCTGTACGTACGCGATTTACTTGAAAACCGTTGAACCGATTATACAATTTGATTATAGCGAACATTTTCCTGTGCGTGATTAAGTCGTGGGAAGGGAGCGCGGACAACGCCCGGCTTGCCGCTATAAATGACATACCTAGTACTAAAGCGACGGAATTTATTATTCGCAAATAAGCCATCCTATACGTGCGCCCTAAAAAGATAGAGTAAAAATAATGCGGCAATCTATGCTGCTCTAATATTCATCAAAACAGCAATTAATAAAAAACAAATATTCTGAAAACGGCGTTCAGTTTCTCGCTGCTATGAAAGTTACGGAAAAAAATTAATCTCCTTGATTTAAACCCCACATAGACGTCTCAAGTCCTAACATTGCATTAGCATTCAACCGCTGTCATTTTTTTTTGCGATAATAGTACCATAAACGTAAAGTAAACTTCAGAAATTAAAAATATAATAGTATCAATTATGAAGCGGTAAATAATCATATTATGCAAATAACGGTGATTGTATAATTACTTCTGCAAGTGTCTGTATTAAAGATTGTAACCGAATGATAGCAAGCTCACTCTGATGAGCTTTGTAGCATCTGCCTCGGTCCCTCTCTTTTTACTTTCTCTTTAGATACTATATCGATCTTTCTCGGTCTATATACAGACTGTCTCAGAAATATATATCATAAATATAATCGTGCATTATTACAGTCCACAACAGAATGTGTCATAAATACGTATAAGTTCAAATTCGAATATGATCTTTTAAGACTTCTTTTCATTTTTATTGAAATTAACATAACTAGACTCAATGCAATAAACTCCGAAATAAATATATCTGGCGGATTGATGCTGAATTGAAGAGTTTTGTCAAAAAAAAAAATTTGATAATGACCTTAGACGGTGATAATATAATTACAGTTTTTATATATGCAGGAGCAGTCTAATGACTCAGAATCGATTTAAAATTACGCAATGCTTTTGTTATGAAGAAATATGTGCGATCACAATCTAAGTTTATTGTCAAATCAAAATTTTTGACAATGCTTCCTGCAACCAAGCATTAATGTAAATTTAATGCGGAATACAACGTTAGGGACTTTGGTATTCAAAAATAACAAATACATAAAAAAAAGTCAGCGGGTCATTTATAACGATTACACTGTTAAAATCTTTGATTAACCTCAATTGGAATTCAGTGTTTTTAATTCTACAATTCTATATTTACTCTACGCTAAGTTACGCTGTTCTGATTGATTGAAAAGTTGGAGCAGGGTTACATTGATAGGTTGATAGTCCCACTAGAATTTGAAGTCGGCCCAATATGGGTCAACGGGTGCCCTTAAATAATTGTCATTTCATTTCTACATGCGTATAATATAAAAATAGCAGGTCTCTATGACACGTGGTTTTATGGTTTTATGGAATGTGGCACTTATAATAACACTTTGCATGGCTATTGATTATGCTGTGATATAGAGCTGTATAGTTAATTGTATTGTACAACGTCACATAAGTGACCACAAATGTGGGATCCTGTATTACCTATACACTATTTATTATCATTGGTTACGGAACAACCGATGTTTCAATCATAATATAGAAAAAAACTGTTTGTATTTTTTTTTTCATTTTGTGATTGTGATCTTTTACAATAACTTCTAAAGGCAGTTTTCCACTACCAATTTGTCTATTTAAAACATCAGTTTATAATAAATAGTATCACTAAAGATGGGTACATGTTTGGTAAAATTACGATAGCAAATATAAAAACAATATTAAAATTTTAAACTAGTACCTTATGAAAAACATGGTTCGTAGGGTCTACGATTTCTTTTAATAAATGTACATTAAAAACAATGCGTGTAAAGCTATATAAAGGAGCTCTTTGATATTGTTACGTCTGGGATTCGTTAAAAGATCCTATTGTGGGTTTAATTTGGTAATTAGATACAGGATTCCATTATAAGGTCTGTGATATTTAATGAGTCGAAAGCAAAGCCAAAAACACAGTAAACACGCATAAATTACTGTATTGGCAGCAGCATCACCTCCTAACACAATATTTCACTGCGACTGCGAAAAAAGCACCAAAATAATTTTATTATTAAGTAATATAACTGATGTGGTATGCAGTGTGTTTGAAATACGTCTCCCTTTGCTATCTTCTGAGCGACATTCCGTATTGGGGTCGAGTCAGGACAGTGATTTTTATTTTTTTTTATGCAGCTTTGATATTGACAATTTTATGGACTGTTTCAACGTTTGTTTCCAGAAAAAAAATATTTTTTATCATATAAAAACATGTTTTACGTAATGTTGTAAAAAAATACATATAACAAGGGAAATATTTTTGCTACACACTGTACTACAGGAAATAGAATTGTTCTCTCATATAGCGTTCGACGTGTTGAATTATTTTTTGTAAATATTATCACCGATCAACTTTTATCAATCAAAGATAAACTATAAGGCTGATAAAAAATTAACAAGTTGATTGAATCGCTATGTGTCATAAAAATTCTACACCCTGTATACTTGGGTTGTATTGTAGATTGAGTGATGAGTAGGTATTTCAACTGTAATTGTAAAGCATCCATATTTAACACTGAAATACACTGTATTCTATTTAGTAAAGGCCTTCATAGTTAACAATCAACTCTAGTGATATCTAGGGCCTCATTTAGAATTTTAATATCACAAGTGCACGAATTATTTACAAATTATAACCTCAAAATATCCCATCTTTCATATCCAATCAGCGGCAAGGATGGACAGAACAACGAAATCGTGGGGTTACTGCCAAAACTGAACAACATTTTTTTTTGTTTTGGAAGAAAAATGTGCGCAGCCGTATGTTTATTAAACACCGTATATAAAAAAAGAGATTTGTTTGTTAACTTGAACAGTTATAAATCAAACTCAGTGTATATATTATCATATTAGTTCTCACAGAACATCTTGTTTTGTAATAAGTCTTGTGATCAGTTCCAAAATTTGTTTTTCTTATCAACTCATTTGCATATATAAAAATTACAACGTTCACTGCCTCCACAATTTTATTTTTTATTTTCAACGCATTTTTCAAGAAAATTTTATGTCGTAAATGAATTCATTTTACCTAACAACTCGCATTTCATGCTGGAAGTAACATAATATATAATTAATGATATAATTTTGCACTTGTTTTTTCATTACTGACTTTTTTGTGGAAATTAAAAATTAAACGAACGTACAATGTTTTGTTTAAATAATTCTGCCCATCCTCTTTATTAAATAAGATAACAAGTCTACAAACATACGAAAGATGTCAAACATTTTTAATTTTAACGCGATTTTTTTATTTGATATTTTAAAAATTTGGAACGTTTCACACAACTTTTGATAAATTATATTTTTAGATAGATTTTGATATCTCTATTATAGATCATCTGACTTTTTATTAACCAATTTCGTGTATGTACGACAAAGATATATATTATGTACATAAAAAAGAAATTAATTAAAGTTATGTGAATCGTCCTGTATAAAACCTACATATCACACATGCAGCACTAAACGGTAAACAAGGATAATATAGACAAAATGTGATATCTATTAATTACAAACATATAGAAACACAAGTACCATTTGTGCCAGAAACGATTATTTTAATTATTCTTTGCATTGTTAATTAAAAATTGCAATGGCGACGCAGAACTTTGTAGAAGTGTTGAAAAAGTTCAAGAATTTAATACCCATTGAAATAAATCCGAAAAGCTCTTAATAAACGTTGGTCCGCTTTTCAACTTTTCCAGATATACAGACTATTTTCTCTCGTAGTAAATTAAGTCGTTTTTCTGGTTCAAATAAACTTTTTCATTTCTTGATGTGTGCTTCCAAAAGTTTGAAATCAAATAAACTCAAACAAGTCACTTAAACAAAATAGAAAACTGCCTCTATCTCCGGCAGAACTGATTTGGAGGTTTTTTTTTAGTGTCATATGCTCCAAATTTTTTTCAGATCCATATTTTTTTATCTACAAGGTTTCAGTTTAAAAATACAATATGATATAGAGTTCAAAATTTTTACACTCGCAATTGACAGATACATAGACGCGAGTGTATCACGCGACAAGGTTCATACATGTTTAATGATATTTAATCGGTGCTTCCTGATGTGGTAGATTTCCAAAAACTGCTTATGTTTCTACACTTTTGTAACAGATGAATAGCTACAAGCTACGCTATGCAGCATCCATACTGATATAACCATAGTTCATTCCAAATAGCTCTACCTTGATACAGTAGGTACCTACTTATTAACTGAACACAGTTCCTTTTTATTTATAACGAATGAAATTTAAGTAATATTATTTATGAATCATCATAATCTTGAAAGGTTTTAATGTCAATGTTAGACATCACTTAATATGTTTTGCCAGAAATAAATATTATTTTTGCGTAAAACATTTTTAAATCGAATCTTTGATTAACGTCTGAATAGAACTCTTCAAATAAATAAAATTGTCGACCATTTTTTTTCAGACAATATATTGACAAAATATATATATATATATATATATTTTGTTTGTCATATATTGTTTTATTGATTTATAATTTTATTTTTGTCAATACATTGTCTGAAAAAAATTGGTCGACAATTTTATTTATTTGAAAAATTTTTAAATCGAATTGTATCAGTTCTGATTGGGTTTCTATCTCCTACAATGAAAGGTGCTTTAGGTAAAGTACGCGCGGCGAAAGATGAAGCCACTGCGTCATAGTAATATCATAGGTGCCTGGCTTCATCTCTCACCGCGGGCACTATTTGTATGCAAATATTCAGATTAGCATACAACCTTTTCAAAAAAAATGGCAACTGACCAAGGAGGATAATTCTAGCTAATAGTGAAGTTTGCATCACCCGGTCACTCTTTCTTTTTTTTTCGAAGGAAGGCATTGAAGATGTTTACACATAAAAAAAATGATGTTGACTTTTTATAGAATGAGATTGTGAATTTTTGTGGAATAATTTGAATTTGACGATTTTGTACCGTCATGGTGGAGCTATTTGAAGCAAATGTTGCGGTAGTATTCATTCCATATACAGTCACACCAAAGGTCGGTATACGTGTTAGCTTCCACAAATACAACGAACACGTTCATGCGTTTGTTCCACACTTTTCTCTGCCATAAACAATTCGACTTGACATGTTTGTGGGAAGGGGGGAATTATGAAGCTCTTTGTGTGTTTTTCTCAATAATTAAGACAGGCTCTTTTTTAATGGTGATACTTTTGTTGTTTTTGTTGCCATAAAGTTCGTTAATTGTTGCCTCTCTATTTTTCTGTTTCCATTTTATTTTTATATATATATGTAGTGTCTAAAAATTCACATTGGAGTTCATTCAACGTACGAAAACTAAGCATTTTTAATAATTTCGAAACAGCAATCGATAATGTTTGTAGAAGAAACATAGTTTAAAAAGAAGTTTTAATAATTTAATTTCTCTTTAAAATTGCTTTATTTTCATTCGAAGAATTTACTTCAATCTATTGACGAATGAAATTTAGGACATTATTTATATATATACATATATATAGGCTGGTTTAAAAATAGAGCTCAAAAAGATCATTATTGAACACAAGTTTTAAAATGCACAGTTAATGAAATAATTAAAATTTCAATGTTTTAATCAAAGTTTAAGAGCACCAACGTACTTCGTTTAATTTTGTACTTGCTTATTTTTAACACCTGAATGACCTCTATTTTTAATCGCCTGTATAATGCAGTATTATTTATCATTAGTAGTATTTTTTTATAAAACTAATATTTATATATTGTACTATTCTCATACCTTTGAAAGTCTAATTTATATTAGTTTTATAAAACTTATGCAAATTAAAGGTAAGTTCACATCGCAAAAATCTATGTTAGCTTAGCAGTAAGTTTTTTTCATTAAATAATTCCTTTTCAAATAATTTATCCCCTCAACAATAACATTATAAATTAGTTTTGAAGAGATTTTATTATATTTAATCGTTTAAAACAGTGGTAGCAAAATGACAGCCTAAATTAACAAAACTTCAATAGTATCCATTTTTTTTATTTGAGAGTAGATAAAATTATAAAAAAATAATAACATAAATACAAATTGATATTGGCCCTACGTAAACTTGTCGACTGATGACTTTTAACAAATTACTGAAGGCTGAGTAATTTTAAAATGTAACAATTTATAACTACCAAATTATAAAAAAAACTATTTTTGAGTGTAAACTACTCACTTTCAAAGTAGTATCGCACTACACAATCGAGTTTTAGAATATTTAACTAAGCAAATATTAAATTGTTTTTCTTGACCCTAAACGCTTTGCTACGACTGTTTAAATCTAGAAATGACTATATTATTTAGACATGTTTTATACCTATATACAATCAATCAAATATAACAATCTTGAAATACAAAGAATCTAGTAATTGTTACTCCACAAGCAATGACAGTTCATTCTTAATCATTGATTGTAATTTCCTGATTGTATCGAACAGAAAATCTAACAAAGATGTAGAACACTACGATATTAAAGCTCAACGCCAAGTTTAAATCATGATTACTAAATATTAGACGGAATACTTAATTTGAGATAAGCTCAGTTACGACTTTTTGCTTGCATATCCCAGAATTATCTATGATGCAAAGACGTATTTTTATAGATTACTTTTTAGAAGTATGTTCATTTAATTTTTCGTTTACACTACTTAAACAAATAGATGAATTAAAGTGTTATACGTACGATGCTTTATTAAGGTAATAATTAACAATATGAGCAATAACAATGGAAATCTCACGAGAGCAGTGTTATTCTTTTGTTTTAATCACTAATCGCCATTTAATAAAAACCTTAAAGCGTACCAAAGATACAAATTAAAAAAAAATGTTATTCAAAATCAATAGTAGTCGAATCAAATCCGTGGTCAACATTTAAATCTATTTAAAAATTACAACGACGTGATTTATTTGATCTAACTAAAAAAATCTTGATATTGACAAAACTAGGGAATTGCAACAATTATTAGGAATGAACATACAAAATTACACGTACAAAATATGCAGTTAACCTATTATTCAAAAATCGAGTATGTTTATTAATGCTGTTTAAAAGGCAACGCAAAATAAAAATGTTAAAAAAGATTAATATTTTGCTCAGTATTTGGCAACTAACGTATACAAATACTTCGTTTATTTTTCTTTCAATAATAATTATAGATACTTCACTAATCGAAAATAGATCAACATTGTTGTCGGTTTGATATTTAGATACTAAAACATTAAAAAAAATATTCTAAAATAAATTTGCCCATTAATTCACATTTAAAATTCTAACAAGTAGAAACTATTATCTTAGTAGATATTTCGTAATAATTAATCTTTTCGCTGCGTTTCAAATGGTACTGTATATAACATTCACGAATAAAGTGCGATCTACAAACACAGCAATAATAAAACTCCATTAAAAATGTGACAATGACAAATAATCGCACGATTGATGGTAAATGATAATTTATCATAAACGACTGTCCTCTAATTTCCAGATATCGTAACTCCGTAGTGATTCAATTATTCATTTTGCATTGTAATGGATAAAAACAACTCTACTGGTCACATGTTTCAAAGTACCTTCCCACTGCATGAAAGTCTCGAATGGTACGACAAACGAAATTTATTCGTTAACGTATTAAAGGCATTCGTTGATTTTTAAATGCACGTGAATAATTAATCGGAAGGTACCCAAAAAACAACATGAGATAAGTAGGACTTCCTTTCCGTTACAGTGACGCATTGTCACATCTGTGATCACTGATCATATTTTTGATACTTGGCTTTTGGAAAGCAGTGATTCTAATATTCTAATATATTATGTTGGTTTTATTCTCGTAACTTGTTTTTTATCTAATGATAAATGTATGTATAAAACATGACTAGTTTTGTATTATTGTATATTTATGTATGTTTCAGACATTCTTCCAGTATCCCTTGATTTATCCGGTACAGATTCAGCCCTCTATCCTTACAATCCTGAGAACGGCTACTTTAAAAACTTCTGGTTCCCGCCTACAAATCACTATCCGTACTTCCTGTATCCGCCGACCAGTCGTCCCCGATCCTCTTACCATCCAATAGCCATAGCGACTAACAACATCATTTCTCCGTCACCATCCCAATCCTTGTCCATTCACCACTATAGTCAGCACCAGTTACCACCAGCACATGGCATTTATACCTATCGCACGAACAAGCACCTCAAGCACAAACAAGGTCTCTCTAGCACTGGCACCTTCACTGCAACCGATGTAAATGATATCAATCGGTTAACTATCGAAGAGACCCTGAACACCCCGTTAGAATATGACGAACCTCCGGGGGATATAGTTGTCACTGTAACACGTCTATCGGGCGTTCATTCTACTACCGATGGTGAGATCTCACCTAAGTTCTTCTACTTCTTCTATTTCTATTTCTTCTTCTTCTACTACCACTACTTAATCTACTTCATCTTTTACTTATCTAATAATTATTCATCTTCTTTTGCATATTATATTTCTTACGATATTAATGTTAGGCGATGGAAGTGTTGTTCCTAGTCTCAAGAGCGCCGGAAGCATTGCACTGCTTTAGTAGGAGCTGCTATCGCAAATTACATCGAGCGCACAATAGAAACGAGGGGCTAGGAAACCATGCTATCCGACGTCTAATATTTATTATCATATTTTAGTTGTCGAACTGATTTTATATCGGCTCGAAATTGTATGATCATATTCGCTTCTTTTATTAATTATTATAGAAAAATATCTTATTTGCTCCGTAAATGATCTAGCCAAACTTTAAAGAATAAGCCTTCGAGGAGACAAATAGATTGGTACAACATTTATGATCACAACTCATTTAATATAAAAATTGGAGACGTTGTATACAGTAAATTCGATTTATTTCTAAAGGTTTGTAAATCCTGATTTACAAATTAAATATTTATTGTAAAGCAATTCAAAAATAATAACCTTCATTTTCCTTTTTAATAATGTTAAGGTAATTGTTTTATTTCGTATTCTTTAAATATAAAAGTTATTCTAAAGGTAAATTCTTACCAAATAGACACGAATTCCGTTAACCAATCGCAATATTTCGTTTATATTAAAATATATCTAAGCCCAGAAATAACTAGAAAATCACGAAAAGAGATGGCATCGCTTAGATAGTTTCTTTAATTCTCAATCCGTCTTTACAGTTTGGTTAGATATGTCAGAACCACCTGTGAATAAATGATTCATGTACCATAAAATGATTTGCAGAACATATTAAACTATTTACAACCAATTTAATCTAAAGTTTAAATAAATATATTCCTTTAGACATAATTGGTTGAAAAATCGAATATAGCTATCAAAACTATTAAACTAATTATTTTCTCTTCGAGTGAAGGTTTTGTTTTTCAAACTTCTATTGATGTATAGTAAAGGTTATTTGATTTATTGGAAGTTTACATTATAAAGCTGATTTTCTTAATCTTATGTTTAATAATTGGAGATTGAAAAACGAAGCCCAATATATGTTTTTTAGCCAATAAATATGCCTTTACAGAAAACATTGTACATTTATGAGGTCTACGACCCACGCGCGCTTATATTATTATACTCCTGTGAAAAAGATACAAAGTCTCACGAAAAATTATTAAAATAATAAAAATGGTTTTATTATTCATTTTTATAGTGATATTCTATTTGAACACGGTGTACATTTCTTAATGTCAATATCAACGCGAAAAATTTTTTAAGAAATAACTATATAATGTATTAAAAATATCTACGATATAACACGAGATTTTAAATATTCGTCTCAGGAAAGTCGATTATCTAAATTTCAATGTATCCTTCCACTCCCAAATATGTCTAAATCCATTTCTAGATAATATTATATATATTACCACACGCTACATTGAAAATTTAAAAAAATATAACATAATACACTAATACTAAATTAAATAATGCATACAAAATATATTTCTATCAATAAGAATTATTGTGTAAGTACAGACAGAACAACAATCAACGACTTAATTGCAGATTGTTATTTAAAACTGAATATAGTCTAAAAATAAAAAATATACAATAGCTAATTCTTACCACAACAGTTTTATTAGCGGATGTACATTTCGGGAGCTATGCTCTCATCTTCAGCAAACACTAAACTTACAATGCTGAAAATGGGAGCATAGCTCCCGAAATGTACATCCGCTAATAAAACTGTTGTGATAAGAAGTAACTATTCTATATTTTTTATTTTTGTTTTAACCACAGTGCTCTTAATATTTGTATATATAGTCTAATAGTTGAAGTTTAGGCAACCGACGTTTTTGAGCCCTATATTATAAATCCTAGGATATAATTCGAAAGCTTCGAAAGTTTGGTTCAATTCTACGAATATGAAAAAATATTTTTATTTAATTCGTTGTACATTATACATGTACCTAATTCAGTTATTTTATTATTTTTTTTAAATAAACTTCCAATACAAATAAACCATTACTTAACACTCAATTTGGTGTCGAATTCATGAAGGGGCTGCGTTCAAAATTTTCAAAAATCAAACGATGCCAAACAAAAGCGCTATTTTTGGAAAAATAAAGTGGAATATGATCGATATCATATTATCTATTTTTTATTCTGATTTCGAAGATTTAAGCACAACAGAGTAGACTTGTGGGTACGCCATTTTTAACCCTTCAATTTCGTGACTTATCATCAAGTGAATTTTCTAATATTTCGTTATATAATACGTTAAAACAAGTAAATCGACAATAAAAATACATATAAATCATACCAACAAAAACATTACTGTGAAAGGAAAAGTTTTCTTTTTAATATATAAGTTCCAAAAGAATGAACAAGCGTCATTAGATCAGGAACTGTTACGGCTATAATATTACAGGTAGTTCCCGACTTTACAAGTTAATTTGTTCGTAGGGCATGTTTGGTAAAGCGAAAACAGGTAAAGTGGGCATACTCGTTACGTTAAAAAGAGTTGCAACGTTCTCAACAATGAAATTTTATCTAAAAAAGGTCTACAAATCATCAGTTTATACAACAACTAGTGGTTTTTAAATTCCATAATTATAAACGTTCAGCGTTTAATATTAATATTTGAAAAAAAATGCAAAAAAAACTCGTAAAGTGAGAGCTGCCGTATTTGTTTTTCATGGTATGAGTCAATAAAATTGAAAAATTCTATTATTTATAACTAGCATCTTGTATATTATTTTATGTTTATCTACTTTGAATCGCAGTTATGCATTTTATAATATTAGTTTTTTCCAGGAATTGTTAGTATTCGTGACTTTGTTTTGATTGCAATTTGCATATGTTACATAAATACTTCAGTTGCAATGATTTTATATTATATACTTTTTGATGAATTTTCAGTAATAACAATTTTATATGTGCACTAATTGTTTACCTAACTTGATATTAGTCACGAAAATGGTTATGATAAACGAGAAAGAATAATCATTTGATGATTATATCAGGGACAATGCTTCATATCTTAAAAATGCACAATGCACAAAAATTTGTCAATTTCTTTTTAATAGTTACGAATCATAATTTGGACATTAAAAACAAATTAACACCTTTTTGTATATATCTGTCACATTTGCATGAATATAAATTAAAATATATAATACAATACCAAGAACCATTTTGTACATAAGATCGACTTAAAACTACCGTCTAAGGGCCGGAATTATGGACCTAGGTCAGGGGTCGGCAACCTTTTGAGACGGAAGAGCCAAAAGTTACAATTTACAAAATTTTCCAGTTTTTAAAAAGCCACTAAACATTTTCGTTTCAGTATTATAGTATTTGCATCCGAGGACGACACGTCGTGACGGGGGCGATGCGGGTGAGACGCGAGTGGAAATGACTGAGAGATAGACATGGTACTCAATCATGGACCGATTGGACGATTTTTAAGGGTTTATATAATAAAATAATATTTTTTTTGCGTATGGAACTGGAGAGCCGCAACTTTACATCAAAAGAGCCGCAGGTTGCCGACCCCTGACCTAGGTGAACAAGATCGTCAATTAGTATCTTGAACATTCATTTTAGCTTTAAGAAACTGGCCTTGAAAATCAAGAAACAAAAATGTTTGAAATCATCTTATTCAGACAAAATGGTTTTTGTATCACACTGTAGCAGAAAATTAAAAAAAAATGGCAACTTTATGCAAAGAATAAACTCATATTTGGAACAAAATAATCTTTGTTAAACAATAACAATGAAAAATATTATCATTATCGTAAGTATTTTATTGTGGATTTTAATTATCCAGATCCAAGTTGAAAAAACTAAAATAAAAACTAAAGAACGTTTCAGAAATATACCAATAATTTTTTAAATGACAGTGAAAGCTCAATCTGCACTATCGCAGAAGTCAGCAGTACTCAATTTCAATTCGGTACTAAGAATACCAAAACAATCTGCACTTTTAAGAAATGTAAGTACCTAAATGAAAGTTCACTAGCTGCATCGAAGATAATTGGCAAAAACTTTATTCTTACCATGTTTTCTAATCGATATTTTTCCTGCGGGTTTTTTTATAATAACTAGACGGAAACACGTATTATCAGAATTTTTGTCTGTCCGTTTGTATCAATATTTTTTTATTTTTCCAAATATGAGATATTTTGTACAAAAATATATTATGTGGGCACGAGGCAATACAACTTACAAATAATTCATTTTTGAACAGTATTTTCAAGCACAGAACAGAGAAGGCTGCATCTAAAGAGGATCCGTATTTTTCCCGATCCGATGTCGGACGTCGTCGGACAACATCGGAAGAAAAGAAAACACCAAGATTATGACGTAGGTGCCTAAATTAAAAAAGAAAGCCAGATTTCCTCTGCAATGAAGGCACCTAGATTATAATCTTGGTGTTTACTTCGACATCAGATCGGGATCGTCTTATACAAGTATCTTGTTAAACTCCGCGGCTCTATATCTCTTTAAGTGAACGATATAGGAATGCTTTTTTCATGAAAAACTTTAAAACGTCATAACTTCGATACTAAGACACACAGTCTGTTACATAATATATTATTAGTTCTGAAATATAATAAAATATTAATTTGACAGACGAAGTGAATATATTCCTAGACATAATATCGAAGCCCTTAGAACATTGTTGCGAAACATATTTTGGGAAACACTATCTACATCGGAGAATAAAATCTTAACTAATCTTACTGTAAGAACAGTTTTATAAAAGTCAAAGTGCCTCTTGACCACATATATAAAAGCACCATTTTGATGTTTGCATGCACCACCAATTTACCAAACTTCAGTATAATCAACATCAAACATTTTTAAACCCTACTTCCTGATCATTAGTTCCAAAACCACTTCCCTTTATTGGGTATCGTTCAATTTTAATTGCACATCCTTATAAAATTAATATGTTCTAAAATTTTTCAATAAGTTTCTAGGTTTTTGAATCGTCTTTTTTCACCAACATTTTCATAAATAAACTCAATAGTTTGTGTATTCAAAAGCCAAGAAATCTGTTTATGCCCTTTTAACATACTTCTCTAAAAAAGTATAAAAATCAAAATAAATTGTTTTTACAAAACGACGTTTTATTATTTGTTTAAAAAACATATGATAAATGATTTATAATAATAATAAATACCTACTAGAATAAATCACGGGATTATATAAATATATTTCAGTTAAGGTGATATCGTCATCAGAAAATGCGAGTACTACGTTAGACTACGGACTTGACATAGAATTGCAGTTAGAGAATCCTCTAGTAGATTCTTCAGGAGGTGAAGGTCACGGGCATGGCCATATGCACGGGCATGCTCACAAAGGTGGCTTCCTTGACCTTGATCGCGGCTCCAACGCTACGGCCTACAATGAAGAGGGACTCCATCATGGCCACAAAAAAACCCATTCAAGTAGGTATCATATTAAAAAAAAAACAAACAAAGCAATAATTCTTTCTCAATTTTTCTCTAGTCTTCAAATCAAAACTTATCAATTAGTTATTTAATTGGTCAAAATCCGCGCATATAATTCAATCGGTATCCTGGAAAAGATTTCAACCTCAACAAAATGCAAGAATTGAACGGTTCGCCAACTGAAATTGCGTTTTTGAAATTTTTGTGTCGGTAAACGGTAGTAGGTTGATAAGAAGTACATTTACTGTCTATAAATATTTCTCCCACACAAAGAATATTCAAGCTGGCATTATTTCGAAAGAAAAATGAATATAGCGTCTAATCTAAAAAAAATCACGTTTGAAAGTCAGTATACACTGAAATGTTTTGTATTTAAACTGACTTTTATGCACTTTGCTTGAATGAATAATCCAAAAGTTAAAAAGCTATTAAAACCGGTGTGTGCAGTGTTGATAGCCTTTTATCGATCTAGCTGTATACATTAAGGGTGTCCAATAATACAAATATTTTATACTGTTAACCAAATCTAGAGAACCCCGTGCAAGAATGGTCTTGCACAAAGAAAAAATGCAAAGCAAATCAATTGTTGAATAATCTTTCATCTAAGTGACATCAGAGACCCTTGTATTAATAGCGTCAAAATAACACAATGCTACGTACATTATTTATATAGATTATAGATATTATGTCAGTGAACGATTTTTACTTTATATTAAGAAATACCAAAACAAAAAGAATCTAAATGAAGAGCAGATTTTTAACTTTGAACATTTTATTAAATTAACTGACAACAAATTTCAGAGGAGATTTTGGGGCTAAAACTCACTTTGCTTAATTCGGCATTTATATATAGAGCTTGTTGAACGAACAATGCATTGTGGAATAATTTAGAGTTTGGATAGCCCTTCCAGGTGTGTTTTTGCCAAGTCATTCCATTTGTGTTATCTAATACACTATCGGTTTACCCTAACCAACTTTTTATGAAAAATCTATAAAATTTACGTACACTTCTCAAGTCAAGTACACTAAAGCAAAACTTGCGTTTATGTATAATAACTTCCTTAAATTTTACTGGATTGTACCATAATATTTTTGTTATTGCTTATTTGCGTATTATTTTTACACTTTTCTACATTAAAATCTTTCTACGCTCCAAGGCCGTAGGCAGGGGGCGCGTTTTGGGGGTTCAAACCCCTCCCGAAATACCTTAGCCAACCCACTGTTTATACATAAACCTACTAAAATATTTTCGACTCTTTTTTTCGGATTTGTGATACAATAATTGAATTCCACGTTTTTCGGAACGAAGAGAACTTTATGCATTGTTAATAAATTAATTGAATCATTAAATACTTTCATCGAAATCTTTTCGGCTGCCTTTTAAACTATTAAATTTATCTCTATATATATAAAATTCTCGTGTCACAGTTTTCGTTGCCATACTCCTCCGAAACGGCTTGACCGATTTTGATGAAATTTTTTGTGCTTATCCGGTATCTATGAGAATCGGCCAACATCTATTTTTCATCCCCCTAAATGTTAGGGGTAGTCCACCCCTAAATTTTTTTTCTTCCTTCCCCATTCGTTCTTTTGCACCGGGCACGACGGTGCAGCCGGAGTGCTCGACATACACACATATACGTCCATGTATATTTTAAAATAAATAAAATAGATAGATAGATGTTCCAATTAAATTGTTTTATTATTTCACTTTATACGTAGCGAAGCACGTACAGGGCCGCTAGTATTTATGTAAAATTATAATATACGTATGCTTATTTTCAAATAAAGTTGTCGCTTATATTGTCTCTGATCCAGAGCTCGACTCGCCCCGAAAAGGAATCCTAGCTACGGCCTTGCTACGCTATAGCAATAGAAATTGTGCACGATTCTTAGCTCTGCAAAACACACTAATAAAACATGAACGTGCAAAAGATAAAGATAAAAGATTACGATTCAAAATTTTCAAAACTAAGTTCTCAATTTTCTTTTTATTGTGAATATTAACATTTATATCCAGGCTCTGATTACTGAAGTTTTAAAGCTGCATAAGTCTGCTAGGAGAAAATATAGGTATTAGCTTCCATTATTTTTTCCATTGATGTGTACGTCTCAAGTCAATTTAATTAATAATACATACGTAATATAAACAAATGAAAATCATTCCAATTTCCTACTCAGTGTTCACGTTTGAAAAACACAAAGCTAGAGTAATTTTCAAAACAATATATATTCAGGACAATAATATTGTCATACTTGTACATAAAAGTAGTACATTATATTGTGTTTGAAAAGTATAAGTGAAGAGGCCACTTTGACATTATTACGTAAAGGTCGCTGCACATGAGGCTGACTCTGCCGCTAGATTTTTTGCTCGGTTTCAAGCGTGCATGGCGCTAGCTTTATACACGATGCGTGTTTTGAAGCGGGATAGTTTTGATGCGCGCGCAGTGACAGTTCGAATGTTAACAAAAATGAACTTTTATTGTCACTGAAGACAACACACTCTATGACGTCATGTTTGTTTATGTGCGTTAACCCATGTTGCTCACGTGACAAGATAGTGTTTTCTGATTGGTTCTTGTTCAGAAAAACAAGCACGAAAAACAGGTCCGGTTCTAATTTTGAAATCCACTTGTAACCAAGCACGCGAGCCCGCAGTGACGTCATTTCTATTCTCTTAGCCAGTGCAAATCCAAGCAACGATACCAGCAGCGAAACCAGCCTCGTGTGCAGCGGCCTTTAGTGTATCTATACTAATATCTATCTACAATAACAAAATCGTACTTCAATCTAAAGGGAAAATTGTCTATTTTGAACTAAATAATAATATACCATATATGTATCCGAAAATTTACGTCAAGATATGAATTCATATGGTCATAGTAGCTTATAAACTTTAGTTAATTTTTACTGAAGAGGCCCTCAGACGTTCAATATTTGTTATCAATACGTCACTATTATTAAAGCTTTGAAGATAATATTGAATAATAATGAATTGACATTACTTTTGTGAATTTCGAAATATTTAATAGAATTTGTTTGAATTCATGTAGGTTATACTTATTAAAAACTACTCAAAAGCAAAGACATAATTTAAGAATTAACAATTTGGAAACACTGACAAATAAATTGGATATTTTTAAGCTGAGAAAAAATTTATAAACGTTTGACAACTGAGATCATTAGCGATCAATTAAACAGATAATAAATACATTTTCGAATGCACTGTAGATTGTAGTTAGGATTAAAATCATTTCTATTTTTTTTTTCATTCTTAATGTACTAGCTTACTTGATGACACCTTTCCCCTAATGTTCGATGTTTCATCCATAATATCAATTATTATCTATTATATATCTATTATATAGGTATATCCTCATTTCAATGATATTACCTACTAGGTAATTACAAGTAGCCTTCTATATGTAGAAATATTCTATAAAACGGTAAGTATAACAGAAAAAGTTTTAGGTTTCATACAAAATGCGGGAAAATATTTTTACCAAAACATGAGAATAATTAACAGATTCCTTAGTCATATTAATTTTATTCCAAGAATTAAAATAAACTTTAAGTAGTAGCATTTTCACTCGTGCTGTAGTTTAAAACCAGGGTTGGGATAATATAAATGTTAGCATAACTCGTGCGTAATGTTTGTTATTCGTATTCTGTAGGTACTAATTCATTTAACTTGGGTTGAAATATTCATCATGAATCTAAATCTCACTTTCATTTCTCGAAGTTATAACTCACAACACAAGCAGCACCCATTGTACTTATTCTCAACTGTTTTACACCACTGAACTGCAATTGTACCGGAACAAAACCAGCACATAGAGATTACTGCAGGCATTTTGTCTGAAGAATTTAGTCCTAACCACCATTAAACGCAAATTGCAATCCATTATTAGAAATTTTCTAGCAACCACACCCTGCACAAAATGCTCATACCTATCCAATATTTCAGAGAGAGAGAGAGGGAGCTGTCTCTATCTTTCACTGGAGAATTGGGTCATTTGCTATTTAGTGCGTTAAACTTTACAAAAATCGAGAAAATATATACTTTATAAAATGGTGGTTTAAATCATTTTCTCTTATAGAATCACTTCAAAAAATCTCAGTTGTCGAGCGTCTGTAATCTACAATATACCTATTTTACTTAAAGTTAGGTATAAACTAGATTTTGCACGAGGATCACTAATTAATAAACATTTAAAACTGCCAATGTCAATTCACAAAACGAAGAAATAAATCCGGACCTGTCTTGTTTCAATGTTCTGATTAGTGATTAGTTCAGGTATAAATGTTAGCTTTTTGTTCCCTAGGGATACGTCCCGACATTCACAGAAGAAACAAATTGACTTCTATACAGCTAGTATATTATACTACAAGATGTCAGAAAAATTAGCCTTCATTTGCGTTATTTGTTTATCTTTAAAAAACTACCAATCAAATTGCTTGCAATTTAAATATAACGTGCAATGCAATAATTTACTGTATTCGATTTTTTTGAAAACAGTGCCTACAGTGTAATTAATAATTTAAATGCCACTATATTGGAATTCGAAGGATAAAAAAAATCTTTATGTCAAATCTGTACAATTACATCAATTTCTGTCAGCTATCTTTAAATATTTGTCTTTAAATTAATAAATGCGGAAATAGCTTAACCTATTTATAAAACCGTTTCTCAAAAAAAATCTTTAAAAAAATTATATCTGATATAATAAGGTCTGAATTTTTGCGGCTTATTTTTCTGAAATCAAAAATAATGCTTCGTGTTGTAGAAATAAACCCCAAAAAATCGACAAAAAACATTTGAAAATAGTTCAATTGTTTCGACTGAACGCGTGATACAAAATAGCGTGATCATACAATAAAATGCACACAGACATTTTTTTTATAAATCAAATCAAAGTTTACTCAAATCAATTAGTCTATACCTAAAAGTAACTTTTATATTAAAAAAAAACACAATAGTATCCAATGGAAATAGTACCGATCTCAATGCCACACTCTGCTGACAATATAGAGTGATATTACATGCAGTAATAATGAAATAAATATATCGTTATTTTATTTAATTTAATTTATAGTCACTAAACTATAAAAATTATTATGATTATGATTTGTAAATATGCTCGAAATTATGCGCAAGTCAGCTAAAAGCTCGCATCAAAAGAAATGCAATAAGCCTATAGTTATCCACTCACCTTAATGTGTATAGATGTATTGCAGTCGAATAAATTGTACCGAAATATAATGTTTCCTACAATTTAACATTGTTGATATCATCGTATAATATGCGGCTATTGACATACTTTTTTCTGTGACTGTACCTCATACGTCCTTAAGTTCGCTTTCACAAATTTACACCAGCTTTTCCACTAAAATGTCAAACTATTGTCCACACTTCACGATAATTTGAACTGACTAAATCGAACTCCGTATTTATTCACTATTACCATCTAAAATATCAACCTTGATATTACCATGTTAATGTCTTGTACTCTGACGATGCCAATACAGCTGTTATATAAGAAATTAATTTCATTTCCTTGCAGATTTTTTCATATCTTTTTAGAAATTATATCTGATATCTAAAGCTGAGTTTACACGGGGACAACTTTCAAGAAAAGACTATATTATATTTGTCAACAGTTTAGATTAGTGATTCCCAAAGTGAGCGCTACCGCCCCCTGGTGGGTGCTGCAGCGATCTAGGGGGTCGGTGATGGCCACAGGTGCATTTGAGGGCGATGAATTCTGAGTTCAATAAATAGTTTCATAATTTCAAACTTCAATGTTTCTAATTTACACATTTCTTTACTATAATTTACGAAAAAGTTAGAAACATTAATACATATATCTTTCTGTCTAATTTCTATTAAAATAACAAAAAAATAATACCGCTGAGTAATTTTTTTTTTGGAAGGGGGCGGTAGGCTAAATAAGTTTGGGAACAACTGGTTTAGATGCTAGGGCAAGACATAATGATCATGAAAGAAATTGTTTTGCGTATACAGAAAGGTTCTTTCGTTTAGGCTTTCCTGTAAACTATGAGTGAGAGGCCCTATATTCCCTATTTTTTAAAAATTTTAAAGCTCAGTAGTTTCGGAGATAGCGGAGACATTCCTCTCCCAATTATCTCCGCTTTTCGTATATTTTCTTTAATATCTTTTAAACTATGCCTTCTAAAATTATAAAAAAAATATACTTGTAATTCTCATAACGAGCCCTTTCATTTGGTCATGGGATACAGTTTTTTTTTAATTTTCTAATTTGCCCCCCAAAGTTAACACCCAAGATCGAAATTCGTTTATTTATGCCATACGTCCGTGATTGGATCATCTAATTCTGTGTGGAAAATTTCAACTTTTTTCCTCCAGTAGATTCAGAGAAAAAGGCTGTGACAGATGGACAGACAGACACGAGAATCACTCCTATAAAAGTTTTGTTTTTTCAACGAATGTACTGAATTCTAAAAAGTTAAATAATTCGTGGATATTATAAGTAATAGTATTTTTATCACAGCAATAAACCAAGCAAGCATATTTTTTTATAATGTTTATGTAGTATTTGAGAACGGATATAATCCTCTGCATGTAATCGAGCGTAATTTTTTCGCTAGCTTGAGTTAAACTCAGTCATTATCTTTAGATTCAGTTTGAAAACAAAAGAGGGAAAGAAGAGAAAGGAAATAGATTGAAAAGAGGTAAAAAGAGAACTTAAGGGTTGTATAATTGAGATAAAAACTTCAGAAGGTAAAAAAAACAGAACTTAAAAGCAAAGATCAGAGAATTGAATATGTACAAAGTAGAGATGAACCGAAAAAATATAACGTTTACATAATCGCAAGGAGTTCAATGAGAACGCGTCAAAAGCGATTAAATAATATTTACTAATTATTAGTGTATTTCCTATATGGCACATTGCCACATACAGTATTAGCGTCGGTCGGATTGGATCAAAATTTCTCGACGTTTCAGTCCCCTGAACAATTTGGCACCATTTTTTAAGATTTCTATATGTAGGTATGTTACGGTCAATGTTCGGAATACGGGCAATGTCGACAATGCCCGGGTAATGACGACTTTGACCGATCAATGTCGACAATACCCGAGCCACATCGGGTAATGTCCAAAATCGGACAAGGTTCAAAAAATAGATTTTTTATAAGCATGAAACGCTGACTTTTGATTGTATCTTTATCATGATAAGTTATCATTAACTCTTTATGGAATTTTTATCACTGATATCAACTATTGAAGAATATATTTTTCAGCTTTCTATTATTGATGATTGAAAACACGTATAATTTATTTATAATTTATATTATACGAGTAATAAACAATATATCTCAATGCATTGAATTTCAGAACTCACAATCAAATGTCAGCGTTTCATGTTTATAAAAAATCTATTTTTTGAACCTTATCCGATTTCGGACATTGCCCGATGTGTGTAAGTACGATAACTCTCGAAAGACTTGATCGATTTAAACGAAATTTAGTCAAATACACTATATTGTCGGCAGGGCTTTGGCAATTTAAACATCGATATTTATAAATAAATATATGAATGAATTTTTCTCCCATCCATCGAATGTTCGTGAACTGGATTTCCTGTATACTACTCTCGTTTCAATTTTGGTTTCTTTGGCTTTGTCTATAGCGCGTGGCATTTGAAGAGTACTACATGAAAGAAATATCTACCTCCACCTTGGACATGAAACAAATACGACAGTACTCGTATAACTGTTGATTTTAAAAACAGTAACGTGTTTTTTTTTATTATTTACCTTGTACAAACCAAAACCAGAAAATTAGATTAGACGCTACGAAATATGCCGCTTAATATTCTAAATAATATCTCAGATCACAAAAAAAGTTATTTATGTTGATTTTTTGGTAAAATAACACTGATCTAGTGGACGCCGTTGATTATAAAATAATTCCAAAGTTTTTTTCACTTATTTGAGTTGAGTACCTAAATAGCACCAAGTAATTTATGAATTGGAAATTATTGACTCTAATAAATAGAGAAAATTTCAGATGATAATTTGCAAAGTAATGATATGCAAATTTTAATTAACCATTTAATTTTTTAGTTAATTTGGTTAAAATCACTACGCCCGTACAGTAGGTGAGAGTATTGTTTCTTTTAACTGCAATTACACAATAGATTACTTGACCTACTGAAAGATTAATGAGCCGTTTTTAAATACCTATTACTAAATTCTCAACTAGGAAATTATTTTCATATAAAACGATACTACGCATTTCACAAAATAAGACTGAATAAATTTTTGTTAAAAAATATCAGAAATTCGACATAAATACTTACTTTGCGACCACAGATAGTATAACCCGAATAGTTTTTGACAATCATTGATCGACAATATTGTACGTTTTTCCCTAAAAATCGAAAATGATAAAATAATAATAATTAATACGTGTCTACTACAAAACAGTATTCAAAAAAAAATAATACACCATAATTCCTTTTCATTTTATCTCCTGTGGATAAAACCGTCCATTATGTCCTTGTTTTAGGCACATAGTTTTTATCATAATACTAATATAAAAAAGAAATTAAATTTATGGAACTGCTTAAAATCTAGTATTTTTAACTCAATTTGTAACTACGAGGGCACTTTGAATATATAAAAAATGATGAGCTAAGCATGTGATACAGAAAATATCGACGTGAATGAGTTTGTTTACACTTTGATCTTTTCTCACCGTAACAGGCTTTGTTTGCCATCAGTCATGTCCACTTCAAATTTCTTTTATTCAAGGAACATTCAAGACGATTTCTTTGTAATTACTGTGAAGATAATAGCGGAAGTAGCGTGATTGAAATGAAATCAGTATACTACGGTTCTGAAATAATAATTAGTGACTCAACATTCGCTTTGCTTAATAGAGCGGCATGGCAATGAAATAATGCTAAGTATTATAGGCACAAAATTTTAAAATTTACGCAATTGGTACCAAGGGTTTCCTCAGAAGCCATCAAGGGTAATGGAAAACAAAATTAAAAATTTGCAACTTTGTAATTGTAAGTTTTTGAAAATTAGTAGTAGTCGAAAAAAACGAGATTAACGCTAAGATAGTATGAATTTAAATATTACAGTTGGGTTATTGGATTGCTTTCATTGAAAAAGACCTATGTGGAAGCCAAATAAAACGCCGCTTCATTTGTCTGTCTGTGTCTGTGTGTAGTAGACTGAATAAACCTAACTTAGATTTTATGGTTGCAATAATAATTTTAAACGCTGAAAGTTTCATTTGTATTTTACAGCTGTTCCTCTATCATCATTCTTTTAAGAGGTAGTAGTTTTCAGTGTTCACTCTTTAGTTAAAGATTTAAGAACCGTAAAGAAAGGTTCCAAATAATCCATGCAAAAATATTTAAGTTTCTTTCAAATGAAGACAACGTCAAAAGAAATTTACGCTATGATGTTTTTCACTCATTAAAATCGAAAAATTTAGTGTACAGAACTTTTCAAAAACTGTTGTCAATCAGCACAATTCAAATTTTGTCTGGTGATTTTTCAGAATATTAAGTGATATTAAGGACGAAATTTTTTAGAATTTTGCTTTCAAACATTAAAAAAAGGTTGACTCAAGGTGATTTTTGATATTATTATTGTTGGTAAAATAAGAAATGTATTTTGAAACTGAAAACTTACAATAGGACTTGAAATATGAAGGGGTAGAGCAATCTTTTTTCTGATAGTTGATTTTTATTTTTTGCATAGACGAACTTAAAAAATAATCATATTAATTTTTGGAGCATTGTATATCAAATATATAATGTAACATGAAAAGATCAGTTTGTTAATAATAACTAAAACAAAATAAAGTTGATAAAATATGCATAGGCTTTGAAAGTGCTCCGCTTTTACAAAAATAACTTTTGGCTGTTTAATATGTAATGAATCTACTTTGAAAATAAACTTATGTTTCTTTGCAAGTTCTATTGAATTATAACACACGATTTTTATTTTTTGTGTGAGATGTCTACAGAAGTTTTGTTTGCATAATATTAATAATTAATTTTTTTTTAAATGTTTTTGAGCAGTTCCATAATATTAAAGAGTACTTAATTTAGCACGATTTTTAAAACTTTAGTTTTGAAGTGAATTTAAAGATTGCCCATTAAATTTGACTAATGATTATGATTGCATCGATAAAAAACATTAATTTAATAAAATACATTTTATAATGAACATGAATTTTGTAATATCACATTTTAGTAGTGTGTATTATTGTTTTTTTTTCATACCATTCTTAAAATGCAACGCATGTTTTTGATCAATTATTTATTTGATTGTTTTGTCATTAAATGTCGATTATCATGGAATTGATACAGAAATTATGAGTTAATGAATACGAGAAATAAAGCAAGATAATGCACAGCATCGTTATTATTATCTTATGACAGTCTATTCAAGTTAGTAAACTGCAACTTTTAGCTTTGGCTCTATTTGAGTTGTTTTGCGTTCATTACAAAAACTTTTCTAAGCATAACTTAAAACTGAATCAGTCAATAAGTCTACAAAAATTATTTATTTGAAATTACCTTACACTGGTTTGTAAAAAAGTTCATCTTTCATTTTGGTAAACTTTGGATTTTTTTTGCAAAATTTAGCATGCGAATTATGAAATAAAACAGCACGTTGCTACTGGGTGTCCCAAAAATAAATAACAGGACCTGTAATCTTCCTATTTTTAAACATATGCATTAGGATAAACTTATAGGTTTGCATGGAACGACGAATAATTTTTACCGTATTTGTATTGCTTTATTAATTACATGCTCAAAAACTAATTGTTATTGAGATAGAAATGGCCACTTGAAATTAAAAAGATCTATTTAAAACAAAAGTTTCTTTAAATATAGGTTGTCCTCAAATTAAAATAAAAATTCAGTGGAAATGCTAGTATTAAAAAAATCATACACATTATTTTATGCGCGTATTTTTTTAAAATAAGGAAGTTATGGATCCTCTGTACTTGGGACACGCTATTCAGATTATTTAAATTATCCGCATAAACTCCATAAACTATATTTTAAAAACTGCTATATATATTTGAACAAAATCATAAACAATAATGATTATTCTTTAATTTATAATTTTGTTCAATAGTTAATCGCTGCAGTGTTCCCATTATACTGGAAATGTGGCCACCCTGTTTCCATTGATAAAGTTGCATCGAGTGTCTTAAAAATTTTATCAAAAACAAATTTGTGTCAAAAAGTCAGCTTTAATATTTATGCGAATTAAAATTACCTTGTAATATAAGTTAGTTCCAGCATTTTTCTCTGCAGAAACATGATAAAGCAGACATCCTATAATCTATATGGTGGTTTTAAAGCATAAAATAAACGCTGTGGATGCATATCCAGTCCAAAGAAATTAAGTTTTATTAACGGGAAAATTCATAACGTTCTGAAACTTGGCAGGAATATTGCTGAAGACGTTATACATGTAAAATAAAGTTCTCTCATTTACCATAGTAGCAGCATCCCTAAAAAATGAAAAAAAATATCCGCAAAATACGGTTCCGATTATTTGTTTTTCGGCAAATAGTATCAAAAAATGCTGGGATAGAATTTTGTTTTCAGTTGACGCCTTCAACAATTGTTCCTGCCAAGCAAAACTTGATGATTTTTATCGTTAATATAAGCATTTCGTATCTAATTCCCCTGGTCTGATATTCTAAAGTAGATAAAAAATATATAACGCTAGTAACTACTAACTACTTCTGTTTAAATATTAATATTTGTAGTACCCATTGCCTTCTAATAAGATCTTTAACTCTTTATAGGAATAAAATAGTTCTTAGATAATGATGCTTGAATAAGCTGTTAAAAAATCTTTTTATAAGTATATTTTTTTAATCCGTTTTGTTTTAAATAAATTCTTGAAAGATCTTACGTTCAATTTTAATTACAAATACTTGTTTAGTTTTGTATTTTTATACAAAACATAAATGTGCATTGAACAAAGTGCATCTCAATTCTCAATTAATATAATCTTTGCATCGCAAGCGTTATTTATGTTTAGAGCTAGAAAATATATATATATAAGAAAAGTTTTTCAGTTTTTATTTCAAACCTAAAAATTTTCTTGGAAACTCAGACGGTAAAATTGTTTTTTTTAAACAGCAGCTATTATTCGTTTTTTTTTAGAATCATTTTGAGCGTTTTATTTTTCTATTTTTTAAGAATAAAACTATTGTAGGTACATAAAAATAATCCTTTGTTTATATTCAGTATAAATTTTGTTAGCTACAAACAACAAAGAAAACTGATAATTTTCACCGGATAAAAAATTCTAACAAATCCTACAATCATTGACAAACATTGAAACAAATTTCTTTTTATTTTCGAATTTTCCGTATAACTGTAAATCTTTTCTAATTTGATAATATTTTCTATCTTTATATATATAGCAATGCACTTACACTTAGATAGGTCAACCAGTCAAATAGCCTATAAAGGGTTAATTTTTCCCTACCTCTATACGTTAAAAGCACTAAATAGGCAAGTGGAATCGTAAAGCTTATATACCACTAGTTTGTACAATGTAGAATGAGAGTAACCCATTTAAATTATTAGGTATAAGGTGAATGAAATATCAAAGACAATCTTGTGATCCTCGCCTTGCATAGAATCAGAGACGACAAGTCAATAAACAAAATATGTATTTCATACTATTTAAGTTCGTGTTCAGTTATATGAATTCGCTATTTTCTTTTTGTTTTCTGTTTGTTAGAAAAAATTTTTGAACAATAATCTATTCAATAAAATTCAAAATGTCTCTTACAAATAGGAAAAAATTACAAATTGTGGATTCATTCGTCTTTTTACTAGACTACTAAATCTGATCTTACTTGCTTATCAAATCAGTTTATGATTTCCTAAAAAAATCACGTAATGTTTTGATATAGTATGGAAATTGCTAAAATTGAACAATTTGACGAGCCGCCTCTGCAATAGAATGGTGCTTGGCTTCAATTTAATACAAAATTTGCCACAAATATTAGAATTTAGATTATCAGTTGTTTAGTTTCATTTTTTTTAATATATAATTTTTTTTAAGGTGAGGGAATTTTCTAACAAATAATAACATTTCAAAGTTCTCCCGAAATGTTATTTTTTAAACTAGTAGGCTTTAAATTATTAACAATGGGTGCGATTTACCTGGTATAAAGCTTTCTAAATATTAAAAAAACCTTGAACTTGACGAAATATACATAGTGTTTCCAAAACAGTAAGCTCTAGGAGCGAATTTCACTTGAGAGAGTGTATAAATTGTAGAATATGCAACATTTTTCGGTAAACTTTTCTTAAAGCTGTGAGAGCCTCTCGTAAGACAAGAGCTAAAAATCATTTTTTCAAATAGATACAGAAGATTCGGGGATGAAACCGTAATATATGGAGTACGTATTCAGGAGGTCAAAATACACAAAAAAGTCTTAAGATTTCGTTAAAATAATTATTGTTCTTGGGCGATTTTGTTTTAATATCATCTGAAATAATCGATTTTTAGCAACCACCTTACGAAGATCATATACCAGAATTACGAAGAACGTGAGCAGAAATTTTCTATTGAACTTTTTCATTTGAAATTCACTCTAAAAATTTTAGAAATATTTTGTATTAACCACAAAATAGTTTTGTATAGCAAGAATCAGCTTGAAACAATTAAAGTACTACACTTAATTGTTTTTTTTTTTCATTTTAAAGCATGTTTTCTAAGTTCAGAATATTTTTAAACAAACCCTATTATTTGCTAATTAATGAATATTAAAGAAGCGTTAAAATACAACATATTAATGTTATTATATAATTAAGTTACGTTGTGTTACTTTACTGAACTGTGAATTTAACTTAAAAGGCATCAGTATAGTTGATCAATAAATAAAACGTAGGATATACAACTATCCTTCACATGTTTCACTGGAAAACGTTATTAATTCAATTTATAGCACTGTCGGTATTCTTATTTTACCAGGAATTGATAAAAATGACTTAAAATATTTCGTATTTTCAGTATTTTATTCATCAACAGTGATTTTTACCTTTAAAAAACTTACTGAAAAGTAAGCAGATGTTTTATATTATAGTTAGAATTTATTTCAATTCATCATCTTTACAAATTCCCACAGATCTGATCATTTCAAGAGAAATCTTTATTGAAAAATTTTGCTTCAAATTTATGACTTGTTATAAAAATATTTATAGTCAAAACTAAACCGATATTGACAAATGGAGCTTACTTACATAAGAACGAAAAATTCTAAGACCATTGTACAAAATGTATATTTAAATCCATCATTTAAAATCTTTATATACATATTTTCACGTAATTCTAAACAGTTTTTTGGAGAAGAAAATTTTGTCCACGCGGACGAAGTCGCAAGCAAAAGCTAGTAATAAATGAAACTATTGAAATAGGTAAAAGCATGACTTTCAAAGTGCATATTTACATTTCCTTTGAAAGTACGAGAAACTCTGCACGTTATTTAATATCAAAGTTGATATTTTATATTCAAAGGGAATGGGGAAGTAGAAAAATAATTCCAATTTCCCCGTGACCTGTCAATCAGTCGTAAACAAGTCTAAGTTTAACATTCAAGATATTTCAATTGCCATTTTATTAAGCTTTCTATGCTACTTCTTTCAAGTCTCTTTTGTGTAAATACAAAAAAGAAAAACGATTTCGTTTAAATGGTATAGCTGTACATTTAACAACCAGCTGGCTAAATATTTCATTTTAACCTTTGAAATATTTTGTTTTCATTTATCTCGCCTATTTATTTACAAAACAATTTACTTTAAAAAAAAAGAAATTCGTACAAAATACTCATTTGTGAAAACGTTTTACACGCTTTTTAATGATTTTTTTAATATAATAATAATGCGTTTAATATAACGTCGTTTCTCGTTTCTCGACCCTATGTCATAACAGACGCCATTACTATTTTCTATCTTCCACTTCCCGTTATTTTCTACATATTTTAAACTTCAAATTAATTGATAGCAACATACTGGTCATATTTTGAATTTTACAAAAAACCTAAAACTGTAGTAGAACAAAATTTTAAGTTTGCTAGGATCCTTAAATATACGGATGAAAAGCGCCTGCTCGTACCTGGTAGAGGGTTCAATATCTAAACTATTTCGGCTCCCAAAGACCAAATATAAGGTCATCCCTTGTTTTATAGCAAGTATAAAATAATATAGATTATTAATTTCAACAAGCTTAAGTAAATTTTATTTACTGTAAAAAATAAATTTTATGGAAAGCGTAACATTGTTGGTTTCAAGCACACGTTATTATTAAAAACGCATTAGACTTGAAAAATTATTACTTTCGATTTGTTTATTATTTAATAGAGTATTATAAGCCCCATCAAAAAGACTGAAATTGGATATTTAACCTAACCTTCTTCAAGTTTAAAACAGTGAACAACGCTTTATTATAGCTTTCTTTTATTTTCCACTACATTTATCATTGAGAACTATTATGCCATATTTCGGCAGTTCGTTTTCAAAACCGGACCTGAAAAAATATTATCACCAAATGAATCAATTCAGTAGTTTTATTTTCAGTTTGTTATTTCAGGGAACAACCGAACTGAATGAAATCTTGCGTGAATTTGTGACTAAGAGTAATAAATTTTAACCTCTCTGCCTATATAACTAAAGCGCTCCTAGGTCCAGGTGGACGGGGCCGCGAGCAAAAGCTAGCCTCTATAATAAATAAGACAGAATGTTTTGGCATATTGGAGTATAGCTCTGCCTTCATTTTAATTTGTTTATTGAAAGTTTAAGAAGGATGATGAACATTTCCTTATTTTGCATACAAACTTTCAAAGTAGGTTAACAATTCAAAGTTTACTTTTATCTATCAATGTAACATGAATATATGTATTTATTCAATATTATCTATAGGTACATTTTTAGTACTACATGAAGTCTTTAACAATCTCTTTGAAGTTTCCGAAGTCCCAGATCGGAAAACGGAAAATAGACTACTCTTAAAGAACATTTTGGTTTTTTTCTTGTTTTTTCATCAAGTGTATGCACAAGAATTTGTATAATGCATACAAGACGCTCGACAAAAAGAACACTTTCAAAATTAAATTACAATGTGTAATTCAACATCCGAAACATTAGTAGGTACGTAAGGCTACGTTCACACGTTGCGGTTTACCGAAACGTTTTTCGTATGCGGTTATCAGTAGCAAATGCAAACATATACACGTATTCACACTATACGGTAAAACCGAATGCGGTAAAAAAAAACAGTTCCGTTTATTTTTGCATCCGTGTCTTGTCACTGAAAACCGTGAGCCGCGTACGGCAAAAAAACGAAACGGTCTCACAGTACGGTTTCTTTGTACCTAACCGGCGCAGTGTGCGATAGAGGCAGTCGCTACATTCGATTGTCGTGTTTAGACGTGCCGCTATGGATAATAAAATTAATTTTTTCAAATCTTCTTCCAATCTTCCTAGAAGTTCATTAAACGCTGACATCGACATCCGAAAATAATTGAAGAATTTCGTTTCATCACTTCGCAATTCTAACATGAGTGTCCAAAAGTGACCCAGATTTAAACGCCTAGATACAATAGGATGCTCCCAAAATCTTCTATATTTTTTTTTTTTTGTTTTTTCTGCAAAATAAGTGCCAATAAATGAGCACAGTCGCAAAGTCTTCATCGTCCATTTTTTTGCAGCAAACTGAACACAAAACAAACCGCATACGAAAAACGTTTCGGTAAACCGCAAGGTGTGAACGTAGCCTATGCTTAACCTGACGATTTTACCGTATAAGAAAAACGTTAAATGTGAATACTGAATACGTTTCTGCTGTATACGGTAAAATCGTATAAGAATACCGAATAGAAAAAACCGTATCGTGTGAACCTAGCCTAAGTATTTCTTCAAATGAAACCGGATACGAGTTTATGTTCTTACAAAATTAAATTTTTACATTTTCGTATAATATTCATTCAAAAAATAAATCATTTACAATATTATACCAAAATTAACATCATTGCGGGCATCAATCGGATAAATAAAAAAATCGAGTTTGAAATTTTCAAACTTTCAAATGCTCGTAACTCCGAAACCAGAAGAGATACAGTTCTGCGCTTGTGCTCATTCGATTCAGCGGACTTTTTTCTATAAGGTCAAGTAATTTCAGGCATATCCGTGACACTTTTATTTTTTACAAAAAATTGAAAAAATTGAAGTTTTTCGATGATTTTGCAAATCGGCGACGTTTTGACGCACTAAGAGCCTTCCGATCAGGGACCGATCCAGCTATTTCGCCGCTCCGGGCAAAATAATATTTGCCGCCTTTTACCAATGCGTTGTTCCATAGATGGTGTAATTTTTTTTGTTTAACCATTTTTCAAATTTTCGCCGCCGACGCCGCGCCGCCCTCAATTTTGCCGCCCCGGGAAATTTCCCGGTTTGCCCTCCCCTAGATCGGGCCCTGAATACGTCAATATTGTTGAAGGTTTGGGAACAAATATTGGAAGATAATTAGAATCGATTGACTGTATCAATATTATTGTTTAACGCAGTCTGATATACTGGGAAACTGATAGAGCTGTAGGATACTAAGGGCGTTTCTTCATTTACACATAAAAGTAGTAGCTAACCTTAGAGTACGAGGAATAACAATGTAATCAGAAAAATTAATAAAAAAGATTCTTGGCTGTAGCTTTACTAAATTAAATTTTTTTGTGTAGAAAAACACGTATTGGTAATATTTAATATTACGATTTCTGTTTCAGCACGATACTGAAGGTTTTGGGTTCGAGTCCTGAAAATTTTTTACTGGTCAGTTGTTTTTAGAACAAAATCGGTTTAAAAATTCTATATAACTCTTTTCTGATAAAGAAGCATATGTGCGGTCAGATTTTCTGTAACCTACCAATCATAATGCGTTCATCAAGTAGGTATATATTATAACTAATAAAAAAACTTGGCTAATATATGTTTTTGTAAGAAAACATAATAATAGTTCGTAAATTAGCGTTTTATATTAATAGCGTGTGAAAAGGACAATGGTTTTGAAAATATGCTAAAAATTTGGACAGACGGTGTCGCGGTCGTGATTTGTTAACGTACAATGGCTAGGGTAGACTAAGTTGTCAGGATTACATATGACCATGCATTATAGAGTAATGTAAACCTTAATATAGGAGCAAATGACTATCAATTATTCTGAAATTTCTCTTTTCCTCTTTTCCCCTTTCACTTACTAACAAATGACTCTTGCTCTGAGCATCTCCCAGGAACACTTTTCTACTTATTACTATAATTAGTATGAATAATTGAACACCTTTTCAATCTTTTTATACGATTTTCTTTTTCACATTTCAATTTAAGAAAAAAGACCTTTTACTTTTTAATTAATAATTAATTTTAAATATGCATATTTCATTCCATTTATTTCTTTTGTATTATCTGAACAAGTGTACCAACATAATATTTTTCAACTTGAATCCAAGCAGTTTTTAAAAGGAATTCTTTAAATATGTAATAAAGAACTGGTAGGTAAGTAATTTTGGAAGTTTATTTTTATGTTCTAAGTAAGTAGGTAAAAATCACTGTTGATCAATAAATTATTATTATTATTATATTATCTCAAACAAAATTCTTATGACAATATTCATGAGGCTTTGTAAAAATTTAATGATCTTTGAATAGATAGATAGATGGATATAAATTTATTCATTAAATACCAAAAAATTGGCGTAGAATAAGTCAATACATATACAAAAAATACACAGAAAAATTAAATAATGCTAATATCGTAGTAGTCTTTAGTTGTGTAAGGACATTTAATTACCAAGATGTTTTTGAGTTCATTTCTTAATTTTTTTGCTGACAGATTTTTTAGTCTGCAGGATAAATGATTATAAAGATTAATACTTTGTATTACACAATTTTTTTGAACTAACGTTGAAGCTGCTATTATTGAAGTTGAAAACACGATAACAATATGCTTTACGAGTTAATTAAATTCCCGAAAAAACATTTTGATTCGTTTCATTTTCAAAATGTGACAAATTTAAAACTAAACTGATCTACAGAGACTCTTAAAACGATCAATACGCGAATATTATTAATTTTTTATTATCGATCATTAAATTTTTACAAACCTGAATAATTTAATAATAAACCTGACAGCTATATTTTCATTAATATATATTATAATTATATTTTTATCTAATACATCGTTTCTTGACATATCCTATCACCCGATATCATTTCGTCGCATTTACATTATTATTTTTTTTTGCCTGATGTACTGTGAATTTGTTCATATATAATTATTAATTCAATAATGTATATATATATAAATGAATCAATAACACTGTTTCATTGACGTTTTGATGCACCATTGTTTGAAGTTGTTTATATTTTTTACTGTACTTAAATGTTCAACAAAGGTACAATTTTTGTATCAAAAACATATTAAAAAATCAATTTTATAATTAGTAATAACTTGATTTACATCATGCATCGTAGGAATATTTACCCTTCTGACTTAATAATTAAAAATTTTACTACCCATGATTATTTATTACAAAACGTATGAATAATTTCTGATTAAATATATCAACCCAATGAATTAAAAATGTTTTTTAACAGCAGGCACTTATATAACTGATATTGGAAAAAAAGAAAAATTCCTAACTCGATTAAAGTTTCTCAAAAACAGAATTTCTGGTAGTATTTTTTTTTTTTAATTAAGAAATAATTTAATAAAATCTGCTCATAAAACGAACGACGTTATAATAAGCCGGAGAATTGAATAATCAAATGTTCAAGAAATATCGACTAATTTCTTTTCATAATTTCGTTTTTTATTATAGCTACATTCAGACGAGAAACAAATTGCCCACGACATTTAGTAATGACAGGAGTGGGGGATGACACTGGGGCGGAGCTTAGTTCCATTCATCAATCAGCGATAGCTCTGATTCATTTGTCTTGCTTTAACATCGTCACCCTTGCTCTTTTGGACATTTTACGGGCAATGTGTTCTTGTCTGACTAAAATGTCTGTAACTACTAACTAACTACAAAGCAACTTGATTTTTTGATAAAATGTTTGTAACAATTTAACTCCGGGAAGAGAAAGTTAAAATCAAATCTTTGATTAACGTCTTAACAAAAAATATAAAAATTAATACATTAACGTTTCGGTCCGGATTTGGACCGTCTTCAGAACTGATGTAAAAAATATAAAAATTAATTAATATTTATATTTTTTAGAATGTATTAATTTTTATATTTTTTGTTAATATGTTTGTCTGAAAAATTGATCGATAATTTTATTTATTGAAGAAAGTTGTAATATTTTCTGCTTCGAACATTTTTGTACTACTCGAGTGTTAAATACAATTTATTTTACCAATGTTTATATTAACTCTAAAATAAATTTGAAATGGCATGAGCCCTCGAAAGGGCCTCATTGTTGTATGTAAGTTCATTTCGCCGTCGTCTTCAGTCGTGAAAAAAAATGAACAAATGATTGTCAATTATAGACGTTCCACATCGTGAAACATAAAGGATTTCACAAGACAGCATATTTTAAACATATATAAAATTATAAAAAAAAAATCGAAAAGGTCCACTTTGTGCAAGAATTATTTCAAAAGAATATGTTTTTACTAATAATTTAATGTTATTTCAGAGATGAATTTCGACAATAATTTACCAGTTCCGCATACTTTTTTGGTTTTATATGAATTTCCAGGTCCATCTGATACAATGCGAATAGATAATGAATTGGCTAAAATTGCATTTCAAAGTACGTGCCATTTGGCATTAGAAAATTGCAATAAGAACACCAGCTGTCGGAATGCTCTGGAACCGGTATTAAACCACTGCGACATGACACGATGTGACCGCAACTCTTGCATGGATGCCTTGCAGAACTTATATAGGAAGCCCGAACTAAGCTGGAGTCTCGAAATAGCCTTCTGTTTATGCAAGTATGTGTTTAACACCAGCGTTCATCGAGCTCAGTTAAATTAAAACCAAGATTAATATAGAGTCATGCATTTCACACCTTTCACATCTGATGATTATTTATTTTAATTGCTCTAAAAAGCACAAACATTTTCCAAACAGTGTAAACGTTTACACAGTAAAAAATTGTTATTTAAAATAAAACAATTTTAATTACTGGAATCGATGTACATAGGTGACTGATAACCAAATAAAATAAAAGATACAGCACCGAACTTTCTCGCAAAGTTGCATCGGCAACGGATTTTTGTTTGTTTTTTTATTTTATTCCTCAGTAAACTCCTTATTTAGAAGGGATAAGGAGAAAATGAGAAAAACTTCTCTGAAAAATCCACTAAAAATTTCGAGTTTAAAATTTGATAAAAAAATTGTTTTTGGTATATAGTGACAATGAAACGTCTAGATCTGTCGAAATATCGATTTCTAGTTTTTCGTGATTACAAGACACGACTATGATCACTCGAAAGTAAAGAAAAATGAAATATATATAGTTTCATTGAGTTTGACTCGGTTTTATTGATTTTATTTGTATTTAACATAAAGTTATGGCCGAACAAATATTAAAAAAAAGAACAAAAAATATATATACATGTCGAATTGATAACCTCTTTTTTTAAGTCGGTTAAAAATAACGTCAAAAACTACGTGTTTTTAAAATTTATAAAGCTTCATCGATTTCCTTTCAATTAGTTCGCTTGAAACTGACCCTTGATCTATGCAATTACGTCATTTGATTTTATACACATTTGTGGCCGATGCGGTGATGATACAACGTAATTTTTATCACAAAGTAAAATATCATTTACTTGTCTATATATCAATTTGAAAATGTTTTTCGCATCGTTGTCATATCCACTATAAACAAAAAAAAATATTTTTATTCTTTAATTATTGGAAAAAGTTACAAAATGTTTGTAAGTATACATAATCTACACATATAATAGCTGTAAGGGGAAATTTGCCCGTAGTTTTTGTATTTCACAAAATTTATTTACAGATAATCTTTATAATTGATGCAAAGTATGCATTATCGGAAAAAAAATACTTAACAAATGTAAATTTTCCAATATAATGTGGTGGAAGTAAAGGTACAAAAATAACGTTGCTCCTTCGCTCCCACCACATTTTTAGTGAAGCATCCTGCAGTTTGAATGCCTGCGAAACAATTATATTAAAAAACTAGATATTTTGACAGTCCTTCCCTTAAGATAAACAAACTGCAAAGAAAGTGTTTTCTATCAAATTTTCTATCAAAAACGTACATGTTGAATTGATAACTTCTTTTAGTTAAAAATTGACACATTTCTACAGTACCTATATAAAATATATTCCTTTATGATAAAAATTGCATTGGAATAGCATTAATCTAACACTGTATCGCGTGCAAAGATCAACTATTACTTTATTTAACAAAATTTAAAATACTCAGCTTTGCCTTTCACTATAGGTATTAAAAATAGAAATAAGCAGAATGTACAAAAGAGATTATCAGTGTTTTTCGTGTGTATGTCTCTTTGCATTTATTTCTATTGTTTATATTTTGTATAATATGGTCTCGTGTCCCTGATAAGGCATTCTATATTTATGATTATATTATTTAATATGAATTGTTTTAAATCTAGGAAAACCGACAATAAACAAGATGCCTGCTTAATCGCTCAAGAAAAACTACACCCCATCTGTGCTCAGCGAGTTGAAGGCTTACCTTTACCTACTTGTCATTCATTGGCAGAAATATGCAGAAGAGAAAAAGAATGCAGGTATAATTCTGACCTGACTTTAATGACAAAAGCTAATTAGTGCAAGATCAACATTGACGGTATTGAAAGAGTAAAAGTAAAAAGTTTTATACATAATATCTTCAGTGTTCTAACTTTATAAACTCTATAGTGGGTAACAAATATTTTCAAAAACTCTACGTAACCTTTCGGTAGATGCGTTAATTAGCCATCCGTTTCTCGTTGTAATGGAAATATACAAAGCTTCCAGCCTTTAGGTATCTTTTAAGAGTATTATGAATACACGACGATCAAGATTTGTTCATCAATCTACATAGTAGGTGATTAAAAAAAAAATATTTTTTTCATTTTGTTCTTACCTTCTCAAATGTTTCTATTTAATGTAAAAAAAAAAAACTCACCAAAGATGGATTGTGTAGCTCAACTCTATAAAAAGTTGCTATTTTAAATTTAGTTTAATAATTTAATTAATACGGGAAATTTTTTAATTTTTTTGAAATTGAAATTACCTGTAATTAACTCAAATTTTTACAAATAACCATTATATATTCTTGAAGCTGACTCTTTAAGCTTTCAAAAACTCTATAAAAAAACACTCTTAAAAATCATGTACATAAAAAACTTATATAAAATTCCTCCGTAGTCAGAAATTCAGTAATTTTCAAATGGCTGTAGCTTGTCTTCTAATTATGATAATCATTTATTATAGAGATTTTGAAAGCTTAAAAAGTCAGCTTCAAGGATATATAATGGTTATTTGTACAAAAATTGAGTTAATTACAGGTAATTTCAATTTCAAAAAAATAAAATAGCAAACTAAAATTAAAATAGTGACCTCTTAGAGTTGAGCTACAGCGCCCATCTTGGGTAGGGATTTTTTTAAAATTAAATAGAAACATTTGAGACGGTAAGAGCAAAAAAAAATTATTTTTTAATCACCTTACTACTTATATAGGTATTTTAAATTTGTAAAAATATTCGAAACGAGGTGTGTATAGAAAATATATATATGTTACGGGCATAGTCCGCCGCGTGTACATCCAGGCAATGTCTGCATTGCAGACCTGCTTGATGTAGGCAATCCAACTTTTAGACAAATATTATTTTTTTGTAACAGTACCTACACAAATAATTAATTAGTACTAAGAAATGAATGTCTCTTGCGTTTTTTCAAAGTGTTGAGGAGTAATTTTGATTACTAAAAACTGAGAAGAAGTATGATGTATGTGACGTAGGTACGTAATATACGGGCCTCTGGGGACATTTTTTTAAAGAGAGTTTCAGAATGTAAAGTCGCTCCGGGCCTCAGCTAGTGTAGTGCGCCACTGCATATTATATGACTTCCATTTTATTTTAGCGCGAGTAGAATGGTTTTTATCTAGACTTTATATGAGATACCTTTAGCAACTAGATCAAAGGCTTATGCTAGTTGGCGATGTATTATGATTCATGCATAAAAGAACTTCAACAGGCTTATCGTACAGTGCCAGTACTAAAAATCATTTTGAACACTGAAAGCTACAGTGGTTTACTTTGATCTTTTCAAAATAATTTGAATATTTTATTTTTTGAAAGGTGCATAACTTGTATTCTTAATCTAAGAAATTATTATCTTTTCATCAATAAATAATATCTTCTTGTCCAATACATTAATGCTATTTTTATTAGGTTTGCGATAAAACATGGATATCTCCAAGAAAACCGTTTATAACTGCAACCGGTTTATAAATAATAAAAGAAATAATTTTTTTCAATATACCACGTTTTTAAAACGTACAAAAAAGTATAAAATAATTTCTTTACAAACAAATTTTCAACTTGTAGCATTTGAAACGAAAAACGCGGAGCGCATTATTCGTTTTCTCTCATAAATAGATTTTTTCATTGATAGCTTCTCGATACATTTCTTATATAACTGTAGTATGCGCCCCACTTTTTTCGTTTCAAATCCTACAAGTTAAAAATCTATCTGTAAAGAAATTATTTTATACTTTTTAGTTCGTTTTAAAAACGTGGTATATTAAAAAAAAAATTATTTCTTTTATTATATTCATCTTTTTAGTATTTTCTTGTATTATCATCAAATTCTGAGTTATTTTAAAAATTTTAAGTGTCTCTATGTCACCAGGAATTTAGTTTAAAATCAATTACAAATTCCACCCGGACAGACATACAAGACGAGTTAATAAAAACGTGATAAAATGGATACCGTTAAAAAATACATGAAAAAACTTGTTTGAAGAAATATAATTTTGATCAATTTCACAGGGGTCGTTTGGAATATTACGAGCAATCGTGCGCGGTGGATAGTGTGACTAAAAAATGTGCGGGGCCGGCTTCAGAGTGTCGAACCGCCATGCTGGGAATCTTAGGTACAGAACTAAGAACTACCTGTGCCTGCAAAGGAACAGATTTCACCCAGCTCTACGACTGTTTGGGATGGCAACGCTTATTGTGGGTTAATCCTTGCGTTGGTACGTAAATATAATTACAATTAAAGAAATGATTTACCCAGCTCCCAATTTATAGCAAACTGCATATCCAATATTTTTGGTACGATTTAATATCGTAACCGCATCTAGCGCATCCTAAAAATCAAAGGTTAGGAGATCTTTCTAACTATGTATCATGTACAACAATAAATTATTGTTATCCTACTTTGATAATACAAATCTAAAATTAACCAAGCTAAAGTTTTTAACAACTCAGTTAAACAATTGACAAAATTTCTGAGCCTCTATTTTCTGAAACTAACAACCAGCTCTTCTCATTTTTAAACACTTACTGTCTGGAGTAAATTCTAACATTATTTTGTTATTAAAATATCCAGTTGAATCGCAAAAAGATTTCCATATCAAACGGGCAGCTTTACAAATGACAACAACTTCTACGACTTTACCAACAATGAAAACAACCATGCAAACTCCGGCACGTAAACCACGACCGGATATTCGACCCGATATACCAGTACCAGATCCGGTTACGGTAATGACCATTACCGAACCAGTAACTGAAGTAAAATTAACCACAACCACTGAGTTCATACCAAAACCCATTCCGACGACGACAACAACAACTACAACTACCCAAGAACCAAGTAAGTCATTTTGTATTTCTTATTATTTAAGAGAAGAAATAACATTCAACAACACCAGCTCGTCTGCACGATTTAGGGTACTGTCAGAGGTCTGATTCTACTAATCGTATTCGATATACTATAGCCATACATTGACGATATATCGTTTTTTTGAACGAGTATTTACCTGACTACACATAGTACATATTTTGATGTGTAATATTCATAATACGTACCAATAATTAGAAAATAACAATATTACATAATATAATAATGGATATGCGTATCGATTATTTGACTGTAGGTGATTTTGTAAAACTGATGATATTTTAATGTCAATATTATATTTTAGGATTTTGTGTGGTACAAAGACCGTCTCAATCTGACCAAAAAATATTAGAAGGAAGTAGCAAGAGGGTAAGAAAAAAAATTAATGCTATTCGTTATTTTTAAAAGACTACTGTTTGCAATGTTATACTGTGAACAAAAATTATTATTAAATATGTGTTCTAAAGCTAGATATAGGTACAACGCCAGTTTCCAAAAATAAGAGCTAATTTTAGGCGGTCATAATATAAATTTGATGGTTTCACACTTACTCTGCTTTCACCAGAAAACAAAACAAGATTCCAGTTCAATAAATTATTCCGTTAACATTAAAAATATAGCAGAAATCCCAATTTGAAGCGTATTTGCACAAAATTTAATAATGAACTGTTATTTGCAAGGGTTTTATAATTAATATTCTATTCCGATTATATTCCAGTTGTACCACGAAGATGAATTAGAATGCTCAGAATTATGTCAATGTGGCCGTGGCGTATCAGGCGTGAATTTGGTTTGCCATACAATTTGTGTCGATCAAATACCATGTAAAACTGACTTTGCTGTTTACCATCACGCCGCTCCTGCTTATCAAGCTTATAGAGGACGATGTCTCTGTTATTCAGGACAGTTCATATGTATGAGGCCGACTCCAGGTAAAAATTGTTGGTATTCGTTACTAAATATATAATTTCATTATAATTAATTTATTATATAACAGCTAATCCAATGAATTGTTGCTTCTTTTTTTCTCAGGCGAATATAGTCTTCCGCAAGGAGTATTTCTGTTCTTAGGCTATAGTGAAAGGGACGAAGAACTGTTAAAACCTCACAGTAACATGACAGTCCAAGATGCAGTGGCGTCGTTACAAGAATTCATGGTCCATGAAGTTGATAATCAGACATCATGTCAATTATATTTGTTCAATGTAACCAAATCGAACGTCATTCTGGTCGCCAAACTCGCGGATGAAAATAACATTGACGCTGATGAAGGAACTGTACTTCTCAAAGAACAAGTAAGTTTTTTTTTGTAGTTGTTATGAAATGTGTACAGTAATCCCTCGTTATAATCAAGGCTTCACTAACCTATGGCCCGAAAATTGGTTTCACATTACTGATAATTATTAATTACTATATAATATTTTACTAGCTGCGCTAGCACGTGCGATGTACATGTCGAACTGTAATTCCCCGATTCCTCTTTGAACCACGTTCCATCATGGAAATGTCAAGGAAGGGGAATTCATCCCGAATTGTATTCATGTTAGTTGAGTGAGCTAACTAAATAGGTACAAATGGAAATAGTCCAGGACAGCAAAATATTTCGGGTAGACCCAGATTTTTCTGTAAATGCATTATTTGTTAAAGGCGCTTTCACATAGCCCTCAATTTCTATTGAACCGATCAAGATAGCACCAAACGAGGGATTACTGTGTTCGATTTCGTTAACAGATTATGACTTTTTTATTTTATTGAAAAGGATTTAATTTTGCAGAAGGAGTGCGCCGTAATTTTAGAAACCATCAGCGAAAAAATCAATTCACAACACCCAGAATTCAATTCGCATTTGTTACTTTCTATATTTAAAATTGCTGAAGTTGAGATTGTCAAGGCCGAACTGAACTCTTGTCCAAATTTAATTTTAACTTCATCACTATTTCCAATACTACCAATTTCATTTTTAACATGGCTCATACAAAAATACCACTACTCGAAAATCATAGTAAATTTGTGACATTTTTGAAATAGTTGTTTAAATTAAATGCACAATTATATTTTAATATATTTTATTATAATAATAAATCGTAAACATATCCTCTGAAAAAAATAACAAAATTCAAGTTGTTAGTACTAATGTAAAATAATTATTTTAAAAAATTTACAAAAACAAAAAAAAATCGATATACATAATATATAATTCATTACCCGTCATTTATACTTGAATTTAAATTAGCAACTCTGTGAGAACGTGAAAATGTTATATAGCTAGCAATAAGAAACTGAGTGCTTATTTTATTTTGTAATATTATTTAAAATGTAAGCACTTCGTTGTCGCTTTTTTACATTTCTATCTAGGTACCTAGTACCCTACTGTTTTATTTATCATAGCAAATTCCCAAATATTTGTATAGCATAAATGTATAGTTAAGTATAAAATTGTTATCTACGTACAGTGTGTCCCAAAACAAACGCAAATCACGAATACATACATGCAAATAATTAACAATATGGTTCTCATAAATTTCACTAAAAAAAATGTGCTTTGGAGATGGCAGTTAATTTTTAAATAAATTCACTAATAGTATATTACACCACAAGGGCCGAAAGTTTGGTATTCTTGCACTGTGGTGCCCGAGGCAAAGCCGAGAGTATTATGACGCGCAACATAACTTTGTCTATGATTATTTTATAGGCGATTTGACTGTTTTTAGAATATTTATTCTACGATCCGTTTGTTTTGGGTCAACTCAAAAACTGCTGAACCGATGTTAATAGAATTTTACTATAGTTTTTGTTATAAACAACGATTCAGCAGTTTTTGAGTTAACCCGAAACAAACGGATACATAGAATAAAAATTCTGAAAACGGTCAAATCGCCTATCTATATTAAAATCATAGACAAAGTTACGTTTACTAAGGAATGTTAGTCAGTTACTCTCAAATAAAAATAATGTTGAGAATCCATTTATATGCGTGGCCGTTGGGACACAGTGAATAATTTGGAATAATTGTGATAATTAATAACAAATATTTTAATATTTGCTCTAGTATACGTCACAAAACTATAAAATAATGTTACATAATAAAATAACATCTCGGCTCATTGAAATATCTGTCCATATAGTATTAAAATTACTTGAAATGATATAGTAAGATGTAAAAGTAAAAAATAGATATATGTTACTATCAAAATTTCAAATTTCATTGTGTTTGCAATCCTAAAACTGCCTAGGAAATGCAGGGCTGCTTTTAGCAAAATCATAAAAAGTATGTAATCAGGCAAACCAAAGTGTGCTAAAAGTGCTTTAGGCAAAGTCATAAATCTGTATATTAAATTTTCCCGAACTAGATCACATGGCTGCCTCGACAGAAATAGTTTCAATCTTTGTCAAAAATGAACCGCAAGTACCCAAGTCTTAGGAGCTATACTAATCTCGGGTTTGTCGACAAAACGGATTTTGACAGTAACATATGCATACATTTTGCAAAAATCCATATGGCACTACTATTGCATTTCGTTCTGTACTTTACATTATACAGTGTGTCCTGTACATTAGGTGTCAAGGAATGTTATTTCGTATAAAAATATATTTATACTATTTTTACATTTTTAGCATTTTATACATAAGTGCGTAAAATAGTTGACATTAGTAAATTTGAAAATGTTAGAAATTGATCTTTTATTATATATTTGTGATTTTTTTTATTACAAATAACATATCATGAGAAATTAAATAAGAAAAAAATTCTTCGATTGGTACATAGTTAACAGAACACCCTGTATGTATAGCGTTGTTTATATTACAAATGAAGAACACAAAAAACAAAAACATTCAAGCCAATATTATTGTTGGTTCTTAAGATGTTCCAAAAATTAAAATTTGACATTTTAAATTTGAATAGTTTTGAAAATGTGTTTTTAATTTGGAAATTGCTATTTCAGAATAAAAATGCGATATTGTCCAAAACGCAATTAATGTACTAGTGCATCCCATAAATCTGAACATAAAGAATTATTGAAATTCGTATAACAAATGTGTATTTGTTATGAAATATTATTAATGTTTGCATTTTTGTTTATAATGAAACTTTATATCTGGGAGGTCGTTGAAGTCAATATAGGTACACACTCTCACTTCCGGATCTCTTATGATTTAGTTAAAATTATTTATTTATTTAGGTACTATTATTTATCTAGATTTTAGATTTCCCAAACTGAGAGACACGAGGTCGTGGAATTTTGCAAATTTTTCTAATCGTTAGTTTGGATACTTTGGAAATATTCCTTGAATTTTCAAAATTCGACAGCACAAAAGATAAGGGACTTTAGATCGAATGATGCTAAATATATTTTTTAAGTTTTCGTTTAATCTGAAAAATCCTGTGAAAATTGTCGGCCTCCAGGTATAAGTTTCCGTAGTTAATTTCCGATGTGTTGAATTATGGGATAGCAATAAAAAATATCAATTTATAAACTGAACTAGATAGAGTCCTGGCTTTTAGTTTCGAATATTAATGATTAAGAATTGTTATAAAATTGATCGAATTTTGGTGCTCAACTCAGGGACATATTTTCTTAAATTCAGAAATCTGAGTTACAAAAGACATTTTATCAGACGCGCTAAAATTGTATCATAAATTTTCTGTACAATTTCTCGTAACTCAAAAACACTGTTGATTTTTTAAAATGTAACAAACCGGATATAAAAATTAATTCAAATTAACCGAAAAAATAAAACCTAAAAAAAAAGGGAAAATGAAGCCAGAAAAAAAAGAAAATAAAATATTACTAATCCTATATCAATCGATTTTTACAAAAAAATACACACTGCGGCAACTGTACATTGAAAATTTCTAATTTCTCGGCAGCAAAGTTATTTTTAAGGTCAGTAATATATCTATTAATTAACTATATATGAATAATTGCCTATCAACTCAATGTGCGGTGAGTGAACGCAACAAAGCGTATCGAAAATATATCTGCGTCTCTTTCTTCGATGTAATTACCTGATTTCTCCGATGATACGATTGGTTGATGTACTTGCATTCAATCTGAATAAAGTATCTCTGTTTCAAAAACTTTGTCTTTTTCTATGACGTTAACATGGGCGTACCCAGCTTTTGGCCCAGGAGGGGGCAAATTAGAAATTTCTTTAGCGGGGTTCCCCGTTCTTGTTTTGCCCTCCTGGATACGCCAGTGCTTACGGCGTAAAAAAAGACAGAAGTATATGTTTGCACCCTAATAGTTCGATTGCGATTTTATTCCTATGCTCAGTATATAATAAAAGTATATGAGGTCAGTAGTCAGTACCGTCAGTTTTACGTGATATTTCTTATTCGATTTAAATTAACCTCCAAATTAATACATTTGTTGTCAGCGATTGGAAAACGTTCCTTTTATTTTTCGTTTTGGGTTGGAATATTCCAAGAACATGTGTGTATTTTCTAAATTTTGTACGCGGTCATTTTTGAAATAAATCATATTATATTTTATTCCTGAAAAATTACTCTTACAATATCGTTTTTAATTAAGTAAATTTATTGAATGCTTGCTCGTCTCCGATTGAAAAAGTGCAAATCCACATTTCCCGAAAATACCTTCGAATTAGCTTGTACAACTTAGAAAACTTTGGAAATTTAAATTTTAACATAAATATAAAAGAGAATTTAACAAAAAAATGATACATCGCGGTGGGGCCTCTTTAAGTTATGACCTGGTATAATTGTCATTTGTCCCCGTATGTCAGCGGCCCTGATTTTCAAGCCTCCAAATTGATTTTATTTTTATTATTAATCTATAGTGTGTCTGTCAAAAATCATCCCAATTAAAAGAAGCCAGGATTTACTCCAGTTCAAATATATGAAGTCTTAGTATCACACAATCATAAAACGTCTTCCTCTGTAAATTTATTAATATATTATCATCATTATCTTTAGAATAAAAATATCATTTTGGTTATGACATGACATTTTGATCTAAATTTATCACTGCCTTTTAAAAATATACGCACGCATAGTACATAATTAAATGTTTAAACACGTTCACAACAAAACCTGGATTAATATCTTTATTTACTTATTTGTTTGAAAAATGTCTTTAACTAGATAATATCAACTGAAAATACGAAAGATATAAACAGATGCGTTTATCTTAAAACGTGTATAGTGGATACCAAAGGCATTTTCCTTTAAATGGGAAGGATATAAAAGCGCAAAGTTTAATGGCATAACAGAAGAAAAAAGTATAATTTTTATTTGTAATAGTTTTAATGTAGGTCAAACCAGTGCCGGATTAAGACTCCTTGATGCCCTATGGGTCCTCATCGCTAACAGCAGTCTAAAAAATTTTTAATATTATCTGTCTCTGTCACGGTTTGTAAATTTTTTTTTTTTAACTGTTAAAAAGCAGAGAATTTTAGGGAAAACATTGAATTTTCTAATCAATACTCTCATTGAAAATTTGACTGTCTATAAAATCGGTCCTTACGCATTTTATACATATATGTAATTGAAAAAAAAGTTAAACTTTAAAGTTAAAAAAATTGCGTTTTCATTTAAAAAAAAAATTATTATTTATTTTTAACTTTTATAATTCTGATATAAAATCAATAGATTATATTTTTGAGAACATGACAAAAAGAAAAAAAAATGTTGACGCGGTCTGGTGAGATATTTTTCATTTCTGAGTTGTGATTTTTAGTACCCCCTGAGACGTAATGCCCTAAGCAGTTGCTTACTTTGCTTATAGGTTAATCCGGCACTGGGTCAAACAACAAAACAAAAAAAAAAAATAATCTCACATGAAAGTAACTGATCAAGTACATACATGGTTAAAATATAAGTAAATAAACAATAGTATTATCTCTGTTGTATATATAATAAGTTAATAACTATAGAAAGAAAAGCATAGGTATTGTCCAATAAAATTTACGTATATCAGTCCAAAATAGAGATTCTACCAAAGTACATTTAAATATACTATATACATGTTAAGATCTATGTATCAAAATTAAGCTTCTTTGTTGAAATGTTACGTTCATTCGGAAATAAATTCTTCAAAATGCCTAGTAAACTAGATTGTCGCTGCCAAACCAACTGGTAACTATTATATAGTACGCGCCACGGATCTAAAAGGTTCTGAAGTTAGTCACAAACAACGTCGCAAAGGCACAATTTAGAGCCGTTGATACTCAGACCACCTCCCAGCTACCTACACGGAACGTTCGCACGTCGGTGATTGGCCGTGATCGCTCGTTGTCTTTGTCACTTGTCGCTTTCCTGCTTTAAAGTACAGTCGAGTACGCTATTGTCAAGTTGTCATTGCCATGTTAATTTTGTTGTGTTGCGAGTTTGTAGTTTTTAAACAGACTGTACAAGCGCAAGCCTGCATTCGCATCTAACTTTCGAGCCTTTTAGATTCGTGGCGCGTACTATAACACTATTTATTTTTCGTTCAACTGAAATGAGGGTTATGCCAGAAATTCACATGGCTATTTGTATTTGGCATATTTGGCAAACAATTACCATGTGTGGACAGTCTATTTGACAAAGTGTTGGCCTTATTTGCCTATTTGACAAATAAGGCCAATACCAAATACGTGTTACCGTGCGTTTGTCTGTTTTTCGAGGCACATCAAAGGAGTCAAATAGGCAAATACGCAAATAAACCGTCCATACAATGATCATATTCAGAAGCGCACGCGCCGTGAACCTGTACGGACGTGCAGTAATTTTGTGTCTGTACTGTGAGCGAGAACTGGAACAATTACTATTGAAAATGAATTGGGACAATGAAACAGTGCTAAAATTCCAGGAATTTTGAACCATGCGTTCTGCTGCCAAATGTTTGTGTGTTTGTTATTTGACTGCCATGTGTGGATTGGTCGTATTTGCCTCTATTTGCATGTTTGCCTTGAACGTCATATATTTTGCCAAATACAAGAAACACCCAATAGCGAACACAAATAGCCATGTGAAGTGCCACCGTTATGAACAGCCCAAATATTTGTAGATATTAATGGAAGCACAAAATGGTCACGTCACAACGATTAAAATTAGGTATAATTAAAACGGTGGTAGTGAACGTGTTAACTTGCGTATATTTATATACAAAAATGTTTATTTTAAAAAACTGATTATTGAATATCTTTGTTATTAGGTAATTGTGACTTTAAATAGAATATTTAGATGAAAATTCGCTTATTAAAGCTGCATTTATGTATGCGATTGCTCGTAAACAAATATCAATCAAAATATTGTATTTTTATGCGAACATTCGTACATATAGGTAAATAGAGGAGACAATTTGAAAAACGGTCTTTCCGTGCTGAAATAATTTTGATATTTACAAAAAAAAAGAGAATCGAGTAAGTAAACTGTTAAAACAATGTTTTGATGCGCTTTTCTTTTGCAAATAACTTAATTACAAACCACATGGGTCGAACTGTTTTTGAAATTAAACTCTTCGATATACTTTTAATTCATTTGTTATATGGTTATTAAGACTTTGTTATTTGTTGATAAAAAATATTTCTGTAAGTATTTGTTATTTATTTGGAAATACTATATTTTAAATTATTAAAATAAGTATTTCAATAGATGTACTGAATTTATTAGAAGAATACGTATAGTTAGAAGAAATTATTAAAGTTTTAGTTTTAAATTTAAGACGAAAATGTTTGCGAAATGTCATGTTAGTAAAATGTAATACGTCGGTGATACTGACAGCCGACAGGCATCTGAACGTCACTCTGCAATACCGCATATAGCTGCTAGAAATGGCAAAATTGAAATTTGGTATAGGCAAGCTACAAACTTATTGGCGTTTAAATAAGCCAATCAGAGGGTCTTTAAAATCGTAAGTACACAATATTGCGTATGAAGTTCACTCGAAAAATTATTATTGTTTGTTTGCGCCATGTAAAATTGCAGAGCGACGTTCAACTGTTTAGTTTAGTGTATCACCGACGAATAGATATTTGTTTTATAGATTCTAGATTCTGGACCCTTTAGAAGCAAAGGTAGATACTTGATAAGTCTGAAAGGATCATGTATGAAACATATCTAGAATAATATCTAAATAAAAATGCTGTTTCACAAAAATGTTATAAAGGTAATATAAAATAATATAATTTAAATATAAATATATCACTCGTGGTTTGTTTGAAAAATATAAATGCAATAAATTAAAGAGTAAAATATAAAATAACTAAGTATGGTATAAGAACAATGAATTTGAGCTTTTTCATTGACTTTTAAATGTTTTAAGATATTTAATATTGTTTATAATATTGTTATTTTTTTCATCTACAAAGTCAATGGCTTTCGTGCTATCTCAATGTTATTACTGATTTAAAAGAGGGTCGCTAAATGAATACAGATTGTTTGTTTTAGTGATTTTTAAATCTTTAATAAACCTAACGTAAAATTTGTGGTATAGATATGAATAATTATATAGTATAGATAATAAAAATAAATAAATATGATATAATTGTAGCTAAGAAAAAAATCTTTGTAATAATTATTCAGTAATCACGCATAGGTACAATAAATACATACATAGATATCAATCAATTCATAATCGCTGCAAACATAACCTAACTAATTCCTTATCTATCCATCATTATCATTTTGATAAAAAAAAAAAAATGTAAATGAAAATGTATTCAACTGTTATTTTTCACGCACATGTCATTTTCACAAACATCCTTTCGACAAACTAAATTTGCGCCCACAAGGCAAAGTTGCTTTCGCCATAATTTCTACTGGACACGTCATAATATGTCACGAAAATGACTTGTCAACTTTTCACTTTGGTAATTGGAAAGGTCATGAACGAAAATTTCAAAAAGATCTTGTTTTTGCATTTTTTGTGGCAGTCCTGTCTAAAAAGTTATTATTCACGCAACCAATGAATGGTTAAAAAATAATTTTGAAATGAAAATTTATTTTCTACTGAGTAGAGATACAATATTTTTACATAACGTTTAAAAATCTTAATTAAGCAACTTTGACCTGTGACCATACACCTAAAATAAACCTTACTTTGTCACTTGTTATTGCTATGGCCGTTGATATTAAATAATAAAAAAAAAACTGTACAATACATTCCGACTGTTATTTTCAAAAATGTAGACACAAAAATTAAAAGCTTATAATTTCGCGACAAAATCAATTTTCAACACTTTATAGATAATTTTACTTCCGGGAATTCTAAATCTTCACGCATATAACTGCAAAAAGAAGAAAAAAAAGCTAGTCGAAATTATGAATATATCAGCTCATGTTTCTACATTTATGAAATAAACAGTACATATTATTATGTATAATTAGTGTAATACATACTTGTAAGTAATTGGTCTAGCGCATTTTTATAACACTGACTCCATAAGTGCCCCACCTATGTACATTTTATTTTTATTATTTTTGAAAAATGTTGAAGATTTTATTCTATTTAAGAAAAATATACAACGAAATTTCTTCGTTTTTATTACATCTTTAATTTTATTTCTATTTTTTTTTTAAATCCAGACGAAAATAAGAATAAGATATTTTGTATATTTTCTGCGAGAAAGGTGTTCATTAAAATAACTGTAGAATATTTTAAAAGAAATAAAACATTTTCATCTTGTATATAAACAACATATGAAAATATGTACTAAAAATATATATATATATATAGCTATCAGCTATATACAGTGCAAGAATATTAAAATGTATATTAAACAAGTACTATAATAATAGAAGGACAGAACTTTTTTAAAACGGTGAATGGTGATTTTCGACTGAGAGAGCATACTTATTTTTTTACAACGTATTTAAATTTTGAACATTAACAGTATCTAATTATTTACGTCGTTAAACTTCCCGTGGGTGCGTAAAATCATTTTCCGTTTCAACTGAAGGGGACAGCACTGCCGGTCAAACACTGCACGAACGAATCGAATGAAATCCATTTACCAACATACATTTTAAACTCGTAAAAGTAAAATCTCCTTGTATATAGAGTCCAATCATTTCGAACTTTCATAGGATTCCTGTCTGTCCGTCTAAACTCTAAAGTCAACTATTATGGTAGGTTGCAGAACGCATTGTCAGAAAATATTATTTGACAATGACTTAGTTTGTGGTTATATAAATTCAGGGCCGGATGGGCTCAACTATTCCCGATTAAAGGTTCAGTGGCTGTCAGGGTCCAGATACAAACTTCTTCTTTTGCAATTAGCATAGATAAGCCGCATGTCTAGTTGAGGATTAACAATATGAAAAGTCGGAAAACACTTTAATAAATGAAAAAATTACATGTGTGAAGATGTCAAAAAAGAAATTTATTAACGTACATGTACTATATAATATGTATAGATGATACTACTTATGGAGTCAGTAGCAACATGCATCGTGTTTTTGGGCTTGTATTAATTATAAAGTCAGATCTACATTACATTATTGTTTTGCGATAGTTTTTGTTAGTTAACTGATTGTATGTATGAAAAGGTTTATGTTTAGTTTTATAGTCTAAAAATACTAGCCAAAAATTCTGCAGTCTAAGTCTAATACAATTTACAAACGTGAAATAAAGCGATTTAAAAATAACTCAAAATATTGACTTCATTTTTACTTTCCTTATGTTCAGAGCCATTTTATATATATTTTTCTATAAGCCACATTTATTTTATATTCAGCTCTACCTAACTCCCCCTTTCTTTGGACACAACATTCATCTCGGTAAACTAAGATGAATGTGTGTACTCATGTTCCTCCCTTCCCCATTCGTTCTTTTACACCCGGGTGAAACCGGACGGGACCGCTAGTAATGTATTGATTTTAAAAGCAAGTTTTCAAGTATAGTAGCTCTAAAATGATTTGAAAAATCCCACCAGATGACACCGGTGTATTAAATTAAAATCGACAAAACACGTACGAAAACGCAGGCAAAAAATGACGCCGAATAGATTCCAAGCTCTTCCATCTCCCGTATCTTCCTTAGTTTTGAAGTTCTGGTGTTTTTTTTTTTTAATTTTCAGGCGACAAATTTCAATAATCACTATCGACGTTTTGCTGGTTGATAGGATAGATTGAAATGAAACTTCTTAAAATAATATACTTTTTTTTTAATTGTGTAATCAATTCACACTACATTTTATAGGATTTACAAAAACCAACAATACATTTTTGTTAAATATAACTTGTAATAAAACATTGTAATACCGTAATACATAAAGCTTTTATGAATATTAAAAGTGAAATTATTTTGATGATTATTTGAGGTAGGCACAAATTTTTGTTATGGCACAAAACTAACTCTGTAATTAGATATACAGGTGTTCCAAAAGATTAGGTACAAACTTCGGGAGCTGACTGAAGAGATCACTAATTAATATAAATATATTTCTTCAATTTAAACAGCTTATCAAATCGATAAAGATACAGATTTTTCTTAAATTACCTTAAACATATACAGTATAGACCTAGCAATGGTATATGATTAGTCTATTCTTGTTTTTTATACCGCTTTATTCCGCACGTCTTTATTCCAATGTAAAGGACAACGCACCTATTTTTTTTCTGTTTAAAATCTAGATGATCCTCAAAAATAAAAAAAAATTCTGAACCCCCAAACCTAGTTCTCACACTAAGTGATACAGAAAATTTCATTAGCATCTTTTTCAAAGAAAACGTCTGTATTTCTTCTGATTCTAAAGAAACTCGAAAATATAAAAAAAAACTCAACGACCAGATCTTAACTCAAATATAAGTTTTTACTTCTTCGTATTTTCTTTTTACAAACGCGGTCAATTTTTAATACTTATAGGTACTTATCTGAAAACATTCGGGTTTTGCGATTTTTTTTCTTTTGGCTCACCAATTTAACGCTTATTTATTGACCCTAGCGACATACGCTTTGCTCAGTTTTGTCGCTAAATACTAATGTAACCACATCGATTTAAAAATATGAAAATAATAACACCGCTCATTCGCTAACCATGGTAACCGCGGTTTTGATTTATAAATAATCATGTTGATTGTAGAGGAATATTGTTTGTCATATTATAGAGTAGTAATTCGAATTTTTGAAAGTTACTGAGAATATATTATTTTATAAGTGTATATATATATATTTTGTTTATTATCTAATAATTATTGTATTTATTTTGTTAATTATTAAGGGATATAATTGACTCAACACTATCGATAAGCAAATTTGGAAGAATCTTATGGCGAAATACATGCCACTTGATAAGTCATTATTTATTTTCAAAATGTTTGTACGATTCGTCGATTTCAATCATTTGACGCCCATTTAACCAATTCGATTCGGTCCTGAACAATCGGCTCATTTAGAAAACACGAGAATAAACGAAGACTTGCGCATGTAACAAACGATCCAATGAATTTCGCGAGTTATCATTTATTCTTGTATTAAAAATGGCGACACTTAAAGCCTATTTTAGACAAGCACGTATTTGGTACCTATAACATTTATTTTTTTATATATTTTTACGATTTTGCACATTTAACATGCCAATGCGTTATTTTTTCTCCTTTTTTGTAAGGAATTACAGAATAAATGATAGAACAACAAAAGAATGTAGGCAATGCTTTAGTTACACTATTTAAGCGATTGTTATTTTACGAATTTGATACGCAAAATAGCTATCGTGCTTTGATAACTGATTCATTAGGTTAAAATTTTGCTCACACATTTTATAATAAAACCGTTTCTTTCTAAAGTGGGGTGTATAAATCGAAATTTGAAAAAAGATGCTGACTTATCGCACGCATGTATTAATTTATTACTTTAGTAGTTTCATTTTAAAATATTTTTGTACAAACTGTATGAATGTAGGTAATAATTGTAATTATTATTTTAATAATAATTAAATATTTCGTTTACAAAAATTCTGGTTATAAAAAAAAACTGATAAAATTCGTGCAAAATTTTTAATCAAAATGTATGGTTGCAGTAACATCTTTAGCCAATTTTCATCCATATTATATAATAATATCCAGACTATTAAACCGTATGAGTTATTATGTTCCTAATATTATTTTTAATCAATTTATTGTTACTATTTTCAGGGCGGAAAAACTTATTAACAAAACGATCAACTGACGTTTTCATAAATTATTGCCAACACATTCCAATATTTCTATTGGAAGTCATTGTTATAGGACTGCATTATTTTTTATATTTACCAAAATGTCCAGTCAAGTGATTTTCAAATGGTCCACTAGTACTGTCCTGTTACTTAATCGCCTAACATAGTTTAATTATTGAAGTCAAATGAGACAACCTGGACTATTAAATTTTAACGATGGACGCACATTCGGCTCGGCCCGACGCGACTCCAAAACATTCACTTACCAGCCCCAACCGATATTATTTCCATAACGTATTCTGTTAATTCTGGTCAGACACCATCTCCCCCATTTTATCTGGCATTTATTTTTATTTTCTGATTGTCATAATTTCGAAGGTCTCGTGTAGAAATGATACAGTTTATAAAAATGTTTCAGATTGGTAATGTAAAAGCCTCCTTTTTATTTAAATATGTAGGTTACAATTAAATAAATGATAATATCATTTAACATTTTTATTTTATTAACCGACGAATAGATGATATTAATTTAAAAAAAAACTAATCGATTGTAGCAACTAAGGCCTAGTTTATATGAGAGGCGTTCAACGCGCGTTGGCCCAACGCGCGTTTACAGCTTCTATACAATTGTATAGGACTGTTTATATGATAACGCGCGTTGGTAGCGCGTTGAACGCGCGTTATCATATAAACAGTCCTATACAATTGTATAGAAACTGTAAACGCGCGTTGAGCCAACGCGCGTTGAACGCCTCTCATATAAACTAGGCCTAAGAATTAATGATAATTTTGGAAGTCTTAGACGATGTTATAAAAAAGTAAGAAAGAATAAACTTTTTATAAAAAAATACCTGAAACTATATTAGATACCTACAATCAAATAGGTAATATTTTTTAAAAAAGCGAAATCAAGTATATAATTTTTTAAACCTTTCTTGATTGATTGATTTCTTGTATTGCTTTAGAAAATCAAAAACTCATTTCATTAGTCTCCTCGATTTCGTTTTTTTTTATGTTATTGTAACAGTCAGTTTTTCTTTCTACAGCCAGTTGATTACATAATTCATTCATAAAGACTAAAAAATATGGGCAAGTTACAGCTTGACACAAGATCAACAAGAAGGTTTAAGACAGAATGTAAACTGTAAAAGTATCAATCTTTGGCGAATGATAAATTGTATTTTAGACACCGAGAAGAGACCAAAATGAGAAACACAAAATTAAGTGTGTTCGCTAGTCGGTTGATGATGTTCTAAATTATTATTTTTCGCTTACATATGTAAGATGACTAGGGCCGTAGATAGTAGACATAGATGAGCTGCCCTATACCTTAAAAATACGCATCATACATTAATATTCCGCCTTAAAATTTATTTCTAGCTATACGGCCCTGAGTATTATGTCTAATGACACGATTCTTAATTTCTAAACGAGCATAAATCGGTTATAAAAATTTTAAAATATAAAAAATCAAACAAACATACCAGGTTTATATGCGCCGAAACTTGGAACTGGAAATATTTCCAGTGTGTCATCAAAAATCACGTACCTACTGCTTCTAATTTCAAGGTTCTTTAAAAACACCGTGTAACTTAAAATACACCACTGAAAATTAACTTTAATGAACGTTTTTACGATAGATAATAAATTTTGAACGTGTGTAATAGTATAGCTGTTCGTTTACTAAAATAATATGAAAATAAATTATAAAAGTAAAAGTGCGAAAGTTAAAGACAGACTCAACACAATATTAACACAACAATTTCACATAAAAAATATCCCAATCACTATATCACAAACTGACAGTAGATACGAAAAAGTCTGGCAGCTACCTGATACGCGTTACGACTAGTCTATTATATAAATATTATGTACCTATTCGGTTTCTCTTATTCTTTCAAAGCAACCGCGTAGATATTTTGTTTCTGAGGGGGGGTAAAGCAAAAAAATCAATATTTTTTAAGATTTATTAACCACGAATGACCTTTTTTCAACAACCTACTTGAAAAATTTTGTCGTGTGTCGTGTGCACAATAGAGAACAAAAAAAAGGTACTTTCATTTCCGCAACAAAAAAGTCTTTTTTATAAGACAATAGCATTAAGAATTGTAGTAACAATAAACTCTACCTTGACAATCGCCGAGTTCTTATTTAGACAACCTATAGCGAGCACCGGGAGTTGGCTCACACACAACAATTCCCAAATACAGACTACAGAGAGACTTGTGCAATCGCTGGGCACAGGTCTCGTTAAAGCATGGTGACACGGTAAAGTCAGGTTAACAGATGTAACAAAAATATACATCTGTACTTTTCAATAAACTGGAGAATGATAGCAAAAGATATTCAACTTATTACTAGCAATAATATTTGGTACTAGACCCATACAATCCTGGCAGTTCGTAGTCTTCTCAATTCTATTAAAGCTAGTCTAATCGGATTACCGAAATTGAAACTTTGCGGTGGCTGCCGGTTGCCCCCTAGAAAAACTCCCTAGCTACGCCAATGTATATCTGACAATTATGTTTATGTCAAGCTGTAACTGAAATATTGTAAGCCTACAAAAAATGGACCAAATAATACAATCGAATGTTATCAAAATTTCGCGAGACTGTCACAAATGCCATCTTCAATATTATGTAAAGTATAATACAAATGGTTATTTATAATATGTAACAAATTGTTTTAGATGTAATTTGTACTTTACATTTCATCTGACGTGGTTGAATTTGTCTTGGGAAAGCTTTCTGGAATTTTTTCTGTTCGCTGCTTGTAGGAACGCAGCCGGCGCCCATCCTTCTATTGAAGAACCTAAATAATAAAAAAAATATCAAAATTTAAAATGTTTTTATTTCACCTTTAGAAATTAATAATAATAAAACGTTTAACGTCTATTTTTCAACATTGTGGCATTTTAAAAAGACTTGGACCAAAAGTTGAAAAAGAAACTTCAAACAAATTTGAAACAAAATTTTAAAAAAACTCACCAACAACTTTAACGAACCACCACCCTGCACAGCCAACCTTAAGTAGTTGAAACATTTCTCCTTCTTTTATACTGACTTCCCCTTTACTTGCCGCGCAATAATCAGCTAAGGCTACGTAGTGTCCACCCTAAACAAGAATTTATTATAAATTTGTAGCTCATTTCTAAAAAAAAACTAAGTAAAATACCAAATATGTAAAAAAAGGAACATTATTCACTTGTGGCGTTTAAAATAAATAATGAAGATAAACGCCCCGTAGATCATAAAAAAATAGAAAAAAAACGCAATATAACAAAATATAAATAATAGTGTATTTGCAAAAAAAAAAAAAATATACTTCCTTGGTAATTAACAAAAAAAACTAAAAATAATATTACAAAAATGAATTAATAAATAACGACAAAAATCAATTAAAAAAAAAGGTAATTCTAACAGAATTATTGACTGAATTTGAACAGGATCGGGTAGGATCCAAGAAACGCTTGTAATCAAAGCTTGCGAACTTCTCCCGGTAAAAATGAAAAAATCTCGCTAAGGAATGCCTGTCAGGCGACCTTAGCTGCCCCTTCAATTCATAAACTTATAAAATTTGAAGGCTTGTGTAAGTAATAAAATATGATAAAAAAGATAAAATTAATAGTACTTTAAGTAGGCAGAGAGATTACTAAGGTAAAGGGATTTGCCTACATACAGGCGGAAAATCAAAAATAAAAACATTTTTAAATTCGTTTCAAGCCTCCACTACACGAGTAGCCAGCACCGCCACTTACAGGCACTCACGATTGTGTAGAGGGCATATTCGTCGGTGCGTGGACATAATCGCCTGTAATCGGCAGTAATCGGTTGATTGTCGGTACATCAAAGGAATGCGTGGCTAGCATCGTGCGCCCGTACACACTGGGACAATGGGACCGGCACGATTGTGTGGAGGGCTAGGCAATCATCGCGGCGATGATAGGCACTTATTTGAGTGGCGGTGCTGGCCACGTGTGTAGTAGAGGCATCACACTGGAGTACGATTATCTGGACATTAAAAATGTGATTACTCAACAAATAATTTTACCATAATAACTGAAGAAGAATCATTGATAGTACAGTCATCGACGGCATCTTCTTCATCAGTATTGCTGTAATCTGAAGACCACATTCCTTCCATCTGACACTCTCCATTTGCCGCATCGACGTGTTCACCAATTGTAGACCTCATTGTTGCAGAGTCGTAGCTCAAAGTACGTCCGGCAGAGCTGCTCTTGGTTTGCTTTTCCCACGACATCGTCTGTCGTAACGGTCTTTGGTTTCGTCACAGAAGAAAAACAATAACTCAGAATGATAAACTGGAAGTACAACTTAAAAAACTTATGAATCGTCGTAAGCCTTACTTTGCTGAAATATGCTGATTTGATTCCTTGAAAAACAGAAATATTTTAAAATACCGGCTACCCTAATAAAATGTTCAATAATCATGTGCTATCGCAAAAACGATACGGTTAGTGATCAACTATTGGCAAAACTGAAGCATTTGAAGCTAAGCAGATACGTTGTTGTGAACGACAATATGATATACGCAAAAAATACGTACTTATAAAAATATTTGATTGCAAGTAAAAGATTACCTACTATAGATATTTCATTTATAAATCATTTGATAGAATTAATCGATGAAATTTCAAATCTACTAACTTATATATTTGAGAAACCGAATGAACGTTTAAGTTAAATTTAATGGTTTGAATGATTTACTCCGTTCGTCTTGACGTCATTAAAACTATAAATTTAAAAACGAAAACAAAGAACAATAATTTATTGTATATATAATATTAACAATCTACAATTGACTTCCGTTCTTAACAAATCGGAATAAACTGAGCGAAATTTTAATAAATACTGATGCAAAAACATAAATAATATAGTAGTACATAATAACAATACAATACAATAATATATAACAATAGTCAGATGTCAAATCTCTTTCACTGATCTTTTATCTTTTTTAAGTTCTGTTACATTAGTAAAAAGAAAATATTTACTGATGGATTACCTACGAGCAATGCTAATTAATATGCGCAGAATCTCAAAAGTTTCTTGTTTATCGAAATTTACAAATATTCCAATAAAACTTTGAAAACCGATTGAAATAAAGATCAATGAAAAATAACTCAAACTTATGTACATATATTTCACAAACAATTATATTTGCAAAATATATTTTTTTATAAATTAACTCTCTCAAAAATTAAGATGGCGTTCATATAGAATGTGTCTAGGAAAATAATAATTTAAATGAAAATAGAATCTAATTTAAAAACACTACTAGTATTATATGCCGTGTTCGGTTCTATTTGTATTATTATCAAAAATATTCCAGTCGTTTTTTTTTTTATAATTTAAATCAGCATCAAAATATCTATCTGCAATTTCAGACAGTTCGCGACAACACAACATAAATTCAACCGTGGACACCAAGCTTTAGTTTGACTATAGGTATAAACAAATCTAAAAAGTTCAACCTACATTCCTATATTCATTCTCTAGAGCCAATCAGTTGCAATTCAGAAATATCACAAATAAACATAGGCTCGAGCCATCCCCATTGTCAAAACAATAAAATTTTCGTCTGAAAAATATGTCACAAAATCCTAGAAATACTCTTTTTACGTCTATAAAATAATTAAATATTTTCAGTCTTTATTAGATATAGAATAAATACAAATGTTAATTTTATCAAAAAGTTAACTGTTTAATTGTTTGTGAAATTCGATATGAGCACTGTTTTACATTAATACAGGCAGCCCTTCTAATGTGACTGTTTTACCATATAGAAAAGAGAAAAAGTGAATTTATAGTTCAGAATCTGTCATCACAAAACATAAACGTTAAAATGTTTTTAAGGGAGATCTCGGCATAGTTAAAGTGGCCACACGACACACGTACTCGCGGAGCCCCGGAGGACGGGGTTTCCCCCACCTCTAGAATTTCAAGGTTACATCTCCCTCGCGGTCGACTGTCAGCCGTGGAGGGTAGATATCAAGAAGTGGGAGTTAAAAAACCTAAGTTTCAGATCTAATAAATATAGGATCAGCATTAACAGGAGAACAAAATGGAAGTTTTTGTAATTATGTTCTGTAATTACTGATACGGCACTATAAATTCATACTAATGCTTCTTATTAAGTACAGTTGATCCTAAATGGCGTTTTGGAACTGAAAGCTCGTAGAAATTCCATCTATCGGATCAATTGTACTACTTGCACATGCATTTCAACAATATATTGTTTTAAATAATATTTGTTCAGTACTTCGACATAAAGATATTTATTTTCTAATAAGTTTACACTATCATATAGTAAATCCTCATTATTTACAAAGTAATTATTGAAAGTTAAGTATTATTTAGCACCATGCAATTGATAACATAATTTAAAAAATACTTTAAAATAATGTCACGCATTTAAAAATCAAAACAAAACGACCAAATATGATCTCGATCATTTTTGTTACACCGCGTATATTAATCGTAATTTTAAAATAAATATCTTTATTATTTAGTGCCCATTTTAAATTGAATTTATTAGAAATGCAAGTAAATGAGTCTGTACTCCAAAATTAAACATATTTTTTATATTTCATGCTATCCAACACTAAACTATAGCAGCTGGACATGACTTCGCGATTGACTTCGAGAATACAGAACAAGCATATACATAATACATATAATTTAACACATATTATTTGATATCTTATTTTATACTTTCGTTCTTACAGTTCTAATCTACGTCCATCATAAGCTTACCAATTTTTCTGTCGTAGTATTTATTGGTTTTTATAAGTATCACGTACAAAATTTGACTAATTATATATGACAACTTTTGGAATTAAAATTAGAATATCACTGTCCAACTTTAGTTTCTCAGGTAAACATTCAAAATTCACAAAATAACATTATTATAGAGATTTGTTCGAACACCGTTGAATTTAAACTTTGCAACTGATCTAGAAATGATTCGTTTTGTATACCGCGCGTAGTTGAAAATCAGTTTTGATTTTATCAGTATGTTTAGGTCTACAAAAAAGATATCTGAATGTCAATTTTAACAAATAATTTACAAAATAAAAAATATTTCGTTTAAATAGTATATAGCTTCATCTTTAAAGGCTCATACTAATTTGGAAAAATATAAAGTGGATCTTTAATACGAGTTAAATGAAAGATTAAAATTTGAAATTTTTTTACTAAAAAAAATTGATGAAAACGTAGAAATCTGAATCAGCCCAAAATTTATCAAATTCGAACTTTTAGAGAGTTGAGCACGTGGTGTCCGAACAAACCTAATAAAGTATTTTATAGAAAACTGGGCATGATTCTGATCGATTCAAATAAACTAATAAAAATAAAATATGATGAAAGAAAATACACACATAAAATTATCTCATGTTTTATAAAATAAACAGTAGTAATAATAATAAAACAAACACAAAAAGATGACATTCAAGAAGTAGTCCAGCAGAGTAGAAAATGGTTGGACGCTTTTGTATTGTGCAGCACTGCAGCAACCAGTGAATTAAGGTTGTATGATCGAAGGGCTGGAATTAAAAATCAGATCAGTCCATTTAATTCTAAAAAAATATAAATCTCGTTTTTAATCTATTAAGAACAAATAATTTTTGATTTTTTTCTCAGCCGAATTATGGACAAGTCTGTTTTTGAATGCCAGCCCTTCATAAAAATAAAAATATTGAAATATTTAAAAAAAATGTTATGAAATAATTTAGTATGTAAATACGTTTAACAGCAAAAGAATGATGGGCAACAGGCATGGGATGATGTACACTCAAAACTATAGATACACAAAATTTATATCATGATCCATGAAATGTTGTCGAATTGTGATTAAAAATACAGTCGGCTCTCACTGAGAACACGCTCGCTGGGAACGTTGTCCCCCTTATTAATTAAATACACAGTAAAAATTAATCAAATCTTTTATTAACGCCTGATTAGAGCTCTTCAATGAATAAAATAATCGAACAATTTTTCAGACAAATATATTAACAAAAAATATAAAAATTAATACATTAACGTTTCGGTCCGGATTTAGATCTTCTTCAGTCCTGAAGAAGGTCCAAATCAGGGCCGAAACGTTAATGTGTTAATTTTTATATTTTCTGTTAATATATTTGTCTGAAAAATTTGTCCACAATTTTATTTATTGGGTAATAATTAATTATTAATGTGAAAAAGACGAGATACGCAAATATCCCAGCGTAAACGTTTCCTCAGATTGTAAGGCTAAATGTCAAAAATTTGAGCGAAGTCGACGTTTCACAGAAGACCACTCTTGCCAAAAAGTATTAAAAATATCTATCATTCACTAGACACAGTTATTATTTTGTACTGGTAACATTTTCCGAGTACTTTATTTCAGTTTTAGAAAAAAACAAAACATGAGTTGTATTTTATCGAGAAATGTAAATAACACTTTCTATATTAAAAAAAAAAAAATGAATCACAATCTTTTATGTTGTTATTAGTTGTCATAAAAAATTATTAAATAAACTGATTTAAAAAAATGTTTAAAGAACTTGGCAAATAACCTTACCGCAACTGTATTTTACAAAATCGGCCAGTGAAAAATAGCTGCACGAGCATTGAAATATAAAAATTCAGGCAGAACGCGTTTATTAAAACTCATTTTTGCAATAAAATCAATCATACAAAACATTTTGTGTTCGCTTGCAAGTGATCATCGAAATTAAAAACAAAAATTCAACATGTTTTGAGTTTTCAATGTCGTGTCCCTTCCCACGTATTTAATATTTTGGTGAAAAATACTGCAGTCATTTTAGCGCATTTTAATATTTCACGGTTCACCCAATCAGCGCCGACCTTAGTGAGCTGAGGGCACAGCTTACGTATAATTAATAGGTTCTTTTGTTAGTCTAAACAAAAGCATTCGTAGACTAAGAAGTATAGTACACGCCACGGATCTTAAAGGTTCGGAAGTTAGTCACAAACAGCGTCGCAAAGGCACATTTTAGAGCCGTTGATACTCCCACCACCTTCCAGCTACCTACACGGAACGTGCGCTCGTCGGTGATTAGCCGTGATCGCTCGTTGCCTTTGTCATTTGTAGCTTTCCTGCTTTAAAGTACAGTCGAGTACGCTATTGTCAAGTTGTTATTGCTATGTTAGTTTTGTTGTGTTGCGAGTTTGTAGTTTTTCAACAGACTGTACAAGCACAAGCCCGCATACGCATCTAACTTCGGAGTCTTTTAGATTCGTGGCGCGTACTATAACTTCTCTCGATATAGACGCAGGAGCAAAACTTTTTGAAATGAATTTTTAAACAAGTTTTCTAAAATATTGATTTCTTCCCATGCTACGTATATTTTTAATAATAATTAACCCGATTGGACCAAATCTGTTTTAGCACGTGCCACCGAGCGAGCTTCTACAAACATTATTTATTTCACTTTTTGAATTACTAGTATAATGGAGTTTTCGTAAAAAAAAATAATTTACGATAAATATCTGCGACATTTTCAAAAAAAAAACAAAAAATGTTATTTACATATAAGACTGTAATAGGTAGTTCATTCTAAAACAAAAATCAACAAATTATAAAAAATTTCACCTACTTGTGATTTAACGCCGAATACTGCTTAATCTTTTCTCCTTTAAGTTCTTCCAGCTGATTGAAAAGGACCCTTTTGATTTCGTTGACCCAAGTTTGTTTTTGCTCGATAGTTGCTGCCTGAATGGTATGAACTTCCTGACGTCCTTGTAACCAAATTTCAAATTTTCTTTCGTCTCCTTTAACTGATTCAGTCAGTCCAATTTGGGACATTTTTAAATAATTTTTGAAGTGGTACGTTGCTTTATTGTGTATAGATTTCGTGGCAGCGATTTTACAAAAAATTATTGCTTTTTGATATAAAAATATATGGCGTTGCATTGTTTTCAAACGTAAGCGTAAATCTTTTTTACTCTCTGTCCAAACTGAAAAGGAACCTTGCAACAAAAGGTCACCTGAAAATAATATTATACCAATATTTACTTTCCAATTATGTGTTACCAAATTGTAAAATTACACAGGAACACATATGAAATTTCTAAATTTCTAAACCGTAAGAAATGATTCCACCAAATACATAAGTGTGAAAAGGAGCCAAGCCCGATACAAAAATATAAGGTTTTCACTTGGAAAATTTATATACACAAGTCCATTTATTTATAATTTAAAACATCTTCTAAAGTTTGGGTAGCACTATTCTACGCTAATAATAAATAATTGTTATTCGGAACCCAAAGGAATGGTGAGACCTCTGGTGAGAAATGCGCTGAACTGTCCTAAGGGAGGTTTTTGACAGGTAAACATTGATTTAGAAAAGCAAGATGGAGGCTAACTTAGCCTCCATCATGCTTTTCTATTATTATTACCTCATGTCTCCATATAGTTTACCTGTCAAAAACCCCTCTTAGGACAGTTCGGCGCATTTTTCACAAGAGGTCTCACCATTCCTTTGGGTTCCGAATTATTACCTTGGTGAGACAAATCAATTGGCAAGTCAGTTATTGCTATTTGATGCATGCTGTCGTTGACACATTTTAAAACTACTAACATACAGTCGAGGGCTTCTTGTAACTGTTGAACACATACCGGATCGTCGCTATATCGTAATAAATCTTTTAATAATAGCTGATATTTTGTTATCCGCTGTACCGGTTTTAATAAATAAGCAGCCAGGGGCAGTTTATGTCCTAACTTTATTTGGCATTCAATTAGGCATTGATTGCAATCAATTAAAGCTTCGCGAACTTGTTCAGAACGCGGTATATTTTGACAATAGTAGCTGTACAATCTAAAAAATGTGTCCCTCTAAAAAGACAAACAGCAATAATATCGGTTAGTTTAAGTTAGTTTTCAACTTGAATAAAATGCAATCAGCTCTCTCTAAAAACTCTTGCTACGAACGACTTTCCCCTCCATTCTTCCTCTAAAATATCCAAAATATCTCTTATGTACAATCACATTAGAGATATAAGCTAATCCACTAATTAATTTAAATTAAATAAATGCATTTTTATATTTATGTTTATTTATTTGATTACCTATAAAACAGAATCTCCCGCGGGCGTTTCCCCTACACACAACATACACCTAATATTTCAGGGATAGGTGTCTTCGTGATGTGTGTAGGGCAAAACAAGGGCAGATTCCGGCTTAAGAAATTTCTGATTTGCCCCCCACCCCCCCAGTCAAAAGCTGGGTACGCCCATAGTCTAACCCCCCACTACAGAGAGTTGAGCGCCGATCGTTCTTAGAAAGAGCTGGACTGCGAAATTGACCAGATCAAAGCTTACCCATTGTACAAAACAAAGAGCAACAAGGTCAGTTGATGGAATACAATTTTCCAAATCCCTGAGAAACGTATTGGCATGAAAACTATATAATTCGTCAATATTTCCAAACAAAACGTCCATTTTATCCAGTAAACATTGTGGGACGTCAGGCAACATTACATCTGATAATAATTCTTCTTTATAACCCTAATTAACAAAATATGTAAATTTAAAGCAATATTAATAATCAAATTTAGTTTGAAACATACTTTTTGTATATCTACTTATTTTTTGTCAACAAACGAATGTATTATTGATAAAAAACATATTAATCATAATACACAATTAAAAAATATTATTTTTTAATACTGAGCGCTCCAATGCGTTATTATTAAACTAGAAGTCCGTGTTTCCCCAGCTTAAAGGTGGCTACACATAGTCAGTCAGGCCTGTCAGTTTGAACACTTAGAATAAATCCGGCCCTGGATAGAAGCTGCAGATATATATCTTCATCCATTCGTAAATTTTATTTCGGTTTGCGAGCATAAATCTATACTAATATACAGGGTGTCCCATTAAGAATGGGACATAGAACAACCGCAGATTCTCCAATTCAAAATAAAACGATTAAGCGAAATATGCTTAGATAAAATGTTACTCGTTTCCGAAATACGGGATGTTGAATTTGAAAACTGAAAAATTATTAATGTCCATAATTTTTTTAATACACCGTATAATTTTACTCAAATCGGCACACTTGTTAAATATCATAAAATGCACCTAACAATAAAAAAATTATTCAAGTAAATAAAATTGTCGACCAATTTTTCTCAGACCGAACGATATATTGACAAAAAATGATAAAATTACAAATCAATATAACACAAGATGACGTTTAAAAAAATTAGTTCAGTACGCTCTACCAGTGGCGTACGGCAGGAGTAAGTAATGCTTGTACCCCTTCTAAATGTTACGCCGCTGTCTAAATTTTAATTTTGACTATAATTTTAATTTTTTGATATTTTCTAAGTCAATAATGTACACTTGTTAGTTTGTTGTAAAGTCATTGGTTTTCGAGATATTCGCAGTTTTTTTAAGACAAAATTGTAAAAATGAATACGTATTATTAATAATAATACAAATAAAAAGTACATGTCTATCTATCTTTAACTACGAATATCTCGAAAACCAATGACTCTACAACAAACTAACAAGTGTACATTATTGACTTAGAAAATATCAAAAAAATTTTAATTATAGTCAAAATTAAAATTAAGACAGCGGCGTAACATTTAGAAGGGGTACAAGCATTACTTACTCCTGCCGTACGCCACTGGTAGAGCGAGTAACATTTTATCTAAGCATATTTCGCTTAATCGTTTTATTTTGAATTGGAGAATCTGCGGTTGTTCTATGTCCCAAATTCTTAATAGGACACCCTGTATAAAGCTGAAGAGTTGTTTTGTTTGTTTGGTTGGTTGAACGCGCTAATTTCAGGAACTATACTGATTCGAATTTAATTGTTTTTTGTTGGATAGCCCATTTATTGAGGAAGGCTATAGGCTATATAATATCACGCTACGACCAATAGGAGCGGAGCATCAAAGAAAAAAGTTGCAAAATGTAATTCGAATTTTGTCCGTCCAAAAACTTTTGAACGGTAACTCCGATCATCATTAATTTTGCCCCGGATGAAACCGGACGGGACCACTAGTTAATAACAAAGCGACACCTTGTTTAAAGCTTCGTTCATATCTACAGACATTGAGCGTGTCAGACACGTGGCGTGGCAAACGAAATAATATTCTTTTATATACTGTATATAGGTGTATTCACATCTACCGCACGCGAACGGAGCGTGTCCGCGCAGACACGAGCTGGCGTCGGCCAACATTCTTCGCAAGAATGTTTTGTCTGTGCCGTAGATTTGAACGTACCTTTATAAGGGAGATCAAAAAGTGATCGTAAATAGAAAACATGCTATATTAAGGTTATCTTAACGTACTTTTATTATTGAGCCTAACTCTTCCACATAAATACGTTCAGTAGTTAAGAGCTCGGCAAGAGTATGACCTCTTCTAGCGCATCGAACCTCTTCGCTTCCATCTGAATCTTTAGTTTCTGTCGTTATTTCACCACCGCCTTTATCGATTTCACGATGACCATCCTCGATACGGTTAACGCTTTCCATCTGTGCGGTTAAATATAATCAAATTAATTGTAACCCAATTATAATTACCGAAGTAACTACTTAAATCTATTAATTGTTTTACCTGTTCAATCCTTTCCATTAAATCTTTGCATTTCTGTAAAGTTTCTAGCCTCCCCGCTAATTTATCATTTAGCATTTCACACATTCTTGACAGTTCGGTACATTTAGGTTCTATGCAATCTAACGAACGTGAATTTCGAATATTTGTCAATCTTTGGCCACTGGATATTAGTTCTTCTGCTTTTTCGATGTCACTTAAACATTCCGACTGAAAGGTTACAGCTTCATGTATCAACGCGTCGACTGTAATTATTGTTTCACCGATTTCAGTCATTTCGGATATTTTTTTTAAATGTACATCGAAGTTACTCTGAAAAAAAAAACAAATCTGTTTAAAAAGAGTCAATTTACCGATTAAAAAAACAACAACAAATACGCAATCACTAGATCGAGGCAAGCAGAGCGATTGTGCCAGGTACAGGACATCTGGGCGGTGCGTATAAATACATAAACTAAAATTAAAATTCAGGCAAATGAATAAATGAACAACTTTATTTCGCAAAATTGATAAATAAAAATGTGTTTATTATTATGATTGATATTTGTCTCGGGCGCTATGTTGGGACGCTACGGGCCTGCAAATACGTACTTGTAATTCCTTAAAACTTTGCTCGAAACGTCTTATTTCCAAACACTGCTCTAATCTCAAAGAATGCTGTCGCCAATATTCATCGAAAGCTTTTTCGTTTTCTTCCAGCTGAACTAACAGCCTGGTAAAGAAAGCAAAGGTTAGATCTTTGATTAATTATTTATTCTTATTAATCTAAGAAGCTCATGAATCATTGTTTTATTTATTTTAATACCTTTCAACGGCAAAAACATTTCCTAATTTATCAGATATATAATTATTTTCATTTGACGCTGGATCTGTACATTTAGATGCAGGATTTTTTTTTATATTTTGTAATAAATTTTCTCCATGCTTCGCTGTTGAAGAAATTTCGTCTTTCAATTCAGAATATTGAAGACCTTGGTGTTCAAGTAATTGCTTTGTCGCTTCAACAGTATTTGGAAATTCGGTTTCGTGAATATTAGATAAAAAAACATCCAGCGCTTGTGATATTTCTTTCGTCATTGTTGAAAATTTTTGAAGTTCCTAAAATGAACAATGAATTTTAAAGAAATCCAAACAAATTCCCGATTATATAAGGCTGAGGTCATGTCCGCTTGGACACAGAGAGTTTCATACTTCCAGAGCATATCTCAAAAATCACAAAAATTATATTATACTAACTATCCTTTGTTGTATCCAATCTTGATGTGAATAAACAAGTGTTCCACCTAATTCTTCAGTAACCTGTGACTGGTCTAAATAACTCAATAATTCATCTATTCGATCACAAACCACCACGCGGAATTTGAATTCTTCCTTGAATAATTTGTTACTAACTTCAGATATAGCTTTTTGCAGAAAACTTGCTGGTCTTATTACATAAGCTATTTGAATCATTCCAGGAAAAAATTCCTATAAAATAAAAACATTATACTAACATAGCAGAGCTAATAAAAAGTTATTAATTAACCACGATATTAATTATAGGTACCGATATTTTTAATAAAACAGCTTTAACCGCATTCCATCTATCTTTTCTTCTATCGATTATTAAATGGAATCCCGTATCCGCATCTTGCAGCCTAAAATCATTAATTAATGTTTCATTAGTATGTTTACCTAATATTAGTTAAATAAATCGTAATAGGAAGTTGGAAAGGTTAATAAACTTGAATTAACCTTTCCAGCTTCCTACGATTTATCTAACTATCATTAATTAATGAACTTCCAAAACAAACAGACAAAATCCTTTTCAAAAATTGTACTTACGATGGAACGGACGTTAAATACAACATTAATCTTTGGTACTCAAAATCATTTAAATTATGAAAATTGGCATTGTCAGGGAAAGTAATAATTGGACACCCATCTTTCGACTTTCCACCGGTGATGATTGCATATTGCGCATGCAACAAATCCAAAACGTCTCTAACAGCAACTTCGTCCAAATGTCCGTTGGCAGTTCGCCTGCCTGATTCACTTTTTGTACTAGCTACATCGTCTAAAATAGAAAAGAAATAACAATGATTTCCAAATCACCACCGTTTTCTACTCTTACTATAACTAACGTGACCATTTATTCTATTCCTCAGAGTGAGACACCCTTAAATTAATTATTATTGTTAATTGAAATGACATATCACCAGAGTATGAAGACTTTGGTAGTGAGACTGAATCTGGACCCTTCAAAACTGATTATAAGCAACGAGTTTGTGCAAGCGTTATAAGTAATTTACTAGCGTGACCTGTGCGAATTATTCGCACTAAATAAGTATAATAATTATCACTTTGCAAAATTATTTTTTAAATATGATTGCAGGTATTCAATTCGTTTCTAATTTTGCACACTGCTTATAACGTTCTTCTTTTTGTTGTAAAAGAAATATTTTAATAAAATTGTCATATAGAGGCGCAAGTAGCAAAAGCGTTGTTCAGCGTTGCCCGTCAGATGGCAGTATGCAGTATTTACAGTATTTAGATGACAGATCGAAGTGTTAACGCTACGCCGTTACATGGCAGACGTTGTTCAGAGTTTAATTAATTTAATTATTTTACAAAAACAATAGCAATAATAATTTTTTTAGTTGTCGATGTCACTAGAGCAAGCAATTATCTGTAAAATGATATATAATTTATGTGGAGAAATTGTGTGGTTGTTTCTAAAAAGGGAGGCAAACATCTTAAACCTTAGCGTATTAAAATATATGATATACTTTTGTAAATTTATTGTTTTTTTCTTAATCTTCCGCTTTATTTAAGTGCCGCTTACCAGGCAACATTGACTATGCACGTGTGGGCGACAAGACTTGCTTGTTGCTACGTTTTTGTTTTGTCAAAGCGGGACATTTTTACGTATTTTGGGGACAGCGGGACACTTAGCTTAAATGCGGAACGTATGGTCACGTTAACTATAACCATTCTGATTTCTGACTCGGTAAATAATTGCTTCAGAACACATTTTTAAGTTTTTCATTTTAGAAGCCGGATTGGGACGCTGAAATTCAAGCAGTGCACGATCAAAATTCAAAAGATCTGTTAAATGTTTTGAGCCCTATAAGACCTGCAATAGTTTGTTTGCAAATATTTGCCGATCTTGTAGGCACTGTGTGAATGAATGAAAAGATGGTGATGATATCTGGAAATGAATCGCCACGAGAGCGAGTGTTAAAATATTATGAAAAACAAAAGTATCGGAACTATTCGGTTTTAAAAGTTAATACCGATTAATAAATACTCGGGTCGCAGTGTGTTAGTTCTTTGGTTAGTGTTTACGTATGTGATTGCGATCATTGAAGCAAAGTGCAAACATGCCTTATCGAAAAGGTAGTGTCGGAATTTGTTTTTTCTTTTAATTATCCTGAAAATATGCAGGTAAATTATTATTATAAAGAATTGTAAAATTTGTGAAAAGCTATGTTTTGAATAAAACGCGTGTTGCAATTTCCGCGTTGTTTATAATAGAGCGCCACTTACGACCAATTTCATTAATAACTTTTTACCCTGTATGTCTAACATGAAATTTGAGTCAAAATCTTAAATATAGCAATAATGTTTCTATTATGTATTTTTGATTCATTTCGGTATCTCGATTTTCAAGAAAAATCTATTTACAGTCAGTCACACAATCACTGATGTTTGAAAGTAGCAATCACGAATCACGTTGTGATTAAAAAGTAGCAGTTTGGCTCATCACTATTAAAATTACAACTGCACTGATTTACAAGTACGTAACCTAGTAGGTACTTCTTAGTTGGAATATTATTTTTCTTGTTGATTAGCAATACTGCCAAAATATTTACAAAAACAAAGAGTATATATTTTTTTAATTTTTATTTATTTCATTGCGGGTTTAAAGAGTATACAATAGTTTTCAAAATTACTTAAATTAAGGGGGTATTCTGGTCTAGAGGGCTAAATTTTGGGCTTTGTGCCGAGCTCGATAAAAAAGATATTTTTACCATGCAATTTTGATATTTTATAGGAAAAAATGAAAATTACTGGAATTTTAAAATTCCCTTTATTCTTAAAGGTCTAAACTGTAAGAATTTGCAATAAAAAAAAATATTTTTTCAGAATTCTCGATCAGAATACCCCCTTAAATTAAATATACAAAATATACCTACAATGGAAAAATTACATATTAGCAGTCTAATTTTGGAAGCTATAATATATAAAATTTAATAGACATTAATTCTTACATATTAAAACTTTTCGCAGATATTTCAGGCTTATAAAAACTTCAATTTTCAGAATGAAATTTTGTATATGCTATGGCGTAGGTATTGAACAAAACAATAGAAAAATTACAAAAAAGTTTCCATCAGATAGAGACGCTTTAAAAAAAATGCTTTGATATAATCATCCCCCCTATTTTTGTCATTGCGTAATAATTTACAGTCTGTGTTATTTGTCAGTGTCAGTGAAAAAAATCTAATCAGCTCAGTGGTTCCTGAGTTTTGAAGTAGACAACATAACAAAACTTCTTCTTTCATATACTTACCAATTAGTAAACTGCACGTATGATGACTTTTCAATAATAAAATCCGAAATTATAATAAAATATATTATAATATTATTTTTCAGAGGATATAGATCAATAAAAATATATGCTATTAAGCTATATTTTTAATCGCAACGTTTCGTTTTATATATTTTATTTTATTATATTTTATATATTAAAACTTCCTCAGGCTGTACAAAAAATACATAATATAAATTAAAATACAATAAATACATTATGTATTTATTGTATTTTAATTTATATTATGTATTTTTTGTACAGCCTGAGGAAGTTTTAATATATAAAATATAATAAAATAAAATATATAAAACGAAACGTTGCGATTAAAAATATAGCTTAATAGCATATATTTTTATTGATCTATAATCCTCTGAAAAATAATATTATAAAATTAATAGATCTGAAACACATATCATGGCATAAAATATATTATCACAAAAAAAATCATTTCTTATTTATGAACGTGAATTAAAACGCCATATAATCAAATATTATGGTCAGAAAAAATAAAAACAGTAAATATTTAATCAAACTTTTTAGATAAATGCATGATCATATCGTATTTTTACAACAAATTTAGGTGTATGGTTAGAGATAAGAATATTATTCTCTTTGATTGAAAATAGTTTTAGAAATGTTCGGGCAATTCACGTCTACATTCTGTTAAATGCATAGGAAGGATGGTGCTGACTAGCCATAGTAGTGACGATATCACCCTGTTCGTTAATAACATAACTCGTATTACTTATTTGATAAGGAAAAGCAGTATTAGTAGCATGATTAGCGCCATTTTGCATAGTAACCAAGTTACTGCCATTCGGTAATAGCTGTGGCACAGGTGCCACTAAAAATGTTGTTTGTTGATGATGTTGAGGACCATTGTTATCACTGCTTTGAGACACAACCAAAGGTATTACTTGTTGAACACCGGATGCCGTAATTACAGCAGAAGATTTTTGGATCACTTCCTGCTGTCGTTGCTGCAGTTGCACAGTTTGTTGTTGTTGTTGTTGTTGTTGCTGTTGCTGCTGCTGCTGCTCAACAACTTGTGTCGTTTTGCTAACATTGTTTTGATGATGATCAATTTCATTATTATTTATTTGATTGTTAGATAAGGTATTACTCTGACTGCTACCAGAATTTTTAGGTTCCACTTTACAAAATCGAACGTGTGGAAATTGTTCTTTCATAAAATGTCTGAATGTCGAATAGCCCATAAGTTTTATGCCAGGCTCTAAAATTTGCCCGTACTCTTTATACGCGTCGTGTAAATTCTTTCTAGTAATGTCCCATGGCAAAAGCACCGGTGTTTTCGAATTTCCAATGCCCGATTCGCCCGTATGCGTTTCTAAGTACTGTTTTAGAAATTCTGTAGCGTGTCTATAAATATCCAATGGAAAAGTGTTATGGGGTTTTTTACCATGATTACCGTGTACCCGTGGCGCAACACCGTGCGTCATTACATGTTTCCGAATTCTTTTTAACTGATAATGAGTACAATTTTCAAGATACAAAAATGCATCTAAGCATACTCTTCTCCCTTGATAAACGTACTGAGATCTAAGCCGCCTACGTTCTTTATGGCGTACCGTCACATCCGGATTGGCAAGGCAAGCCATAGTAACCCCCATTAAATACATATCGTGTTCAGCTTTAGTTAATTCAGCAATATTCAATCGATGTTTATATACACTGTCTGGACTCAGACCTCTGAAACAACTCTCGTCTTGGCATTCGCATCCACGCTTGAATCGATCTTTTACTTGAGCGGCACTGTCTTCTAATCGAGTTGGATCAGAATTACCCAATACACCGGCCAATTTACGTTTCTTGCCTTTTAAATTCTTTTTGGTTTTTATTTTAACTTTCTTAGTTTTGATTTTGGATTCGGTGATTTGTTCTGACTCAGATTCTACAGCAGTAGCGTTATCGTAAAGAGCAGTCAAGTCTTGAGGCCCTGGTTCTACCTGAACTGTATGTCCTTCCCATATGACCTAAAAAAAATGTGGATGGGTTTATTTACAGTGACTTGTTATATTATTTGTAAAAACAGTAGGTTTATTTTTATCTACTACAGCATCACAAAATTATTTTTTTTTTATAAATTTAACCGATAATTTGTTTAAATCTTTTACGTAAATCAACTGTCATATTAAAAAATCTTAAATCAACTTTAAGAACAGTTGTTACGAGAAACAAAACATTAGAAAAAAAATAAAACTCAAACATCGTATCTATTAATACTCAAAAAAGTACAACTGCCGCTGTAGCAAAAAAAAAAACCCTAGTAAATAAAATTGTTGGCACCTTAATTACCTGCTGTTCATCTATCGTCTGGGAGAAATGTTGATTAGCATCATTTATTGCCGAAAATAAAGATTGTGATGATATAGCAACAGGCGTATGCCATTGTATTGTTGCATCTCCATCTCCATTCGGGCTAGTGTCTACCATAGCTACTGGTACAGAAGTCACTCCCTCTCCAGTTACAACGCCAGTATTCCCAGATGAAACCACTACAGGTGCTGTACCAACAGCGGACACAACAGTTGCGGAGTTTACATTTGGGTCAGGCTTTACTATACGTTCCACTGATAATAAAGAATGTAAGACTTCACTAGCCTCTTTTTCGGCTGCGTCCACACTAGCCATACCTAAAAACAAAAACTTATATTTTTCAATTACACGTATCAAAAAAAGTAATTAGCAACCCAGAACATTCTGATCTCGAATTGAAAATAGTGATTTTGTACTTCGTTTTTTAAAGTTCTTTATCAGACACATTTTAATATAGACCAGTAAAATGAAGATGATTTGACCCTGAACATTTCCACAAAATTGCAAAAGAGCGCAAATTCGAGGGGACATTTATATAAGTATGATGCACAATCTGTCTAAATTGCATCTTCGTGCGATGACTGGAACTCGTTAAAAAGGAGTTAAAAAATCGTGTTTCATCAATTTTTTGCTTGTATCTCCAGAACAGTTAGAACTAGCTATATTTTTTATTGATAATATTGTAAAAGAGATAATAATTCGCGAAAAAGTCTTTAAAAATAATTCTCCATCTTTTGTCAAAAATTAATAAAAAATTATTAAAGTAGATAAATTGAAAATTTCCACGGCTAAGAAAATGCCTAAAAACACCCAGCATTTAAAAATACAAAAAATTATCAGTTATTTGAATTTTTCTATTTTTTATTGATTTTTTAAAAATCGAGCCAAAACTGTCTGAGTTCTAACTTTCGAATTAGTGGAAACTGAGTTCGTCATTTTAGTTTTACTGGCCAAAATAGTTTATAAATCAATCGAATATTCTGCATACAATTAATTATATATTATAATTTCGTATTTCGTTTGATTTTAAGATTTGTTTAAAAATTAATTTTGTCAAAAAATACTTTAACAGACAGATTTCAATATTCTAAAACGTCAATCGATACAAAAATACTTTCGTGTAAACATTCAATATAGCATAAAGCTCTGACAATATTAAAATAAAACGATTCTGAAAGCATTGTTTAGTATTTTCAAAAATTCAAATAATACTTTAACAGAATTGTCAACAAATATAAACAAATAATAGTCAAATTGTAATAGTTTCTCATATGTACGCGGCACAAAAAGCTCAAAATCGCAATGTCTAGCGGTAGGTCAGAGAATTCTAGGCCGTATAGTCAAAACATAAAACACATTTCTACATACCTTATTCAACAACTAAATCAACGAATAAAATAACTTCAACAATCAATCGGCACATAAAAAACCATCAGCACTAATATTTATTTGGTTATATTCAATATTATCTCGATAAACAAGAAAATACAGAATCTATTACGAGTCAAATTCGCGTAGCAATAATGGCGTACTAATCAAGGACAATGGACTGTAGTGTACAAAGTATTTAGAAGCAACGTAATGCATTGCCGACTTCAGACCAATCAGAGACCGTGTCAATTTCGGCATAATTATTCACAAAAATCACAATTCACACACCTTTGTTTTAAAATAATACTGACAAATTTAATTAGGTATTATTATTTGGCACTTTTTATTTTATCCAACAACTAATAATTATTTATTACCGATTTATATAAAATTCTACCTACATCCATTTTAATCCAAACGAAACTGTCACCGCGAAAAATTATGTTAAAAATCAAAATTGTACACTTAATATCTAATAGATACTAAAAAAAAAGAATATCATTCCGTCATTCATTTTTATTGGCAGTATTTTTTTTTTACACTCAAATTGTATTTTGTGACAGACGTGTTTAAATTTATTGTCAGGATTTTGAAATTGCTTTCAACAGAGCTGTTTATACTGAAAAAAGCAAAAGTTGGTTTTACAGTTTCATTATATTATTATATAATCTCCAGGTTCCTCGCATAATCGAACGTTAAAGTTATCCTTGATCACATTCAGAGGACACAGAGGTTACACGTCAATTCATTGATTCAATGTCTATTTATTTTTCTACGTTTAATATTTAAGAAATATTTGAATCAAAAAGGACATTCTAATTTAAAAGTATGAATTCCTTCACTTTTTGCTGACCTATAGTTGTACACAGACACTCATCTTTACTTGTCTGTTTTTTATCGCAAACTTTTCGAACATTTATCTTTATTGAAATTACTTAGGCACTGCAGATTGAATTTAAAGTTTATTAGTCTTTACATAGAAAAGAATATTTTTACGTTAAATTTAAATGAATAATAATCTGGAAAGTAAATGGCAACTAAATAAGTGTCGAAACATACTATATGATTTGTTTATAGTTTAAATAAATATAATGTGACCCCTTGATAGTTTAATTTCATCTAATAATTCAATTGTAGCCATAACCTCAATATACACAATTCGTTATCCCACAATATCCAAACTCACCATTGTTGACATCCTTTCCGAATTTTGCACTTTGCGATCTATTAACAGTATTTACAAAATCATCAGACGGCATTTTTTCTTTTGCTTTGGAAGCACTACGTTTAAATTGTTCTAAAAAAGTATCAATATGGGTTTCAATACTGTTTGGGGAATACGCCATATTCCACTAATTTAAACTTAGTAAATAATACTGCTTCACGTTATTTTAGACACTTGTCACATTTATTACTAACAATTCTATCATTTTTTTAAGTATTTTTATAATATTCCGTACCACGCCTACGCATTATAGTAAAATATATGACACTTGTATGTTTTTTTCTACAAGCAAAACTTATAATTTGACATTTGTCGGTAAATGTCGATGAAAACATAGTAGGTAACTTCATTTTGTGGTATCATAGTGTCAATAAAACCAACAATGTATAAAACGTTAACTATTTATCGAATCGAACTGTTTTAGAGGAACTATAAGGTTAATTTATTTTTAACAATATATCAACAAACCAACGATATCTGCATTTATATAACTACAGTACGTACATGGGTTTGCAATAATTGCCTAGAACACGGTATACGAAAGCTATTAACAGTGCTACTCAAAATGTTTTCCCAAGAGCTACTGAAATTTTTGGAAACTGATTTAGGCATAGAAGTGACATATTTTATAATGTGTATAATAATCAGTACAAACAACGAAAGTAACATTTTGCATCACCAATTCCAGTCGTTTTTAGGGGTAATCAACCCCTAAATATGCACTACTAGGGTTGAGAACGTCAACTCGTTTTGGCAAGGCTGAGATTTTCACAGTATTTCAAATACACCTTTTCTACACTGTAAAAATCCTATAGCCTTGTCAACATGAGTTGACGTTTTATGCACTCTAGTAGAATACTTATTTAGGAGCTTATTACCCCTAAAAACGACTGGACTTGGTAACGCAAAATATTATTTTCGTTGTTCATCAGCTTCCAAAAAGTTAAGTAACTCTCGGTCTATAACGCGATTTTGTATCTGCGACATATTCATATTTAAATGTAATTTCTCAATTGGACAAGATTTTAAATTGTGGTCGCAAATGGGCAAAAAGTCGCACTGAAACAGATTTGTCGAGAAGTCAAGTGATAAACACTGAGAAAAGATCAGACATGTGATCAAAAAGACGTATTCACTAATATTATGTCATATACAATTGATTTTTGTCTGGGGTAATTCCGAAAGCAGTCGTACGACTTTACTATAGAGATGTTAACTTTGTTTATTCGCTTGATCTGTTCTCAATGTCCTGGATATGTCAGTAATACTTTTTTTCAATCATTTTTCTTTGTGTTAGACGAAAAGACACAATTAAACTATAATAGCTAAATTGTGATATGAATGCAAATCTTATAAATGATTAAAAAATGTGCGCTTAATTTAGAATCAGTTGACCTAAAAAAATTAAATATACGTTCACAATATGCAATTACATTTAAATAAAAATTACAATAATTTATAGCGATTTGAAAATTTGTTTATACCTAACTTCTCCCGGTTCACAAGCGTTTTGTTACCGCTGGCGCATTATTCCTGAATTGATGAGGGGTGCATTTTGTATCCTCTGTTCATATATCGGCATAATATATAGCGCTGAGGTTAGCAACCTTATAGTAACTAAGTATACCTGCGATGGAAGGCATATGAAGACACGTGACAACAGTAAATACTTTTGTTAAGGATGTTTTGAAAATATTATTTAATAATATTTCATATTTTTTCGTCAAAATACCAACTTAGTTAAAAAATTAATACATCATTTAAAATTTAAAAAAATATGTACCTATAATATATTATGACGTATGTAATAACGCTTTAGTTGCAACTTTCAAACACCGAACTTCGAAACGTAGTCCTCTATGACAAATGTTATTAATTAATTAATGTTCGATATGCAGACCCAAATATTTCACGGACAGGACCTCAATAAGTACAGAAGATTCACAAAAACGTCAGGCGTTGTTAGGGCATTTAAATCTCTGAACAAGCGATAATACTCGGAATCGTGGTATAGGTTGATTAACGTTTTTTGGAATACAAACCGGTGGTCATTTTTCACAAAAACAAATCTTAATTACATTTTAAGTTCCTGATTTAACAAATAAATAATTTATTGACTGAGATCAATAATCATTTTTTTTTTGTTATATCGAGCGATCTTATTAATGAGTGCGTTAAAAAATAATTAAATGTTTAAATTATACACAACCCCTATAAATTAATATTCTAAACACTTGCACTTATATAAAAATAACGAATTTATTGTTTACATTAGAAAAAAAAAATTATTTGACGATTAACGAAGTTATAATCAATTTACCTACCGTTTAAATTTTATAAATTCTTCTAGCCTATAAGTACCTGGCTATACCTACTACTTCGGTCTTCGACAGATAAGAAATCATTGTTGCTATGAGACGTTAAGCATTAAGAGATAAATATCGAAACCAAATTGTTTATTTAAAACTTATAAATAATAACAAATACAACAGTTTATCTGAGGTCGGATACATAATCGGTTTAAAAATGGAGAGACGCATAGAACTGGTTGTGTTCTTCTTTGTTTTTGCAATTCTGAATACAATTTGTCTGTCGGAAAATTCAGATATAAATTACAAATATGAAATAAAACACTTCACCGTACCGCTGGATCATTTTGGGTAAATAACAAAAATATTTATTATTTGAGCAATAATTATTTTAAGCCAATGATTAATACTGTCAATACGTTAATATTATTGAAAGTCTGAGGACAAATATGATTATATCGAAACTTTCGAATTAGAAGAATAGACCGATTTTGACAATATTAATCAATCATAAATTAGAAGAATAAAAAGGAACTAATGTAGATATTTTTTTTTTAATTCATGTGTTCCATATAGCTTAGTAGAACACGTAATTTAATAATATATAAAACTATGTACTTATCACAAATTTCAGATTTTCGTACGCAAATAAAACTTTTCAAATTCGTTACGCAGTAAATAATACATTCTGGAGAGACGAGGGCCCAATATTTTTTTATACTGGAAATGAGGGAGCTATTGAATTATTTATTGAAAATACAGGATTTATTTGGGACATTGCAGACCAATTTGGAGCACTTATTGTTTTTGCGGAACATCGGTATTTTTTACAAATTTCGCAATAATTTTTATGTTTGAATGAATTATAATTGATTTAAAAATATTATAGATACTATGGTGAATCACTCCCTTTCGGAAATGAATCGTTCTCAAATCCCATCAATCGGGGATTTTTATCGTCGTCTCAAGCGCTGGCTGATTTTGTTGATTTAATAACAATTCTTCAAGCAGAGTCATCAACTTCAGGAGTGAAAAGGCGTTACCCCGTAATTGCATTTGGTGGTTCTTACGGAGGAATGCTGGCATCTTGGTTAAGGATGAAATATCCACACGCAGTGGATGGAGCTATTGCTGCATCAGCACCTATTCTGCAATTCACGGGAATAACACCATGTGAAACATTTAACAGAATAGTTACTTCGAACTACGCTGTTATTCCAGAATGTGAAAAAAACATACGAAAATCGTGGAAACAAATTCGGTAAAAATTTTAACATTGTACAATTTTTCTACTTAAACATTTTGCAAACGTTCAAAAAACGAAACAAAAAACATGGCAATTTTGATCATCGTTGTTAAATTGAATTTTCACGTATATGAAAAAAATCATCATTTCAATTTCTTAGTAGTTTAAGAATTATAGTGTTATAAATCCTATTATATTTATTTTAGTTCAATAACGGCAACAGAAGATGGAAAAACGTGGTTATCCAATGAATGGAAACTTTGCAAGCCGTTGAAAACTAACGTTGATATAAATGCACTTATAAGTTGGTTAACTGATATTTACGTAAATTTAGCGATGGCAAATTATCCATACGCTGCTAATTTCTTAGCACCTTTGCCGGCATGGCCAGTGCGTGCTGTGTGTCAACACCTTCAAAACGATACTTTATCTGACAAACCATTACTGCATGCCATTTATGAGGCTTTTAGTGTTTATACTAATTACACTCGTAAAACAAAATGTAACGATGTAAACTACAGTGCCACATCACAACTCGGAACATCGGTATGGGATTATCAAAGTTGTACTGAAATGGTAATGCCAATTTGTGCTGAGGGAGTGAATGATATGTTCGAAAAGCAGCCTTGGAATCTCACAAGCATAACAGATGAATGTTATAAAGTATGGGGTGTCAAACCTGTAGCTGATTTAGTAGTGAAAGAATACGGAGGCAAATTAATATCTGCGTCATCTAATATCGTGTTCAGCAATGGATTGTTGGATCCGTGGTCTGCTGGCGGCGTTATCAATAATATGTCCGAGAGTATACTGGCGATTTTAATTCCTGATGGTGCTCACCATCTGGATCTTAGAGCGAGTAATCCTAGCGATCCAGAGTCAGTCAAACGAGCCAGACAATATCATATCAAATCTATAAAGCGTTGGATACATGAATTTCATCAAAAGTTCGTTGGCTAGATTACTCATAAAGAACAATACTGTATAAAAATAATAGACATAAAATATTTTATCAAAATGTTTTATTCTTGTTTCAAAATATTTTACATTAATAAATACAAGTAATGAAAAAATAGTCATTTGAAATGCTTTGGACATTTTTCAACATTATAAAATTAATATTTTTTACGATTGCACCTGTTATTTTGAAAATAAAATAGCCAAGACATTTCTTAAAAATAAAATGTTTTGATTTCAAAAATATGTAGGTATTTGGAATATAAAAGTTACTTCAGCAAAGTAAAATTATTTGGATGGAATACGAATAACGTTAATGCACAATGCATACATAGATGCTATAGTTATGCTGAAGTCGCGCCTAAAAAGCGGTAATTAAATAATCAATTCGTGAAATATTTCATTGTACTTCAAACAATACTTTGACTACTGACTAGTTTTTGGTATGTCCAAATAAATTAATTATACATTATTTTCACCAGAATTTTTAGTTTATAAATATGTAAATGAGCAATTATTCAGACAGATATTGATATATTGTTAACAGTATAATAAGCAAATGATAAAAAGAGAATATCTCGACGGTAAGTATAAAAATCACAGTAATTTTGCCTCTAGTGGAATATTTTTATGAAAAAAAGCCTACTTGTCAGTAATTTATTTATAAATCAATTAAATTAACATCCGACGATTGATGTTCGTTATGTGAAGGTTGTGAACACGAATCTAAGTGGCATTGAAATCTTTTTTTCTCTTTACTCCAAACAAGATCTCTAGCAGATCCTAAAGGATGCAAAACGCTCAATTCATTGCCAGTTTTCATTGATATTTTCTTTTGTAAAATTTTCAATTGAGTTCTCAAATATTCGTAGCTTGCACACTTTAATGCGGCCACCCATCGATTTACGTCCTCCTCTGATCGACAAGCAAATATGTGTTTCTTATCAGATTCGTCACGAAATGAAATTGAAAATGCAAAAGGTACTCTCCTAGAGTTTTCGTACTGGATCGTCGATGTCTCTAAAACGTAAACACCAGCAGGTTGACTGAAGTCTATTTTTTTATCGAAGTCGCTGCTTATACGATAATAAAAAAGCAAATTTGACTTCAATTTGAACCATCGTTCCTTGAAGGCTGATTGACTGTACCAATCGGACCATTCACTTCCTTGAGGTTTCTGATGATCCATTCGTCCTTCAATTGTAGACGTCAGCGTTGATGCTATTTGGATCAATTCGCGTTCGTTGAATTTCATGTTTTAATTAACAGTAATGCTTTTCTGACTAAAAATTAACCTACATTTGGTAAAAATCTTGTATATATTCGTCTCATTTACATGTCAAATACAAAACACTACTTAGCTGGATCAGGCAACAGTAATTATAGTGTCATTTGAAATAACTACACAGTAGATACTATTTCCGAACCATAGACATGTAAAGTCATCAGGTATATCTTGCAATGAACAGTGCTCCTCGACCGGAGGCACGTGGCACGTCTCATGACATTTGATATTATCATATATACTTTTATTCTATACTGAGCATACGAATAAAATCGCAATCGAACCATTAGGGTGCAAACATATACTTCTGTCTTTTTTTACGCCGTAAGCACTGGCGTATCCAGGAGGGAAAAACAAGCACGGGGGACCCGGCTTAAGAAATTTCTAATTTGCTCCGTGCTGGGCTAAAAGCTGGGTACGCCCATGTTAACGTCATAGAAAAAGACAAAGTTTTTGAAACAGAGATACTTTATTCAGATTGAATGTAAGTACATCAACCGATCATAACATCGGAGAAATCAGGGAATTACATCGAAGAAAGAAACGCAGATATATTTTTGATACGCTTTGTTGCCTTCGCTCACCGCACATTGAGTAGATAGACAATGTCGATTCATATAGTAATTTATTCAATATATGGATATTATAAACCCTATTTAGGAATATCGTTTATATGTAAACGTTAAGCGGTTCAATACATTTTTTTTTTGACCAAGCATACCTATATCTTGAACAGCTCTTCTTCCGTACGGTTGTATAAGAAAATGAAAATAAAATTTGTTGCCTAATTAATCACACCTTAAATAATAAACAGATTTACTTGAAAATGTGTATATCTATATATAGTAGAGGTACAATAAAAATTACAAAATTTAATTACAAAAAACTTTATTTAGCTATACCTACACGTATAGAGTACGTGGGGCAAATACGGTTAGATGAAATCTATTTCAAACGTGATTTGATGAGTTACCGCTGATCACAGATCAAAAAAAACAAGGCGTATTTTTTCAATTTATTTTTTTAAAAATTCGAAATTATACTATCAAAGTAACTTTTTTTCCGAAAAAAATAGAGAAAGAGAGTTGACTTTAAATCCGGTTAATCCAATCGGATTTTATTTTGATAATTCTACATTAGTTCCGAGGTTAAAAATTAGGTCTATATTAAAACTAAAATATAGCTAAAGAAAAGAAAAAACGCCGGTTTTTGTAGTTTTACTAATCTACACCTAGTCGTATGTGCATTTTAAGGCAAATTATGTTTATTCCGAACTTTCGATAACCCGTTAAGGGTTCGGTCCCACCTAGCTAGGATTAATGGGACTACTGTATTTTTTATTTCTATTGTTGGACAAACTGACCATACAAAAGCTGTGTTACCATTACTTTGTTTAGTATGACATATCGCTCATACATATTGACTAGCATAAATTTCATAAAAAAAAAATTTTGAGAAAATATCAAAATAGGTTAAAATAGCTTTAGTTGCCTACGTAATTGGAGTAAGGCAGAGTGGCAATAATACAATTTTCAATACGAGACCAATACAAAAAATTTCAACATTTCTTTTAACAAAATATCGCCCTGTAACTGAATCTAGCTGTCGCCTTTAACAAAAGCCAAGTAATAAACCAACGCAAACATAAAGCAAGCCTCACGCGCTGTCATCTAACGAAATACTAGTAAGTAACTAATGTTGCCTTCAACTAAAGACATGTTTAATCCAACGCACACAAACGCAATATCCTCCCATAAAAGTTTAGCATCAATTGCACGGTTTTACTCCCAAACAAACGCGCTATTACACGTTCCACATCAAAATACGTGCAATTTAAAGTTTTGATTTTTTCGTTCAAATTTCGTTATTGTACAAACTTTAAGGAAGTATTGGATTCAGTGTATACTAATCGTAATCTATAACAGTGACTCTGTACAATTTTTAGAGGTGATCTTGAACTCGTTCTGCGACGCCCTAAGAATTTTCTACAACAGTTCTGAGCTGACGTATGCACAAGCTGGACTTGAGTTGGGAAAGTTTAGTATGATCTGTCAAAGCAGCTTTAGAACATACACAAATTTGTAAACAATGAATTTACATTCGCGTCAACTCGGCACCGCGGATTTCGTACCGAACTGAAAAGGAACGAGTAGCACGGAATGATCAGCGGATCGTAGAGGTTGCGTGCTGGTAAAGAAGGTGGAGCGTTTCTTGGTGTTACTGCTGCAGTCTGCAGCGTGATGCGGCTTAGTAGAGAGTGGTAAAGTACGAAGTGTATCGAACAGTAGGTGGCCCGGCCGAAGACTATTGGGTGTCCGTGTCGGGGATAGGTGTTATATCGGCTGACTGCCTGCCGAGGGAAGTCTCCGCCATGTTTCGTCAGTAGGGCCTTTACGAATAGCGCGAGTCGGAATGATGGCGGCAGTGTATGAGAACTGTGATGTTTGTGCTATATAATATATCGACATATTGATTGTATGGTTTGTGATTGATGGGTGTTGAGTGATAAAGTGTGGGTGTTAAAACGGCATGGCCCTAGAATTACGATTGCATTCTCCAGCGGGGGCTGAACCCGTGGTTTATCAATGGCCATTAACGTCAGGCCGCGGCTCTGTAAGTTATACAATGCATTACATTATCTTAATAACGAACACTATTTATAAGTAGCTATATATGATTACGAGAAATTGTACGCGCCACTCGCTAAAAAGTGCGTAAATACTAGAAACTAGTTATGACGCTATCGGTTAGCTTGTACCTAGGTTTCTTCTGTGTGTATCAACACACACGCATTTTATACGTATATATGTACGCACAGAAATAGATGAACCAAGCGACAACTACACACAATTAAAACAGTGCATCTAATTGTAAAATGACGTCATCGTATTAGTTCACTTAAAATAACTTTAAATGCCTACAATATCGTACTTCATTGTTTTTCTTCGGAGTAGGTGCAGGTTATACCGAGTGGTTATTAGCACAATATGCAACGGACAAAGTAAAAAAATTGTCCCGTTTTATATATATATATACACCTCGTCAGAAAATCACCTGAGGATATGTAAACAAAACTAATAAGATTGATGGTCATTAATTGACTGATAAAATAATCTACTGATCTTTTTCCAATAAGCAAAACTAATATTTAGATACTTCGGTTTTATGTAGAAAGTGGTGTATGAGTTTTTTTTTTTTATAATAAACTATTCGGCTCTTATAATATGTAAATTGTCTTAAATGTTCGTATCGTAATATTAACCCACAGGAATTTTACTTTCGCTTAAATATCCTTATTTTTAAATTATCTTCAAATGCTCGCATCATAGTATTAACCCACAGGAAAATCGATTAATAGGATAAAACAGCAGTCAAAACTTTAAATATATTACTCGGCGCGAAAACACGAGTTTACCCACTCTGACGTCATTCTTGTAGTATATACAAACAAGTGCAAATAAGTCTCAGTGTCGTTTACACGAGGTTCGTTTAGTGTTTACTCACGTGTGTGTCGTGTGTTTATGCGTATGTGTGTGTTTACTACAAATCTGACGTCACACTCCAAACCGGCATTGCGGGCAGCGTTTTTTGACATGGCAAAAAATTGCAATTTTAAAATAGGAACCTCGTATTCTTGTGAATACAAACCAATAATTTCTTATTCAATAAATTGTCGTGTTCACATAATATATTATAATTGCATTTATGTATTGCTGTATTTCATATTATATTTTACCTGGAATATGTAAGCCAAAATTCCGTTACTTCATTTCTTGTCCCTACTTACCGATTACAATAGAATGCAGGTAAACAGATGGTATTCAGAGAGGTAGAATAATGTACTAGTTATAATCTTAAAATACATAAGTACTTGGGTACATAGCTTTTGTAATAATTGTAAATTTTACAGAAGGCTACGTCATAAAATCAAAATTAATCAATATTTAATATAGTAATGTCAAAACTACTGATAAAATAACCTGATAGTGATTTAAATAACTCGACATTAAGAATGATATGTACTGAGAAAATATTCGTAATCCATCACTAATTTTGAAAACTATTGATTCTTAGTTGGTTTTAATTCTGTTATAAAAAAATGTCAAGATTTTTGGTGATGACGTTTCAATATAGGTATTATTATGCTATTAATGAATCAGCTGTGCGAATATTTTGACGTTGTCAGCGTAAAAATAATTCGTGTACATACCATGGTAGTATTTTCGTGGTATTTTTGATTCATCTGATTTCCTTGAAATCGTTGCGGAAACAAAAAGACAACATTTAAGTCACCAATTCGTCATTTTTACACAACTCGTCGCTAAAATTTATAGTTGTTAATAAACGCATACTGTTTTAGAAATCAAAATTATTAACTGGAAAATAAATAAACCGGTCTATTTTAATTTCAAAGGGTTATGTACAAAGCGGTTCAAGTTTTATAGACGTCCTACGTAATATTTAAACTTTAATTAAAGTACAGAAATTTAAATTTTGTTGAAGTCTAATAAAACATACTTTAAAGCCGTAATCGCTCTATCATGATCTAATCAGTCATAATTCAAATCATTGTTGACAAAAAATGTTTGCAAAAAAACTTGCCTTTAAGAGTTCCATTTCGATTCGTTCTATAAAAATTTAATTGAAAAAAATCATTGTCATCTGTTTAGAAAATTGTCGAAAATTTTGAAAAATTCGCTCGTTACGAATTTTGTTCTCTACAAGTGTTTTCTAAACAGAATCTATAATGAGCAAATTGTTCGTATAGAAACTGTTGCTTTTTCTGTGTGAAATATATTTCTTAATGTATACCTATATCTGAATCAAAAGTTGACGTGAGATTCCCCCCCCCCCCCTTTGAATGATATTTTGTCCGACCCCCCATATTTTGAGCTCGCGTAATTAGTTCGCGAACTATTGATAATAATATGATAGATTATTTTTGCTTTTCCAATCTCGTTTCGGCTTTTCACAATACATTTTTCTACAAGGTGCGACAATTTTTAAATAGCTTACGTATATTTTATGCAAGGTAGGATGGCCTCATTTTTTATGTAAACAGTAAAACAATTGTGTCAGTCACAGTATTTACATCTGTTTTATTTTCAAAACAGAGTGATCAGAATGCTTGGTTCCTACCTATCTGTTAAATTGAAATAGATAAATGTATATTTTGGGTTGAATCGATTAAATATAATTAATTAATTTTGGTAAATTATAGACGCTCGACTACAAAGACTATTTAATTTACTAACGAAGCCAACAGGCTGTAAAACAAATCTAAAGCTGCGTCCTGACTATGCCGATCGGCAAAGCTGCCTAGTGTGAACTTGGCTGTCGCGAATACCTACGTTGTCGATCATAACCCGCGCACCGAACCGACTTTCCTAGTGGAGACGCGTTTCGGCTCAATCTCAGTCTGCATTATTGGTGTTTGTAGTAACCAAAATAGTTTCTTCCTATTACTCATCTTGTCGAAACCGAATACCGAACATGACTGAAAAAATGTATTTGGACGTATGCCGATTTCGAAGCGGCCATTCGGCTTTTTCACTCGGTATTGCCAATCCGCATAGTCAGGACACAGCTTTATATCGTTGCTAGATGAATTAAACAAAAAAATCAATTAAAAGAAAATACGAACATTGCAAAATAAAACGTCATTGAAATAAAATTAAGGCAAAACTAAAAGAAAACAAAACTGCAAATATCACACGTATTATGCATATATAGTACCTACTTAATAAATATCTGTTTTTATTCTCATTGTAATTCATTATTTTGTTCTGCCCTAAGCTTGTTTTAGACATCTCTTGATACAATTTTTTCTTTATTTTTCCTGAATCCACACTTTAAAGCCATACATTTTCGTTAATGTATTCGTGTGACAAAAGACAAACCAAACAATGCGTAACTATAAAATATCTGGTTTTGCAGAATCTGATCTTTCCTATTCATTGGAGTTTGAGTTCTAATAATTTTAATCAGAATTTCCAGTATTTAAGTAAACGTTTTTTTTCTTATTCTCTTTTAAGAGCAGGGGGATTTTCCTAAAAATGATTAATGCATTACAGTACTTTAATTAGCATGAGTCATTTTTATCCGAGATTTAATTCCGCAAACTAGATTACCTCTATCATTTTTCTTAACCGTTGCAAATTCCATTGAATCAATTTTTTTTAATTACAAAATTAGTAATATCTAATAACCTGTACTCTGGAACTATTTGAAGGCAAAATAGATTGTTCTATATTATCGAAATACGGGTACCCATCGCAGTTCCAAACGCATTGAGAGGAAGAAGCTGCAATCTTTGGCTGCTGATTTGTGCAAATGTATTAATGACATGGCATCTTATCCCGAACTATTTGGCCCATTTTTTTACAGTAACAATTCTGGAACAGTAGGCAAATAAAGCTGCTGGATCCAGTTTGATCCAGAACAATCAGTGTAAAAAATATAATTAAATAATCGCTTAACACTTATGTTCATTGCTTTTTTCTTGCATTGATAATCTGGAAATACGCTATTTATGTCTGTTTTTTTCATACGTTATTCCAGGACAATCATTTTATAAATGGATTCATTGAGTCAAAATGACACCTACAGTCCGGAACAATTCATTAAACAGAGCTATTATTGTGAACAATTAGTATTAACGACTTAAGGTGATGGTTCACCAGCTCTATATTATAAGCATTTGACTATTGGTGCATGTCCGGAAATCTTTAAATTGAAACACCTTATCCAATTTTTGATGGAATGCTTTCAAAATACACCTGAAGTATTCATCATTCTCAGATTTTTATGTATTTGATCATGGTTTAAAATGACAACAAAAATGGTTTAGCACGTATACAGAAGAAAATGAATTTTTACAAAATTAATGATCCAGTTAACATGCATTTTGTAAAGAAAAAACTTTAAATATTAATAGTAATTATAATGCAGTTTTTATTTAGACAATTCTTTAAAGAATAAGTTGCGTTCAAACCTGTAATTTGAAATGTCATGTCGTGGTTGACAAATATCACGTTTTTTTGAGTTTTTAGGATAAAAAAAAATGTTTTTTTTTATATTTTTAAGCAACAAAAATGAATTTTATAACCGCAGTTTTAAATTTGCCGAGAGTTTTTTTTACATTTCGAGTGAACAGTGACCTTAAGAATGGGGTATATGTATATATTTAGTTGTAGTGTTTGAAGTTGCCCACTCACACATGCTGTGTTGTTCGTGCGGAGTGTTTTGATGCGTTATTTGTATATGTGTGTGTACTGTGTTGTGCTTGGCTCGGTAGTCGGTATCGATTTTGTGCAGAACGTCAGGTCGTGAATAGGGCCGTATACTCGGGCGGGCGTTATATTAAAGTCGATACTGTTGAATACCCTTGCCTTGCAACCGAATGTCGAGTTCATTTAAAGCGATAGCGTGTATACGCCGAGCTTTGACTTATATGAGCAAAACTTCGTCCCCGTGTCTACCGACTGTAATATGCAATCTATTGTTCTATTTATTTATGGGATTAGTGTTTATCCGCGCTTACGTTGAATTAACGACTGAAAGTTTTTCTTAATCCAAGCGTATAGCCGGATAACATAACCTAAAAGCTTGGGTACAAATTAAGAGAAGTCTGGCCAGTTCTCGAAGGATAAATAGACAATTCTAGAAACACCTTTTCTTTATTTAGGTGTATCACAAAATTGAAAAATAAAAGGCAAGAAAACCAAAATATGTACTATTAACATTTATTTTGCAGCCTATGCAATAAATAAGGTTATTTTTAAGAAAATGATAACAAAATTGTGCCGCTTGACGTTATTCTTGTAGACGTTTTCGACCGAGGCCAAAATGGCGAGAAGAAATTCCCAAAACCGGTCTTTTCTACAAGATATTAGCTAAAAAATATGCAGGGCTTTTGCAAACTATACAAATTTCGAAGAGTTATCAGACTTAAGTCGAAACAATTACCTACGTTATATAAAAATTAATTTATTGAAAATTTCAAACTGTGTTTCTATAGAACCTTTAAATTTCGACTTACCACCCAATAATAAAGTTAGTATCAATAAGGAAATAATCGTATTAATTTTTTTGTTTCGTTGAATTTCTTAAAGAAAATAGATTTGCATACATTTATAATATGTATATGATAATATTTCCATGTTTATGTTCTGTTGCTTTAGAGTCATTGAAAGACTGACCGTCTCGGTGGGTTTTAAACGATCTGGCAAAGTTTGCAAGGAATGGCCTCTCTGATGCAGGTAAAATGTCGGAAGGTCGCGTTCCGAAATATGCTTAACTTGAAAGTGTTAAATAGATTGTTCTCATCATTTTTTTAACAATGAGAGCGAATTGTCTGGAAATACGGTTAATTTTTTTAGTAATTTTAATGTTGATTTTGCCTGATCGTAATGATGACGACTTTTAAATTAATTATTATTCATTGACTGGGGTATTATATTATTATGTCAGTTAGCTAATAGATGTCGAATAATTTTGTCGAGGCTTCTATCGTGTAAATGTCGGTGTTGACAGAAACTTCAACACGACTATAATAATAGCCCGAGTATAAAGTACCTACACAATATGTCACGCCAGTTGTCAAACATCTTATAATTTAAAATCAATCTTTATACAAGTTTGGGAGCCATATATCGGTACATATTGGCATGAAAACAATGGCATTTAGAGAAAAGACGATTGACTCCCTCACTAATAAGACTATAAAATAAATTAGAGATTTATATATTTTTCTGTTTTCGTTTTAATTTTTGCAATAGGAAAAATAGAAATATTTCTAATAACAAAATTATTAAAATTTGACAAAATAACAAAGTGTCAATATGCATCTACATACTTATATATAATAATTATTGATATACCTACATGCTGAGAAATTGAAATAAGTAAATCGTCTTTTCCGAAACATTTAAATCAAAATCGGAATTACCAAAATATTTATCAACAAATTATATCCGTTAAATATAAATCATTTCTTCCTGGAAAAGTTTTTTTGAAGTACCTAGGCATTCTTGTGGGCAGTATATGTAATTTTTTCTGGCTACAGTGGAGATAAAAATTAATTTATTAAAACATTTTTGTGGAGTCGGGCAGTTATGAACCCTAGACATATTGTGCCTGTTGTGCTTCGTCGATAATAATCGAACCTGATTTTAAGGTATATAGTTAAGTAAGGCTTAATGCTTTGTTATAATCTGTAAAGATAAACTGGATTCGTCTGATCTCTAATATGAGGTTGTTGACTCCGCGATACATACATACATACATACATACATACACGCCGTACCATAATAGACATTCCACATGTAAAACCGATCTCGAGGCCATGGCTGGTATTTGCCAAGTCGCAAACCACGTATTGATAGCAGTGTGTTTATAAGTACCTATAGGTATACACTGTTAATTTTGTCTGCAAATCTGATCGACCCAGCATCGGGTCTAGCATTTGTTACATCCGGCTATTTATAAAAACGAATTATTATACTGCATTATTTTTATATATTTTACTAGCGGTCCCGCCCGGTTTCACCCGGGTGCAAAAGAACGAATGGGGAAGGAAGGGACATGAGTACGCACATCCATCTTTGTTTACCAAGATGAATGTTGTGTCCAAACTTCAGAATGATCGGCGTTACCATTCAAAAGTTTTTGTCGTTAAAAAGCAGTATTTATACTTTTTTATTTTTCTAAAATTTTCTAAAATGCTTCGCGGGCCGGATAAAATTGCGCTGCGGGCCGGATCCGGCCCGCGGGCCGCCATTTGCCCAGGCCTGGTATAGATTATTTCAACGTAAACAATAATTATTTTTTCCTCAAAAATAAGTTCAAAAACTAAAACCCGACTACTGAAAAGTATGAAACAAAAAAATATTCTCATCTGAGGATAGCCGTGATCATATGCCACCTACCCTAACAAAACATTTTGAACTCCGTTTTAGAGGTTGAATTTCCAAAAATGTGCCATATTTCAGCCCAATCCGTCCAGTGGTTTGAGCTGTGAGTTGATAGATCAGTCAGTCAGTCAGTCACGGTTTCCTTTTATATATTTAGATGGTCAGTGTAAAAATTTACAATACTGTTAATTTTTTGCCACTTAATTGTAACAAATTCACATCAGCTAAAGTGAGATACAATTTTAACAGCCTTGTTAATAACACTGGTCTATACAGAATAGCGCCATAAAGCAGGGTGGTACCTATATAAGTTTGAAACAATATCAGATGACCGTGAACGAGTACGGAGAAGACCTATAGAGATTAGAGAAATATTTGCTGCCTGCAATAATCTCTCTACAACTCAGTGCGGGCGTTAAAACAATCATGCATATTCTCAGAACATTCTTGACCTACCACATGTAAAAACTAACCAAAGCGCGCTTGCATAACTAATTTCTTTTTAACTGCAGCAGATCGTCAGAACAAAGAACATTTTTTTAGATTCATTATATTTCCGGAACGATAAAGTTTAAAAAAAATTGTTTAGATAAAACTTTTTTGAAAATGTAATTAAAATAATATAACATGAAAATTATACCATTATAACAGAAAAAACAACGTTATGGCACATATCTTTTCTCGCCAATTTTTTCCAAAAATAATATGGCTATTTCTTTTTACGTGCCAAACATCTTATCAAAATTTGGTTGCGATCCGATGAACCGTTTGACCTGTATACAATAGATCGGTTCACCATTTTCTTTTTGGTTGTTTTGAGTACTAAACGGCTGAGCGGATCGAAACCAAATTTTGGTAAGATGTTTGACTTATAATTATGAAGAGAATTACGGTCGAATTCCGAGCGCAGACTGGACCGCTTGTTCGAATAAATTGATCTACTCGACCACTATAATAACGTACGTAAAGAACCTGTTCGTAAAGAGAAGAGAACCTCGAAAATGACTATAATTTAACCAGCTTTTAGAAATTCTACTAACAGTGTTTAGTAAATGTTTACTTTATCTAGTGCGAAGCATATAATAATAGTATGTGTGTAGGTACTATGGCAGCCTTGAAATATAATATTAACAGCTTCTAATTACTGCACAAATGCATCACATGTATCATACAATGCAGTTACGTACATAAAATGTATCTCCTCGTAGCGTAAAACGTTACACGTTGCCTGCGATTAAAAATGAATCAAACGATTTATCGTTTACTAGCGTTTACCTGCGGTTGCGCCAAGATACTGTAACACAGCGGATAGACAGAATAGAAAGAACAATAGGATTCCACTCTTTGAGTACGAAATTTTAAAAATAGCCACACATAAATAACTTTGCGTAAACGTTTAAACCTAACTTTATGCAAATGAATGTTTTGTTTTGTACCTGTCAATTTAATACGCATTTCATGAACACACGATATTAATATATTATATACAGTGTGTCCCGCGGTATTTGAAACATGATTTTAACAAGGGATTTAATGGTATTTTGTTAATATTGCTTCTCGATGTGTTTTTGATATTTTTTTTATCGACTGGTTCTAAACGTCCTTAGTAATGATTAACGAAAGTATTTTTAAAAAATCAAAAAAATTAAGTAAGCCTTGGACTAACATCAATCGATTGAAATTTTCGCTAGCAGCTGTAATTTTGATTTTCAAAAATTATTTTTTTATAAAGAGAGTAAAAAATAATTTGGCAGAATCAATACTAGGATTGTTTAGAACCAGTTTATAAGAAAATATTAAAAACCTTTTACGGGGAGCAAATATAATCCCGTGTTAAAATCGTGTCTCAAATATCGTGAGACACACGGTACATACAATATATTATATTAAAACGCGTGGGCTAATTCGTCGTTCCAAGAAAAACTCAATGACTAGTCACTTCCTCAAATACAAATGCTGATGTATTTATAAACCTAAATGCGAAAACTATAAAAAGGACGAAAGAGTAGCATTTTAAAATTTCTATCACCCATACTCAAAATGTGCCTGCGTAAGTATTGCAGAGACAAAAGATCAATACCTATATAAGGAACAAACGCGATTTTTAAAAAAATTCGAAAACTATCAGAATACTTAACGCTGATTCCAATGAGCACAAGCAAACGTCTGTATCATCTTCTGGGCTACAAGTTGTATTCATTTATATTTTCAAAAAATTCGCAAAACAAATTTTTGAGTGCCGATGACTACTAAACCAAAAGAAATATAGAAGTTTGCTTGTGCTCCAAATCAACATATATTTTTTCCTCATTGATAGTTCTCCGTTAATAAAATCTGAATGCAAATGGAATGCATTCTTTTTCCAGTGGAGTGTAAAACAAAGTGTTTAGTTGGCCTGCATATCAGTTGCATTGAATGTCTCTTCCACGATGCATTTTTAAACATAGAACGGTTGACGTAACCCAAGGTCGATAGTTTATTGCAGTTGAGCCATGCTTTGCTGAAGAACCAGGCTGTTTAACATAATGTTGAAGCAGTGGCGCATCACCAAACATGCAACAACAACCACGCGTTTCGGTATTGCAAGGGGTCTTAACAAAAAAGAAAAGTAGAACTTTTATTATTAAAAAGCATTTTTTTTAAAGAGGCACCTCAAAAACAGGGTGCGTTTGGGTGCCTCAAAAAAATAAACACGCCACTTTATTGAGACACAAGTTAATAGTTTTACGAGTTTTTTTTTAGATTAAGTTTGTCCAAGCAGCCAGCAAACGGTAACGAAACCGTTACCCGCATGCGCAGCAGCTAAAAAGTGTTCCAAAACAGACGAAGAATTGTTTAGCTACTGCGCATGCGAGTGACGATTTCGTTACCGTTTGCTGGCTTCTTGGAACAAACTTATTATCAAGAAAATATAAAACAAATATTGTAAAAATGTATTTCGTCTTACGAATTTGTACGTTTTTTCCATTTAAATATTAATACGTAATTTATCGTAATTGGGCGTCTGTGTTTTCAATTGGGGTACGCAATAAACGGATATTTTTGACCTAAAATTATAATACTTTTCTGACGTAGATGGAATATTTTTGTTGTATTATTTCATGACCTTATTTATTATCTTTCGTATAACAACGATTTTTGATAATGAAATATTTAAGACTAAATCACACTGCATAAAATTCAAATTTCTAAAGCCATTCCGTTGACTTGAAGCCGAGCTGTGCTGTGCTGTTACTACAGGAACGAGCAAACAATTCGAAATACATTTTTATTATTATTTTTTTTTTTTTTAAATGAGAGTTCTTAGTAGATGTTACTTTTTTTAGTGCTTGCTATACGAAATCAAAGATTAGTTTATAGCTGTATACTTTGACGAAATTACCAAATCTCTTCAAATTATTGAATTTCAAATGATTTAACAATTTCAAGTATTAATAATTATTTTTCTTTTCAGGATAAGCATGATGGAGCGCTAGAAATAGTAGAAACAATAAGGTAAGTAATATTCCAGTTTCAAAACTAATCGAATATTGTTTCAAGTGGGATTCTGTCTTTTTCACCAAACGTCCGTTCTGTATATGAAACCTTTCATATCATTTCAATGACTACAAAAGATGAATATTTTTTGAGAAGTACGAATAAACAAATACAAAGTACGGAATATTTTGGTGGCATCGTCTTTGAAATATCTTTAACATAATATAATAGTAGTGGGCTATTTTTATTCAAAGTTAAAATAGACATTCCTCTCTCCTGCTGAATTCTGTGTTTACATTACCATAGCTCATATAAATGACTACAAGTACCTGTCTTTGCAACGATAATGGACTAAAATTTCATTCGAATTGATACTCGTTACTGTGTGCAAAACGTTCTTCTAGACTTTTTTTTACGTTTTTCTCTGTTTTAAGTAATCTATATATATATATATATAAATTCTATTGCTGGTATTGTATTCCCTGTGCCGACTCTTAACATGTTTTTATTTAATGTTATTTCCTTCAAAGCGGTTCTCATCCAACTAAAATTGTTCCACAAAATATTTACGACGTAAAAATAAACTGATTAAAACTGGCAAATTAAATGATTTCTATTATCAAATGTTGTTTATCGTTATGCCAATGATAAACAAAACACATGATTATTTCAATGATTCGTTTAAAAAAACAAATAACGTGTTTTGCTTTTATGAATTCATTTTCACTTTTAAAATTTGCCTTGTAAATTACGGAGCATACATATTATAATTGGGTCAGAACGGAACTCCATCGACTATATATCATTCACTCAATGATTTTATTAAAATAATATCGACATTGCATAGGCCAATGGGCGGAACAATCAATTTACAAAAATTTAAAGAGACCGCAAAAACTGAATAAAAATTATTATTCACTTTGGAAGATTAACATTCTCTGTGAATAATAACTTATAATCCTACAATAAAAATTTTGCAGATTTTTTATGAGAAACATCTAATGGCGCGATTGGTTGTAAGTAAAACCGTGCAATTGGCGCGACACTTTTATGAGAGGACGTTACATCTGTGTGCGTTAAATTAAACATGGCTTTAGTTGAAGGTGACCTCTAGATAACAGGGCGAAATTTAGTTACAAGTATTTCGATACATTGACAGCGCATGACGCTTTCTTTGTGTATGCGTTGGATTATAACTTGACTTTTGATATCAGCAGATCATATGTAAATGGTGTGGTATACAAGTCAAATATTTGAAATCACAAAAAATCCCTTTGAAAACGACAATAGGTATTTCGATGAATCATTTACGTTCTTTAAATATTCAAAACAAATAAAGAGCGGGGAAAGATTTGAGCTTAAAAAGACGAAGTTATACTGTCCATTATCCATCGGCACACAGATTTTTTGGAGCAACAGAATACTCACATAATCCACTTAGTATAAATATCCTGAAAATGGAAATCTATACTAATACATAAAGCTGAAGAGTTTGTTTGAACGCGCTAATCTCAGGAACTGGTTCGAATTGAATTTTTTTTTTGTTGGATAGTCCAAGTATCGAGGAAGGCTGTAGGCTGTATAATATCACGCTACGACCAATAGGAGCGGAGCATCAATGAAAAATGTTGCAAAATATAACTCAAAATTTGTCCGTCTAACAAAAACTTTTGAACGGTAACTCCAATCATCATGAAATTTGGACACAACATTCATCTCGGTAAAATAAGATGAATGTGCGTACTCATGTCCCTCCTCCCATTCGTTCTTCTGCACCCGGGTGAAACCGGGCCGGACCGCTAATCGGAACTTTAAATCTATACATTTCATGTCATGCCCGTGCTGAGAATTGTAAATTACCTTAGCGAATTCAGTCGTGAGAGGAAGGGATATTTGTGTAGGTAGTATGTTCTTCTTGGGCAGTGTCTCAGGCAGCTGGGTTATGAAAACGGTGGTCTCTTATGGCGCGATTCTGTAACCTCAATTAGAGATGTGTGTACAGCGCTGTTTTTCTGTCTAATTTTAACTTATGCGATTTTGTTAGAAAGTGGTTTAAAACTTACAGCACTGTAAATTCCTGTATTGACCGTACAGAATAGCACAATTTGTCTTTGTATAGTGTTGATGGCTAGCAGAGCTTTATAGAGATTAGATCCATTACTTTGAAAATGGACTACTTATGCTATAATAGTTATATTATTATTATGACTTGTATGTATGTTGAGTATGAATTGTTTGACCGACGTTGTGTAGGTTCACGGCTGGTCAATGATCCCTAGATTAGGCCCGCTCACAATTTACGTCTTACACCTCTATGGTCTATAGACGCTCTACCGTCTATGGGCGCGAATGTCCTCTCTTGTTCTACTGAATGTCGCGCAAAAAAGCTTATAGACGCTTTCATGTTGCAATGAATCAAGATCGAGTATGTAATCTCGAGGCACCATAAACGGAGCGGCGAGAATACAAATAATTAAATCAGTGATGCCCAAACTTTTTCAACTCTATCTGTTCAGATCTTTATCAACATTATTCCCATAACTATTGTTCAAACATTTTAATGAAAAAGTCATGTTTTCAGACAAAAATAAAATGTTATACAATCCATACAATTATAAAATTTAAATTATTTGGAAGGGAAATTAATAAACTTGGGGAATATCCTAAATAAAAATTGATTGACACTGAAACTCGTTTTTTCGGTGTGTATAAGGAACGATGGAAACGTCGATATTGTTGAAAAATGACATTTCTTTCAACGAATCGAGGAAACTTGATTCATATCAAAGGCACCAAGAAATGCGATAAGAATTTCGAACTTTTTTATCTTACAATGCCTGTTGATTTAAATTTCTACATTGTTTATTCTTGTTAAAAAAACACATATTTTCTTACAACACCCACACACATTCGACTACCCACAATGAAATTTCTATGATACCATTTCCATCCACAAAACCTGTAACAAAAAATTGAACTCTGTGTCTATTAGTGCAATATAACGATGAGTTAAAAAACGCTTAAATTATCTCCCGTGTTTTCAATTGCTTGTCTATTAAAAAAATCGTATTTTGAATAAAAAAATAAGAAATAAAAGAAAAAAATGATTTCTTGATTGAAAATAATAATGTTGCAAAATTATAACGTTTTCTTAAAAAGTTAATTGATTTTATATTATTTTTTTCTTGGTTATAAATATTGACATGTAAATAAAGATATTCATTAAATCTATCTATTAGATAATCCGGTCCTGACTATAGCGATACCGATTGTTTGATATACGTAATAACTTGGTCATCTAACTTTTTTTATTTTATTTAAACTGTGTTCAAACAAACCTTAAATTGTTGAAAAGAACAGCTGGTACAATACTATCAAAATGGAATAAACAGCGCTTACCAGCTGATGTATTTAGGGTAGCCATTTGCTGACTGTTTACTAATTTGTTGAATCACCCTCGTATTATTCCACCAGTTTCCCATCTATATAAGTCAATCTGAGACCTTGGAAAGGGTTCCTGATGTCATATCTCGAAAGATCTCGAGCTGTAAGTTTGCACAGATGTCACAGAATTTAACATAAACACTAAGCCCCATCGAAATTCTAATATTTGAAAAAGTATCTTATAGAATGAATGACATAGGTACGTAATTGTAATTGTTTTATAACTGTTTAAGAAACACTAGAATATCAATTGTTCACGTACAAATAACAAGATAAATCTACAATAATATACATATTATTTTCTTTGTCGTGAAATTATTCCAGAAAGTCGTGTTGATCGATTTCGCTTCTATGAACAGTTTTCAAACTTACTATAGTAAGTGGCAGCTGGTAATGGTAGGTAGTGTTGAAATTTTGCTCCCCCCCAGGATAAAATCGTTGCTACGCCTATGTCGGTCGCTTTGGACTTCTCCGCGACACAAGCACGTTAAAAGACTCTTTCAGAATGTTTTATTTAATAATATAAACAATTATAATAAAAAAATACTGATCACATATAATATATAAATAAAAAGCTTCAATAAAATAAAATTAGAATTTAAAAAAATACCCAAAATAACAGTCTTTTATAGCTGCAAGTTTAGATTTTGAGAAATACAAATTAGTCCTTTCAAAATCGATTTAATGTACGCTACTGCACTAGGTTTATAGGAGAAATCGTCAACAATATTCTTTTATTAGATGAGTTTTTTCCGTAAATAATTGTGAAAAATACTATGACGGACTTTCATATTATTATAGAATAGTTACAAGGATATGTCATACTGCGTACAATATAATATTTTATGGCACTGCATGTATGCACAAAGAAATTTTACTATCTACTATTCTAGAGCATAACTTTTTTGTTGATAATGTGCACTTTTGGCTAGCATTTTATAGCCCAATAGCGGCATTATATTTAACAACAAAACTCCATATTGCTGTAAAATAATTTAGAGGAAACTACCCGATTCTACTCGAGAAGACGTCGAAGTAATATTGCATTTAATTGAGTATAGAAAATTTTTAAGAGATCAGGATAAATGATAGTAATTATAAAGGCAGATTAACCTAAATCAGGATAAATTTAATTTTGACCTGATAATGCTGAACATAACTTTTAAAAGCGTCACGAAGCCTAGCTGGACATCCAGCTATCTACATTTATACTGTTAAAAACAGCATAGTAAGGAATCAATTATTTCAGAGTGTCTTAAGTTTACAATTGATCAATAAATAACGTACCTATTATAAGTCTAAGTTTTCAGAATAAATTAATTCACTCTTGCCAGCAGCAATGTGTTATAGATTCGCTCGCGTTAATATCAATCTCGATGGGAGCAACCCTACATATAGCTTAACCCAACCATAAGTCAGGTAAAAAAGATACTACTTATATTATGTGTCTGAGATGCTGCTATAGCTGGACAGTGTTTCCACAAAACCTGTTCAGCCATTTTCGAGTGGTATCGGTAGAAACGAGGAGACGGAAATCTGGAAACGCGTTCCACCCGTCTAAGTATTGCAAACAATTCCCGAAAAAAACATAAAACAAAATTAGAGCAGAGATGAACCAAGTGTTTTAAACAAAGGATGAAATGAGATAGTTCACGTGGCCGCCTACGTGACTTTATACACGTTTGTTGCACCGGCTAGGCTATTCAAGTGACTTCTCTTCTATTATATTCTGCCAACTAGGGGTGGTTTAGTGCAACCCTCGAGTTATGTCATAAATGCACAGACCCACACAGTCAACGATCGTTATTTTTATTATTTATAGAATAGTATAATTGTAGAGTTGAATGTACTTGGTACTTCTGTTACACATAGGTACATACGTCACACATACAATGCGTCTAGTGTAGTACATATTTGTGGCCACAAAACGAAATGGATTATGGAAATTATTAATAAGTAATAATAATGCGTCTAACGTCTGTTTCTGGACTGTACGTCACAACAGACGCCATTCACACCATTACTATTTTCGATCTATCACACTTTCTACATTTTTTAAGCTTCCACTTAAATAATAGCCATGGGCGAATGAAGGAATTTTAGGACATTAGGATAAGGTAGGCAAATTTTGAGCATAGGAGTTTGACAGGTAATCAGCCATGGCCTTAAATAAGGAACCATCTCGATATTTATCTGAAATTATTGAGGAAAGCCATGGAAAACTTCAACAAGATGGCCGGTACATGAATTACCGTTTCTCGCCATAAATGATTTTGCGTTGTTGTCATAAATAGAATCTATATGTGGTTATGACGTAGTAATCTTTGTAATACTATATTATAATACGATACTACATCGGGAATAATATCGTGTATTCAACAAATACCTACTGATATCATTTTGATATTAGATTACATAATCAACTTACAATAACATAGACTTTTAACTTGAACTTTGTTTTTTATAACGTTTCAAGTATAGATTTTATTTGAAAAATCATACGAAAAATGTACTTAAAGGTAATCGACTTTTTTGGCCCCGAAATCCGAATGTTATTTTTGATGCCTCCATTCGGCTCCAATTGGTTCCAATTTTCAGCTCTTTCAGGTTTTGGTATTCGGTTTCATTCGATTACGAATAATCGGCTGAATTTATTTTCAGATAATCACACTATTTGACTGAACAATTTTGTGCTCTGTTAGAGTTTAAATAAGCGACTATAATTAGTTCTGAATATTTAGATCAAATCGATTCCGATATTCGGATCTGTTTGATTCCGAACACTCGTTTTTTTTCAATAAATAAAATCATAGACCAGTTTTATTTATTGAAGAATTCTAATCAGACGTTAATCAAAGATTTGAATATTGTGACTCGTTTTTTTCGTTCAGAACAAGTTTCTGGTTTCGATTTTGTTCTAAATAAATTAGGTCTATTCACCTCAAATATCCAACCATAACGAATTCTGTGATTCAGCTTTATCTAATTCTATGAGTTATGACTAATATAATAAATGGGAAAAGTTTGTATTGTACGTATGTTTTTTGTCGTGGATAATCTCAGGAAGTACTGAACCGATTTGAACATTTTTTTCAGTGTTAATTCGGAGATTCTTTACGTAATACATATGTTCTGCTCTTGAACAAAATAGGTATATTGCGTATAAAACATATTACATAATTGATATAGGTATTATTAGAAATATATAACGATGAGATGCAAGGTGTTTCTTAATATTCGACGTTGACTATAGTAAGTACACCTGGACAGACGTTTTCACCTGTCTTAAGAACAGCCGTTGTTTTTATCCCCTGACCCCTTTTTTAATCCATACACTACTGTACAACAGTTTTCGTATAGTTTTAAACAACTACCGCTGACGATTATAGACGCTCGATAACTGAGGTCATCAACGTCTCTATGACGACTTAAGCATTTGGAGACGCGCGCAATATAATGTTAATGTCGGTATTTAAAGATTTGTTTGTTTTTAGGATTCCGTACCTACCTTAAAAGGAAAAAAAGGAACCTTATAGGATCGATTTGTTGTCCCTCTGTCCGTTAAGACTCTTGGGAATCAAAACTTATAGCGTACTTCCCGTTGACCTGTTTTTTTTTTTTTTAATGCGAATAAATGCTTTGATATCATTATCGTTATTTTTGCCAATTAACAAAACGTTAAAAGTAAATCTTAATTTTATTTTTGTTTTCTTGAGATCGTCCAATATTTTAATGTTGTTTCGTAGATCCAAAATTTCTTCTAAAGTACAAAATGAAGTGGTCATAATTTTAAGAATAAAGAATTTCGGTTTATTTGCCTTATAGAGAAGATGTACAGTACGCGCCACGAATCTAAAAGGCTCGGAAGTTAGATGCGAATGCAGGTTTGCGCTTGCACAGTCTGTTGAAAAACTACAAACTCGCAACTCAACAAAACTAAAATAACAATAACAACTTGACAATAGCGTACTCGCCTGCACTTTTAAGCAGGAAAGCGACAAGTGACAAAGGCAACGAGCGATCACGGCCAATCACAGACGAGCGCACGTTCCGTGCAGGTAGCTGGGAGGTGGTGGGAGTATCAACGGCTCTAAATTGTGCCTTTGCGACGCTGTTTGTGACTAACTTCCGAACCGTTTAGATCCGTGGCGCGTAATATATGAGTAGTGAGGCACTTGTCTGAGAACGTTCTTGAAAAAAATAAGAACTTCATAGTATAATAAAGCTTTCCCACGATTAAGATGTTTGTATATTTTATTGACATTAATGTTGCCGATATAATATAGGATGCGCTAGATACAAATGCGCTCATTGTGTGCACCCATGTTAAATGAGAGGGGTGATTTAAACAATTATCTGCGGATTTTGGTGATAAAGACAGACATTCCGCGTGGAATTTAAATATTGGGTACTAGTCTACCTACCAATAAATCAATATATGAAAAATGAAATATAGGTAGTACGACAACATTTTAATGTTTTATTTTTTTTTTTTATTCGAACAGCATTTACATTAGGTTCAATTAATTGTTGTTTTTAAGGTGTTTATTAAATATTGTTTTGCTGAGATTTAAAGCTTTTGGTAGGTAGATAATTATGGTCATAAACGCCTTTATTTGATTGATTTGTTATTTATTTGTTGATAGATGGGTTTGCGAAGATCTCCCTGAATTAAAACTGCCACTAGAAAATAATATACTTTGCGACTATGACACTCGCAGCTATGAGAGCATGAAATCATTATGCGACCGATTCAATCGAGCCATCGATAGCGTTGTTGCATTGGTAAGTTTGGAAACAGATACATCGATACTAAAAATACTAAAATGACAGTAGTAATGTCTGAAGTAACGCCTTTTTTTAAATGATTTTTTAGGAAAAAGGAACTTCACTGCCAGCACAAAGGCTAAATAAATATCCATCTAGAGGTTTGCTCCGTCACATATTGCAACAAACATACAATCAGGCTGTTATCGATCCGGATAAATTAAATCAATATGAACCTTTTTCACCCGAGGTGTATGGAGAAACTTCTTATGAACTAGTTTGTCAAATGATCGATCAAATTGAAATAACAAGCGAAGATGTTTTTGTCGATTTGGGATCTGGCGTGGGGCAGGTCGTCCTACAAATGGCAGCGGCCACTCCTTGTAAAATTTGTTTGGGCGTCGAAAGAGCAGAAGTTCCGAGTCGTTATGCCGAGGTATGAAAATATTATCTATTAGAACGTTCGATGCAATAAATGATTGATTTCCGCTTTGCGCGCTAGGAAGGAATTAATTCTTTATTGAAAATTACATTAACTTAATCAAAAAAGAAAAACAATATTAAAATAAGTATTTATTACAGAGTATGAATAAGAATTTCCGGTCGTGGATGCAGTGGTACGGAAAAAAATTCGGAGATTACAAATTGATAAAAGGCGATTTTTTGACAGACGAACATCGTGAAAAAATCAATTCAGCGTCGATAGTTTTTGTAAATAATTTTGCGTTTGGTCCGCACGTAGATCACCAGTTGAAAGAACGTTTTGCAGATCTTAAGGACGGAGCAAGAATTGTTTCGTCGAAAAGTTTTTGTCCTTTAAATTTCAGAATAACCGATAGAAATTTAAGCGATATAGGAACGATAATGCATGTATCTGAAATGTCGCCGATGAAGGGTTCTGTATCTTGGACGGGAAAACCCGTTTCGTATTATTTGCATATTATAGACAGAACTAAATTAGAAAGATATTTTCAAAGGTTGAAAAATCCGAAACTCAAGGTAATTGTTTTATTATTTTTGACCTAACAATTTTCCTGTGAATGCAAATAATTATGTTTTTAGAAGGCTCATCTAGACGACGCCGAAAATACTCCACCGACAAGATGTTCAAGAGAGCGTACGCGTAGAGATGCGGCAAGACAAAATATCTGCGTCGATTCGTCTTCGGACGAAGATACTCCGAGCGATCCCGAAGCGAGTCTGGCGTCTGGAAACGGCAGCGTAACGGGTCCGACTACTCGAAGAGCTTGGTCCGATTGGTGCAGCAGTAAAGGAAAGTCCAGTCAGAGCGAGGAAGAAAACAATAACGCCGGTAAAACAAAGAGACAGCAACCTAAGAAGCTTCGAAGAAAATTGACTCGAACAGGAAAAGGAATGTCAAATACAAACAGTAACAGCAGTGTACAGACTTTGAGAGCACCACCTAAAAGGCAAAGGGGCAGAGTGAAGAAAGCCAAACCTAAGAAGGCGATTAAGATTACGGGTTTGGATCTACTTCACAACGAGACGTTGTTAAGCACTTCGCCTCAAGGTGAGAATTGCGCTTTTCTCAACAAATTTTAAAGTGAAACTTTTATTCTATCGCCCCGAATTTTTCTGGCCGTCTGTTGCATGTCGCATTACAGGCGGCCGCGGAGTAGGGGTAAAGTGAAAGGCGCTCGGTAGAGCAGCCAAGGCCAATATGGCGGCGCCCATGGTTAGCATCAGCTGACCGTGTAGTATGTATAACACATAGTCAGTCTGTCATGCGGGCAAGTGCTGTACAGTGTTTACATGTTTTTATTCGTGTATTCATGTGAATATTGTTGTTTATAATTAATCGTGATGGATAAGTGTCTACAATCCAATAAAAGTTTCACTTGCGTCGTGGTTTCTTAAAACCACACAACTGTTTTTTTTAAATACGGAACAATATAACATTAAATATTTGGTTTTATACCTTTCAATATATGACAGAAAGACTAGTTTTAGCAATACTGATATTATTTCTCCAACTTGTTTGAAGATTTCACGTATTTCTAGTTCTTCATCGTATTTTTTTTGAAGTGTATAGATTAATGTTATATTAAATTTACAGCTGCCGGAAAGAAACTACCGCCGGCTCCTGGTTGTGTAGATCAACAGTTAACGTCTCTTAGTACTCAATTAGTTCATACGGAGCTCGAGATACCCACTGCCCCTGCTACTACACCGTATGCTCTTCAAATATTGTTAGACATGTACCGAGCACAGTTTTTACACATGATCGATGTAATGAAATCAGACTCATATCGTGATTCGATCAATCAGCAACTAAACAGTGAGAAGGTAATTTAGATTATACAATATTATCGTTTTTTATTTTATTCTACTGCAAATACTAATTATTCAGGAAAGATCTAAATGCAGTCTGTCGTTGTACATTAAATAGTGCCGATGGACTTATTAGTGTATTTGCCATAAGGCACTTACACTATTGGCGTCGGTCGGATGGCGGGACCTAGGGGTCGGACCAAAATTTCTCGACGTTTCATAAGTTTCTAAGAAGTTTGGCACCATTTTTGGAAATGTTTATATATATATGTATATATATATATATATATATATATTTATATATATATATATATGTGTTAGCACGATAACTCTCGACAGACTTAATCGATTTAAACGAAATTTTGACCACACGTTGGAATCCATCACCGCACGAAGCCTATTTAAAATGGGCCTAATCGGGCCATGTTAAGGGTGGTATTTAGGGGTTGAAAAAAGTTTTCGGGCCCAAAAATACCGAAAAAATTCTCAGAATCATTTCAAAATTGAAATTTAACCCTTTAGTAATTATTAAAATGTGCCGCTAAAATTTTAAAAAAATCGGCCCCACAGGACCGGACTTACAAATTTTATGAAAACACAAGTTTACTGATATAGATTTACATACAGAGGGGTGTATATAATTTAGTACAGATGTTGAATTGATATGTAGTATTAAAATTAACTAAAAAAATGTTGTTTTAAGGGGTTTATTAAGGGGTAATTTTTTTTATTTTGTTCACAAACAAAGTTAAGCTCATACAATAGAGCCACACTGCCTATAAAAGCAAATACACTATATTGTCGGCAGGGTTTCGCACTGCGACCCGAGTTTTTTTGTATTACGATCAAGATATAAAGTCAGTAGATTTGTGTTTCGTTTAGCAGATGAGCACTCGTATTTTTTTGTTACAGGAACGCAATCAAAAATTGGTAAATCGTGCAGCACAGCTTGATAAGCAAATCAAAGTTTTAATCGATGACAGTGTTGCCTTATTAAAAGCGAGAATGAGTGAATTAGGCATAAACGCCGTAACACCCGGCGACTTGCTCGCCAAAGCTAAAGAAATAGTATGCAGACATAAAGAATTACAAGCGAAAGCGAGTAAATTGCAATCTCAAGTCACTTCGATGGAACAGGAGCAAAATCGTTTGATCAGTCTACGGCAGCAAGAAATTGTTGAAAAATATCGTAAGAACGGTGCTAATATGGAACTTACTCCAAATCTTACGCAAGAATATATATTGCGAGAAATATCGGCAACGCTGTATCAGAGGAAAAAATTGTATAACCAAGTTTCAAAACTAGAAAACGAATTGACCAACATCGAAAAGGCCGGAGAAGAGCGTAAAAAGATGTTAATTAATTCCGCAATGCCCTCCGTTAAACCGGTAGCGCCTATCAAATCTAGAAAATCCAGGGAGCACAGATCCCGATCTCAAGAATGGCCGGACGTACCGGACGTGGGAAAGATCGAAGAACAAAATCCCGAAATACTTGCACAGAAAATACTCGAGACGGGTAGACAAATCGAAGCGGGAAAATTAACGGTTAATAGTCATAAATATTCAAATCAAATTGTCGTAAATGGCCGCGAAAACGATCGTAAAACGCAAATAAGAAACGTTACGATGAACAAAAACAACATGACAAATTCCCATTTAATAAATAAGAATATGTCTCGCTCTTCTTCTACAAAGCCGGTTAATTTTACTTCTAATCGTGCTCAAGAACCTCCGCGAGTCGTCAATTTCGAGGATCGTTTGAAAAGCATCATCACTTCCGTGTTAAATGAAGATCAAAAAACTAGAAATAACAATAAACCGCAACAGACAAACGGGAATCAATTATGCGGCACGCAGCCCGTTCAAAATTCCTATTGCGTTCAAATGCACGAAAACAAACCGCTTCGCGAACGCGAATCGAGACGCAGTCATGACAACGCGTATCGAACGGCAGACGATTCTGTGTCGCGAACAAAAGATCAAATGAGACTGGTCCCGCAGCCCGACTACACGCAAGTTTCTCCGGCAAAACTGGCACTGCGCAGACATTTGTCCCAAGAGAAACTGGCATCTCAACATTCGGCCCCGGCTATGAGCTCGAGGACTATTGGTGATTTAGTTAGTGGTGAAATAGAACGTACGTTAGAAATCTCTAATCAGTCAATAATAAACGCCGCCGTCGACATGAGTAATATTCTGAACTCACAAGTACCTCCTAGACCCGAGCGCGTCAGCGTTAGAGGTCCGGAGTTGACGGAAGCGCCTCGTCAACTTTACAGTCCGATATCCAGACCGGGTTCGGCAGAGAGCGGGCAAGAAGCGCCGTCCGTCACTTCGTTCGTTCCTTCGGAATATTCACATCGAGCTACGACGGTCTTGTATGCGCAGCAGAGACACGGCTATCCTTCTTCAGAAATATACACTCCTTTACCGAGAGCGGATATAAAACCGTACCACGAATCGTATTTCAACGATACGAAGGCGCCCGGTCCTTTGGCGGTCGAAGGATTAGCTGCGTCGTTGCATGCGAGACTGTTGGCGGCTCCCGTTAAGGAAGAAGTAGAAACGCGGCGTGATTGTATGATGTACACTCCCGCTGTCGTTTCTAATTCCGAAGGAACTCAGTTGTTATCGGACGGAGGCGCCACAATAAAAACAGAAGTGTTTGAAAATTCGAAATCGCCCGCCATGTGTCAATATACCGGACAAAAAAGGGCTTCTCCGGTCATACATCGTCCGCTGCGGCCGTTCAAAAAACAGCACTTCGACACCAACGGAAGCAGTCCGGAACCGCATTCGAACACGTCGACGCCTCTCGTCGATGAAGTTCCGGAGAGGGAAAGAAATAAGCAGCGCCCGGACGAAGGTTAGATTCCTTGTAATGTTTTTTTATACGTATAGTCTGTAGACTGATTAATATTGTATGTTTTTAGAAACCCGAAATACTTTTTTGTTATACACTTTCTGTGTGTCATAAATTGCACGATTGTTATAATTTGCGTTTTATTTTTTGCAATATTTTTTATAAATCAGGTGGATAAAATGGATCATTTTTCATGCTATTTTTTTCATATGCACTTCATAAAAAAATATCATTATTCACAAGCTTTCACAAAAAGAATCGTATCCCGCTAGTTGATTAGTGTCCTCCCTACAAAATTTTCCTTATCTATATTGGCACAAAAATCGAAAAGTTACCAATGCTAAAAATAATAGTAAATGAGAGAAAATGAGACAAAATCGATTCATAAGATAAATTAGTTTTGGACAATGTTGTTTTTTTCTGAATTGCACACGAATTATTTTTTTTTTTTTTTTAATTCCCTTGTTAAAAACGACTTTGTTTTAGATGATGCGTTAATTAGATAAACTCCATGTAAAACTGACGTCGATTTAATCTTAATAACGAAAAGGATTGATTTAAGTTTTCAAGTATACTTTGATGATGAATGATAATTCAATAAATAAAATTATTCTAATCAGACGTTAATCAAAGATTTGAATGAACGATAATTATTCATACAAAGCTCATCATTAGAAATTAAAATTTATTTAATTGCGTTTCAGTTACTCAAACGCTTTATTCTATAAAGCGTCTTTTGGAGCTTAAGTAGATATATCATGTTTTTAAAAAGCGTTTCAACAACGCCTTTGTGTATAATCAAGATGAAATTTCAATAATTTTTCTAAGTTTGATTTTTGATCAGTTTATTATTGGCGTAACTAAATTTAACTCGATGTGCATGGCGCTAATGTAGAAGCTATTTTTTATTATTTTTTGTATTTTTTTTATTATTTTTTGTATTTTTTATTTAAATTATTTTTTGTATTTTTTTAAAAATTATTTTTATATTTTCATTAAAACTGAAAAATAACATTGCACATTATTTATTTATTTATGTATTATGTACTATTACTTTTCTCTTGATTTTTTCCTGGAAGCAGATTATTCATATGGCGCTTTTGTTTGCATCTGACTCTTAGGCCTAAGCTGTGCTACCATTCACTCAGCTATACGCACAACTGGTAGATTCTTCTAATTGGCTTATAGGGCAGAAACAGTCTATTATATTTGGTGGTAAGTAGTAGTGATTTTCCAACGAAAACGGTCTATCGACTAATAAAACATAACGGTTTGGTTTCAGTTAAAATTGGATTTGAAAACATTCATATTTTATCCACCAAAATATTTATTAAAAAAACATGAATGTTGAACAGTGAATTTTATGTTTCATCCCCATAAATTATTTTTATCATACTTGAAAGTACCTAGTTTTGACATTGAAAGCATACTTGAAAATAAAATATTTAAGAAATCTTGCCTGTTGTCTCATGTAGAACACCTGTAGCTATACTTGGGACACTAAAAACCTTTTTTTTTAATATACCCCTCCTCCCTCCTCTAACTTGGGACAGTATATATGTTTTGATTGCCTCGTGTGAGAATACCTGTACATAACTATACTAGGGACGCTAAAACCCTTGTTTGAAAATAATTCTCAACACAGAAATCTACAGGGGACAGTGTGCCATTTTTTGAAAATTGTTATATAAATATATTGTTCCAAGTTAGGCTATTGTTCCCAATACTGGGCACTTAACTGTGTAAAATTATATTATGTAGATATATTTAGATCACTAGTACAAAGTACGATAATTTGTAGTTAAATAATGTAAACGATCAGTTACCAACATATGGGATTGAGAAATAAAAATCATATTGATCATAGAATATTTTTATTGCATGATGTCTTGAAACTTGCACTAGTTAACTAATTTTGGTGGTGGATTGTTTCACAGTCGTTTTGAATTATTCTTAATAGTAATGATAAAAAGTGTTTCAGTTGTTATTTTCAGATTTATAGAAAAATCCAAGTTTTATTTGACACATACGTTTGAAATATACGGATTTATATTAGCATGCATTTTTTTCTCAAATTAATCAACAGAAATCGATTGTTGAACATTTAATCGCTAATAACTAAGTTGATAATTTTTCTATGTAAAACAGATGGAGATGTGGAAGAAGAAGCAGAAGAATCAAAGTGGCAGGATCGTATCAGTTCTGGATTTGATAGGCTCGTGGCATTCGCTTCGACTGAATTGGACAAACGTCGCCGTTCAACCGAAGGAAACGAAAGCTGTAATACGTCACCGGATTCGGGAATCGGTCACGGAGATCCCCCTCCAGCTCCACAAACTGTAACGGTGTCGGCTCCCGATTCTTCGTCTCCAAAAATGCAACCGATGTTCAAAACTCCTATATTGAAAACGTCACCGAATTTAGATAGTCCGCCTATATTAGAACAGACATTGGATGAATCTGCGGGACCGCCTCGTACGCCGTCTCCTTCGACTTCGCCTCCGAACTCGGTATTGTGTCCGTCTTCTGTAAGCCACCCCGGCCTGACTCATTCTGGTGCTCAGATGCGTTTCCAAAAACAACACGAATCCGAGCGACGTCCAGATCATCACTTTAAAAAAAAGTTCTTCCACAGAGAACAATGGAATTCAGAAGTTCAGTGGGGTAATGGCTCTTCGGGAGGTCCTTTGCCTCAACACAAGGGTAAGTTCAGACCTAAAGGAAAGGATTGGGATTGGTCCAACAACGGAAACAATGGTATGAGTCAGTGGCATCATAACGATCGTTATGCTTGGGACCATTGACTGATGACATTCCGTAATAATATTGATGTCTTAACGCAAAGTTCTGAATAAAAAAGAAACTTTGTTCCATTCTGGTAGTTGATTAATTGAAACGTTTGTACATCATCGATACAACATGAAACGATTATGTATTAGACTAAAATACATTATGAACGATACCTGTATCATGACAAAAAAGATATGCTTATAGTGACACTATATATTTTAAATTTCGTATGACGAAATTTTGCGTGTTTATAATTTGAACCAAATTATTTAATTTGCTGATCACTGTAGTATTGGTATAATAAAAAAAGAAGACTGAATATTACATAACCGTCATTATTTATCGACATACAATTCAGTTCTTGCTAAAACAATTTTACTGCCTCACTAAATGAGATTTTTATTTGAATTTTATTTTCGCAATACATAGTGACATGTATTTTTTATACTCCCAAACGAATCATCTCATAAGCATTATTTATAATAAATTATTCAAAAACCATAATGAGGCCAAATAAATCGATAAAATTAGAGATTTATAGAATCTTTTTTATAGAAAAGTACAGATTCTAAAACTAAAATTAGTGTGGTTTTAACATCTGTTTTTATTATTTTACTTTTATTTATTTTTATAAGTTTGCTTTTTTAACAATTATTGTACCTACATATTTATATTTTCAATTCGAATCAATTTTTTTATACAATCAATCGTACTTTCGTAAAAAGTATTTTAACGTGTTTTGGTGGAACAAGCCACAAAAATCTTTGTCCCTTCGCAATAATATTCCTTTTTTACTGGACTACGGAGAAGACCAAAGAAGGACATGCGGTTTTTAACTTTTATTTTATTATTTGACTGATTTAATAACGTTTTAAAAGTACAGTGGGGTCGCGCTAATCGAACCGCCGTCTGTAGTCGGGCGTAAAACATCTACTTCTTTCTTTTATTTTTTGCTCAGTGTTGTACCTATATGTCTCATTAGACAAGGGGCATATTGAGACACATGTGAAGCAGCACAGCACAGCGCGCTTTTTTATAGCCAGCGGAAATGGTACACAAATTGGTACACGCGGTGCTATGGTTGAAACGCGAAAAAAGTGAAACCAGGTTTTATTGAATTAATTTGTCTCGATATACGTAGCTATAAAAAAGGAAGAATTTAAAAAAATATTTATTAGCTAAGGCTCACTACAGATTGGACGAGTTTTTATAATTAATTATTGTGCTGACGCTATTTATGTAAGATCTTTATCTATCTATCTAAATTATATTTTTTACCGTCAATCAGCTATGTATTTTTTAATGTTTTGACTTTTTCTTTTCCGATGTCCAAACTCCAAGGGAAATGATAAATTCGAAATTTAGAAAATTATTTTTTATTTAATTTGCATGTACGTATTTTAAAATGAATTTAAAAAAAATCACAATTTTGTTTATTTCATTATGGAATTATTTTAGGAGTTAAAAAAGCAAGGTTAATTCAACGTAAATAAAAAGTCGTAATTTATTATTTAATTTATTTGTTTGGAGACATGTTCTATCGGCGTTTTTGAGTTATTTTAATTCATTTTTTTATTAAAGCGCTCCAAATTGTACTTTTTAAGTTACATGCATAACGAGTTAATGTCGTTATCTGCGTATAGTAGGTACCGTTTTTAAATATTTGCGTTTATTAACCATCCCAAAAGGCATTTAAAGGCAGATTCACAACACAACAGAATTATTTACAAAAAGCTTCTAATCAAAAAAATGCAACTCAAATCACAAACCATCTTTAACAATGCCATTTTCATCAAAACATTTCATTATGAATATAGTACTTTAAATTGTGTTATTTGGATAATATTTTCTTGTCGGTATATTGTCGTTAAATCTTTGGGCAAATCATTCGCTACACAGAAAAGATTCTCAAATAAAAGTGTCAACTCAAGTTGATTCAAAGAATTAATATATTTTGAGTCTATTGTCTGAAAAAAACAGATCACAATAGATATTGAAAAAATAAAAACATTATCTGAGCATAAAATACTAAGAACAAAGCAGCTGCACTTATAGTATCGACGAATATTTTCTATCTGATAACTGTTAGGTGATTTTTTTTTGATTGTGCGTATTTAGTGTAAACAGAACAAAATATGTTGCTCAATAATAAAAATTACAAAAATGCTGATGAAAAAGATATGCCTATCCTTGTGTGATAAAAAAAATAATCAGCCATTTTCTAATTTATTTGAGCTTGTAAATATTCATGACGTAAACAATATCAATCATCGGGCTGATTTTTTCATCCGTCCATTATCAAAATTACAATGAAGGACATAGATAGACATATCGACACCAAAAAATTTGTTTCATCTTTTTTGAGAACACAAATTGTTTAAACTCCTAACGCCATATTGCCATAGTTGGTATTATTTCAACTGCATAATTTTTTTACGTACAAAAAAAAGACGCCATTTTGTTTACTGGTTTTTCATTTGTCACTGAATATTTTGAAGGAATGAACAAACGTCTAATAGAGCGCAATTTCACTCGACAGAATGAATTAAATTGAAATAAAATTACACTTTTGAAGGCCTTAAAAACAGTGGTCTTAAATTTTAACTTTTTCCAAGTAAACGCTCATCCACCAATTTTCTTTTTGTGCTCGTTGAACACTGACATATAGATTCCTCGCTGGCTGGTTCAGTTGAGTGAATGATACAAAATTATTTCCTGATTTTTAATGCTAAAGGTTTAACGCTAACTTCTATTACATCTCTTTAATGGTATGACGATTATCGAAGATAACGATTACTTTTTGTATTAATGTTATAAAGAGTTCATTTTCATCTAATAAATGAATATTTTGACAAAAAATCTGATTGAAAGTAAAATTGCATCATCTGTACGTATTAATGTAACTTATTAAAAAAACATATACCCACATAATATAGAACAGTCTCAGTACTTTAAAAATAAGAATGATGTAAGTTATATAGCGTGGACAATGCTAGTGTAGTAGCTTCTTTGTGATAGATATTTATTATTTTTTATGGGTTTCTAATTAGAAAAACGAAGTTCTTTTTATATTACGTAAACTACTCTGAATTGAACATTCTATTTAGTGGAGATACATGTTAACTAAAGATGGATGTTGTAAAAAAATTTGAATTTAAAAAAGTTGCCATCAATGAGAAAAAATCAAAGGAAAGGAATATTGCCGAAGAATGCTAAGGGGTGGCCAATCAAAAAAGTTTTAATAATATCTACTTTTAAAAATACATATAAGATTAGTGTATGAAAATGTTTTGATGACATTATTTGCTATGGATAAAATGTATTTGTTGGTTAGAAATAATCAGTTAGATAAAATGCTTGAAAGTTTTGCTTGAAGAAACAAAATTGTCCAAGTTTAATGTAACACATACCTATTTATGAATTTTAAGATTTGACAAAAAAAACTGTTATAATAAATACAGTAGTGACTCAAGAAATAACTAATTATGTATGTAAAAGTGAGTTTGCATTCTTCTAAGCAAAACTAAAATATAAATGAAGTGACAAAACGTTTGATCTTCACATGTATTTTTATTTATTTGATATCACTAAGTCACGTGTCTTCAACTTTTTTTAATCCACGGGCCAAAAATGGCCGACATATTGGGCAGGGGCGGATCTACATAGGAACTAATAGGGCTTAAGTCCTGGGCCCCCAAATGTCAAGACTCTTCAAAATTAAAATTATCATCTCCTCAATTTAACGAATCTTAATCTAACAAGAAAAAAAATGGGGCCTCGAAAAACCTTGATTCGTTGGATTTTTCTTTTAAAACAGTGTCGCACTGCAAAATAAATATGTTGTTCTATTTACGATTCTCAAGTACATCGTCAACAAACACACTGAAAGGCCTAGCAAAAAGTTTAAAGTGTTTTTGTTATTTTTGAACTTGATGAATCGCGGATTGTAAAAAATATTACGGTGGGCCTTAAGCAACCCGTGCGTTGAAGACACGTGCATGATTAAATGATCGTTAGATTAATGATAGGATTAAATATTTAACGTTTTGGGCCATTTTACCATACTGAAACAGTTAATCTTACGTACCTCAGGGCCGCATTTGACAACTGGCGTTAATAATTTTACCCTGGACTTTTTTTAACTTTGTAAATTAGTCGATTTATCTCAGTTTGTTAAATTATAAAGTACAGTTCATAATAATTTCATCATGTAATCGTAGTTGTGCTTTCTAGCTGGGAAATTAATTAGAAAGGGTTCATTTATCTCAGGGCTAAAAATTAACTCATGTTAATGAATCCGGAAATTAGTGGTGTAAAAACTGCCATTTCATTTTGTACCAAAAAAAGTATAGGAAAAAAAACTACTTTTATTTACGAAAGAAAATATATGCATGAGTTGATCTGATTTTGTTTATAAATATTTAACGCAATATTTATTTCGCAATGCGTAAATATCCATTACATTTGTTTGTAATGTACTATCAAAGTATTTACGTGTTTTATTAACTCATATATATATTTCAGTTCTATTGAAAAGTATTCTGATAATTTTTATTTCAAATTCAATATCACTGCCTGCATGTTTTAAAACACTTTATTTATTAATCCCTATATTTGTATAATATTATTTTATGTCAGTACCTAGAAGTAAATAAATTTTATTAATTGTAGATTTAACATTTAAATATTAAACATTATCGATTTGTAAATAAAATTGTGTATAAGTTGAATGTATTAGCAAAAATATATATTATGAAAGTTTTGAAATGGTAAGTAAATTAAATTTATTTAAAGATAAATGGCATGGCAATTACTTTCCCGTTTCCAATTATTAGTTATTGTTTGGAGTTGTAAAAAAAAAAAACGATAATTAAAATAATTTTTAATAGGAAAGTGAAGCTAGAATTTAAGGTGTTTTAATTCAATAAAATTGGGATTGTATGTATAATTTTTTTTAATGTTATTTTGTCCGTAAATTATTAGTTATGTTTTTTTACTGTGATCTACAATAATTGTCATAAAAAGTTATGTACATTACAAAACAGGGAAATTTGAAATCGCATACTGTTCTTTTTTTGTGACAAATTTTTGCACAGTGGAATAGCTGGTACAAATTTAAATTAATATTTAAAAATGAGTTTATATTCAAGTAGACGAATGCCTCATGGGTGATAAAAAAAACAGCCAAGTACTGCCAATATGGACACACTTACATTTTTAATGTTGTGTATTTTTTATGTATATTTTCTCATTTAAAGTTATTAGATTTATTGTATCTGTAATAATTAGTTTATTCATAAAAAAAGTGTATTATAATCTTATTGTCTTATTTCTTATTTAAAAGTGTTAAAACTGGTGGATTTTCCAATCCGATGTTTTCAAAATTGTGCCTGATGCATATTTGTTGTCTATTTTATGAAATGTTATATTAAAAAACGCGGAACCAGCGCAGAATCGGCCATTTTAAAATTCGTTTTCGAGACGCAAATATTTGATTGCGATTGGCTGAGGACGTTATATGCCTATGTTTTTGTGCGTGCAGCGGCCGCGCATGGTCTCAATAATTTAGTTGGTCGAGTGAGTTCAAGCGAGCAACATGTCGACTCGGAAAAATCAATTTCGTCAATCAAATCTCGTCCCACAGTTTATGATCAAAAGTTGGCCTTTCAGTATAAGTATTTGAGATGTACGAACGGCATTTTGACATGTTATATGGTGTGATTGACCTTTTGAAAAAAATGTCCCTTCATTAGTTTAACCCATTGGATTCCCTCTGCATGTAAATCGTTCTATGCACGCCGAAGTGGATTGGCCGAGATATAAAAAACGGACCACACATGATCAAATCATTATTTGGTTCATGCGCGCCAAGCTTTATGATTTCTTTGCAAAAATATCAGTTATTTTGTTGACAAAATTATTCAAAATACACGTGTAATTCGGTGCAATCCAGTCAAGTGATATGCTATGCTGTCAAGGTATTTTTTTTTTGTTTTTACGATTTGGTATTTATTACCGTTTTCAACGCGACTAGATTGAAAACAAGCGGTTTTGGAATTTTACCCCTATTAACAAGTTTTCTTTAATACGCTAGTGAAAATGTTTTTCACTATAATTTTGTATGTAAATGCCAGTGATTTAGACTAAAAAAAGTATCGTTTGTTACAGTTGTTAAGAGTTAAGAAAATTATGTGTCTAAAAATGCCTTCACTGGTAGGTACATCTATACGTTATTTGTTCTCAATCATTTTCCGTAATTATTGTAATATCACCTTTCAAACATATTAAGCACACTCATAATTAAGATATCCGTTTGAAGACATCAAAAAGATATCATTTTTAATAATGATATCTCTATTATGAAATCTGAACAAAGCTAATGAACCCTAAAAATTGTCTTATTTGATATGTACAATATAAAGTGAATTTTAGTCAAGAGCCAACAAAAGCGGCTTTTGTTTAACTGGGCAGCTAAGGAAATTATTATAATGCACTACAGAAAATCGTTCTACTTGACAAATTAAATTTTAATTAAAAAAATGGAAATTACATTTTTTCAAAAATATCAACACTAACGGTTAAACAATATCCTAACTACTTATAGAAATTAATTAAAACATAATTAATCATCTGCGGAGTCAAATTTTGAGAAACTTCCATTGTCGTCCTTAATTTTCCGACTATTTATACGACAACTTAGTGAAATCATAATTATGATATCTTTTTGATCTTTAAAATACGTTATCTTTCCGATAACATAAAGATAGCTGCAAGTGGTTCATTGGTTGTTTATGATAACATGTTACTGAACGGAATACCACTGGGCATCAAAATACATTTTAGTCAAACGTGTTTTTTCGCATTATCTATCTTTTTCATTTCAGTAACATTGTAAATTTTTACTTCTTAGCCGATTTGTAACCACATAATATTTAGTAGAATTGTTACTACACTCATTCAACATCCCTATAAAAGTAAAAAATCATATTACAGCAATGTAACTCCAATAATGGCTAAAATAATCATTCATTTTATCCAAGTGTGTAGGCTTTCACGGCCGGTGTTGATCCAAATCTTCTTGTTTTCCGGGCTTATATGCATTGGTATTACTACCGCCACATCGCCTTTGATAATGTCTACCGCAGTTGTAGACGAAACGTCAGGTAGTAATACCAATGGACCACGGCATACAAGCCCGGAAACCAAGAAGATTTGAATCATTTCATTTTGTTCAATAATTGTTTTCCAAAATTCTATTTTAATATTTTGTAAATTGATTAGAAGGGAATTAATATTTTAGTGAACGCCGCAAATTTTTTCGAAGACACTTAGTTCATAGAAATATTATTTTCTTATATTTGTTTTGTTTTAAACGTTCCTTAAATTATTTTTAAGATTCTGGCCACCGAATGATAAGCTAAATTGCATGAACACTTTTTGTATATTAAAAAACTGTAAAAAAAACCTGTAAATCAGATGTAGGTACCTTTGTAAGGTTTCTTTAAACATGTGTTCTCAGGATAGCTATAATTTGTGTACAGATTTTTTTGTTGTATTCAATAAAAAGTAAACAGTGACTTTTCATTTTTAAAAATGATTGATTTTTATCTACCACCAATAAAGAATGTCAAGTTGTACAAATCCAATTTGTGTTTTACTTTATTATTTAAAAAAAGGAACAAAATTAACAATAACTAAATAGTATAATTTCATAAATAAACATTATTATTATAACTGAATAAATAAAAAAACTCACATTATATTCTTTTCAGGTTTAAAAGGACTCTCTGCCTCATCACGTTGTGATTTTTTATGTTCCTTTGCTTTTTTATTTCGCACATACCACAAATATAAGACAGCTGCCACAATTACTGTTAGAGCTATAACAACAATTAATATAGAAAGCCATGTACGCTGCACTTTTTGCTGTGCTGCTATTTCTTGCATTATTTTTTTGCATTCTTCATTTCCAGTGTCCAGGTTTTTATCATCAGCCACCTCAGATCTACAGTTTTCACCTTAAAATAATAATAAGTTTGTGAATAATTAACTACGGCCGCTGCACACTAAGCTGGTTTTGCCGCTAGATCAAGCGTGCTGTGGCGCCGATTTTGGTTCACACGAAAGTGGACGTTTATTGTCTCTGAACAGAACACACGCTATGGCGCCGTTTGCTCGTGTCGCCCACGTGCCAAGATACTGTTTCCTGATTGGTTTTTACTCAAAACAAGCAGACAATCTAGTGCGAAAAATAGCCCCGGTTCTATAATTTTAAAATCCATCTTGTCCCTCAGTCATTTCCATCCTTGTAGCCCACGCGCCAGCCAGCACAAGTTACGTGATTCTAGCGACAAAAGCAGCCTCGTGTTTTCATCATTATTTTTGTTAACATACTTTCGTCATCATTGCAAAGTTCACTTGCACTTGGAATTAAATTAAGACTGTTGTTAATAGCCCATTTCTTTAACTTGAAACAACTACAGGAAGTTCTATAATAGTCAGATGGTGAAGTTATATTCAAAGTTTTTAAGGCACACAATGATGTAATACTGGTAATCGGTATTCTATCAAATTGGTTCTCGGATGCATTCAAAAATATTAATCTTGGCATTATTCCAAAATCTGGAAATTCGTCCAAATCATTATCCGATATATCGATATATTCCAAAGGAGCAGTGATAGGACTTGTACTCCCTTTAAAACTGTCCGCAAAAATATCATTCTGTGAAAGATAAAGTTTTCGTAATGATTCTAAATAAAAAACTGTGGACGGTATTTCTCTTAAGCCATTGACGGACAAATCTAAAACTTCTAGTTGTGTCAATGCTTCGAAACTTTCTGGATCTATGTGCGTTATCACATTGTGCGACAGGTACAGAAAACGGATATCTGTATAGCGACTGAAAGTACTTTTTCGTATGCGTCTTATTCGATTTCTAGATGCGTCCATGATCTGAAAATTACAAAACAGTCGTATTATTTTATTCATTAAAAATGGAATATTAAAAGTGTTCGGTAACTATTCTAATAGGATCGTGAGCCCCAAATTGGGTACTGCTGTGCTATACTGCTATAATAAATTAATACTGGGTATCAGTATTGAGGCAATGAGTACTGATTATGTGTGGGTATCCAGTGCACAATATGTTTATACAGACGATTCTAAATTCAGTTAACACGTTCGCGCGCTGTGGCTGCTATAACCGTAAAAATTAAAGTACTACAATTATTACACAACGGGGTTAGTCGTATTTATTATAATGTTTATAAATTCAGTACGATAGCACCACTTTAGTGTTATGATTTTAGTACAAAAAACTGTGCTGTGTTGCGTTGTTAACGAAGTCAGTAAACTATTTGTTCACTCGCATTGTCAATGTAGAAATGGATCAGTAATCTAATATCATTACATCAATCAAGCTAGGTCATTGGTCAGCGCGAACTAAACAATTACAGATAGTTTGTTGACTCTTGATGGCAGCACAGCGCAGCTCGCTTACGCTGAACAACAAACTTAATGACTGGCCAACTAACAATAATTCAAAGATTTTACCACGTTAATTCCAAAGATGACTCAACTAAATAAAAATTAAACATGTAAAGCGATTTTACGATCGGCTGTATAACAGCTTGTAATGTGAAATAATTGTGGACTAATTGCGGCAAATGAATTTGTCAGAGTTCACAATACGCTTAATGGAATAATAACCTCAATGCTGTCTTTGAGATTGTTGGGTACTGTATCCAAATCTCGTTCAGAACAATCGACCGCTTCCATTTTGTAAGTTCTGGTGTATATACAACGTTTTGGCGTATCTCGGTAACGTGCCGCTCTAAAATGATCCGCTGCGTACACGCAATTTCCAAAATAAGTCCATGTAAGTATCAGGAATACACTTTTCCCTATAAACAAAACGAAATAGATAGATAGATAGATAAACTTTATTCTGTTAATACTGTATATTATACAATGTAGAATGCATCATTAAAATATATCATTAAAACTTATGGTTAAAAAATTCCTCGACAGAGTAGAAGTTTTTATTATTATTAATACAATAATATGAAGAAGCTTTAGGGTTGGTCATGGGTCATCTGAGCTTTGGAGCCTTGGGGCACTGTCTATGTTACCATTTTATGTATGTAAACACGCAACAATCAACAAGTTTTAGTAACTGGCCACATGGAGTAAAAGTGTACAAGTTATTGGATTATAGAGAAATATTTTTTATCTTAAGAAGCGCGGAACAGGAACAAAAAAGTTCCTTTGGAGGTTACGGGCATTAACAAGCTTTGGTTTACTAAAAAACGTAGATACACATAAAATATTATATCAAATGCCAATTACAAATATAAGATTAAGTGGTTTGCTATTGTTGTTGAATGAAACACACAGTCATTGTTACAGTTACAATGCTATATAAGAAAAATGTAACATTATGTCTAACCGTTAAAGAACAATTGGAAAAAATGCATTATTTCAAAAAAACTAACGGTTGAAAAGAGATGAGACTCTATTTTCAAAATAGTAATGCGATTCGAATTGTAAACATTCTTATGACTTGTTTGTCTATTAATTAATAATATGGCCGTCATAACAAACATTTTTCATATCACCAAAATACTTGAAGATAATTTAAAAATAGATATAACCACGGGCATTAGAAAATACAAAATATAATTATTTATTTGTCGCTAAAAAGCAAAAATTCCAAATATTTCTTTATAGTGTGTACAGTACATAATTAAGAAATTACGCAAAAATACACGTACAAATAATGAACAATGATTCTTGTATTCACCATTCACATTTGTTTAAAACTTGCAAGAACATTCTAATAAGTAATAATAGTAATAATGTTTTACAAACATAAAATTGCTAATTGCCGATAATGAATTTTAAAAATAACACGTCCAGAGTTTGAAGGGCACAATTTGTTAAATATAAATATTATTTGAAAAATATTTGCCGATGATTTCAGTTCAAAGATATTTAAATTTGATTCAATGTGCGTTTATAGATTAATTATGAAATTAAAGTTTTGAAGTCATGAAATCATCTATGTCGGTTTTCAATTCAATATTGCGAATTATTGAATTTCCTAAATAGTTTTTCATAGATCCACTTGTGAGTAACCAAAACGTAGTCTTAGAGCACGATCTTTATGTTGCAAAAATCCTATCTAGTATTTAATAAAAATAAAATGAATATACTTACACATATTGGCTTTGAAAGGTACAATTTGAGCACTGATAAGTAATTTTCGTAAGAAAATATTTTTTAATATAATATCTAATTAGCACTTATTGGGAAAACACAATGTCACCACTCACTAGCTTATACACAAAATATCACTTGGAATTAAACTCTGTTAAGATATAATTATTCTTAATTGGAAGAGCTATAATAGAAGCAAGTCGCAGAATTGGATCACCGTACTGGACATTCGTTCGCAATGGTCAAACCGACAGTAGTTCAGGACGTCTTCGTTAATCCAGGGGGCTACGACAAAGCTTTCACACATACACATCTTTATATATTATTATTATGTCTATCAAAAATGATAATTGCTTGTTATAGTATTGTTAATCACTTAATTAGTTGTCATATCCGATACTTTGTTTAAATTCTGAAAACTCATTTGATTTTCCAATTCGTTACTCGATCACATACATCCTGCAATATGAAGATTTGAAACTGAATATTAATTCCTGAAATTCAGTTAAATAAATAACGTTATCTATATATCCAGTTTATGTAATATACCATTGTTATTGTATCAAAAACTCGTCACTTTATATATTTATAATTAACACTAACGCGTTTTATGCCATATTTGTTCGCACAAAATGTAAACATTTTGTAAAAGAAATTAAAAACAATTCTGATTCCATTTAATCACGTACAACTGATAACGTTAGAGTTAAATTTGTTATGAAGATTCACTCTCGAATGAGATGTGATAGATACGCACAGTGATGACACGGGTTATTTCAAACACAGCTCCCCCAACGACATTCACATTATAAATGAATAAGATACAATTTAAACTATTCTCTCGTAATAACTTAAATTAAAAGAGACCGAGTAAACAATAATCCATATCAAGTACGTAGATATACTATAGAATGATTCTAAAAGACATATTTAAAATTTTGAAACAAACAATAAAAATTTTAGTAAGGGCCGGATTTAATCTAAGTGCCGCCCTAGGGCACCGTGAAAAATGCCGGGCCATTTCCTAAATCCTACATAAAATGGGGTAAAGGTTCGGTATACAATTTTCAAATAAATAAAATGATTCATTTATGTCAAAATTTTTTTTATTTACTAATGGGATAATTAGACAAAAAACATTCTTTTTCATATATTAAAAATCATAAATTGACACGCACAAAACGATTGCACATCAATTGCGAGATATTTTCAGAGGCAAACGCGTCTAACTGAAAAAAAAAATTATTTATGAATGTTTTCAACACGATCACACTTTTCGAAGAATTTTCTGTAACGCGAAAAATGTTTTTCCCACGTTCCAAATTTTGCCGCTCTGGGCACCAGCCTAACCAGGCTCATCGCGTCGCAAGTTGATGCCTGGGGCACATGTAAATTCGTCTCCCCGTCACTCTAATAATTTTTGACATTACAAAATGTTTGCGGGACAATTTCGGGAATAATTAATTATTAATAATAATAATGCGTTTAATGTCCGTTTCTCGACTTTATGTCATAACAGACGCCATTCGCACCATTGTTTTTCCTACCTCCCGTTATTTTCTACAATTTTTGAACTTCAACTTAATTAAAAGCAATGGGCGAACGAAGGAATTTTTAGAAAATTAAGATAAGGCAGGCACCTTTTCCCACGACCCTGGATTGCCACGAAATTAACAAAAAAGGGCATTATTTTAACAAAAACAAAAAAATTATAGAAATAATTACTGTTTCGTTTCGAAAAATACAATAATTAATGGCAAAAAAATATTATTATTAGAAATCACCAGTATAATGACATATATGATATCTTTATTGATTAAATTAAGACTTCTTAAGTATTGTTTCATTATTATCATTTCATTTCAAAACAGTTATGGTGTATTTTAAAGATAATAGCTTTAAACGACTTCAATTAAAATTTTAGGTGTGTTTGTTACTTTTAATTATTACATTCTAGATTATTCAATAATTTCAAGTTTGCTATCTTTTTAACTGTTGTACTTTAATGTTTACATTATGATTTTTTAATTATTAATTGTATATATAATGATTTCATCAATTTTACATTCATTTTTCACATGAAATCATTCTGGATACTATTTTTTCGTAAAAAAGTACCTAAATTATCTGAACGCATGATGAAATTTCGTAAATACAGGTATATCCCGCTGAGCGCGGAGGCAGTGTAGGTACTCCTGGAGACTGGAACGTTTACTGAATATAGGGTTCATCATTCAATGTGAATGAGTTCGCGACAAAACAATTTTTTACACAGAACCACAAATTTCTGTTCAAAACTGTTTAGTCGTCGAAACAAAGTAATTTTAGGTGTGTTTATAAATTTAATGCATCACTGACGAAATATAGAGTAAGGAGTGCTCTTATTTATTGAAACAGAGTAATTAGTTCTAACAATAGATAATTTTCAATATTCAGCAGTATCACACACGCCAGTGAAAATTATTATTAAATTGAAAATTATAAAATAGTTAAGCATATCGTCTCATATGATTCGCAAATAAGCTTGGAATTGTAAAAAAGCAGTCAGCAGAAAGCTCGCATTTAGAGGAATGATCTAGGCCAGGGGTCGGCAACCTTTTGAGACGGAAGAACCAAAAGTTACAATTTACAAAATTTCCCAGTTTTTAAAGACCCAATAAACATTTCCGTCTCAGTATTATAGTATTTGCTTATATATGTATAATATATATATCCGAGGACGACACGTCGCGACGCGGGCGGTGTGGGTGAGACGCGAGTGGAAATGGCTGAGAGAGAGACATGGTACTCAATCATTTGGACGATTTTTAAGGATTTATATAATAAAATAGGATCCAGTTCGATAACACTATGCACCCAAATTTTGAAATTTTTTTTTTAAGTCATAGAAAACGCTAAATTTTGACGTTCAAAAAAAAAAAACTTTGCGGATTATTCACAAATTTCCTCAAAAATACGTGAAAAAAATGGAACTACTTTTCGTCTTTCACTGTCATTTTTTGAATCTAACCAATCAAAAATCACAAATACACGTCATAGCAACTGGTGTAGAATTATTGTATAACTATCTCACTTTGTATGCAGCTTTCGATTGTGTTATGGAAGCAGGGTCGTATTTAGATTCGCATACCAGTTTATCGTTCACCCCGGAATTGTTTTTTTAAAAACTCAACATTTGCCCCTTCCCGTTTCACTGCGAGACAATTCGCATACCCCTTTATCGTTCACCCCAGAATTACAATTCGCATACCCGTTTATCGTTTACCCCGGAATTGTTTTTTTAAAAACTCCACATTTGCCCCTTCCCGTTTCACTGCGAGACAATTCGCATACCCCTTTATCGTTCACCCCAGAATTACAATTCGCATACCCGTTTATCGTTCACCCCGGAATTGTTTTTTTAAAAACTCCACATTTGCCCCTTCCCGTTTCACTGCGAGACAATTCGCATACCCCTTTATCAAAAAAAGCGGTGGTTTTCAATCTTCATGAAAATGTGAGTTTTAAATTTAAAATTCGTTTTATAAATTAAAATTTCCAAATACGACTCTGCCCTGAACGTTCAATTGTATTTCATTCCAACCAATTGATATTTCTATCTTTGTTTATCATAGATACAGGTATATATAACTTTCTCTTTTCTTATCACTATATGAGACAAGATAGCGATCGCTATAGTAAATAATATACTCTCAACTTACTATACCATAATTATTTTTAATTTTTTTAAATTAATTTTTAAAAATTATTTTCCGCACTTAAAACGACCAATAACGCTGTTATATGTTATATAAAACAATAAATGTGAATTTCCAGTGGATATTTTGCATAGCAAGTTATCGTACTCTTAGCAATAAAATAATTATTTTTTGCGTATGGAACTGGAGAGCCGCAACTTTACATCAAAAGAGCCGCAGGTTGTCGATCCCTGCACTAGGCCTAAAAAGTCCCGTGGCGAGCGAAAGCGTTAGGTACGGCAGCGTCGAACAGGAAACGAAAAAGCCCAAACGTCACCATCATATGCAGACGATACGTTTTAAAGAAAAATTTACGGCGCGGATTCGAACTTGCGCCGTTTTTTGTAAACTATACTATTGTTCTGTTGATCAATTGAAATACTTGTTTTTTATGCGGGAATGCTTCTTTGCTCAAACTTTCTCACATCTATGAGCCCATAGGCGGGATTTCATGGGGGTACGGGTACAGTAAAACATTATACTTGTTTAATCTGGGTAGTTTTACAGGAAGAAAGAAGCGGAAAATATTGTTATTTTATTTAAAAAAATCAAAACTCATAAAATATAGTTACGTTGTTTTTATTGGAGTTTAAACAATGATATCGATTCAAGTGTCATAAATTCAAGTAATACATAAAAACTACAGATAAATATATCTTTGAACATTAAACGATTTGAGATAAAAGAAATAATTAACAACATTTAAGTATACAGCACTTACCAGTATAATTTGTGTCATGTAAACCGTTAGCAAGATTTAAAGGTTGAGGATCACTGGTATAGGTAGGACCGTATGGAAAGGCTGCCAATTTGTCATCCCGCACGTTATAATAGGTATCAATGATTTTAATCACTGGTTTAACTATACGTGATATCAGTGACTCAGTGGTAACCACAAAATGTTTAACACAAAAAAAATTTGAACAACCTGTAAATAAATTCAAATAAATAAATGACACATTATAAAATTTCACTAAAACATATTTACAGATAAGAATAAATAACTGAATTATTGTCTTCAATAAAAAGTTTATCAAATGGTCACGGCCTTTTGACCTCTACATTCATTTCTCAAAATATACGTAAAGAACTATTACGTAAAAACAGTCAGTGCCGTAGCCGGACTCATCAGCGTCTATGACAAGATTTGATTTCGCGCTCTCAAAATTTTATTGGTTGATATATTCCAATAAAACAATCGCGGGTTTCGGTTGCCAGGCCATCTAAAGCTCGTATGTCGTTTTCAGCGCTTTTCAGGCTTAGGGTAGTTTTAAGCGCGTTGTCAGGGATTCTAAGGTCGTTTTTTGGAAGGAGTAGCAAAGAGGGGCAGGTGGAAATGGTAACCGGGAGGAGCCCTTATGAATGCATGTCGCTATTGTTGTTATAGGGTATTTATTTTATTGAGGATCGAAAATAATAGAAAAATATTCAATTTATTAGAAGTATTCATATTAATTATAAATTATTACATAAAATATATAAACAAACATATTTATATTTCTTTTAAACATGTTTTCTTTTTGAAATTTATGAAATTTTATTAAGGTTTCTATTCACAATACACATTAAATCCCAAAATTCAAATTGTGAGGCTACGGGAACTGATATATCTGATAGCACAAAGCATTGCCAAAAATATTTGATTTGACAATAGCTTTAGATCGTGATTATATAAATACAGTTTTTTTACATACAGGAACAGTCTGTCGTAAAACCAACATGTAAAACAGGCATGTCAAACTCGTATGATATTGCGGGCCACATAATCTATTTTGTTGGGGGTCGCATGTTTTTAATGTTCAAAAATTGTAATAAAATTGTTAGAATGATTATACTCTTAGACTTTTTTTACGTTTCGGCGGGCCGCGTGTTTGACATCACTGATGTAGAACATTATAGTCCCTGGAGGCCCGCGAATATTTTTGATCAGACATTTCGTCAGATAGTAGTTGAAACAAAAAAAGTGTGGGCCGTTATGGGACGCCTGGCAGCAAGGGCGTAGATATGGGGGGTAAAGGGGGAATTACCGCCCCCCATGATCATAATAACAAAAACAAAGACAGGTTGCACTCCGGGAGTGCCGGCAGAAGTGAAAACTTGAATCTTCTCTGTACCGTTCCACTTTTAGTATATGTACTGCCGAAGCAAGCACAGTAGAAGTGCCTCAACAACTCGTATATATACTTAGCGTTACTCAGAAATCCACTACTAGTGAGAATCGTTTTTACAAACATTTGATTTTGTCAAAATATATTCATTAAATCAAAAAACTGTTTCTTGCATTTGAAAGACAATTGCTTACTCCATTAAAATATGTGATTACATTTTGTATTTATTTTAAAATAGCTAAGCAAAAAAAACAAAAAAGTTTTCGTCTTACGAATTTTGTCTTACGCATTTTCGATCAGGTCTTACGAATTTTCAATCTGAATCTGACGCGAGTTTAACATTTTTTAGCCATTACAAAAAAAGTGTACAACGCCGCTAAAGAAGTTTTCACTTCAATAAAACTGAAAATAATACGAATACCTGGCTAAAAATAAAATTTAAAAATACTTTTTGGAAAAGATGTTGTAAAATTAGTTTGGAAATTAATATTTTGTTTCACACCTTCCTTCGTGAGTATTCTTGTGTGATATTAATAAAACATAAAAAATATTCGCGGGCCGGACAAAATTGTGCTGCGGGCCGCCATTTGCCCAGGCCTGCTTAAGAGAATGTAGTAAATTTAAGCTTCAAGACAGCTATTTTAATAATTTGTAGATTACAGACATTCGACGACTAAGATAATCAGCGTTTTATCCATTACTTTCTTAGGCTGCATAGTCGATTTAAAAATTGACCAGTATTTAACAATAAACATAAATAACTATTCAGACGTTAATCAAAGATTTGAATAAATAACTATTTTTTAATTCATTGTAGTGGAATAAATACTGGGAGATAATTTGAAGGGATAACTAACGACTACTTACTGATTTAGTATTCAATAGTTTATTAGAACTTTACAAACTTTAAGCATAGCTTAAATCAGTCGTTTAAATTTTATCAGCGAACAAATTAGATATTCCTAAAAATAAATCAGTATTTACACTGAATATCCGGATTAAATACAATATTTTGTAATATAATTCTTCATACAAAAAAAAAGCCAACACGCGCAAAATATTATTTATAAAATTACTAAACTGAACCAAAAAAATAACTTACAATATTTATACATGTTGGCGGTTTGATCCCGAGCCACTAAACACCCTTTCTCCATTTTTCAGCGGCTGTAAACTCAGTCATAGGTTTTCCACTCATACCGCAAGTGCCGATACCAACTCTCCCATTCACTGTATCGGGCGATGCAAATATACTTTTCATTTTATGTCCCTTTTTAGATTTCTTGTTCGTAAACGCGAGCCACTTCTTTTTCTCTAATTCGCGCACTTCTTCTAATTCTTTAAACCTTTGTTGTTTCTTAAGTTTTTTCTTTTTTAAATATTCACGTTGATTTACTTTGCCCGTTTTTGATGCTTTACTGTAACAAAATATTTCATTAGATTAGTTTTTTGGCAGTTGACAGTGTGATCTGAAATGGGTCATTCGGAATAATTTACAAAGCTGTGAGTTTACAGTTTTGGTAATTATACACTTTCGCGGTCACCGGGTTTTTTGGCTCTAGAAAATCGAAAAATCATCCGATTTCGATGAATTTTTTTTTTTAATCTTCGTTTTTATGGCGGATTTATGGAAAAAAATACGAAAATTGAAAAAATCAATATTTCTCACAGTTTCATGACTTTAAATGCAAAAAAAAATTGACTTTCTACATATAATTCTTTATAACTGTTTCTGACGTCAAATCCGGGGTGAACGATAAACGGGTATGCGAATTGTAATTTCGGGGTGAACGATAAACGGGTATGCGAATTGTAATTCCGGGGTGAACTAATTTTTTTCATAAATCCGCCGTAAAATGGAACTTTTTGAGACCGAGATCATTGAAATCCATCTATTTTTCGATTTTCTAGAGCCAAAAAACCAGGTGACCGTGAAAGTGTATAATTACCACAGTTTTTTCTTCAGATAAGACACATACGTAGAATTCACATAATAGGTACATTCTAACGACAGGTAAAATCATACATTATGAGAATTCGGAATGAATTAGTACCTATATGTAAAAATTATAATTACCTCGATTCTCCATCTGAATTCGCATCACCAATTTCTTTTAAGTCTGTTAAAACAGTTACTCCTCTGTTTTTATATGCCTCGAAGGTGACATTCACTTGACCATCTGTTGAAATGTTGTCAATAGTTGCTTCATAGTATCTAAACAAAATTGAATAGAAATAAGTTAAAGGCTTAGTAAAAGAAATTTAATTTGAGTACATTATTTAGATAACTTACTGTCCATCGTCACTCCACTTGGCATAACATTTATCACCAATTTTCCATGGATACAGTGGTTTATTCGTATTCAATAAATTGGTGGCTGCGTCTAGCTTGTCGAAGTTTGAAAATCTCTCTGAACAGTTGGAACTTGATGGCAGACTATCATTTGTAGAACTGTCAGCAGCTTGAGCGGTCAGATCTTTACTAAGTTCAATCACTTCTTCTAAATCAGTTTTCAATTTTAATAATTCCGGGTTGTCGGGATCTGAGAGTAAAGCAGCTTCAACCTATTAATAACACGATGAAATTACAAAATGTTGCATTCGAGTTCATAGTTAATAAAGGTTAACCTACATGGAAGAAGGTTAACAATCCAATACTTACTTGTTGTAGTTGAAGAATATAATTTTGTATATCCTCAGCCATTATCACAAGTGTAAATCCACAATATCACAACACGACTGTATCAACTATTTTAAAAACAATCTCAAACACTTTATTTAGTTTATAAACACATAAATAAAGCACAGACAACTGATTTTGACAAAATGTAATCACTTAGTAAAACTACCTCGGCCATGTTTATTACCAAATACCAATGTGTCAAAATAAAATTTTGGCCCTAGATGTATGGAGGGAGATGGAACATGACCATAGACATATCCGATTAGTAGTTTTTGATTCGTAGATAAAATAGCACGCGCCAAAAGTCTGGAGACGCTGTCATTTTTCTTGTGAGTTCATTTTATTTGTATAACTATTTATTAATCGTGTCAGTTAATACTTAAAAGTAAATTGTTGTAAAAGTCAAGAATTACATCTAATGTGGGCATTTTATTTTGTTGTGTGTTAAATTAGTTTACAAGAAATGTTTAGACATGATACAGTACTCATCCGATTTCAAAAATATTTTCACCAATATTTACAATTTTATTTTGGATATTTTTTTCTCTCTTGTCAATAATAATTCAGCGTTTGGGTAATATTTACGTCTCCGAGAAAAAAGTTTTTTAAAATGATTTAATAGCAAGTGTCCAGTTTCAAGTTAAACTACGTTCATAAAACATGTAGATTTAATTCCACTTTTTTCCATTCCCGCGGTTTTCAGTCGACGCTTACCAATTTCACAGACAAAGTGAAGGAAAAACGAATTTGAGAATCAATATTTTAACCTTTGCTTTAAATGTTTCAGTTAAATTTAGTACAAATAGTTTAATAAAAAGCAATAAAATGAGTTACGATACAACGTATGCATATTTTCTAGCAATAATTTTAACTGTATTAGTTACTAGTGTTGTGTTACAAGATATCGAAAATGTCTCAAAGAATAAACTCCAAATTGGTATTAAGAAACGAATAAAAAATTGTTCAACGAAGACGAAGAAGGGTGATTTTCTATATGTCCATTATACTGTAAGGAAAATTTTAATCATTTATCAAAATCTATGTTGGGCCTCTGTCTAGAAATTATTAAATTAGGTTATGTCGGGTCATAAAATCATTTTCTTTAGTTTTCATTTTGGGATATCAAATTGAGAGAATTTATCTCATTTACATGTAAAATGTTTCAAAATGAAAATTATGCAGAATAATTTTTAAAATTATTTATCTTCTAAAAAAATGTTCTTGATTTGTTTTCCCACTAACACGGTGAAAATTAATTTAAGATTGTTTTGTTAATTCTTCGATTTGATATAACAATAAAACTATAACCGTTCGGTCAATATTAATCGAATACATTATTTCATTTGCTATTGTTTCGATTCGTTGTTAAATTCAGTACCGATAAGTGAGTTGTTATTCTTGATTATTGTAACACCATCAGCTTTAAATGAGACTTTTCTTCGTTACAATGATCAGCCGATTTCAGTACGTAATATCACGGAAATGGCAAGAATCTGTAGGTCAAGTTGAAATATTGGCAATGCTGTTAGCTGATATTTCCTTCGCATTGCTAGAGCCAGAAATTTTTAAATGTTGATGATAAATATTTTTTAAACAGGGAACTCTGGAAGATGGAACTGAATTTGATAACAGTTTTCCTAGAGGCCAGCCTCTGACTTTTTCTCTTGGTTCCGGACAAGTTATTAAAGGATGGGACCAAGGCTTGATCGGGTAAAGTATTTTAAACAGTTTATTTCAGTTTTTATTTTTATTTCAGTTTTTATTTTGGTTTTTGTGTTGGGTTCTTTTTGGATGCTGGGATTTTTTGAAGATTTCTTTCTGTGTACGAATTGCATATAGCAATAATTTTAAGCAATTTTTATTTCACAATACCAACGCGACTTAACTTTTAAACGAATATTCTGTCCTTCATTTATTTTTTTTAATTCGGGTGTGTTTTCGATATGTTGTTAAATAAATCATTACTACAGGTTTTTAAGAATAATTAATTGTCGAATCATACTAACGTTTTTACAGCTTTTATTTTAATTAAGAGTTGAAGTGTATTTTTTTTTTTTAATTTGAGTACCTACACTTTATAGAATGTGTGAAGGAGAAAAACGCAAACTAGTTATACCTCCTGAATTAGCGTATGGTAAGTCCGGAGCACCTCCTAAAATACCACCGGATGCGACTCTAACTTTCGAAGTTCAATTAGTGAAAATTGAACGTAGAAAGAAATTGCAGTAATTATAGATAAATAAATAAAGAATGTAATTAATATTAGATATCGTGACCATCGTGATAATAATAGTAAGAAAAATTCGCACGTATGTGGACAAAAAATATAAGATGGATTCATTTTATGTACAACGTTTCGTTATATCTTATTCAAATACTTTAAAATAAATAACAATAAATACCAACATTAAATAATTTTAATATTTATTGTTATTAATTTTGAAGTATTTGAAAAAGTCTAAATAAATAGATGATACTTCGTACATAAAATAAATCGATCTTATATTTTTTTGTCCACATACGTGCGAATTTTTCTTATAATAGAATGTTACTGCTTTGGTAAAATGTAATCGTTGCATGATAAGGAAAGATTTCTTTAATAGTGTGTTTATATTATTAAAATAATTATAATTTGTTAGCCTAACAGATCCTTTGTAAATTACAAATAAATATATATAAGCTTGCAAGTTGCAAATAGCTGAGCGATGCCATGACTCCTCTATTATGAGTTCCTAGTTCTCAGGCTCTAATCCGGGAACTGGTGGAAGTATCGATTGGATTTTCAATTTTTTTGTTAAAAAAATAATTGGAAATGCAGATTCGGACTAGGCTACTATCAAACTGTTGAATGGTTTTAAAAAAGAATGATCCTTTATATTTTATAAAATTCAGATCAAAATATTTTTTTTATCTGTGTTTGAAGATTAGGCTAACAAAATGGTAAGTTATAAATATAATAGATATTAAGTTAATTTCAATATTAGGGGTGTCTGCACGAAAGAACTTTCTACGAACATTTTTTTTTTGTTGGCCTGACTCGTATCATTGGCCTGTAGACTTGACGAACTCGTGGTTGTTAATAGAACATCGGAACATTTATGAAACAAGTACCTATTTGTTCAATGTTTTCTTTGGTGTAGACAGCATTTTGTTGTCAAATCTGTGATTCATTAGTTTACTATATACTAATAGTAAATTAAGTAGTCCCATTTTGTAAATAAATAACGAATAAATATTTAATAAACATGAAAATACGTTTAAAAAGCGTATTTTAACGATTGATCATCCATTGATATCTATCCTTGTTATTCCTTTTAATAAAATTTTTTCAGCGTAGTAAACGTATTTTTTAAATACAGGTAATTATAATTGAATTAATCAGTCTTAATGTTGGTTAAAAACTTTCAACATTTAGATTTTTTTTAATGACGATATTCACACATTTTGTGTACTAAAGTTACATACTTCTTATAATAAATTAATAACAATGAAAATACTTAAATCGAAATCTTAACAATTGCTGAGTAACTGGAATTTTTTCACGTCGAATTCAGTTCTTTTTTATTTCAATATCTACGACCAGATCTTGAATATTAGAATTTGTAAAATTTGCTTTAAGTGTATCGGATGTAACAAAAATTCCTCTATGCGATTCCCTGACGTCTTGCCATGAAGTATTCGATAATGAATAAACAGGACTCCTCATGCTCAGTTGAACAGTTTCCTCTTTTCTAGATCGAAACATCACATTGAATTGATATTTATTTGCCTCGTCCTTACTTCCTACAATCCATGCCCAGACTAGGGTATCTCTTGGTTCGAATCTAAACAAAAAAGCATTTATAACACTGATTAATATTAATTATTAATAATAATCAATATGATTAGATCTCTTTATCGCATCTTTTCCACTGAAATAATGAATGCATGATAATATTAAAGGATTATCGTCATAATAAATAATTCACTATGCGCTGACGGAATCTAATCATCTTGATCGTTAATAATTAATATTATTCATTGTTATAAACAATACCGTAAGTAAAAATTTCTTATTATTAATTAGTTTCGAAATGCATTTGTTTTATTTTTATTATTGATAAAAACCCTCTTTTGAATACTCACTCGGAGAAGTTAGCTTTTTCTTGGAGTAATTTTAAAAAGAATACGTCTTCTGCAGTTATCATAATGCAGCCATTTTGTTGTAAATGTCCAAACAAATGAACAGTCATTTTTGTTGTAAAATAGTTAATCAGTGGCTCAGTGTGATGTTCCTTAAAATGATACACCAGGTCGCTACTTTTGATCATAATATTGCAGTTGATCTGATTGGGACAATGATAAAGCGATGTGTCCATGGTTTTCGATGGCGGTTTAAAATGACTTAATCCATTCTTCGCTTCGTTCGGGACAGGTAAGGATTCATAAGAGCCGTGGTATGATTTTATTCGATTCACAGGCATCCGGAGTGGATATGATGTTTCGGAAGACGCATGGCCTTTATGTTTTTGAGTTTCATCGGCACATCCGTCTATACCTTTTGCCGAATTAGTTCGAGATATGGACGGGCTTTCGGAGCTAAATATTTCATTGGTCGATAATGATTTTGCTTTCAAACCGACGAATTCTTCATCCAAATTTGTCGATAAATATTTGGGCCTCGCAGACAAAACTGTTTCTGTTAAATTTTCAGCAGAGGATGCTTTTCCAACTAATTTTGACAAAAATTTATGAGCATGTGAAGGTGTTACCCTTAATTCTGGAGGTTTTAAATTCGAATTGACGATTCGTATGCTACTAGCAGCTGTTTTTTTATTTTTTTGACCAAAAATTCTTTCACAAATTTTAGCTGTTCTTGTTTCAATTGGTTCTTCGCGTAATTCAAAAGCGTCTGTTAATGAGTTATATATCTAAAACAAAAAAAAAAATCGCATTTAGAGCGTGAGAAATTTATTTGTTGATTTTTTGATATTTACCTGATCGGCGACCAGTGATCGTCCTCTGGTAAATCTTACACGGCATACGGGACATTTCTCAGTTTTTACACGACATCGTACGCAAATTAAATGTCCGTTTTCGCACTGGTGTGCTGGTGGGGGAATTGTATCTAAGCATACTGGACATTCAAGAACATTTAAAATGGCGGACATGCAGCCCGATAAGCGTTGTAAATTCGATGGCATCGGCCCACAACATAATGCCTGAAAATTGAGTTTTTTAAAATCAACATTTACGCTTGACAAAACTAATAAATCGTTCACAACTTTTTTAGTCCTATCTCGTGCCGAAATATGCTCGGTCATATTCCTAGGTTAAAACGGGGTGTATCTAGCTGTCTGATTAATGCTATATTTGAACATATAAAAGACTAAACTGGTAACAAAAAAAGTACTGAACCGATTAAAACTACTCAACAAACACTATACCCTTTGTCACTCCAACAAATAAGACGAAGCTAACAACACCCAGTATATTAAAATCCATCAAGCCGTTTAGGCTACAGAGCGTGTCAAAAAAATAGACATACATGCATATATACATACACTCGAAAAACGTTATCCTCCTTGTGGATACATGAGCAGTGAGCGAAAATAGCTACTTTATTGTGACGAATTGAATTCATTATAAGCTCTGAACTGGATGTTAAATCGTACACTTTATTTTGACGTTGGCCAATTCAAAATGAAAATCATGCTAAGACATGGCCGAACCAGATTTTTGATAGCTAGTAATTTATATCCTGTTTTATAATACGGACTATTATATTAATTACCTCCGGATTACACTTGGATTCCAGTCCGGAACTCCATAATAAAAGTGAGACGTGTTCGGGGTTTGATTTTACTTGAGATGCGATTTCAGCAATTCTTTGACCTATAACATCTTCACCGTTTACCTCGAGCACACAGTCACCGGCCCGTAATCCTGCCGTTTCGGCTGCTGAACCTTGATCGACACCGCTGACCTATTGAATACACCAACTTTCTTTTTATTATGATCAAATCTGCAAGAATCTAACCAAACCCGAACTAGAAAAATTGCTTTCGTACAGTTTAGGATTCGATCGAAATGTTTTTTTCATTTGGCCGACAAACTACAGTGTAACCTCTTTATAACGTCCTTCGTTATAACGAAAAACTCCCTATAACGTAGAAATTTTTACAATTTGGTTGGTTTACCTTAAAGCCCGTACATTAATACCCTCTTTATAGCGCAACAGCCATTCTCTATTACGAAGAAATATGTTAATATTTAGGCGTCAGCATATATTTACAGACGTAAAGAGGACGATTCTGAACCATCACCAACTATTCAACAAGCACTTGATGCCGCCAAACTTATCGAAAAATTCCTATTGTTTAATAAAGATGATTCCACCACATTCCAAGACATGCATAAGATACTTAATAAATACAAAACAAATATTGGCATAGTAAAAAACGTCAGCCAAAGTTAAAAAAAAATAACCAAATTTCACGTAATTAATTTATTCAAAACACATTATACGTGTTTTGAATAAATTAATTACGTGAAATTTGGTTGTTTTTCTTTCTTCCCTCCATATAACGAAAAAAATGCTCGGTCCCTTGAGATTCGTTATAAAGAGGTTACACTGTATTAAAAAATAGGTTTTAAATTTTCAATTCTTTGTTTCGATACGTAATGCAATTTCGATTCTCTTTGCGAAGCCGATCCTATAGCTAATCCGGACATTTGTAATTATGTTGATACTCACCCATGGATAAGGGTCCCACTTACTCCGGGTCAAATGAAAGCCACACGATTCAAATGTTTGGCGCGTGATGTCTACGTATCGAACAGTTGGACTGTAATGATCTTCGGAGTCTACGCTGTTGATTGTACTGTTGACCATTATTGAACCGAAAAAAGTCGGTTACACTGAAAGATGTATATCCCATTGTTGAAATTATTAGTAAACACGCCTTAAAAATATGCAATATTTTTCACAATTAGTTTTTTAGAAGAATTTCTTTATTTTCTTATGTCACACCGTCAAGTCAGGTTGTCAAATTGATTAAAAGAAATCGTAACATGTCACAATCAGTTTATAATTATTGTGCTGCCAACTTGCCGGAAATTAATACATTTATTTAAAGAATTTTGTATTTTTATAAAAATCGTTACATATTTTTTTTTGTGTACAACTTGTACATTTATTAGTAATTTATGAATTGTTTTGTAAAATTAACTTATTTTGTTACAGTTAGCAAGTACGCAGATTTTTAGTTTAAAATCTCGGCGAGCAAGGTTTGATTATGAGCGTGATTATCACTAGCTCATACGCGTTGTCAGTTGTTTTTCTGAATTCGCCTCACCAGATGGCAGCATGCAGTGGCAGTTCAAATACAAAATGATATGGAATAAAGGTAGGATAGGAACAATCGTATAAATTATTGTTATTAAGTTATAAGGGATTTCAATAGTTATATTGAATTTTTCTAACGAACGGGTATTTTTGACATTAAATACCTACATGAGTTTTTACTAAGTTGTCGAGCGTCTAAAAATTACAATCTATCTAAAAATAATTATTCGTACTACTGTTTTGGTAAGATAATATATAAGAAGGTATTCCAATCCTGCAATGCATCATGGAAAATGTGTCAAGCGGTGGCGTCACCACGAGTGTGTCAGATACACTAGCCATCCAATCCTGCAATGCATCATGGGAAATGTGTCAAGCCAGTAACTAAAGTATTTTCATTCTAACTCTTGAAATAATAATAAATATTGTTTATTAATTAATTAGCGCCTAAAACATTTTTTAGGCGCTAATTAATTAATAAACAATATTTATTATTATTTCAAGAGTAAGGCTACGTTCACACGTTGCGGTTTACCGAAACGTTTTTCGTATGCGGTTTTCAGTAGCAAATGCAAACATATGCACGTATTCACACTATACGGTAAAACCGAATGCGGTAAAAAAAACAGTTTCGTTTATTTTTGCATCCGTGTCTTGTCACTGAAAACCGTGAGCCGCGTATGGCAAAAAAAACGAAACGGTCTCACAGTACGGTTTCTTTGTACCTAACCGGCGCAGTGTGCGGTAGAGGCAGTCGCTACATTCGATTGTCGTGTTTAGACGTGCCGCTATGGATAATAAAATTAATTTTTTCAAATCTTCTTCCAATCTTCCTAGAAGTTCATTAAACGCTGACATCGACATCCGAAAATAATTGAAGAATTTCGTTTCATCACTTCGCAATTCTAACATGAGTGTCTAAAAGTGACCCAGATTTAAACGCCTAGATACAATAGGATGCTCCCAAAATCTTCTGTTTTTTTTTTTTTTTTTTGTTTTTTCTGCAAAATAAGTGCCAATAAATGAGCACAGTCGCAAAGTCTTCATCGTCCATTTTTTTGCAGCAAACTGAACACAAAACAAACCGCATACGAAAAACGTTTCGGTAAACCGCAAGGTGTGAACGTAGCCTATGCTTAACCTGACGATTTTACCGTATAAGAAAAACGTTAAATGTGAATACTGAATACGTTTCTGCTGTATACGGTAAAATCGTATAAGAATACCGAATAGAAAAAACCGTATCGTGTGAACCTAGCCTTAGGATGAAAATACTTTAGTTACTGGCTTGACACATTTCCCATGATGCATTGCAGGATTGGATGGCTAGTGTATCTGACACACTCGTGGTGGCGCCACCGCTTGACACATTTCCCATGATGCATTGCAGGATTGGAATACCTTCTTATATTTTATCTTATGTTTTGGGACCACGGTAGTATTCGTACAAGGACAGAATAATAAAAAAAAATCTTCGTATAGGAAACAATGCTTCCATCTGGTAGCGAATAAATGTACCAATTTATTAAACAAATGCATCGATACCGATAATGTACACCGATTTTGATATCGATATTGGTCAATCCTTGAAACATACGTATGTGCATACAGCGCTGGATTTACACTAGGGGCTAGTGACAGGGCGGCAAAATTTGGAACGCGGGAAAAAAATGTTTTCGCGTTACAGCAAATTCTTTGAAAAGTGTGACCGTGTTATTCATAAATAATTTTTTTTTTGACGTGATAACGTTTTATAAATTGACGAAACACCAGCTGCACGCACGAAAAAGTGTAACGCCATAACGTTCCGCCTGACCTTGTGCGTGCAAGCGAGAGCGCAGTATAAGCGATAGAGAAGCACGATCGGCCCAAGTTTGACAGCTACTAAAATTTAGGTTATGTATTATTAAATATGATATTCGAGCGGAATACGTTATCACGTAAAACTATCGTCCGTAAACCGACTTTACAGACAACCAATTTTTTTCAGTCAGACGCGTTTTCCTCTGAAATTAACTTACAATTGATGAGTAATCGTTTTGTTTGTCAATTTATGATTTTCAATGTAAAAAAGAATGTTTTTTTATTCATTTGAAAATTGTATACCGAACCTTGACTCATTTTATACAGGATTTAGATAAGGGGCCGGCATTTTTCACGGTGCGGCACTTAGAATGAATCCGGCCCTGCATACATACATAAATACATTCATTCGTACGTACGTATATACAAACATACATACATACATGCTTGCATACATACTTAAAAAAGTATTTGTGAAAAAATATAACATATAGGTACTCATTTTAGTTCGCTATATTAGCATTTTAAAATAATAATTTAATGTTATTTTAAAACATATATTCTATTTAAGTGGGCTAATCAAGCGTACGATAATAAAGCCTCATTTAACAATTTACAGGAAATACGGTGATAAAAGTGTCTGTAAAAGCGAAAAAAATATCAAACAAAAAAATAGTTGGGATTAGTTATATCAATACGTCTGCAATTAGATTTTTAACGAAATTTCGACTAAGATGTGCATTTTAAGATACCTAGATCAAATGGGCCCCAAAAGTAACAGCCTGGCAGACATTTAGATCCAGACTAATTTATTTTTTTATTTTATTAAATCGTAAATTTCAAGGTATTAAAATTTCTAAAAATGCCTCAAGGGCTTTTTTTACAAATAAAAGCTCGTAAAGTTAAAAATTCATATCTTGGCTAGGCCCCACTACCCTCCAGCCATGTCTTCGATTTTGTGTTCAGACATTATAAAATAAGTATTACCCAAATTTTCATGTGTCTAAAATACCTACCCAAAAATGTTTGATAGCTTTCCTAACTTCATTGAAAAATGTAATTATTTTACGACTTTTTGCTTTTATAGCGTCAGTTGATATAAACTAACAGCTACAGCCGACTGGCATAATCATTTAGTCAACACCATTGTTATTTAAACGATGTTTTTTATCTAATTTAAAGAAAAGCGTGTTTAATTAAGGTGGAAAAGATAAGTCCCAGTATAGATAATATGTCTTATCTAATCGTTCATCATTTCTCAATAATGTAAAAAAATAGTTTCGGTTGCTGTAACACCGAGTGCGATTGTTTTCGAAAATATGTTGTTTCAATTTTCCTGAAAGTGTTTTGAAAATTTTGCATGGTGTGCTTAGAAATGGTGCAGCGACGCACAGAAATATTATCAGGAAAATTTGATGTCAAAGAATATAAACCGATGCTTTTCTCATAAAAATTCTGTATTCGATGGCATGAGTTTAAAAACTGATTATTTTTTACTTAATCATATACTTTTATTCTATACTGAGCATAGGAATAAAATCGCAATCGAACCATTAGGGTGCAAACATATACTTCTGTCTTTTTTTACGCCGTAAGCACTGGCGTATCCAGGAGGGCAAAACAAGCACGGGGATCCGGCTTAAGAATTTTCTAATTTACTCCCTCCTGGGCCAAAAGCTGGGTACGCCCGTGTTAACGTCATAGAAAAAGACACAGTTTTTGAAACAGATACTTTATTCAGATTGAATGCAAGTAGGTACATGAACCAATCTTATCATCCGAGAAATCAGGAAATTACATCGAAGAAAGAGACGCAGATATATTTTTGATACGCTTTGTTGACTTCGCTCACCGCACATTGAGTAGATAGACAATGGTTCATACAGTAAATTATTAAATATATGATTTTATTGTAAAAGTATATTCCACGTAACCGTAGCCTTAATAAAAAATATAGTACATTAACTATATGGCTATAACATATTTATTATCAGTTATTACAGATTATAAATAAGTTGAATCACTGTAGTTATCATTATTTTTACCTATGAACAACAATATTATCAGCTGATCAAACATGAGACACAAAACGCCATTTCACATTTGTCACAAATCCTTTCAGAGGGGACTACTAACCCCACACCCAACCAGTAACTTTGATAAATGCACACAATTAATTATGATTGATATATTATTTAAATTATTTAAAATATGTCTTATTAAGTACCTCACTGAGAAGTGTTATTATAGTACTCTGGAGTTTTTTAGTGATTAAATTTTAAATTTTGTATTATGACTATGTTTCATGTTCAACAGAGCTTTTTTGAAACGAATAAAATTATTATTATTATTATTTTATTCTGGTTGAGTTGAGTCGACACGTATTTCGAATACATGAACTATACGCCGAATAAGGTTAATTATTTTAGATGCGTTACACACAGTACCTTGTGTATGTGACATGAATTACAGAACGATCAAGAACGTTTGAATATAAAGACTGGTCAAGTGCGAGCCTGACTCGCGCACTGATCGTTCCATACTAAGGAAAATTCCAAAAAGTTGTAAAATAAAAAGACACAGGAACAATACTGGGGTGTTGTTCCGGATCGAAGCAGCAATCTTCTGCTTTCAATGGATGAGTAGTTTCGTAGATTACAACCTACATCCGAACTACCTCTTATAATATCAGTATAGATTAGTGATGTGCCGGATATCCATATCCGTTAGTTTTTGGCGGATCTTTAACGGATCTTTTACCTTATTAATTTTCAATTCATAGATGGAATTTTATATATATATATAGGTGATTAGGTAATAATGAAAACCTGTAAAATTCCATTCAGATTATTTTTTATTTTTTTAAATCGTATATTTGGCACCTTTATATTGCAAACATTTATCGTAGTGAGTACCATACTAATAGTACATAACTCAAAGGTACTAAGTCAACCATCTTTATAATGAGATCTTGCACATCGATCTTTGGAAAGAGACAATCTGTTATGCGAGTTAACTCTAAAAGAGGTCAATAACTTTTTCCCATGACAGAAAGTCTCTTTCCAAAGGTCGATGTGCAATATTTACCGCCGCGTACTCTAAGAAAGTTAAGATCCGTATCCGTATCCGCGGATCTTGAAACCAAATATCCGTATTCAGATCCGTATCCGCGGATATACATTTTTAACGATCCGGCACATCACTAGTATAGATACGTATAGCCGGTAGCAATGTTCCTTTAAATTTTTACAACCTCATTTTCGTTGATCTATCTGTATTAGTATAGGTATATGTTAAGGAAACTACAATAGATTCTACAATAGGCAGAGTCTTGTAAACTTTGATCGCAAACTTATTAACATGCGTTCATTGTAAATAAAATCCATATGACACTACTCATGACACACTTATCGTTTAATAACACCACTTGTCAGTTTATTGGACTTGTAGAGGATCTGAATCTTGATTGAATATTTCTTATTTATTGTTATTGATTTCTTTATTCGCAAAAATCAATTCATTATTGTATCGCAGTAGTACTTTTTTCAGCAACCTGCGATAAAGTTGGAAACATCGGTCATTCGAAATATCAGGAACCACAGCACTGAGCAGTCTCATTAGATGTGCATATTTTGGTTCTAAATAGAAATTGTCGGAACGTCAGGACAGAGTTCATAAAACCGTGGGACTATCTAAAGACTATCGTAACGAAAGGCAACGGAATATTGATGCGATTTACTTGTAATTAAGTTGCAAATAAGTTGCGAACTACAGAACCACCCCGCTTTCTTGAATGCGATTAAAATAAACTACAAATTGTTCTTGCGTTTGCAATTTAAATTACGTCATCTTGCTTGTTTAAAAATCTCAAGGTAACTATTATTTTTATCATTTTTCGGAATAATTCTTGCGTCATTGCCTATCATGTATATTTTAATAGTTGGCCGACCCCACTTCGCCCGAATTCTTGAATCCAATTTGAAATCAAGATTCTGTCAATTTCTATTAGCGGTATAAAATATAAATATTATTTCATTCAAATCTGTCCAGTAGTTTTTAGAGATTATATAGCGTCTAAATATAAACAAACGTGCTAACTGTCTGTATATATTTAAGTTTTAAAACGACGATCCTAACACAAAAAGCTAAGTCAAGTTTCACTTGCGAGGATATTCTAATAAATTTTACCGGACCCTTCCATTTTTAGCTCGCTTAATAAATGGACGTGTCCTAAGGGCGTGTAAGATTTTGCAACCATTTTATATGGTCTGATGTTCCTGGGAGAAATACGGGGACTGTAGTCTATAGGGGGCCCCAACTCTCTCAATAAAGTATCTAAGGTCTGATACATACAAACAATTATGATAATGTCGCAAATAGTGGTTTTGGATTAGTATACACGAATTTACCTTAACATGTGCTGTAATTATGTTGAAGGTTGCAATACGCGACCTTGTCGAAACTAAAAATATATTACCTACCAATTATTTATATTGTATATAAAATGTACAATATTGCAAGTGTATAGACTTTGGAATGTTATCGTTAATGAGACAACCCAAGAACAACGCGTTAAGCCAATATGCTTTAACTTTTAAAATACATTCAGTACATTCAAAAGTGGGAGATAACCATATTATATTTAATAATTTACTATATGAATCATTGTCTATCTGCTCAATGTGCGGTGAGCGAAGGCAACAAAGCGTATCAAAAATATCTGCGTCTCTTCGATGTAATTCCCTTATTTCTGCGATGATAGGATTGGTTGATGTACTTGCATTCAATCTGAATAAAGTATCTCTGTTTCAAAAACTTTGTCTTTTTCTATGACGTTAACATGGGCGTACCCAGCTTTTGGCTCAGGAGGGAGCAAATTAGAAATTTCTTAAGCCGGGTCTCCCGTGCTACGGTGCTTTTTTTGCCCTCCTGGATACGCCAGTGCTTACGGCGTAAAAAAAGACAGTAGTATATGTTTGCACCCTAATGGTTCGATTGCGATTTTATTCCAACAGTCAATAATACTAAAAAAAAGACGGACAAGTGCGAGTAGAATTCGCGCCCTGAGTGTTCCGTACCGTTATTTCATAAAAATGAAATTTGTTATGTAATAATTCTATATATAAAATCAGAAATTTATTTTTGTAATTTTTTCGAAAGAAAATGCGATTTTTGATGAAGACCGAAATCTTTCGGAACTTTGGCAAAATCATCATGTAATAGAAATTACGCTCATTGAATTCAGCGTACTTTTTTTCTGTAAGCATTCTCAATTTCAAAAGCATATTAAAGAATTCGATTGAAAAAATGCGATTTTTGACGAAAACCAGAATCTGTCTTTTGTAAAATCATCATGTTTATAGAAAAAAACACGGGAAATCCAGCATGGTCGTAAAAAGTCGTGTGTCATTCACAAAAAGTTTCGAACTAAAAAAAATAATATAAATAACCTTCCCCCCTCTCCCTTTACAAGTAACGCCAATGACTTAGTGGCCCACGAGCTATTACTAAAAAAAAAATAATTAACAAATTTTGACCCACTTTTCAAAAAGGTTCGCCATCAGTGAGCTAGAGTTTCGCAGTAGTGGACAGAAGCCACTGTTGCTTTATAAAACCTGAATAATTAGCGATCTCTCTACATAGGTATCACAGTTTTGTGAAAACGATTATCCGGCTTGCATAATACACCGTGTCTAGAAATTATCGGTGTTACGCAGTTGTTTTTCTGCCGATGTCATTAGAAATGAATCGAATTGGGTAGTGTACACAATATAAATGTTAAATATATTGATATATCGGTATATATATCATCAGCTGTATTAACATGGTTTATGAAAAGAAATAATATATTTACACAAAACTATAAATTCACGCTACACAATCTACCATTACTTGCATGTAAGACAGATGCGTTTTAAGTTTCTGGCGCCCAGAGACAAATTAAAGTGCCCCAAATTATGTACGAATTCGTTAAAGTGCGACTGAACTTTTACAATAAAGAAGAGAATTAATAGTTTACCGGGAAAATTACTGTTCTTTTTTTCCCTCAAATAATTGAAAATTCGATGCCCTAACAGTTGCACTTTAAACACTTGCCAAAAATGAGAATTCAAAAATTATTACTTACGGTTTAAATTTTAAATGTAAAAACAACTTGAAATTGTTTGACAGTAGGTACTAAAAATGTTTCACTTCATGATGAACGTTTACGTAAACAACAGGGACGCACAAATACTCAAACGGTGTACGTGTCAAAGGTCATATATGTGTAATCTGTCGATTTAATCTTAAGGTTTTGAAACAATATATTAATCACTGTTCACATCACAATTTCCAGATATGTTCAACATTCAACTCACCTAACAAAAAATGTTTTGAGCATTAAAAGCACGTCAAAGTTAATAACCTTTCTTTATTCGTGTCTGTTGAATATTAACAGATTTCTACTGATATAAACTCGGCATTGTTGTTGCTAGAAGTGAACTGACAAAACATATCAGTGCTGATTCTGATATACTGATCTGAGATCATTGATCAATTATATATGCATGTAGTACATAAATACATATTACACATATGCAATCGGTTTAGAATATCGTGGTGGTTCATGGTCTTATTCAGGGATTTTTGATAAGCAGTTTACCTTAACCCATTTTACCTGTATAATCTACAAATATAAGCGAAACACCATTCACTGACTGACTGATTCATTGATTCATCACGAGATCTCCAAAACTATACGCTCGATTGACTCGAAATTTGGCATAGTTATCCCTTCCTCGACACCCAGTGATCGTGGTGTCATTTTGTTCAGATTTGACTAGTCTCTTAAAAATTATATACATATTCCTTAATGCTAAGTGATCTACATAGTTAACTATTTTTCCATAAAAGACGTGTTTCAAATCTTCGTTATAAAAGTAATAAAAAATGATAATCGTGATAGTAAGGCATTAAATGTTTTTTATTCATGTTAGCGTTGTTAACCAATGAATATTTACGTTGCATTGTTTGTTATCACTGCAATATAAAATTAGGAATTTTTACATACCATTACTTTTATCGCTTTTTATTGCATGTAAAACGTATTACTTAATTTTTGTAATATTCTGAATTCTGTAGACGAATTTTTTACGTAGTTTTATACAAAATTGGAAAAAGCATAGGTGATGGTTGATAAATGTTTTTTTTTTCTGAAGATCACCACATATTATAAAACAAAGTCTTCCCGCCGCGTCTATCTGTCTGAACGCGATAAACTCAAAACTACCGAACTAATTTTCAAACGATTTACACCAATGGACGGGGCGCCAGTGCTTACGGCGTAAAAAAAGACAAGTATATGTTTGTACCATAATAGTTCGATTGCAATTTTATTCCTATGCTCAGTATAGAATAAAAGTATATGGGAATAACAGACAGATGTCCCGTTGCATTTTCATATATTGATAGATAGATATTACAAATTATAGACGCTCGGCAACAGAGAGTACTTATATTGATTATAAAAGGTTTTTTTTTTTTAATCATTAGTTCTGTATTCTATCCAATATAAAAACGACATCTGCAGAATAAATGCATTCTTGTGTATTTATGCCAACTGGAAATTGCATGTAAATGTGAATAATTATAATATAAGAATGCAAATATAATCAAAATCTTAAATTCACACAGCACTACAGAATAACAGAGGTTTTGTTTTATGGCAAAAAAATGAATATAATTATTTTTTACTCACTTATAACAACCTGTGAATATATTATATTGAATGTGACTAAATATACTTAATTAAAATTTGCAATTAAAATCTATTAATTGTCTGGCCTCAATAAGTTTCTTTTAACTTTTTACAGGAGAATAGAACACCTTTATTGCATGGCGGTTCTATGATAAATTTTAGAATAGGTTCGTCCTACGTATTTAAATACTGAATACAAAACCGCCATTTTTTGCTTGATGACGTAGAGACATTCATACTTCTTTATCTGTAGTAAAATATGTATATATATCATCTTCCTTGTGGTTTACTTTCAATTTGACAGATCAGTGGGTGTGACAGGCCAATCACTGACTAAATATCTACGCTTAAAATTCCATTGAAAAAACACACTTTTAGGTAATCTTTTAATATAAATAATTTTCCAAAAATTGTCAAAAGAAATTGTTTTGTTTCCAACAAAAAAAAAAAAATTGGGGCGACTCCGCTGTCTTTGAAGTCGTGGTTTTAGGTTTTTTGCCACTCTATTTTTTTCAGTTCTGGTTTTTCTTCTATGAACACGTACGAATAATACGCAGATCGGTTAAACCGTGCACTGATAAATGAGGCTCTACTGAATTTCAAAGGCACTTTATTGTATAAAAGTTACAAACAGTTAAGGAATTGTTTAGCTAAACAGTAATGGTGTTTAGAACAATGGAATTCTTTTAATCTTAGTTATTGAAATTCCACATTATTTAGTACCATTCAAACGTGCAGAAAACACAAATATTTTTTTATTGTAGTTAAAGTTGTTGCCATATTGATAAGGAATTATTTTCGAAATTTTTCAGAAATAGTCTTGGAATCATGCTAATACATCAAACTACTAGACCGTTCTGAAATTTTGTTATTTGTTGTTTTTCAAATATGCGTATGACAAGAGATCGTGTTTCTGGAATTTTTGTCTGGTTGTAAGAATTATAAAGTATGTCGTACCGTACCTGATTATACATGTACATGTTATGAATACCGACTCGTCGGTCTGTTACCCTACATTGAATGGATGTTACATGAATCGAGGTCTGCAATACAGTCGAAATTTTGCCTCCCCCCAGGATAAAATCGTTGCTACGCCTATGGTTATTGGGAACTACACATTTTGAACGAGCCTCTCCTAAGTCCTAGTGTAATTTACTAGTATTTATTAACGATTTTTTTCAATGTTTGAAACCTGTAACTAATTAAAGTAGAAACATTCATTATTCCGAATTTTAAAATAAAAAATCAGACTGTCGTGAGTTCGAATCCCACCTCTGTACGGGGACGTTTTGAGATGTCGTTGAGACCCAACTTTAATATTTGCTGATACTCTTCAGATATCTTATGTGCACATTTCTTTCTGTATATATATGGACATTTTCATTTAGATATACCTTTAAAAACATAAATCCAATATAAGCAAGAGGTATACATTTATATATGTTTGATTGATTATTCAATTAATCAAGAATTACGTAATATTAAAATTTAAAGTTGACACCGAATTTGACCGACGACGTTGCATCCAACTGCTAAGGAGAAATTATAATACAGTCATAATATTTAGTTAAAATAGTATAGGTACTGCCTTCGTCTTCAATTATTGCTAGTTTATCTTCTCTGAATTTGATCCTGCTCTTATAAAAATAATTACAAGAGCAGGAAAATTTGTGACATCGCTTTTTATATAAAATCATTATTTTTTGGTATCTTAAATTTTTTCAACAGGTTTCTCTTACATTGTCACTTGTATAAATAATTATATAGGTCTTTTTTATTGTTTCAGGCATCCTTGGAAAACTAGACTACAAACAACTGTCTACTACGAAGCTAATGCATTACACAGAAATGATCTGCTAACATTTTTAAAAGACGAACAAACACTGGTCGCAATGCAAGGCCCTGCCGAGAAAATAGTGTATTTTTGTGCGTCACTTTTTGAGCTATCAGTTATTGACTTTCCAGTGCGGGAGTGTCGTCGTTACCAGTCGAGCCGAGATGGTTTTGTCTTAAGGAGGAACGTATTCAATTTAAATAGTGCATAATATTTTTCATCGTTAATTCACGAATGAGTTGATATTAACCTATTGCACGAATGTTTCGTGTTCCTCCAAGACAGCTGTCGGTAGGGTATTCCCCGGCTCCGCGATCGCGCGAGTAAGTGTTATTAAGTGAGTGTTCTTTCCTACCATTGCGAGGATATGGCAGTCGCAACTGGAAGAATTGACACAGTGAAGTGAATAGTACAAAAATAGTTCGCGATTTTCAACCCGATTCAGTGCGGGAGTGTCGTCGTTATCAGTCAAGCCGAGATGGTTTTGCCTTAAGGAGGAACGTATTCAATTTAAATAGTGCATAATATTTTTCATCGTGAATTCACGAGTGAGTTGGTATTAACCTCTTGCACCAATGTTTCTTGTTCCTCCAAGACAACTGTCGCTAGGGTATTCCCCGGCTCCGCGATCGCGCGAGTAAGTGTTATTAAGTGAGCGTGTTCTTTCCTACCATTGCGAGGATATGGCAGTCGCAACTGGAAGGATTGGTGCATTGAAAGTAAATAACACAACGGACCTCTTGTTTTCGTAGCTGGTCAGGACAAACCTACATGCGCAATGGAGATCTGTCACAAGTACGTATTTTCATTTATTTTTTTGTTATGTTTTTTTTTCTTAGAATAATATTTCCTGTGCACAGCAACAAAATAAATTTTTATATAATCTCAGAGCAACAAATTAGCAACAAAATCATGGACAAAGAATGAATTTGTTGCTGTTGATTTGTCGCTTTGAGCCGTACTGGCTAATGTAAGCACGTTATCAATCCTAACACATCGTTAATTTTTTTCCTATGCACAGCAACAAAATAAATTTTTATATAATCTCAGAGCAACAAATTAGCAACAAAATCATACGCAAAGAATAAATTTGTCGCTGTTGTTTTGCCGTTTTGAGCCGTACTGGCTAATGTAAGAACGTCATCAATCCTAACACATCGTTAATTTGTTTCCTGTGCACAGCAACAAAATAAATTTTTATATAATTTCAGACCGACAAATTAGCAACAAAATCATGGACAAAGAATGAATTTGTTGCTGTTGATTTGTCGCTTTGAGCCGTACTGGCTAATGTAAGCACGTTATCAATCCTAATAGGCCCCACTCACGATCAAACTTCATGCCACAGTTCAGTGTTCAAACTTATAGTTCAGTGAAGCATGATAATGTGTGGGACAAATAAACACTGAAACCAACACTGAAGTCAGGCATGAACTCATCAAATGCATCTTGATTTTTGAACGACTTCAGTGTTCAGTGTTCAAGTAAACTGCTGTGTGTGTGGGTTTTTTCAGTTCAGTTTTTGGAGTTCTGTGTTTTGTACAACCAGAAGCCAAAAATCTCAATGTTGCTGCAAGTCTTTCTTGTGTAGAAATAGATTTTCGCATATTTGTATCCTGGTTCTTAATAAATGGGGTAGCTAATTCCAGTAAATAATTGTAAGTTAATTCATCCATTCGTAAATAATTATTCCAATCAAGCGGCTCAAGATGTAATTCATTAATCAAATAAACATGACTTCTTCTAACCAATTTTTCACCCGTATTCTTCTTTTTTTTTCTCATTTCTCTGTTTTAAATACAACCCCACAGCTATGAACAGCCAAACCTCACCATTTAAATAACTCATTTAGTTCTTATTAGTTATCTATAGTATAATATTATAGTATGTATATATAATATATATTTTATATATCTATACTCGACGACTGTATGCCAACAACTGAACCAAACTGAACACAAAAAATTTTAAAAACTGAGCAGTTTGCATGAACTGTGTGTGGTGCCAGTCAGTCTTTCGATTAATCGGTCCAACTTCACTGAACACTGAACTGTGGCATGAAGTTTGATCGTGAGTGGGGCCTATTACACATCGTTAATTTTTTTCCTATGCACAGCAACAAAATAAATTTTTATATAATCCCAGAGCAACAAAATCATGCGCAAAGACTGAATTTGTTGCTGTTGATTTGTCGCTTCGAGCCGTACTGGCTAATACCATAGACATAGGAATACTATGTCCATGGCTAATACAAGTATATATAGTTATTTGTTTTTTTTTTTTTTTTTATTTATAATTCTTTATTTTTAATCTCGGAACGTAGCAATAAAGTGTTTGTTTCGTGTCATAAGCTTTTCTTTAACCTTATGAATTTTCTTGTTTTTAACATTTTTTTTCGATCGGTGTATATCCTACCGATCTCTTATCATTTAGCCTGAAAGTGATTACATCATTCAAAAGCAACAAATTAGCAACAAATTATGGCACTTTCATAATGAGTATATCTAAGCTACTTATAGAGATACAACCACTGGCTATGCCATCTTTATATAACGCTACCGTATCCATTGTTTCTCGAAAACGGTCAGAGCAACAAAATCAGTTTTGGGGTAACAAATTAGCAACAAATTATGGTACTATTAACTTCGTGGGCTTTTGATGTGGATATGCTAACTTTATAGACGTGTTATAGGAAAAGTTTCTTTCAGAGCAAGTTGACTATTTTTTATAAAATCATTAGCTTAAAAACAAAATAGAAACTTTTGGTTTTTATAATCGTTCAGAAATCAAAATGATAACAATGATTTGTTTTTGGTTACAGATACTGACACAAAACTCCACTAGAAGTATTGGTGAGCAAAGTTTTTTTATTTATCCTGTTACAGTGAGTTCGAGTCAACAGTACTATTGTCTTCTGTGTGTATATTAATTTACCTTGAAAGTTGACTCGATTAGGGGTTTTGGGAATCTAGAATTGTTAGAAGCTCACGTGACAGAAGAAGTGATCACTGATAGAAGTTTTGTATTTTCATTCAAATCGGCAATAGTTGATAAAAAGTTATAGAAATAAATTAACAAAACTCAATTTATCTGTTATCACTTTATTTCAATGCATTAATAATATGTCTTTTTTTTTTAATAATTAGCTGATATTTAAACCGAAATGATTTTTTATGACAAGCGGGGGATGTCTTTCTAAAGTGTCCCGCCGTGCACCGTGGGACTTCGTGGGACATAACTGCCCTCCCAATATTAAATCCCCCCATATAGAATCATTATATTAAAATTAATCATTTGGTAAAAATTAACGTTGTACCTATTAGCTGTTAATTTCAAAATACTCGTTAGAAAAATGTTCATTTGAGTATGTTTAAGTAAGTACCTAATTATTATTATATTTGAGCAATTTTAGTTAGTGTCGATTGTTGCTGAGGTAGTTCAATACTAATCTAATAATATAAAAGGAAACCGTAACTGATCTATCAACACACAGCTCAAACCACTAACGGATTAGGCTGAAATTTGGCACACAGCTCGTTATTATGACGTAGGCATCCGTTAAGACCAGATTTTTAGGAAATTCAACCCCTAAAGTGGTCAAAATGTGCATGAAGAAATCATAAAATAGATGTTTCAAATTGAAAACGTGCAGGATTACTCCTGTCAACAAATAAATAAACATACCTATGTTTCATGGTTCTTCAAAACCAATCCCTTCAGAGGGTGAAAAGAGATAAATAGTCTAAAAATCAACATGGGTGTCATTTTCAAGGCCCTTCAGGACGTTGATCACGTGAATGTTTTCTGCAATTTCGAAATTTATTAGGGGGGTCTACGTCTAGAAAGAAGTAACTATATGCCAAATAATGGGGACGCATCCGTGTTTCGTCTCAGTCGCGTGTGAAGCTGCGGGTAACGGCTAGTTTACAATAAATAGTTTTTTTTAATATAGTAAATTGTTTTGACTTTACAAGTAATTTCTTTTTTTTTTATTAACGAACACAAAAATGAAACAAAAGGTGCACATCGACCATATTATGATCATTAGCATACTAAAGAAATACGTAATAATATAGATTTTATGTAATACTTTTTATTCCTCGTATCTCAATTCGCCTCTCAACCGTCAATCCAGGATTGCGACCCAACTCATCGTAAGAGCAATATTATATTATGTTTTGGTGGTGGTTTTTTCTTCCTCCTGGACATGGTTTGCGTTTGACTGAAATGTTAGCTATGTTCTGCGAGGACGTAGGGCTACGCATGTTAATTTTAAGTTTAGCTGAATTAAATAGGCATTTATGATAATATTATGTATTCTTACCCGCGCAATTTTTATCGTTCTTTTCTTAAAACGCGTTAAAACAGTTGTTTTTCGAACCAAAGGAAGTGAAACTTGAATCGCAGGTAGGAAATAATTTTTCTTCTCAATATGTTTTTCGCAAAAAATCGTCACATTACTCAGGTGATGCGAAATTTTTGCGCAACGACGGGCGAAGCTGTGCATATCACAACAAATCATCTGAAATGTTTCGTTTGTTATCTCGATGTATTTATAGACAGCTCGCTGGCTCCGCTGATGAAGGCACAGCACAGTTTTTAGTACATTCAAAAATTAGAATATTTTTTTTTATTTTTAGGTTTCCAACTGACATATGTCAGACTGATTTGAAAGAATAAGAATATTTTATTAGTTCCATCGGTTTCTATGGCTATTTTACTGCAAGAAATATAGTTGGGAATAATGACTGACCGAAACGTTTTTCTTTGCTAGAAAAACTTGCGAAGATCAATTTTCAATTTTTAACTGAATGTAAGTTGCAAAACTGTCTTTCAATTACATATATTTTTTTTAAAAACAGGTATTATTTTATGTCTAAATGAAAAAAATGTTTGGCAACTCTTTGATTTCGTGTAGGTATGTGTTTAAAAGAGTTGTCGAAAAAATTTAGAAATAGGTAGAGATCATAATAATTTTTGTGGTATGTTGTGATAGTTCACACCGGGTTCATGTTTCATCGAATATTGCTTATTTTTGTGACAATTGTTGGCTGCCACATTTAATATTTGTTATTATTGGAGAAGATATTTTAATTATAATAGATCGCAAATTAATAATAAATTAATTATTAGAAGTGATGATTTAAATTAGGGGTAAAGAAACAAGACTTAACCAATCATGAAGTAATCGCTCGTATTATACCTACTTAATATTAGTCTGCTACAAAATAAGTACTCAATCCATCGACATCATAATATTAACATTAGAATCGATACTATTTTTTTTTTTTTTTGTTATAAAAATCGTTTTTTATAGTGCGATAACTTTGCAAGGCCGTATAAACGTATAAAGTGTCGATTAGTGAATAACATAGTGCATAATTAATTGTTTTTTCTTGGTAATACGGGCGATTATATATTGGAGAGATTTTGTTTCATTTTTCAGTAAAAATGAAATACACTTGTTTGAAATGAAAATATTTTTTGTAATATATTTTTTTTATTTTATATACAATTAAATAACACTATTTTAATGTAAAAAAGGGCATTGTAACAACTTACAAACGATATATGTTGCAAAGAATCATTTTTCTAAATTATTAAACGAACTTGTGAAATAATGAAAAAGGAAACTGTAATATATCATTTGTTTAAGGCAATTTGGAAGAAATTCACCGTAAATTTGTACAAAAAAAAAACAAAACAAAAACAATGTCACAATGTCCTTTGTCAATGTATACCTAATCTAAACTATTGTAATATATATGTATCTCAATTCATACATATCTAAAGCATTTTAATTTTTAACTACAAAAGCTGACTGTTGTCTTTATCTAAATTTGTTATCTAATTTATCTTATCCTATTGTTTTTTACTCTAAAAATAATTGGATTATTCTGGAACAACTTGTAAGAAATAACAAAATTTGTGAATAAAATATAAGTAATGCAGTAAATTATAATCATTTGTTTTTAATGTTGTAAGAATGTAGTATTTTCATAAAAAAAACAAATGAATCAGTCTAATGATTTAATGTAATAAATGACTGGAAAAACAAAACAAACACGTTTAGGAACGTAGCTATACTAAAATAGTTAAGTAACACAATCATTATTAATATTAATAATACAATAAACAATTATTTTATTATTATGCGCCTGCGAATTCTCAAGAACACAAGTATAGAATGCTATTAAATCGCACATTGTTAATTTACAATGTCCTGATGCCTTTTAATTAATACAAAACTTCGTATATGCGTTTCTTAAGATTTGCCATAAAAATACATTAATTTGGTAACATATCTACGATTTTTATGTCCTTGTATTTTTACAGTTTTTTTTAAGGTTCCATATGCCTCGTATAATCAACCAGAAAGCTGTTTCGATTATTTCATGTTTTATGTAGTAAAAACAAGCTTTTAAGTTCATGATTTTAAATTTATAAATCAAATGATAACTCCAATCTATGGATCTAACTTACAAATGCGTTTTTACTGCAGACGACAATTTTGACTATTTGCTTTAAATTTTCTCCCTCGTACAAAAAATACAGAGGTAATAAGTAAATATGTTATTAATTACTTTACAAGTTAGAGGGACCATAAAATTTGAACCGTAAAAAACGAATATAGGAATTAAATTGATTATATCTAGAGGCTACGTCAAAAATTATGTTTGAAAAATAATAGACGTCTTTTTAAGTATACAAGATATTCATACGAAATTATTGTCTTGTGATAGTTTTAACATGATGTTAAAATTTGTTACACCTTTTGATAGTGTGGTGATAATTTTGATACAGTCTGTATAATTGTTGCAAATTCATATTATTTCTATATTATACTCACATATTTTACAAGTTTATATAATACGATAAATAATATTTTTTCAAAGGGTGACTCAACAATGTACCTATAATTAGTTATTACTAATTTATTATATAGGTACCTATCTATAATGAATTAGTACAGATTTATTAAAGGAATATCAATCTTGCTATAACACTACATTATATTATACATGTATGCAAATGACGTAATGCGTTTTTTCCTTGGTATAATTGTTTTTACGGCGGGCAAAATCATATTTTCTTGCTAACACTACGCATTCTGTAAACAATTCTTAAATATATTTTAAAAACGTCATCTACCTTTTCAATACATGATTTAAATTTTTACGTGTGATCAAGTTCAGTAAATACATGGTTGATTGCATATATTTTTGATAATACTGATTACCTTCTCATACGTCACGAAAATGTCGTGAAATAATTGTAAGTCAGCTGATTCTTGTAGTAAAATACTACTTGTTGTTTAAACAGATTAGTTCTCAATAAAAAAAGGTAACATTTTCATGAAACATTGTATGATTTGAATGGGATGAATTTCCAAATTTTTCAAGTTGTAATTTTATTTTTAATCTAGTTTTTTTTAGTCACTGAATTAGCTTGCCCCGTATTAGTGTTGAGTACTTATAATGATGCTAAAATAAATCATGAAAATACAGTAATTTTCACGACACTCTCGTGGGAAATCAAAATATGTAGATATTATATGCATTATTACTTATCAAAATATATTGTCCACACAATATACAGCAGTGATGTTTAAATATTGAAATATCGATTTGAAATTTATTGTTATTATATACATACATGGAAATTTACAATTTTTGAACAATTTCAAATTTCTTTCTGAAATCAATTGATTCTTTCTTTGGATCATACTTCTTCTTGGCTGCAAGTTGTGCGCGCAATTCGGCAGCTGTCATTTTCAAATTCAAACCGCCAGGTTTGGCATTATTGTTTGATCCATTATTGAGTGAATGATCAGTAGTACCATTATTGTTCATCGTATTATCAGCCAAGGTCGTTGTTTCTGAAGACATCTTCGAAGACCCGTTTGCATTATTTGCGCCGTTAGTCGTCATCACCATCGGCGCCGCGTCTGATGCATCCACATCTCCAATGTTCGCTGCATTTGAAGGTGATCGCATCACGAGAAGTTTCGTTTCGTCAGGCAACGCTTTGATACGCTGTACGACTTGTTTATGCGATTCATTACTTATATCTTGTCCATTCACTTCCAAAATCCGATCGCCTTGTTTTAATCCAGCCGTTTCGGCCGGTGATCCTTCATCTACTTTACCTATATATTGACCCGGTTTACCTTTTTCTGCATGCAAATTGAAACCGTATCCGTCAAATGTTGGTGATTTGATGACATGGCACAGCTTCTTTTCTCCTTCAACTGCCACTTGTTGATTCGATTCTTTACTGCCCGACATATTTCACACTGCAAAAATTCACGGAGAATTGGATGATGTCGTAACACTTCACAAAAACACCGCACAGATCACAGTATCATCTCCTTTGTTCCTTTCCAGAAAGATTTATTTAGACCGGTTGACTGTAATTATTATGTTGACGCTTGAATGATCTAAACACAACTCCGACAGTTCCTAACAGTGGCAGTTACCAGCAATTACTTCCCGGCAAGACAACAACACAGGTGCAAATCGTACGACCAACTGCTACTCTATAGGTACGGTTCGGTTTTGTTAGGTGTTCGTGACTGGTTAAGAGACAACAAACAACAGCACACGTATGTCAATAACTGCGGTAACACACAATATTATTAAAACAACAACAATGTTCACGTACGTTCCTTCAGCTTGTCTTCGTTATCAATACACCTTTTTGTACGTCTATATAACGTCTATATTACAACTGACATCATTATCGTACAACAACTGGAAACTTAATAATGACTAATAAGTGACAGCGTACAGCCGAAGTACTTTCGGACGCTTTTTAAAACCGCTGTTTCTGTAGTTCGTGGACGTGAACCAATCGCTGTGAAAAAAATGCGTCACGTGACGCGTATCTTTTTACTTAAACGTTGACTCACTGATACACACTCACATGCTTTACGTTTTAGTTTTCCAATAATTTCCTGTACTATTTGCGCAGTTTATTCTTTGCTTGTGCGAATCTCACGCAAAAATGATTGTTGTACCGATGTTCAGGAAACTTGCAGTATATATTTTTTAAAGGTTAATCCAGCTTAACATTTTTAACTATATACTACATGCAATATTAAAATTTCTGATAGAAGGACGGGTTAAAAGGAGTGACGAGTATTTTAGAGGGAGATTGTATAAATTATAGACGCTAAACAGTTCAGTTCATTAGCGTCTATTCACGAGTATTTTGGCAGTAGTAATAAAAGAATATTATATTTTTATACATTAGTCAAACCATATCGGAATAGTTTTTAAAGGATCTTGATATCAGACCAGGATGTGTCGGATTACTCATCCTACTGTATTTTCCTTACAAAATTACATTTGTTCTCGCAAGAAACTGTCCGCAACGCCGGATTACGGGATAGTCCTGGACATGACTTATTCAGATATACAGCGTTCGGTTGAATGTTTTTTTTTTCTGTGATGACGTGATCACATAAATCTATCGCATTCGAGAATGTTTAAAAATCACAATTCGTTACGTCAGTAAATAGTTGTATGTCATGCAGTTCAGAATTGTTAAAAGATTCTGTTAAAATATATATTTCGTTAACAAGTGTTACTTGGTTATTTATTATGGATTTTTATGGGAAACCCTGATTGCCAAATGCAAGCGTAAACAACTGGTAATATGTAATATAATAATATGATGAAGATAATATGAACTATATACATAATGTAAGGATGGACAACTTACAACCAAAGGGTTATTTTTTGATTTTTAGAAGAAAACATTTTAGTATTTTTTTTAAATTGTTGAATTTTGAAGTGATTTTTTAAAATCACGGTAATACGCGAAATAAAAAACTAAAAAAAGCGCAGTTCGGGTCCGCCCCGTAAATTTTTCATTGAAACGTCGAGTACTACTGTTTCCTGTGTCACTTGCACATGATCCGTAGGCAGGGGCCGATGGGCCCACAGGGATTTTGGGAGTTTTTCCGGGATAATACGCGCCACGGATCTAAACGATTCGGAAGTTAGTCACAAACAGCGTCGCAAAGGCACATTTTAGAGCCGTTAAGACTCCCAACTACCTGCACGGAACGTGCGCTCGTTGGTGATTGGCCGTGATCGCTCGTTGTCTGTGTCACTTGTCGCTTTCCTGCTTTAAAGTCGAGTATGTTATTGTTATTTTAGTTTTGTTGAGTTGCGAGTTTGTAGTTTTTCAACAGACTGTACAAGCGCAAGCCCGCATTCGCATCTAACTTCCGAGCCTTTTAGATTCGTGGCGCGTATTATAAGTCGATTGACTATATTTATATCTTCTTTCTTTACTAGAATTATTTTCATTTTATTGATAGATATAATTCTAAGGTAAACTTAATAATGTGCTTTTTTATCTTTGTTGTAATAGCTCTCACAACATTAAACTATAATTTTTATGGCGGCGAATATAGTATGGAACGCTCGCTTTTTACAACGCGGCAAAAACCAGCGCTTACCCTCTGTATAAAAAAAAAAAATAGTATTCGTGATGGGATTGGAATCTAAAGTCGGCTGCACACGAGGTTGGATTTTCCGCTAGGTTCCTTGCTAGATTTAGCTACTAATTTTCTAGCGCTGGTTTATGTGCTCGCTTCACACGAGACGTCTTTACAAGCTCCCTCTGTAAATAGATTCGGTGCGCGCGCAGTGATAGTTAGAACGCTAACAAAAGTGCATTATTATTGTCTCTGAACAGAACACACACTATGGCATGGTGTTTATTTGTGGACGTTTGTTCAAGTCGCCCACGTGACAAGATACTACTTCCTGATTGGTTCTTGCTCATACCTAGCAGCGGACCTAGCAGCGAAAATAGTCCCTGTTCTAATTTTAAAACCTATCTTGTGAGCTAGCAGGCGAGCCCGCAGTGACGTCATTTCCAGCTTCGTACCCAGCCTACCGGCCAGCAAAAGTCCAAGCAGTGTTTCTAGCCTCGTGTGCAGCGGCTTTTACTTTCCCGGGCCGGAATAGTTGAGCCTATCCGCCCCTGTCCAAAACTTGCAGACTGGCCCCTTGATCGCTCCAGTTTGTCCACCCCTGACCTAATATATAAGTATACCTTACACGAGCGTGTATGCGTCAACTGGTAAGCCTGCATTCCGCGGTATACGTACAAATCGAGAGTCCACACACACCTGAGAAGAACTCCTCGATCACCTGTATATTACGTGTTCCGTGTGAGAGTGATAGTGAGGACGGAAAGTGAGACGGGACAAGAAAGTCCGTCAGACGACCTTGATTATTTAGTTTATAAGACTCGTGTTAGAGGTGGGTTCTTCTTCTCTGCCGAGAACAAACAAATCTTTGCGTTCTAGATATTTTTCCGCTACTTGTCGCATTTGATCAGGAAAATCGACTACTAGGAACTAGTTTTTGGTTGCATATCGAAGATTTTAATGTTGGCTTCACGATTTTTCTTTTTGATATTTATCTGATCCTTGCAAACGCTGCTTGTAGCACTCATTGCATCCATTCACGACGCTTTTCTTTGCTAAACATTTTTCTGCGTCGAATAGTATAATGCCATTAGATATTCTGTATTTTTGAGAGAATGTCTGGAGTTATAATGTTGATTTGTTGAGTTTTGAACTTTTTTCCGCGGTAAGAGATGGTTACGCATCGTTACACGGTGGGCAAACTATGTAGAAAATTTAATTTTGTTTACTGGTTTTTAACTGCAGGTCATGTTGAGATTAATGTCAATAGTTTTCGATGGCAGCGATTTTCTCGTTTAAAATTGTCACTAATCCAGACGCGGAACTTGGTTTTTCGGGGCCTTGACACTCGGAGGCTTGGGGTTTAAGCCCTTTTTTTCCCTACGTAGATCCGCCCCTGCACTCTTTGTACATGTATAAAACTGTAATACGAAGTTTTGAGTTATCAGAAAGAAAATTTATAAACAAAATAATTACACATATCTTGTTTTCGTCTATATAGATAATGGTACCTGAAGTCTAATTAATTATCTATAGAAACAATATTGTGTTCATCGCGAACATTGGACACCTGGTTATATATTACGAGTTTCTTATGGTAGTAATTGTTTTGGTCGAAGAAAATATATCCATTATTTCGGTCATGGTCATGTCGCATGTGAATACTAAAAATTGTAGTAAACAAAAATATTTTTAACGACGAATTACAATAAATTATATCCTTAATTGTCTCAAGTTTCGCGTTATTGGTTTACACAAACTATTATAACTATCCGACTAAAGATAAACGTTGATATTTTATACGAAAACAAAATTATAATGTTTTTAATATATTCATGAAACGTTACATAATGATTTCGCGTTCATAACATATTACGTATATTTACCATATTATAAAAGCGAAAATTCTTGTTGGTGTCCATAGTATAATATATAAATAAAAGTGTGTATTTCCTAAAGAAAGTTACTGATATCTAATTGTTTCGCAAATAAATTCCGTTTTAGAATATTCTGGTTCTGTGTCAAATTTAAAAACCTGTTTTGTAGCCTCCAGTTATGATTTATGCTGAAAATAAGACGTAGGCAATACGTTGTAAATTGCATTTCCTTTATTTTTAATTATTTACTGTACCAGCATCACAAGATAGATTACTGAGTGTGCTGAAATCATAATGCAGTTTTTTTTTAATATAAAAGCGATCATTTGATATCAATTCGGTGGATATAGTCAACTGAACATACTCCATTTTATATCCATGTAGCTATTAGTAGATAATACAGATCTCTAAGTGCAACAATGCAACCCGTTTAATACGATTTTCAAGGAGACGTGAAAAAATGCGTTATAAGCTGGAAAATGTCTTATGTAGGAAGACTAGCAAATTAACAAATTAATATTCCCCTTTTTTTATAAGGCATACGACATACTTACGTAATATGTGTATATTTTGCTTCTTACAGCCATTTAAAGTTATTTTAGCTTGGAGATATTTTGATAGAGGAGGATTTTCTTCTGTCTAATAAAATCAGATAAATAAGAGATTTTAAAATAAAATGTTTATTTTAAGGCCTTTGATTTTAATTCATTTTTAAATATTTATGAATGCGGCAATCGCATTTTGAGAACACACTATATATAAATAAATTGTAGTATAGTTTTTTTTTTTTCAAAAACAAACTCGTGCTGAAAATACAAATATATCTCGAATAAAACACATCAATACCCTGTAAAAATTATATTTCAATTTAATAGCTCCCAATAATCAAATTCTTCACATTATTTCACTTAAATAATATAATACCAATTTTATTTAAAATAAAAATTGTTAATTTCACTCTCGAAACATCACAAAAATTTAAATACTAAATTATTTAAATTATTATATCTAATTTACTATAAATAATTTTGTTAAAGTTATTGTAAAGGTATGGGTAACTTCATAGCTTTTTTTGTCTGTGAATATTTTTAAAATTCAATAAAAATACACACTTTTAGACGATTGCCATTTTGTAAATTGCATTAATAATACTTCACTCCTTATTAACTAATAAATTATGGCATTTCAATAAATAAAAAATAACGAAAATACTCATATCAGATATAGTATAACTGAGCACGAAACTTAAAATAATAAAATATGTGCAGCAGTTTAAGCGATACGGTTTTTTAAAATAATTTGAAGTATAAGAATAAACACAGAAGTCAAATTAACCACGTTAAATAATTTTAATTTAGTTATTTTCTTTTAGTGCACATATTTGGCAATTTATTTTAATGATTTTTCGTATATCTAATTAATATAAAATATCAGGAGGCAATTATTAAATTCTCTATGAAAATCAGTTTTAGGGTTCTTATATAATTTTCAAATATTCAAGTTCACTCACAATGTATGCAATTTTGTGAAATCAAATTTAAGTACGTGATATACGCGGCATTCTATTCTTTTTTAAATTAGTGCTCTAATAAATTGAAGACTAAAAAAATCTTTGCAGATTAAGATATAAAAATATGCAATCTTTTTAAGAATTCAGGAATGGCCTTTGATCTTCATAAACAATATGCAGATTGCATAATGTAATATGTTATTCTAAAAAAATAAGGATTTGTATCTATGTTTTTAACATAGCTGATTAAATTGCCTTGAAACTAAAATGGACTATGACATTTGAAAAGTGTATTTCTATCACAATGCATTTTCTCAGTTATATATGGTCTTTTATAATTATGACTATTTCCTAATATTTCAAATCTTAGTTAACTTTATTTGAACACCAAATATGTAAGTGTTATTAAACTGATTATTTAAAAGCAGAAAAATTAAATAAAGTCGCTAAGTAATTCGAATATAGGTCCATAAATGCTATAAGTAAATTTTCTTTAGATACATTTTTTTAATTTTTACAATAGTAACTCAAAATATGAAAATCTATATATAATCACAGTTGCAATATTTCTTTTTGGGAAATGATAAAAAATTTTATTTACAAAACAAATTAACAATAACAAAAATGCATTAAATATCTTTTTAAGTTATGACTTTAACACAAAATAGAGAACAATTTGTCATTTTGTAAAGAAAATCACACCAAAAATTTTTATACATAAACACCGTTAATAAAGAAATATATTTTGCTATTTTTGTCTTACCAATTTAATCAGCAACATTGCCTTTAATGTCTGATAGTGCCGTGTGAATTCTGAAATGCAGTCTTGATTCTAAGCAGTACCCTGAGTAACGTTTTCTGAAAATTAATATTTTTGATTATCTTTCCAATTGTAAAGTGTGTGTTATTTGGGCGGTATATAAGTAATGTGTACTACATTTTTCAAAATTTTGACATGTACAAACGTCATAGTGGAGCAAACCTCGAGATTTGAAAAAAAAAATATATTAGTCATATTTCAGTTTTGCTACTTACTTGGCATCCTCAAGAGCCAACGTCGCCTTTTCTTTATCTCCCTGTTCAATAGCCAATAAGCCAATTTCAACAATGGCATATGGAACAATATAAGTATCCTCTTTAATATCCTTCTGTAACGAGACAACTGATTCTAAACATTCTAGAGCTTGAAGAGGACTCTTCATTTGTCTTAAACAGGCACCTTTCAGTAATAAAACCAACGCTTTATTGTCACTGTCATATTGAGATTTATCGCTTGACGTGTTTAATTGAACGTGGGTTTTTTCAATTAATTTGTATAAATTGTTTGCGAGATTAAAGTTTTTACGTAATATTTTAAAGTTGTTCCATAAAAACATTAATTCTATAGCAGGAAGTACTAGAGTTTTATTTTGTTCAAAGTAGCGTTCACATTTTTTTATTATGAATTTCTCCATAGGCAAGGACTTCCCGGCAATTCTTTGCTTGTGTTTAGGCGCGTCACTAAAAAGTAAAAACGATTTTAAAATTAACACTTCTCATAAATTTATTCAATGAAAAAAGAAGACAAAATACTAACGACATTAGGAATTCCACTGTACCGCGTTCTGATACCGATAAATTTTTATCCAACATATACAAAATGGCCGCTTTTTGGTATGAGTAAATAGTTTTCGACCATCGACTGCTTTCCAGTAGTAAATTAGCATACATACTTGCTTCCTTCCATTCTAATTTCATACTGAAAACATTTTGAACTTTAATATTTTTTATAAGGAAAAATCGCAGGTGTGTAGACAAAAATATATTAGATAGACTTATTTATTTCAAGACGTTTCGTCTATATATTGAGACTTCTGCAAAATAAATAACAATAATAATAAAAATCACATACCTGCGATTTTTTTAAATAATTATTATCACGATATCCACGATATCTAATATAAATTTAATATTTCTTTAAAGATTATTTTTAATATATTTACCTATGAACCCAAATCATTTCCCAAAAACAAATGTGATGGAATTGAGGCCAAATATCTTGTGAATGCCATGATTTTTTATACCACTCAATAGCCGAATCAAGATTTCCTTTTAAAAATTCAAGTCTTCCTTTGAAAAACAAAAACCATACTCCTTTTGGGTATTTCTAAAAAATTACAAAAAACACATACAGTAGGCGCTCGATAATCCGGCGCTCGCCAATCCGGCACGCTCAGTAGTCCGGCATTTTGGGACTCAGGTAGCCCGCTCTATAATCCGGCATTTTACACTGCTGAACGCCAGACTACTGAGCGGGTTCGAGTAGTTTCTCTCGATATTGAGGAATGGTTTGCGGAAAACTCGGATTCTCACCCTGTAATGACCGATGAAGAAATAATAAATGATGCTGTTTCTACTGAATTTGAGAAAGTTAAGAGAAATGATAATTAAAAAAATTTATTATGGCAAGAAGCAAGCGAAAATCCGATAATCCGGCAGTTCCGACAATCCGGCATAGAGGGAAAAAATCGGGTGCCGGATTATCGAGCGCCTACTGTATTTGTATTTCGCACGACGAGTGCTTTCATACAATACACTTTTTTTTTTATTTTGTAATTTACTCTCGAAAATTAACCCCCAAAATCGAAATTTACGCTATGCGTCCTTGGTTGGGTCATTTAACTATAGATGTACCAAATTTCAGCTTTTTTCGTCCAGTAGATTCGGAAAAAATAGGCTGTGACAGATACACAAACAGACAAACATGAGAGTGATCGTATAGGGTTCCGTTTTTTCATCGGGTGTACGAGACCCTAAAACCGTACCTTTAATTGTACAGATAATATTTCTTCAGCTTTGTCGATATTTCCATCCAAGTCAGTTAACAGAAATACGATGATTAAGTGATAGGCCAAGAGCGTCATAACACATAGGATCTGTCTTATGCCGTCGTGCATCTTATAACCAGCTTCTAAGTATCTTAGACCTCGTGACTGAAAATAAAATACAAATCAGTATTTTAATTGTCTGTTTATCGGACACTTAACCAAAGTACGTACTTTATCTCCCGAAAAACCAATGAATTCAAGTAATTTAATGATTCGACTAGGCAGCATAGATATCATAAGATTGAATGCACCAACTCCGACACAAACTCCACTTTCAAAATGTTTTTTTGTTTTGCTCTCTTTCCAGTCTCGGCTGTCTAGAATAATTTTACATTCTCTGAAAATAATCAGAAATATAGAAACTTATGAGTTATTCAACGATTCTGAATTGTTTTTGAATACGGTTTTAGTGATAACAGAAATATTTATTGTTAACAATTTTGTAGACAACGTCTACAGTGGCCAAAGGATCCAGAAAAACGCAATTACATATATTAAATTTGCATTTATTGAATAACGTTTTGAAGGATTTACCTTCATCCTCAGAGATTTGACGGCATTTGTACTCTGATAATTGCGTTTTTCTGGATCCTTTGGCCACTGTAGACGTTGTCTACAAAATTGTTAACAACTAATTTTTGGATCGCTTGTTCTTTAATTACTAGAAATATTTATAGAGATTTGCGGTTTGGTTACAGATATTTTCCTTTTAAATTTTGTACATCTGAAAGAATCGGTGGCTAACTAAGGAAATTAGGGGCCTAGGCAAGGTTTTCTTTGAAAAGTGACAGGTTTAATAAGTTGAGTTACGTACTTGTAGGAATTGAAGCATGTTCGTATTTTCATTCCTCCCCGAATAAAACTGCTGAGTGTTTCATCTTCCATGAATGTTAATAATGCTCTAAGAAGTAGAGTTTCAGCATAGCACAATTCAGCGTGTACTTCCAATTCGGTGTAGGTATCATAATCGGGTTTTCTAACCATTTTCCCAATGGTTTGTGCAATCGTGTTTTTCTTTCTGTACCTACTACAGACAGCCAAACATATTTTTAAAGCGTCAGCAGCTTCCGCGATGTATTTTTGTTCGAATGTTAAAACTGCTTCCAGGAAACAAAATACACTATTACCAAGCGAATGATACATGGAATACCGCGCCCTAGAAAATGTAATTGAAAGTATTACAGAACTTTGAAATTATTTTCTATTTCTTGTGAACTTAAAATTGTATTTTTCTGTTCTTTTAAGTTTTTCTTATGAATCTTTTTCCATGGGTAGAGTGCGTAGACTAGTGGATATTTTGACGGTGGTGATGGTAGTAGAGTAGAGTTACTTTGCCACATGTTAGAAACTCTACCTACACACTCTACTCGCTACTCTACTCTACTGACCGTTTATACGGGTAGAGTTACTCTACTCTATCAAGTACTTGCCTCATCACTCTACCCGTGTAAATGAGCCTTAACTGACAACAATATTTTCCCCCTTAAAAACCTTGTCACAATCAGCTCTTAAAATAGTAGCTAAATAAAAATTGAATGCTTATAATGTTTTACATTTTAAACTAAGTGCAGAATACTGGAAAAGTTATAATATTTATATGGTTACCGTGGTTTCATTAAGTTCCTGGCTTTTTCAAATTCATTATTAAAAAAATAATCAATTGCTTGTTGAGCTTCTTCCAAAGCTGTTTCGATATCTATTTGTTGTTCCGGCCATTCTGATAAGTCCAATCTAAAATTAAAATGACATATAAACAATGTAGGTTGTTTTTGAGACGAAAATAGAATTTGAAATCTTACTCCGGTTGGATGTCGCATGCATCTTCGAACTGAAAAAATCGCAATAATAACGTTAGTCACGAAATATCGATGTTGTTTATTTATAATAAAAATATAAACCAACAACTATCACATATGATTTCATCTTAATGCCAAGGCTAAAACATGTTTTGTTAAATCAAATTTTTAAAATCAAATCCAGGTGTTTTTGTTACACAACGTATTTTTAAAATGTTATTATTTATTATACTTAAATTATAGAGTGATAAGAAAACAATAGGTTGTTAGCGTGCCAGGGTTACAAAGCATATTAAATGCATACATTGTTATCAGATTTTAACCAAAATTAAAAAACATTGAACAATAATAAAATTGAAATAAATTTACTTACATCTTCAACTCCAAAATCCACTTCTGCCTCGTCTTGTTGACTATTTCCAGACATTCTGGCTGTTAAATTAAAAAAAATTATAAATTAAAATTATAACGAACCACTTTAACAATAACGTTGGCAATTTTTCTTTAAATTATTCCACATTTTTATAGTTAAACCGTTGCAATCGTACAGATTTTAACAGCTGTCAGAATTAATTTTAATCACTCATTAATTTTAAACGATATAAGATATAAAAATGTTTTGAAAAACTGATAATTTCGATGAGCGAAGTGAAAGTTTAAAAAATTTATATATTTATCTGTCAATGACAGCTGTACCCATACCTACTAGACCGACCGAGCAAATAGTTCTGTCAATATACATATACTAAAGCCTGTGCATAGTCGCGGTTGCGTATAGAGCGTGGTTCACACATACAAAAATATACAGGATGATATTTAACCGTTGGTCACCATAGAAGAAATTGCAGTTTCATAATAACAAACCATACAGAATTTTTAAACAAAATTTCAAAAAAACAACGTTTCGTTAGTTCTAGCGAAACTTACGGTTTTTGTCGATACTCAAAATTTAGTAAAAGTTTAGTAAAAAATGACTTTAATCGCCATTAAATATATTTCGTTTGCGTTTTGTATATCGAATAATTTATTGTCTGTTTGTTTGAAAATGGACATAACTCGAGAACGGCTGGACCGATTTTGGTGAAACTTGGTACACTGTCAGTCTGTACCCAAACTTATTGTATATGGTATTTTTTTAACTAATCGAATGAAGATAGTGAGTGTAGACAGGGACAAAGGCCAGTGTTCCATTATAATAATTATCTGATTAGCGCGGCTTGCACCAAAATTTTTAATTTATATATAGTAAACGCTATTATGCTGTTTGAGCATCACTTAAAAATAACTGAGTCGATTTTGACAAAACTTGTTATTTTAAGATCAGATCTTATTTGTAACATTTATATATACAAGGTCAACTCAAGGTAGGTTACTGGGGAATCGCTTCGGGCGTTAAGTGTTGAAGGGCGTCATTAGACGTATCTGGAATGTTACAAAAAAACTAAAAAACTATGTTATAAAATAAACATAAGTAAAATTCTTTCCCTCTTTCTGTCAAACTGTCTCCGTACCATTTTTGTAAAATTCAGTGTATATTTTACACGTTAATATAACGCAAGGATATATACTGTGTTAATAATGTGCTTACTTAGGGTGCCAGAAACCCAGGGCCTGATCCAGCTATTTCGCCGCTCCGGGCAAAATAATATTTGCCGCCTTTTACCCCTGCGTTGTTCCATAGATGGTGTAATTTTTTTTTGTTTAACCATCTTTCAAATTTTCGCCGCCGACGCCGCGCCGCCCTCAATTTTGCCGCTCCGGGCAATTGCCCGGTTTGCCCTCCCCTAGATCGGGTCCTGCAGAAACCCTATAGGATCGGCATTGATGCTATAATAGTTGAAAGTGTGAGTTTGAAGGGTCGACCTTCATTGTGAAAAAATTGGATATTTCAGTACCTGAGATTTTGGTTTGATCCCAAAACGAACTTAAAGATTATTAGCCCTGTTTTCAGAGCTAACGGGGAAAATTGGACAAATTTTTCAGTGTTTCATATCCAAAAATTATGCTTGGACAAGGTTTAATGACGATTAGAATTTAAATATCAACCTATATATACACAATAATTGTGGTATTATTTTGCTTATCAGAAAAAATTAAAAACTGTGTGCGATTATATTTTTCCTATCGTGTATAGGAAAAATGTACACAGGTATTATAAAAAACAATAATTATGTTGAGTACAACATATTACCATTTATTATATTATTATAGCCATGCTATTTTTGAATTTATAATTACTAATTCACACTCAGGCGCTATTAATTTTATTGTACTTTGTACAGGTAGTAAACCTCCATAAGTTGAACTTCGAAGAAAATGTTAAAAAATTCAAGATTTCCACTTCATAGAGTAACACTGGCATTACTAACCAACATTCGACGTATAGAGTTTTTTTCGAGTAAAAGATGTTAGCAATACATCATATGTAGAGACGGTAAAATTTGACTTAAAATTTCTGTCAACTCTGATTTCATCGCCAAACAATGCTAAAAATAACCGGATACATTTTTTTCCACTTATGGCTATAGATTCTATATAGAGGTTATGGTGATATAACTTCGACTTAGAGAGGTCATTACGTAGATATATGAACCACTTCGAGGTACAATGCCATATGCTACCGTAAACTTAATATTTTTCTACTATTCTATCGAAAAGTTAATTTATATCTATACCTACTAATATATAAAGCTGAAGAGTTTGTTTTGGTTGGTTGAACGCGCTAATCTCAGGAACTACTGGTTCGAATTGATTTTTTTTTTGTTGGATAGCCTATTAATCGAGAAAGGCTATAGGCTATATAATATCACGCTACGACCAATAGGAGCGGAGCATCAATGACAAATGTTGCAAAGTGTAACTCAAAATTTGTCCGTCCAACAAAAACTTTTGAACGGTAACTCCGATCATAATCTCAGTAAACTAAGATGAATGTGCGTACTCATGTCCCTCCCTCCCATTCGTTCTTTTGCACCCGGGTGAAACCGGGCAGGACCGCTAGTCCATAATAAGTTCATTCAAGAATATGTCTCTAATCTTGGTCCCGATTAAAGGAAGTTTATATATTTCGAGTTATAGAGATTTTGAAGGAGGGAACGAACAAAGAGGTTATACTGTATATTTGAAAAAAAAATTAAACCAAGAAATATTCAAGGTTTATAATTTAGAGATCAGGGGCGTGGCTTCTTGTGATAGTAAGGGCGAAATTTGCCAACGTAGGTTTAATGGCTATTGGCTACCCGCTCTCAGCTCTGTTAGTATCTGAATTTTTAACAGCGGTCAGTTACTAGTTTTTACACAAACCAATTAGACCTCTTCAAATTTATTACTACTGTGCTAACTTTCGTATTATTCAACATTTATTTCTGTCAGTTATTTTCTAGTCAGTGGCGTCAACAGGAACTGAATCGTAAAGTCTGTAAAATTTGAATTTTCTCTCAGAAAAACAACCGGAGTTTATTTTCTTGAAGTAAAAAGTCCGTTTTGTCATTGTTTGAATATCGATGAACGCAATATTTCTATCAAATCGCATTTCAGCCAATATATTTTTCAGTTAAGTAATTACTTATCAGTTATTATTTATACAAAAAATTCTAAAAATAGTAAAAGATCTAGCATGACTTACCGAACCGTGCGTTTAATATTTTATATAGAAATGTTTTTTTTATTTTGTAGTTTTATCACTTTAATTAATCACAATTAACAAAATTTATTAAAAAGATACTTCGAAGAGTAGACCGCGTTGCCAAAAACAACCGCTTGTAACTGTTTCTCTTTTGTTACTATTCGAAAACTGATCGTTCCGATTGGTCAACATATGCTTCGATTATTATAAACAACAATATAATTATTTATTATTACTGTAGGAAGCCACCTATATATTTTTGTTCACTGTAATGTTACTGGTTTATTGAAGAAGGTTAAATGTTAACTGCTTAGAAATAATCTACAAGTTAAATAATTAATTATTAAAAAAAATATAAATTAACGGAGGATTTTTTCAAAAAAGATCTACTATTATTGTTAATTTTGTCTTAATACATCCGACCTTCGTTTATAAAATATATGAATAGTAATTATATATATTTATACACATTAAACTCCAATGGTACTTTAATCTTGCTTATACATTCTTAGCAAAATTGAATTAACGTTTCCAGCAACCTGATATTCTGTTTACTAGGTTGTTTTAAAACCTTTAAGGCCGCTCCACACGAGGCCAGTTTTGCCGCTAGAGTCGTTGCTGGACTTTGCGCTGGCTGCGAACACAGAAATGACGTCACTACAGGTTCGCGTGCTTTGTCACAAAACAGATTTCAAAATTAGAACCGGGACTATTTTTCGTGCTTGTTTTGAACAAGAACCAATCGGGAAACAGTATCCTGTCACGTGGACGACATGGACAAACGCCCACAAACATGGCGTCATAGTGTGTACTCTGTTCAGAGACAATAAACGTTCATTTTTGTTAACATTTAATTAACCAAATACATGTACACAACCAGTTTCAATATACGTTTCGTGTAAAGCGGGCACATAAGCCATCACGAAACTAGCGCCACAGGACGCTTGAAATCAATGAAATCTTGCAAGTAATCTAGCGGCGAAACCAGCCCCGTGTGCAGCGGCCTTTAGATATAGTCTATATGTTTTTTTAGATATAGTGTATGTTTTATATAAAGAGGTAAAAGCCGCTGCACACGAGGCTAGAAACGCTGGTAGGAGTTCTGCTAGCCGGTAGGTTGGGTACGAAGCTGGAAATGATGTCACTGCGGGCTGCCTTGCTAGCTCAGAAGATAGATTTTAAAATTAGAACAGGGGCTATTTTCCCTGCTAGATTTGTTGCTAGGTATGAGCAAGAACCAATCAGGAAGCAGTATCTTCACGTGGGCACTTAAACAAACGCCCACATGACGTCATTCTGCCATACAACAGACGTTTTGCTCTGTGTTTATATTCGAATTGTCACTTGAAAAATAGTCTCGCGTGAAGCGAGCACTTAACAGCAATCAAGAAAACCAGCGCTAGAAAACTAGTAGGCAAATCTAGCAAGGAATCTAGCAGCGTTTCTAGCCTCGTGTGCAACGGCCTTAGGTTTGGACTGGACCGATCTTAAGAAACTTTTACGAATTCCTTTCTATTCGATTTATACTCGGATGAATTCGGGCCGGCCGGCTAATCTATATAAAAATAGTTCAAAATAGAATCACGTACGACTTTTATTTAAGAAAACAACTATTTTCGTGTATAGTTGTTAATAAATAATGATCGATAAGATTTTTACAATTTGATTTTTCTTTAAAATAAATGTTATAAACTTATAAGTATGTATCTACTTTGTGTGATTTTCTGTAAGGATGTAATTTATTTCTTTATCTATGTTTGTAGAAGAAACCTCGCCAGGGGCATTTAAACAATAATTTTTATTTACATATTTTGTTAAAATCTTACAGTGAAACAGGTTGTATAATAATATGAAGGTAAAATTGTCAAATTACTAGACTACAAGCGTAGCAATACCTGTTGACATTTTTTTTTTATTTGAGGGTCTTTGACAGGTATTTATGGTCATGACTGCCAGCGAGAAAAGACCTAAGTGTGCACAATTTTAAACGTACAGTTCATACGGAAATATTCAGCACGAGAGTATTTTTTAAAATTGAAAATGTGATCACTTTTGAGTTTTGACAACGAAATTTTAAGAATATTTTTTTTTAATTTCAATAATTAATGTTTCGTCAAAAACCATTCGTACAAAAACAACTGCATATATCAATATTATTTTGCAATTAGGTATATAAAACAATATAGCATAGTTGTACGGTTTTTTTTCGCCGAGACGATATATATTTGCTGTTAGGGGAATTTTACTGTACTTTATTGACGTATCTGTTGTAAATTAATGCAAATAAACTATGACAGCAAATTTTCCGCACGTTAAAAGAGGTTTTACAAGTTTTTTTTGACATGAATTTTAAATTTTCTAAGAACTAGACAATTTAATATAAAGAATGTTTTAGTAAACATATATTTCCTGCTTAATTTTCTTCTTTATTTCGATTATAACAGTAAAAAAAGCGTTCTGCGTGTAACAGTAACACCGTGTCTGTCATGTTGGCATAGAGCAGGGGTGGCGAACCTATGGCACGCGTGCCACAGGTGGCACGCGACAGATTATTGTTGGCACGGCATCGATTGAGGTGCAAGATCGAAATAATTAAAAATATGCTAGATGTCGAAAAGAATTGACTAACACCAAATAACAAATACGAAAAAGTTTCATGGCGCTCATGTATTATCAAAATTATCATTTTTATCTATGCTCGATTCATTTTGACAATTTTTCTTTGGTTGCTTGTCGGCACGTCCTGGCTATACATTAAACATTTTTGAAATAACAATTGGCACGTACGTGTAAAAAGGTTCGCACCCCTGGCATAGAGTAAAACCTTAATCAGAGATTCCCAAACTTATTTGACCCACTGCTCCCTTCTCAGAAAAACGCCCTAATCTCTGTAAAGCTACCTTTTTTAAATAAACAAGCAGAAAGATATTTTCACAGTAAATTTACGACATAATATATTTATATTTTGTATTTTCTCTAGCTTTGTTCCAACCTCTCTCCAAATGGTAATATTATCGTCACAGTTTTGCGCAGTAACTAAAACGGCGTGTAGCGGTTTTAGAGGTACTGCGCAAGACTCTGACGTTAATATTATCAGAAGTTTTGTTCCAAAATTGTATTGAAGGAGATTTATTTGGTTGAGGAACATAGAAAAATAAGCTTTACCAAAGTATCGCTTGTGGCCAACGGTTAGAAAATTATATTTTCATCCTCAGGGCCTCAAATAAAATATAATTTTCGAAACGTTGGCCACAAGCGATACTTTGGTAAAGCTTATTTTTCTATGTTCCTCAACCAAATAAATCTCCTTCGATAATATTAATTATTATCGTTCGCGGAGAAGTCGGAACACAGCTAACAATAATTTTCTTCTTTTTTTTTGATCGTAGTTTGCAGTCAGCCACGTCGATATAGTATTTTTTTTTTCTTTAAAATTCACGTTATATGTATAATACGTGGTATAACAATCAAACCAATATATAAACAGTATCTAAATTATTCATAATTCTAAATTAGAAATGTTTTGCTGATTTGTTTTGTAATTTTAGTTTCATTACATGTTGACATGTTTAATATGCAGTTTTATATTTATATCTTTGACATTGAATTCTACAGCCGAACTTATAATTTATAACTATTCTTAATTATATAATCAAACTGGTTAATGGTTAAGGTAATGAATTTTTATAAACATCATTGTTCAAATATTATGCAACGCTTTCGTACAGAATTAGTAACACTATATTTTCTCTACGCCACAAAATTACTGAATTATTTTTTTTGTAACTTCAATCATATAGACCAGAATGCTATTTTTCTCAATAAGCTAATCAAAAATGTTTTTTTGTGATTTTTTCGCAAAAAAAAAACTTAGAGGCCTCAAATGAAATCAAAGAGTATATAGAAATATTTAAACGATAACTTGAATTTTTTTTTGTAAATGACTTAATTTGTACTCCCAATGGACAGAACTGTTTTTTTGAAATGAACCTCCTCAGATATTTTTAATGCACGATTAGTGTTTGCATTTTTATTCTTTATTTATAGCCATTATTATTGATAACATTCCCATAAAAATCTTGATTTCAAATTTATGAAGAAATCAGAAGTCGATATGTTGTTTAATCGAAAAGATAACCTGCTATAAATTATGCGATTTAATTCAAGGTGCATTCAAAAGTATAGATTAATTATCTACACAATTACGATAATGTCTGCTGTTAGTTTTTACAGCGAAAATTGAACTAATTTTGTGTGATTTTGTAAGGATTCATTTTTAAATAACACTAATATTGTTAAAGATATAAACTTCGGAAAAGAACCGCAGGTGACGAATAATTCTTCGTTCTGCAGTTTTCGTAATATCGCGTTTTTTCAGGGTCATTTCGTCATATGTTTTCCCCATCGTGACGTTACTATAAGTTTATATAATAATAGGTATATGTCTTGTGTTATTGACCATCCATTTAACATTATAAATCTAGTTCGGATATCAAGGTCCCAAAAATCTCATTGAATCTACAAATGACATGGTGATTCCCTTTGAGTTTTGAAAATACCAATGTTGTAAGTTTCCACAAATCAAATTTAACTACATCTTCAAACGGACAAGACTTAAAAGTTCTTAACTAAAAGAAATTTTATTTTGCTTATTAAAATCAGCGTGTATTTTTTATAAGCATGATTAATTTGAAAATCGGAGAGATTTTAAGTTTTGTCGAAAATTGATTTTTTTTCTCAGAAAGCTATACCTAATTGTTTTTAATATATTTCTTTAGAAAAAAATATGTTCAAAAACTAAAACCCGACTACTGAAAAGTATGAAACACAAAAATATTGTCATCTAATGAATCGATTGACACTTTATTTATCAAAATCGGATGAATAGTTCAGGCGCTACGCTGGAACATCCATAAAACAAACATACATAGACCTAAACTCAACCCTTCTTTTTGGCTTCGTCGCAGTCGGATAAAAAAGAAACACTTACCAACCTTTGGCAGTAAATCGACGATTCAGATGTTTATAAGTAATCAACCCGTGTTTAATTCAATGAGCCTTTGCCACAAGCAGTTCTCGTTCAAAACAATCGTTAAATTTCTTCGTAATTTTGATGATACTGTTGTGAATCATACAATTAATATGTCAATATTTTGAATGGTGGATGGTATTGTTTTAATTAAGAAGTGTCGTAACAGTAATTAAAGATATTATAGTATTAAAATTGGAAGAGGTCTCTGACTGGCTTTATCTGCCGAAAACACAGCCGACTGTGTAATATTAATAAGTGAAATATTAATAAATATCTAGCCAAGGAACGTTTCTTGGAATATTCATTCATAAAAGTAATGTTTAAAAATTCATTGAGAGAAAACCAGTTTCATTGTAAGTATGATAAATGTTCGTGACAGATAAACTATCCTTAATAGCATACCCACTGAATAAATACGTAGGGTGCTTTTTTGATTTAGTATAATAATTTATAGTGAACAAAATCAACATCGTAGACGAAACTATGCTTCCAATTTTAAAGTAATATTGGAAAATCTAATACTAATGAATTTCAATGACAGACTCAGAAATTTAATGAGTGTGAGAGAGAACTAAAGCTTAGCTTCTCTCTTACGGTATCTTGTGACGATGCGGGCATAACATTTTCGTAATTATTTCTTACGCTGAATCCACCCTGTAAATTTGCCAGCCGATCATTTTTTGTTTCTTAAAAAAATATTTAGGACACAAACATGAAACAAAAAACGTTTTATTAAGTTCAACGAACAGATGTTTGTGTCATTTTTGGCTTTTTTATTGAATGTTCTTCGCTAAAATTGAATGTTCATTTTTCATCTATAGGAAAGCATTATTGTGATGTTTGTTTTGCATTACTTAAAAAAATTCAGTTAAATGTGCAACATGCAGGCACCATAGCTTATTCATTTATTATTTCCCGTCAATTTTTCACACAAATGTTTTACTGGAATATTAAATTGGTAACACATGTGCTTGTATGCTCGGAGATACAATTACATTTTAAATATACAGGCTATTGCTTTAATTGTCGAACTCGCTTAAGATGTCATTTGTGAGTTTTTTTTCTTCTTAAATCCGCTGGACACGAGGCTGGTTTCCCGCTGGTATGTAGGAGTAGTCGGAATCGATTCAGCGCGACTTTTTACATAAGAATAACCTCAGTTGTAAGTCGTATGTAAATAATATATCACCGATCTCTGAGTTTTTTTTTAAATAGAAAAGTGAAAAGGGGAACCCTTCTTAACAAAATGAAAAATTTTTGGAAAAAATTTCTCTGATATTATACATACGTATAGAAAAAGTCACTCTGAATCGATTCCGACCATCCGCAACCCTGTATCCCTGTTTCGGAGATATAGCCCATCTTATCTGTTTAAATTTTTATACACTTTAAACCGTCATAGCGTAAACTAATAGAGATACGAATTTGCGCTTAGGCCTAATCGATTCAGCGTACTTTTTTCTACACGGTAATATTAAGCATATCTGAAAAAATTTTATATTTCTTCAAATATCGTAAATATACTCATGTTTTCATGCGTTTTGCAAACTTGCAACTTTTTATGACGCTAAACGATTATTATTGGCCCGTTTTATATTAACCGAATATCGCAAATCTTATCATGTTTTCATTCGTTTTGCAAATCTGCAACTTTTTATGAAACTAGGCGGTTTTTGGCCCGATATATAGCAACCTAACATATAGAAAAAGTAAAGCCGAATCGATTCCGACCATCGCGTGAAGCGAACACATAAAGTCTATCAAAACCCGGAGCCATAGCACACTTGAAATCTATCAAGGAATCTTGCAATAAAACCAACCTGGCGTGCAGCTGTCTATTGATAAAATAATTAGACAAAGATGCACTTTTCAGAACGTCATTTTTCAGTTACGCCCTTTTACCACCCCTCGCTTCAAATGTAAAGTGACTTTCTAATCATCTGTAGTATTACTTACGGATGTCGTGCTGCACTATAGATGGCTCAGTCAGTTAGTGTCAGTACATTACAGCTCATGTCTCAATACGTAGTAAACTATCATGAATCGAATAGTATACACATTCAATATTTACATTACTAGCTGTAGTGAATGATTCATTCTGACATTTCAAGAAGCTGATAAAAACGAACCGTCTTTTCAAATCATTTATACCACTGCAATCCAACACTACAGCTGTACCGATTCACATACATATGTTTAACGGTTCAGTTTTATGGTTTGAGAGTCTTGTGTGAAGTTGAAATTGATTAGTTATATAGGAGAAATAACTACATTGCGCGTCTATACGGAATGAGTAGTGAAATATTACTTATATATTGGTTTAAAAATCGATAAGTTAATCCAATATTGACTTTAATTCGACTGATGGAAGTAAGTTTTTGTATTTTCCTTGTAATATTGTAATGGAACAACAGTATCTTTACTGGTCTTAACGCAATATTATTATCTGACACACAAACGCACACCTATGTAATATTGTGTCTATGTTGTCTGTTTGTATGTGTGTGACAGAGATAATGTGTTGTGTACTGGTAGTTGTCCCGCGTGTGGTATTTTGTATAGCATTGAATTACATACCTACAAAGTTATATGCGTTGTAACTAACATAAAAAGGTGGGTCGGAACAGTTAGTGAACTGCCTACAAATGTTTATAGTCAAATAGAAAAAGTTCGATATTATTTCATTTATCAAAATATTCAAACTCATTGCTCGGCAGCAACATATTTGAAAGTTTCTACACTCGGTCCTATCATAGAACTGATTTTGGTATTTGTTAATCTAGAGGTTAAAATTTATTGGAAAGAGTAGGGAGAAATCCACAGATGTGTTGTAAAGTTTTCTAGAATGTATGTGATTGATGAATTTGGTGCAAGAAGGATGTGGATTCAAAATTTTGAAATGATAATTCTTTGACAATCATGTTTTTGAAGCTACTGGTATTTGCGGTTTGGACTGACTTAAATATTGAACATTGAACTTTCTAAAACATCAATTTAACGCCCTATTGCACTCAGTCTTGAAATAACTGATGGACGAGCTAAGATCACTTTAGCATCGATGGAAGAGTTTTGCTAATTTATCGATATGCGTTAGTCGAATAAACAGGGATGCAGCAGAGTAGTCGATGCGAGGGGGCTCAGGCACAAGCCCGTTTACAACAAGCGGACGAACCCTTGCAGTATAGTAGTTTACCTTCGGGACTAGCACCATCTGATGCAGTCGTTCAGTCTATACGTCTACGAAGAGCGGGTAGTGATTGGTTGTGTGATAGTGCCAAAGGATTTTTACGAAAAGTTGAAAGCAGGAAAACAAGGAGACGTAAAGCTCAAGTTACAGAAGGTATCATCATAACCAGATCGGAGGTTTGTTCATAATTCAGAATATATTTTACCTACTCTTTTAAAACGTTGGAATTTTATAAAGGGCTGTATTAATTTAGTTTCGTGCTAGGTACATTAGCCAGTTAAGCTACTGTAAACAATTAAGTTTTTTTCCTAGTTGAACTGACGTTTGATTTTTTATCACATACAAGATTTTTTTCAAAAATCGATTTATTACCAATCTTTTCTTTTCTTAGGCGCGCGATGGCTACAACGAACGTACCTTACCGATGGATTACGATGCGAATTTCTTATCGCAAGTCGAATATCCTGAATCACCAATAAGCGATGAACCATCAAGCCCGAAGAACAAAACTTGTAACGGTGATGTCAAAGAAAAAACTGCGAAGCAATTTGACAATTGGCAAAAAATGAAAATGAAATCAAGAACAAATCCTTTAGCCAGTCTATCATGTGGCCAGTTGCATATGTTAAGAAAACTGGCAAATATTAAATTAAAAACTTTACTGGAAAAGTATTATCCTGTCAGTCGTACGGGATGGAACTGGGAAATGCCAAAGATAAAAAAGAAATTAAAACATTCCGATTATAAAGACAAAAATGTATTTGGCGTGCCGCTAATAGTATCGTTACAAAGAACAGGTCAGTCGTTGCCGTATGCTATTTGTACAGCAATTGATTGGCTTCGAGATAATGCATTAGATCAAATAGGTTTATTTAGAAAGTCGGGCGTGCGTTCACGAATTCTGAAATTGAAAATATTAGCAGAAAACGATCAACTTGATTTTGAAGAACAGCAAGCATACGATGTAGCTGATATGATAAAACAGTATTTTCGTGAGTTGCCTGAAGTTTTGTTAACGAACAAATTATCAGAAATGCTTATTTTAATTTTTCAGCGTAAGTATAAAGTTAATATTGGATATGCATCGTTGATCAGTTTTAAAAGATATGTTTTTAAATTTCAGATGTACCAATAGAACATCACGTCGAGGCAGTAAAGTGGGTGTTGCTGCTTCTTCCTGATGAACATTCAGAAGTTTTACAAATACTTCTCGAACTACTTCATGAAGTTTCTGAACATTCCTTTGTAAATCAAATGACCACTAGTAATTTAGCTGTATGCTTAGTGCCAACTTTGTTCCATTTTAGGCGAACTACTAATACTGAAACAATCGGAACACCAAGTCAACAGGAATTGAGCGATAACAAGGCAGCCCATGATTGTTTACAATATTTAATAACAAAAAATACAGAGCTATTCACAGTAAGTCACTTTGTATGTTTTGAGATAAGTGCTACTATCATAGTAACTTTGGAACGAATTCTTTTCATATTGTATGATAAATAAACTTAATATTTTTTTTTTTTCAGATTTCCGTGGATTTAGTCATGCAGTGTCACTTTAGCTATTTAGAGAACCCAGTTCCTGTGACATTATCAAATTTAGGAGCAAGTCTTAACCAAGATTGGAGAGAATACCAAGATACGTGTATTAACGCTTTACTTAGAGCAGCTAGAGAGAAGTATGTTTTATTAGAAATTCTTAAACGACTGTGTCTCGATTTTGTGGACTCCTTCGGTGTCACGACAAATATTCCCCAGGACTTCAATAAACTGTTATTTGGTAGCCTATTTGTCGTTTTATTTGATAAAAATCTTTTTTTCAGAAATGTCAGCTGGGTAACGGTATACAATCCTTACAGACCGCATGTAGAAATATTTTATCAAAAAGTAGGCGATGGTCATCCATTACAGTTGTGGAGAGTCGTCGCTGAAGTGGAAGCCCCACCAGCAGAAGTTATGAAACGAATTCTGAATGAAAGACACATATGGGACAAAACTTTTAATGAAAATGCGTCACATGTGGTTGCGCATTTGGGCTCTGATTCAGATATTTATCAATGCATCAGTTCCTTTGGCGGTATGAAACCTCTTTTCCAAAGAGATTTCTGTGTATTACGGTACGTGCCTGTCAAAGATTACCATTTATAGAAACTATTCAATTTATATTAAATATAATAAACAAGTTCGTGTTACCGTATCTTCTGAAGTTCATTTTTTAGGAAAATCCCTCGATTCTCGAAATCCTATTTGGAATATTGTCTGTGAAGGTTTTCATCCATTATTAGGTATTGAAAGTTGATTATTGTAACTTCCCAATAACTATTTACCAATTACATTTTCTCTGAAATATTTGCTCCAGACCTAGTAGAGTTATTAAGATCCCAAACTATAGAACCAATTTTACACTTTTATTGGCCAAGAAAAACGCGACGGGTGGCTAGAATCAAATATGGGTACATATCATATTCTTGTTTATTGTGAATGAATACTAATTTAGTTGATACACTCACCAAGCTATCAATTTGTTAGATCGTGGAAGTGTCTGCAGAAATCAGCTTGCGCCATTGTGGAAACATCCATAGAACATCCCGATGCGAAATTGACTGAAGGGTCAGTTAGAGGTTTAATTTTAGCATCTCGTTACCTGATAGAACCTTGTGGATCAGGTAAATCTCGGATAACACATTTATCAAGGATAGATATAAAGTGAGTGTTGATTTTCTGAAATTTTATACTGTGTTTTTAAAAATAGCTAAAACGTTTCTTTATATACATTTTAGAGGGAAGTCTCTTGAATGGTACAAAAGTTATGGTCACATATGCGGACTGTATTTAGACAGAATAAGTTTATCGTTTAAACATAATACATCAGGACCTGAAAGTAAAGTATAGTCAAATTTTTGTATGAAAATATCTACGGGATCGTCGGTTAAAAAAAAAATCTAAAAATCATCGACGATTTTTTTTATATACACAATTAGTATTTTGTTGCATTTATAATAATTACGTTTTAAAACATGCATTAATAGTACAATATTTTTACATCACACATTCTTCTTTATTATTTTTGGCTATTGTAAGTTTTTGTTAAAAATTGTTACGATTACAAAAGAGGTATGCATATTATATTATTTTTATTATATATAATTAGTATTAGTTTTAACAAATAATACCTCGTCATTTTCAGAGTTCACGTTAATTTTGATGATAAAGTGTGCAATTGGGTAGCCAAAAAAATAAATTTAAGCTAAAGCAAACAAATACCTTATAATATACTTAACGCGACGGAAGAAGATCAAATATGTAATCAAAGGGACGAGTTCAGTGGTGTATTGGTAATTCATTGTTTCTGATTCAGAATCGAACCGCCAAAACCCTGCCAAGCGACTAACGTCCTTAAGTTATCATGTTTGATATTTTCTCGTTGCCTAAACTGATCATTTGCCAGTAGAAATGTTCATTCCGTTGATACATCCCATTTTTTTTTAATTAAATAAAAATTGCTATTAAGTATTCAAATCGATAAAGGATCGCTCAAAAAGCAATTAGAATTGTTTACGTTTTTTAAAGTGTGGAATTAAATTTGTATAAAAAATAGTAATTAGTTTTACTGTTTTATTTAAGTTGTATTTATGTAATTTCTTAAAATTTTATGACGCTTTACTTTTTTAATATTATAGTCGTTTAACATAAAAAGTCTGATGGTTAATTTTTAAACATTTTTAATATATTAATTCATTTATTAACAAATGTGCACAAATTTTACCAAATAATCTAATAATATTATGTATATAAATAATGGTTAACGTATTTTTTAAAAGCAACCTCTAACAATTTATTAAGCAAATATTGTTATTTTTTATACATGTTTTATTAATAAATATAAATAATTTGTACCACTGAAACTAGTCTTCGTTGCAATCACAAATAAATGAATCACAAATCGTTTATAAATATAATTTGTACTAAAAATTTTGTAATAATATTAATAAAACACTTTTTTTTATTATTGTTTTTCTTTTTTTGTTGGCTTCCAGCGATAACACGAATATTTACAGGATTTCGATTTGACACCCTTTACCTATTTACCAAAATATGGTTCGGGAAGACTACCGGACCACTTTTAATTAAAAATGGACCCAATCCATGTAAAAAGTTCTTTTTTGGACCCAAAAATCTCGGAAAATAACAATTCAACTTTTTAGTAAAAATTAAAATGTTTTGCTAAAATCGGCCAGATGGGGCCAAGCTTGTAAATTTGATGAAAAACACGGATGATTATTTACTAGCTGAAAGATGTATTTAAGTTGGTATGGATGGATGTCGCATTGATAATATTGAAATTAAGCAAATAAGGGATTACTTTTTTATTCTGTTCAAAAATACATATTTTCACTTCACATATAAAGCCGCATTATCTGTATTAGCAACTGGGTTTGGCTTTAGCTATGAATGTCTGAAGCTTCGGCACTGCTATTCGGGTTTTTTTAATATGGCGCCAAACGAATTCACTAACACCAACCTAATGTAACTATGTTTCAGAGATCTGTTTTTATCTTAATTGTTTGACTTCATGGTTTATTATTAGTTCATAAGATTTTCTAAACGGGTGACGATTATTAAATTTTTAATAATCAAAATCGCAATATTCAACAGATTTTTACTTTGGTGACGTTAATCAAATAAAGTATGGATTTTTCACATAAAAACGTAGTGTACGAACAAAGACATCTATGAAGGACACATGAAACAAGAGAAAGTGACATAAATTGTAAGTTGTTTTTGTTTATTTTCACTTTTCGTGAAACAATTTTTGATTTATAATTAAAAAATTTGTTTACATGTCTGTAAGATATGTTTATAACGAAAAAAACGCGTGGTTTTAAATACACAAAAAAAATTATGCAATGCGAGTATGGTAGGTAGTACTATATAATATAAAAAAATACGTAGTATGTTGCTGATGATTAATAATAAATGTAAAAAAACTAGATAACCGACTCAATTTTGAGCGAAAAGTTTACAATAATAGTACCCTCATATCTGATTTTCTTACGAACCCACAGATCTTAAAGTTATAGAAATTAATTATATTTTGGAAAATAAAATAATCAAGCACAACTTTTAATTTTTGTAGCTCGGACAATAAAATGTTATTTTCATAAAAATGCAAAAATGAAACTATCAAGTTTTCAAAACTCAAGTTCACTTGAAAAATACCCGAGAATTGTTGCTTATATTATGTGGCATGATAAAATAATGCATTTTTTCGTGTGGTTGTTTGCTTGATAAGATTGTTATTTATTATTTCCGTTAACAATGAGATAACAGAATAAATGTTAAAAGAACTAATTGTTGAGTAAATTCAATTAATTAAATTGTTTATGAAATGTCCTTACAATTTTCTAATGAAATCTATTTTTGGATTTATTTGCTAAATTCCTGATTTGTTTAAAATGAAAAACCTAGGGAAATTTTGCGTTAAAAATTAATTAGGTAATCATATTCAGATTTTTTATTGATTTGTAATATAATACATAAAATATATATTTAGTTTTATCGAACAAGTTATGGGAATAAAAAAAGATCTGAATAACGCATCACTGTGAAATATATTGTATTTTAGCATTCCCTTTTAAAAATATGGAATTCGAACTCTGTTATTATTTTCACTTTTTAGTTAATTATAAACGAGTTCTGTGAGTTCCAGTGTTAGAATCAAAATCATGTGATCCTTTTTGTTTCTTTCTGCATGCAACAACAATCACTATTATAACAACGATTATTATAACAATGAGTAGTACGCCAACAGTGATTAATCCAATTTGAGCGCTACTTAAGCTAGTTTCAACTGAAATGGAAGATCAATATTAAAGTTTTATTTTTGATATTAAAAATACGTTATAAATATATTTTTATCTATAATTAAACACTTGCATAAAACATGCTACAGTTAAAAAACAATGTGTTTCTTACCGTATATGTCAACGCGATAGTCCCTTATATTTCCGGCAACATCAATTGCAATTATTTGAACTTTACGACTACAACATGAATTTGCATAAATGGCTTTCACCTCGTTCTGTGAGCCTGATATAAAATTATGTCTCAAACCTTTTGGATAAGATTCCAATGTTTTCAAACCTTAAAAGTCATTAATACATTAGAAAAGAACTTCACTAATTCTGAGGTACCCCCCCAGCCTTTTAAAGGTCCGTATTTTAGATTCTAATGGAAGGTTTAGAGAATCTAATAATTTAACGCTTTATTTACCAGAATTTGAATCGCGAATTGTAAATTCAACAGACCATGTACGTCCTTCGCAAGTGCTATCGTCTCTATGATTTAAACAATCTGATATAATTCGATGCGTCATCTCTGGTTGATCGTGGTCGGCTGGTTGTTGGGTGGATATTTTTAAATATGTCGATTTTTCAGCATGATTGTCACTGTTCGCATGTAAAGTAATAATATCCACGTCTGATATAGTGTTGTAAGGAATCGCAACTGTCACAAGGACAAATATAGATTGTTGAGCCGGAATTGCGTAGCTGTAAGAGATCATCCAAAATCGAGATCATTAGCGTCAAATACGAAAGTCTATACCAAACTGGCCTAAGTCACATCAAAGAGACGACTCAAAATTAATGAGTCAGAGAATATTTATACCTCCAAGGCTGTAGAGTGCGCAATATAGACAATCGATCTTCACAGGCAAAATTGTAAAATCTCGATTGACTCCTCCAGTTGGTCACTTGAAATCTTAAACTCAGTCTTTGGCCAGGCGAACCATATAGTTGAGAGTATGGATCCAGCTCTATTTCCGTTCCAGTAAAAGCTGGGTCCCAAGGTCCTAATGAGCCTGGCAGAATCTGTTTTGATCGTTCTTCTGAAATAGCATTCAAATTTGTATATATTTCTGCTGCTCAAAAAAATTGTTTAATTACCCTACTAAGATGAAGCCAGAGGAGGCTTTTCTCAATAATTGTGATTTGTGGCAGTGGATATATGGGGAAATTTTGAAATAGCAAAATGAATGTGTTTTAGTTTCAACTGGGTTCAGTGAGTCCACGTGCGGTTGAATTCAATTAGTTTTGCGTATAATTGTCGTTTTACTGTACGTAAATTTATTTAAAATGTGTTTTGTTTCTGATAAACCGATAATTTATTACTATTTTGACTGGTTTTTACTTTGAACGACATGTTTCGTATTATAATCTATTTTTGTTTTTAATTATGACTTTAGATATTTTGAAGGATTTGCGTTACTTAATTTTATAATAAATATACATAAAAATAAATAAAACAGATACAATAAATAAATATTATCTTGTGTAAAGAAGTGTTACTTTTAATTCGCGGGCTTTTGAATCTATCAATTTAATCATTTTAAGATAAGATTTTAATTGTTAGTAGAATTTTTGTTCCAAAATATGTATTGAAGGAGATTTATTTGGTTGAGGAACAATTTAAAATAAGCTTAAAATAAGCGATACATTGGTAAAGCTTATTTTAAATTGTTCCTCAACCAAATAAATCTCCTTCAATAAGATTTTAAGTTTGCCATGCCTATTTCGATTTTGTTTTACGTATATAAAATTATTATTGATACATACTAATTTTCTGTACGTAATATTTTGATACATATTTTCTATACAGATGTGATGAACTGTAAAATATTGAAAATATAACGACTTTTGTTATAACTTGGATTGACGCACATTTCAACTTACAGACTGTTTTCAAAAACTCGACTGTTTTCAATCAGTTTTTTTTGTGGTAGTACTCTCCACTAAATTTACCCATTCTTCTCTAAGCCCATTTTTTAAGCACCAGTAGCCTAATTGACATTAATAAATATATTGTTACTAGCGGTCCGTCCCGGTTTCACCCGAGTAGAAAAGAACGAATGTGGGAAGGACATGAGTTCCCACGTTCTACTTATTTTACCGAGATGGATGTTGTTTCAAAATTTCATGATGATCGGAGTAACCGTTCAAAAGGTTTCGAGTTTTATATATTATATAGATTACAAAGTAATGAACAATTATTTTGTTGTTCAATTATGTATAGGTATTTAACCAGGTGATTTCATAGCGTAAAGTTATTATTTATAAAAAAAAAACATATAATTTTTTCATTAGTAAACTCGAAAACAAATGATGTCGATTTTACGATTGTCTGATTGATAATTATTAGTTTTAAATAGTAATTACACTATGTTTTTAAGTGTTGTGGAAAATAAAAAAAAAATATCCAAAATATTATACAGGACGTACATTTTGCTTTAAAGCCGTTAATTTTTAGAATCAAATACTCAATTTCTAGTTATAAACCTAATTAACCAGTAATTATTCAACATTCAATAGTTATTGACATTTGAACGCACAGATAGCGGGCGCAATTATCAAGTAGATAGCGGATAATTATTATTATCGATATATCGATTCAAAACTTTCAGAATCAAACACCCAGGCTGAATTTATTGGGTTACCTCGTTATTAAGTACATTTTTACCACAAAACAATTTTTTTAAAATAAAATTATTTATCTCCAACTAGACCCATGCACATTAAGAATCTGCTGTTAAGTGTTTTTGATCGCGTTTGCTAGTTGCTACGTCATATTTGACGTCTTTATATATATACTGGGTGTTGGATTTAATTTTCCCCGTAAATATCAAATATATGATCACACTTGAACGAACAATATACAATAAAAATAGGTACTTTAATTTTTGAATTTTGTTTTTATTAACTTCAAAAAACTTGTTTGGTGTTTTACTTACTTTTACTAAGCATTTAAAAAAAATATTATTAGACCGATACCGATAATCGGTCAAAAATTTTACACAGAGCCGGTAAAACTCTTGGACGCAGTGGAAACTTTGCATTTTTGTTTCGCTAAACAGGCTATACTATAAGTTCGTTCCAAGCAGCCAGCAAACGGTTTCAAAACCGTCACCCGCATGCGTACTAGCTAAAACGTGTCCTAAAATCGACACTAACCGCTTAGTTTTACCTACTGCGCATGCGAGTGACGGTTTCGATTCTTCGAAATTATCTTTGACCATTGGTCAAGTTGCGGATTAAAATGCAGACCGTTCGGATTTAAATAATGTCAGTTGTGCCGGTTTCTTGAGTCTTGACAGTGATTCGTGCCAAGTAGTGCTAATTGAGAAACGTTTTCTTTTGAAACATGTGAACATCGTATTCAGTGAGAAATGCGTTTGATAGTAGCTATTGATGAAGATTAAATGTTTTTTCAACGTGCAGTTTTCTCAAAATAAGTCTCTAATTACATCACTGTTTTTAACAATATTTTTATCTTCATTGTAAATACGATCATATTGATTTTTGCGGAAATACGTACGTATGTTGCCATTATTTTTATCTTATCTTTTTAATAATAGATTATGAAATTGTTGTTATTCATGCTTAATCTTTCAAACTGTTTAGAATTAAACAGGATTTATTGAATAGTTTCAACTCTTCCATTACCGAAAACAACAATCAGAATGCGTTGGCTTTTTAACGTATTAAAAGAAATAATTTTCCGACGAAACAAAATTAGAGAATGTCGATATATAAGCGAGGTCTCCCAAAACTATACGCCCGATTGAATAGTTTTACTCCTTTCTCGACATAGACACCCACTAAGAGCGGATTTTATGCGAATCCTATCCAAAACGGATTTTTAACCTATACCATCACATAAACAACGGCTAGTATAAACATAAAGTTGCCATGATTATATATGTTAAAAGGCATTTTTAAAGGGTCAATATCAATATCAAACGATACTATCTAAGTTCTATTTTTAATACTTAACTAGGTGTGTGTGAAAACTCGAAAAGTATCGCACGAGTCCTGATTGTGTTAGTAGGTCAAGTGTAAATGTTGATATCAAATTATTAAATTCAAAATCTCTGATTCTACACCGTTGATTTCATGCGGTTTCTCTCAAATTTGACGTTTGCACGCAGAAAGCAACAAGCATCGTTGATTCTACTACATTTTATGGTTTGACCAGCGCTCGCGATTTTTTTCCTCCAATATAATTACGTTTTGAGGGACTAGTATCACCCCAAAGACAAATTTCTTCCTCGGAAATATACATTTTAAATTAAACATCGAAATCTCGAATACTATCAATGCAAACGCTTCGCACAGGGCGACTATTTTGAATATTTTGAAATGAAAATCCCAATGCGTGATTTTTTTTCAACTCGAATACTGCAGATTGTACTCTCGGCTTTATTCATGCACCCTTTTGATTTTAAATCTGTTTTTAAATGCATATAATTATTATCATATGATGTCACTCTTATACGTTAATCTTTAGAGTGATGGACATTTGTTTAATTACTGACGGCATAGATCTTGAATACAATTAATTCGAAGTATGTGTCATAATATTTCAGCCCATTTGGACATTGTCCGATGATAGTGGCTTATGTATTGTGTACCTACTGAATACTGATGCAATATACACAATATACAGTGTGTCCTAATTGGAGTGGACAGGAATTACAGAAGTAATACAGCCTTCAATTTAAAATACACTCTTGTCTTTCGGCCGCGTATGGCACACGCTATGTTATAGCGTTCTCTCGTCTATTACCAGCCTGTTTTCATCCTTTAATTTGTTAATTTCTAGGACACTCTGTATAGTCTATTATACGAGATTGTAAATATACAGTCAGTGGCAGTATTTTGATACAAGCTCTGTTTCAATCTGTCTGCAGCGAAGCGTAATATTATAGTCACAATTTAGCGCATTTGCTCAAAAACCGATACAAACAGTTTAGTTTTAGCTACTGCGCAAGACTGTGACGATAATCTTACCGTTCGCAGAGAGGTTGGAACAGAGCTCATGTTGCATAAGGACTAAATTCGCGCAATACAAATTTATCTTATAGGCTAGCAAAAGAAATTAATTGTTTTTTATTCACCAATCATGACATTGTACAAGTATTGTAATTTTACGTAATTTCTTTGTAATAGTCAATTTTTGAAAATAATTGCTTATAATGTAGGTAACTATCGGATATAATTATCGGGCAACAGTTATTCAGTCCGATTCTAATAATTAAACGGTTTCATCATACCCAATTAAAGGTAATTAACCTACTGCAGTTTTTGCAAAGCCGTTTTAAAAACGCGCGTTTGATTTAAAAAAAAAACTGCAGGAAGCCCGTACGAGAAACGACTGTTTGCTCATGTGTTACTCACAGATTCTGACAGATGAAATAATAATTAATAATTACGTATAGCAATTCTGCCATTGACTGTACAGATATGACTCTAATAACAACAACTAAATTATGATATTGCATGTTCTCATTTCGTTTTAGTCGAACTTGAATTCACTTAATAGTTCAGTTCATAAATATCATTTCAGGCTGAACTAAGTAGTGAATAATTAAATTCCTACGAAGTATAAGATCAGTACTTGGTTTCGTTCAGTTTAAAAAAAAAATCGTCTCAGGTTGAATAACAATAGTTAATCAAATATTTTCTATGGATTATACAAGATAAACTTTGAACACATCAGTAGGTACCTCTATTGCTCATAGTTCAACATTTATATGAAAACACTACTATAATTTAAAAATCGTATCCCCGCTGTTTGATTATAAATTATGAAGTACTTGTACTAGTGTAATTCATTTACCGACTTCATTCAATTATTAGTCATATAGTTGGTTAGTCGCGACAATCGAGTTACGTGAAATTAGTTATTTGTTCAATACATGACGTGCGGGTTTGAAAACATAGCATGTGCCCGGAATAACTTGTCTCGTGTTGATTTGTTTGTATTTGTTGTTATTTATTAATGAAAAAAAGGTGTCAAGTGAGTTTTTCGTGTTAGTTATAGTGATTTGAACTTGTAAGTTAAAAAATAATTTTTACATTCTTGCGTGGACGTCGATTACGCTGGCGTTAATGTTGGTTTTGATATTTAATTTTTTACCCGCCTAGAATGTCTTTAGACGGGTAAATAATACCCAAGATTTTGAGTTTAGCATTGGGACCAGTTGTTTACGACATAAATAGATGGACCACAAATTTTGGAAACGCGGCACAATATTTATATATTGATTTTATTACTTTTGTTTTTAATAATTGGGTACAAAGACAACACAAAAATATTACAATAGTGTTCGGCGTTCAATGATCCAAGTTTTAAATTTTAGAATTAAATGACGGCTATTATAAAAGAACTAAGTTTTTTACCTGTTAATTGTGTGCGATTTCCCAACATTTTAAATTGCGACGTTTCAATTGTTTTTGAGTGATCACGCGTAGCTGTTATGAAAACGCTATATGGTTTACACATTTGACCAGAGCAATCCTTTAATTTATTTATTTGTCCTTTCCAAATTCCGTAGTTACTTGGGTTTATGTTGGTCACGTTTAGTACAATTATGTATTGATCATTGATCCATAGAGCTTGTGATCCTTCCGAAAATATATTCATTTGGCTCATGTTTCGATTGAATGTTAGAATTTCTAAAAAAAAGAATACTTTCTGCAATTTCAACTAAATTTTGATTGACTTCAAAGACGACCACATCACAAAACTATTTTTCCCAAGCAATTTTACTAGAGCACCGGCTGTAAAAGTTTGGTAAAGTTTGTTTATCCACGCTTATCTTAGAATCAATTTGAAAATGTCATTAACTATTTTAAAAACTCGCTTTTACGAAATTCTAAAGTAGCACATTTTTATCGTTTTGAATATTAATTTTGTTGGCGCCGTCTTTGAAACTCCATAAATTGTCAGGAGAGAATTTTTGTAAATTGTGTGAATTAAAATCGTGTCTATAGAAATTTAAAATTAAAAAAACTATTGGAAATTGGAGCACATATAAAAGGCATTTTTCGGAAATAATTTGCACTCAATATTATGCCCAATTCTTAAAGAATCACAAAAAAAACAGCTGTCCTTGAATTTACCTTGATTAGGCAAAGTAAGCTTTACATAGTCTATTTTCCCATTTATTGTTATAAATATTTCCTTGAAATCCGGATGTATGTTTAATTGAAAAGTTGTAAGACCAGCTTGGTTATTTTTTGTTAATAACGTTTTGACTTCAACGGACGAATTATATTTCTTTCCTAAATTGCTGTACCGCGGCACATTATTTATGATCTTCATCATTCGTTTGCTTTCATCACTTCTTGTTTTGTCTGTATAAAAATTATAAACCTAAAAAACAATAATAAACCATTTACTGGAACTGTTTTTTTTCGTTTCTAGTTTTTGAGATATACCTGTATTTTCCATCGGGTCAGTGTTTCTAATGTCATTGAAGTTAAATATTCAAAATCAAATTTTTGGCTAGTTAAAATAATAATATTTGTGTTAGTAGTCAGTTTTTCGGAAATTTTGTTGAGCGCTTCGTCGATTTCATTGTTCCTATTGATTTTTGAGGTAGTTGCATTAATATTATCCAATACTGATATCAATTCTCGAACAGTTGATGCTTGAGACGGTTTTGAAGAATCTGTTATAGAAAAAAATGATCTCTGCTATTATTGTCAATAACTTATAGTATGTGTAGTATATAATTAAGGGGGGTTTATAGTTTTTTTTTTTTAATGTTTAATTTTTCCCATAAATAATAAATAGTGTATTGTATTATATTTGTATTCTTTTCTACCTTGCAGCCGTAAAAGGAATGCTGCTGACAAAATCTTTGTTTTTAATTTGTAAATAGAATGTAATTTTTTTTTCGTTAATAAATTTTATCTTATCTAACAGGGGTCTAGCCGCGTTAAAAAATAACATATTTTTTGTATAGTAAAATTTCGTTTGTCCAAACGTTATTTTATTGTACGAATTGTCACATTATGGGAAAACGAGGGACAGCGAGTTTTAACTGTCACACGGCTTTTTAGTTACAAATTGTGAACAATCAGACATCGTTTAAACAACCGTGCTGATAATTGAAGGTCATCAATTTTTTTTTCTTAGTAGTAATTGCAAAAAGCACTTAAAAATAAAAAAATTAAATGCCGTCAATTTCATAATTTGGTATAATTGTGTAGCGATTTATTGTTCCGTAAGTTCTGTCTAGCCGACGAAAACTTTAAGTATTATATTTTTTGCAGTCTTTTTGAACACAATTTTTTTCGATGAGTATTTTTACAACTTAGTTAACTCATTTTTTGACTGCTCGTACAGCCCTAAAAATAGATGAACGTTGTCACAAATATAGAGAATATTTGTTCATCAATACATTGTTTAATAACAATAATCTGTTAATTAATAGATAATAATTAAATAATAGAATTCTTTCCAAGTTTTAGGTTGAATTCTACGTGTTTATTTATTAGCAAAAATATTCGCTGCTATAAAAATAATAAATTATGTTTGATTTTACGCATTTCGTGTGTTTTGGCACTCGATCATTCAAGGTTTTATTTTCACACATATATATATTTATACAATTTTAAATTAGATACGCTAGTAAAGTATCGTGGATTGAATAAAAGAAGAGCGTAACTAACAGAAGATTAATTTTTTTGTGGAAGTAATTAATTATCATTTTTTTTAAATTTATAAATACGTATTTGGATGCATTTTGAAAACACCGATTTTTATAAATTCATCCCATAATAAAATACCTGTTTCTGGTTTCAAATCGGCAAACTTCTAAAATTAATACATAACAGGTGCACCACTTCGTATAGAAACTATCTTTAAGTGATATTTTTTTCGTTATTTCAAACATTTTGACGTGATAACGTCTTATAAATTGATGAAACACCTGCTGCATGCACGAAAAAGTGTAACGTTCCGAAAAGTGTAACTCATAAAAGTATGCAATTTTTCATCAATGTTTCTTTATGACGTTATCACGTAAAACTATCGTCCGTAAACCGACTTTACAGACAACCAATTTTTTTTAAACCTTAATTTTGTTGTTTTATATCACAATGAAGACTGGTAGAAAATTAGAAGAAACTGTACAAAATATCAAATCGACTTCTAATGTGTGTAAAATAAATTTGATCACACTGGAATTGACCTTTACTTGGACAGCAAATGTGATGGTTGCACCCTTTATCTTTTTGGAAACGACGAATATAGACAAATATTTTAGATTATAGACGCTTGACAACTGAGATTATAAGCGTCTGATTTGAGATAGCTTTAAAATTTTCTACTTACATGTTTTGTTAACTATTGAAACATAAACGTTTATTTGTTTGTTGGGAAATGCGAACAAATTATATTTAAAATTGTTTATAACATTATCTTCGGAATATATAAGTATTCCTTGAGGCTTAGATGAATTAAAAAGTATTGTTAACAGATACTCGGTATTGAATTCAACCGAGGTAATGTTTTCGATATTCGCCTCGTCGTAAAAGAGTTTTGTTTCTTGGTATTCACCGATTGTATTTTCATTTTCGAAATTGTCACTAGTGTTATTTTCTATTAGAGAATTTTCAAATGTCCATTCCTCTGCAAACACCGTTTTGAATGTTAAAAGTAGATAAACAAATTTTACAAAGTATTGCATGATTTATTGAAAAATGTACTCTCCGAAAAAATACAAAATACGCCGATATTTTTTTCAGTCAAAATTATTTACGATACTGTGGTGAGTTGTGGAACTGTTTTAACTTTTTATGCGTAGATAAATAATTGTAACCATCGGTTTTTTTTATCGTCTGTTTGCTACAAAAGGTGGAACCGGATATTTATTTAATATTCATGTAATTAGGATTTCACATATGCGTTTCTATATCTTCAGTTTACCAGTGATTGCTCATGTAATATCTATAAGTTCAAACAAAAGACGTAAGAAAGTTAAAATAGATTAGTCTATTTTCATTTTGTGTACCGATTTATTTATGCGTCGGTTATAAAATAAAATGTTATTTGTTTATTTATTGATTATGGTTTCTATTGTATTTAGGTTTTATCATTAAAGGCGGGCTTACAAGCTCATACAATGTGCGCAGTTTGACGTAAGTTGCATTTGGGCTTTTTAATAGTTGATGTCGTTATTGGGACTAGACCCAAATAGTCATTCACATTCAAGTTTTTTTATTAATGTATGAACAAATTATTTTACAGGTTGATAAGTAATTGACGAAGCAATTTTTTAAGTACAAAATGTTTTTTAATTGAAAGTTTATTATCGTTCATTGAACATTTTTCTATAAATTTATTTTAATATCGTACTTAGTTCAAAACAAAATAATGGCAACCTCGAATCAGATTGATCCTGAACATTTGAATGTCGTCGATACTTCTGATCCATTAATTCCACGCGAAATATCGGTTTGTATTTTTTATCTATAAGTTGTTTTTATTTTTATAAAGACGTATTTCTAATCGTCTTTATTGTAGGAGTCAACAGCTGATCGAGTATACGAATCAGTTCAATATCATTGGTTTTACAAACGTGATAACGAGGGAAGAATATCCTGGGAACCATTTTCAAAAAGTGATTCAGATACACTCGAAAATATTTGGACATCAGGTAAAAATGAGTCAAATCACCACTAAAGCATAGTAAAATTAAATGACCACATTAGTATTACAAGCTACTTTTTTCTCACTAGTTAGACACTGAGAAAAGATCAAGTAATATATTGGTGTACCGGTTGTTTTACCGCAATTTCTTCGCTTATGACGTCTTGTTTATCGACGTCAATAATTTTATTTTTGCGAACATACAAACGAAACAGTAAAAATGTATTTTTTTTTTTTTAATTCACGGCGGCTAATACAATATTAAACAGCCAATTTGTTAGAAATTGCCACGAATTTAATAGAATAGTTACATAATTTTTGCAATTGTTTTAAAGGTCAAAAAGAAACAAAAGTCGCGACAGACGGTGGTCGTTTTGATGTAAATATTTTAAAACGTACACGTTCGGCTGTTTTCTGGTCAAGTCCAGACTCTGAAGTTCGCCGCTGCTCGTGGTTTTACAAAGGAAATATTGATGGAAAATACGTTCCGTACAGTGAAGAAATATCAGACAAACTGGAGGTAAACACTTGAAAGTCAATGTTGACCCGCTATTGTTTATTTATTTCATCTATTTACAAACGACTTTTTCAAATTCAGCTGGTGTTCCTATACGTGCTTTAATATAAAAATTTAATAGTTACGCAGCTATTCTTTTTCTGTTACAGATAGAGTACAAATTAGCATTCCAAACAAATGAGTGGCACCATAAAGTCCAATTAAATTGTGGGGAGAGTGTTATGTTTCACAGTCCAGACATTCTGGTCCACTTTCCCCAATCACAATCTCCCGATGTTTGGGGAAACACTCCTGTATGTAGTTTACTTTTTAGTACCTAATTTTAAGATCAATGGGCATTTTGTGATGTAATGAACAGTCACAGTAGTAAAACTTATTTAATTATGATAACAGGCCGTTGAAGTTATTCTATTTTTAATAATGTGTTCAAAAGTAATACTGTTCCATTTATAAAGATAAAGACACTATTTTTGTAATTGTCAGCCCTGATGATGTACAAACTTTGTGCGTACTTTTTGGGTATCTGAGCCGTGTCGCGAAGTAGACTTCTTTATTCTTTATTACAATATTTAAATCAGTTTTACTTAGCTAAAGGCTACGTTATCATAATAACGAATGTGTACGTACGATTATAGGAAACTATTGTACTTACTTGAAACGTAAAAAGTACTCTATAAGTTTTATTCGTTTCTAACACAAAACGTTATTACAGCAGACGACGACAAGACCCCGCGTTGTAAAGCGTGGTTTAGATGAATTTGAAATCGATGAAGGAGAACCTGTTCAAGTTGACCATTTATTGTTTTTGGTTCATGGCATTGGCTCAGTTTGTGATTTAAGATTTCGCAAAGTTGAGGAAGTCGGTGAGTATATAAAATCGCGAAGATACGTGTTTATTTTACTTAAAGATATTTGCCTTTTTACTGAAAGTTTAACACGCTTTAAAATTTTGAAAATAAGCACTGCGTTAATTATATTATGAACTACAAACTTGTGTAAGGAACAAAAAATAATAAATACCAACTTTTTCAGTTGATGATTTTCGATCAATATCCCTACAATTGATACAGTCCCATTACAAATCATCTTGTGAACGCGGATTAGTGAATCGGGTTGAAGTGTTGCCGATCAGCTGGCATTCAAAATTGCACTCAGAAGATACTGGAATTGACAAAAAATTGAAAAGTATCACTTTGGAAAGTATTCCACGCTTAAGAGAATATACTAATGATACTTTACTGGACATATTATTTTATACAAGCCCAATTTATTGCCAGGTAATAACATTTATAAAGAGCCAACGTATGCACGCTACTTGTTGTGTCTAAAATGCGCGATTTAGGATATTACGTCGCAATTTGACTCGGCTTTTCATGATATATCAGCTATGTTTCAACGTGAAGCATTATACTATTGGCAATTATATCTAACGATCGCGCGACAAAAAGTAGTATGTATCCGTTGGTCTTAAGGCTAATTTCTATTCATCAAACGACGTTGGTTCAAGACGTGCAAGATTTAATTTTAATATTACTATTTTTTCGCATACAGACAATCGTTTCCGCCGTTGGTAATGAAATGAATCGATTATATGACCTATTTCTAAAAAGAAATCCATCGTTTAAAGGCGGTGTATCTCTAGGAGGCCACAGCTTGGGATCACTAATATTGTTCGATATCTTATGTCACCAGCGACCGTCCGACGCAGACTTCAGTGACGGTTTGTATTTATTCTTCTTTTAATCGTACGGTGATTTCAATTAATAATGTTCAGTGTTTTAACGCAGAAGATGATGAAGCAGCTCAACCAACTTTGTCAGTTAAACCTCATCCGGAGGCGAGACGAATGAGTAAAAGAATAAGTTACATGATGAGTATGATTGGAACTGGCCAAGTTCAAATTCATTATCCTCATTTGAATTTCAATCCGACGAACTTCTTTGCTCTTGGAGCTCCTATAGGTTTGTAGAAACTATAAAACGAAGTAACGCTCGAGTCTTTCACGGTTTAATAGCAATTTACTTTGTCAATTGCAGGAATGTTTGTAACAGTTCGAGGCCTAGATTCCCTTGGAGAAAACTTCGCATTACCAACATGTCCTAGTTTTTTTAATATATTTCATCCTTATGATCCAGTGGCTTATAGGATCGAATCCTTAATAAATCCAGAAGCGGCGTCCGTGCGTCCTGTTTTAATACCTCACCACAAAGGGAGGAAAAGGATGCATTTAGGTAATTAAAATTGAATAATTACAAAAATATACAGTAAAATTAAAAAATAAATAATTTTAGAACTTAAAGAAACAATGGTGAGAGTTGGAGCAGATTTAAAACAGAAATTTTGGGATTCAGTTAAAAGTACATGGAATTCATTTTATCAGTTTACACAGTATCCCAAAGACGGTAATCATAGTTTAGAAAGCGAAATTGATGAGGTAGGTAAATAACACGCGGATCTCTATTTTTCCAGGTTGATCCGATTTTTGTAGGCATTTGTCTTCTTTTTTTTTAATAACTATTTTAATATTTACGAACAATTTTTAAAATTATTCCTTCATATGCTTGTATAGAGCCTGTGTAGGTATTGATCTACACATGTAATACTAAAAAAAAACAGCGTGTCCACTTCTCGGAACAATGAACTTATTAATAATAAGATGTCTTCTTACTTTACATATAGATTACAAATCCGCATGTCTTGTTGAATAAAGGAAAAAGTCGAGAAACAAGCAGCGTGTCGTCGGAAAGCGATTTAGAGCCTGATACTGATGTGTCTTTTGGAACTTTGAATAAAGGAAGGCGAATAGACTACGTCTTACAAGAAGCGCCTTTTGAATTTTTCAACGAATATTTGTTCGCACTACAAAGCCATGTTTGCTATTGGTAGGGAGTGTTTTTTTTTTTTTTTTTTGTAAACCATAATTATTGAACTTTTTCATGGAATAAATTTTTATGGGATTTTGAATGGTTATGTCTTCAGTTAAGATGCTTCAGATATAATTATTACAGGAACAACACAGTGTATTTTCTGTTCATTTGAGTTTTTTCTTTTCATGTTTTTGCAAAAACTGATGTTTTTTTCTGATTTTTAGGGAATCTGAAGATACTATGCTATTGATGTTGAAAGAGATGTATGATTCAATGAATATCAAGACAGATAGTCAGATACCTCAACAAACTATGACCATTGAAAGATCAAGTGGTTCAAGTTCATAAAATGTGATCGAATGTTATAACTAAACATGCTTATTATTGTTTATTGTCATAATTTTAATAAAAAAAAATGTTTTTTGTATTTTTCGAATTTATTGAGTTGTGTTAAAGGTTATATAATATATTGTATAAATAAATGTTTATTTTTTATTGGAAATGTATTTATTTAAAAAAAATATATATTTATGGTGAATTTGGGTTTGTTGAGGCAAACGTCGTCAGTACATTATTATTGTCGAGCAATTACCATTTTTTTTTTCAAATATTTCTATAAAATTTCAGTTTAAAAAAATATATTTTCAATTGTTTTTTGAAAACTGTTTCTTGAGATATTCTCATTTATCAAAAATATCTTAGAAGATTGTCCTGAAGAAATTCACATCAATTAATCTTATTGTAAGATGTGCCCGTAGCCATAAATAGTGCAAATGTTTTAAATAAACAAAAATAACAACTTAATACGCGATGTCAAACAATAATATGCATTACATTTGATATTGGTTTATTGGATAATTGAGATCATTTAGCAGAAAGAATTGAATGTTTTATTTATTGCACTTAATGTGTAACATTAAGTTATGCTTTTAGGACATATTGTTTCGTTACTCGAGGACAGAACTGTCTCCGATTTTATTTTAAATAAATCTAATTTCCTGTCTGCGCGGAAGCAAAAGAGGGTTATGTTTTTTGTAGGTATTTATTCCCACGATTTTAGATAAAATTCGAAACCTCTAAGAATATTTTTAAAATCGCCATGCTTGTACAAAATGTTAATGAGCAAGCAAACACCTGTATTTCTTTTGGTTTAGAAGTTGTATACGTTTTAGAGTTTCCTAAAAATTCGCAAAGAAATCTTCAAATGCCCATAACTTTTTAACCGAATGGCAATTGACTGTATTTTAAATGTGCCGAATCTAATAGTACTAACAGACGGTCGAACTTGGTTCGAAGCGGACAGCGGATCTGGTCCGCTCCGTACCAAATCTGTTCGTCTGTACAGTAGTCTGCGTGTCCGCCCGGTTCGATGGGAACAGATTCGGTCGTCTGTTGCAAGATCCGCCGTACCATGTCCGTTGTCGGACCGGACCAAGTTCGACCGTGTGTTAGCACTATAACATTCGTCTGTCATGACCTTTACAGTTCGACTCTGTTAGGCAATTATGTTGCATAAAAAATATAATCATCATTATCCAATTGCAGAATGAACAGATATTCGACAATGTTTGCGTCTTGTGACTAAATAGCGTGTTAAGATTTTTAGTGACTAGTGTAGTATGACCAACTCTAAAGGTAAAAATATTTTTTAGTGAGTGAAGTGGGCAAGTTTTCACTTCGAAGGTGAGCTCATTTTTTATGTAATCGAAAGAACACACTTTTTTGGAAGATATACCTACTGTTACTTTGATTTTAATAAACATCATGGACACCGAAAGTGGTAACGATGAATAATTGTACTAGATAAAGTTCCAATCACAGAACAATATACCTTTACTGTTCTGTGGTTCCAATAGTTTTTTTTTTTTTGTTCAACTCGAGATTTACTACTGAGGTATCTTTTTTGTACTGCAAACTCAACCGGAAGTGTACATGCATTTTTTAAAATGTTAACATATATTTTTTTGCGTTTTCGAAATCTCCATTTTTCTCTCTATAAATTCATATAAAATTTGCATAAAGCTACTTAAGAAAATATTCGAGAGAAACGTTATCAATTTATTAATTAAATACACAGTAATTATTATTATTAATAATAATTTACTTATGTGTGATGTGTTTTTTCTCGAATATTTCCTATGTAACCTTATGGAAATTTTATATGAATTTATAGAGAAAAAATAGAGTTTTCGAAAATGTAAAAAATATTTCTGGGCATTTAAAAAAATGCATGTACACTGCCGATTGAGTTTAGTTTCCGATGGTAAATATCTAGTTGAACAAAAAAAAAACTATTTATACTTTTTTTGAATCACGAATTATTCACTGTTACCTTTCTTCGGCGAACGCACTGTAGATATAATATATTTAGCACCCGATATAAATGCCATTTATTTTGTTATTAACATTGTTGTACTTGAGTTTTATTTTACAATATTGGTATTTGTTTCATTTGATTATATTAGGAACATTGACTGTAAATTATTACATAATATATAGAACAGAATAGAACTACAGTCGGTGGTTAATTAATTAGTCTTATGCATCACTAACTACTGACTAGTCTATTATTACTTCGGCATACAGTATGCGTGGTTTACCTGCGCACATATTTGCAGTGTAGTATATACACATTTCGTATAGTAAGCTTTCGATATTGAAGTGAAAGTTATGGATACTCTCTAGGTTAATTTAATTACGGATAGAATGGTCGATGGACAAGAGTCCTTTATAACGTACAAGGTAATACGTCATGCAATATTAATTTTAATACGTCGACTGACTAGCGTTTATGACGTTCTTGATCCGGAAACATAAAGGTAGCTTCAGAATGACTTACAGATTACACTGCATATCATTATACTGTGAATTATGCGCGGGTCACACTGGGCTGCTTGTCAGCCGCTGCTGATCAGCGGCGGGCAGCCCGGTCACACTACGGCTGCCACTCGCTAGTCTACCGCGAGTAGTGGCTGCCAAACCGGTCACTACATCATCGAACATAAACCATGTGGTACGTGATGGTTTACTCGCCTATGATGCACTGCTTCGGTCAGACTGCGCTGATCGCTGCCGGTAAAGGGTGCTGATAAATACTCGCCGGCTGGCGGCGCCAGCGGCGAATTTTGTGCTCACACCTAGCTGATTGATGGCTGACAGTAGCGGCTTCCACAACTTGCGACTGGCAACTAGCCGAGTGTGACCTGCGCTTTAGAAGTAATTCGTACGTGGTGGATCCTCTTTTCAAACTCCCATTCTCAACTGAACTTTATGTATGATACCTACATAGCCAAACTTGTTGAACTGGCCTTAAAAAATGTCTTACCATTTGTGCATGCTCAAATAAATAGAATCGGGTTTTTGTTGATAATTTAATTGTACAAGCATTGCATTTAACATGTTGGCTACCAGAGTTTTATGTATATCATCACGGGCTGAACTTATTTAAACCCGAACACCCTTTAATTTCGTAGAGGAAAGATTTTCGAATAAAAGTTGCAGGAAATAAAGGAGGAACAACATCGTTGCATTTTTTTTTCATTTGATGGAGGCTCCTCAAGGTGAACTTTTTTTAAAACAGGAACCCATACTTTTTATCATCTCGGAATATTGACTAAAAATTTACAATTAATAAAATGATTGTTTATTACAATCACGACCCACGCTTTTATAATTTTATAGTCGCATATCTGAACCTAAATTCAATATTATTTTCGTTTTAGTACATTTTAATAAAAATTTGTTTTTAAAAAATCAGAATTTACCTATTTTATCTTTCATTGATTTATCTGAAATAGAACAGTTTTGGACTCATGTTTTAAAGAATGCATCAAAGGCGGCTGTGATTCCTTTTGAAAAACAGAAATTATGAATGTAGAAGAAAATAAAAAAAAGTCAGAGGTTTCAAAATAGAACGTTTTTTATCAAATATAACTTACTTTTGTGTTGTGGATGCGAAAGACGCTCTGACGAAGAATGTCACACGACGCGACAGTTCAAATAAAATAACAAGTATAGACTTTTTACGCACACAATGTGAATTCAGCCGAATTGTTTGTGGCGTGTTGCGCATGCGCCATTTTCGTGCCAAAAAGACCAAAAAGCTCGGTTCGAGAAAATCGATAACGTACACACGGGTGGCGATGACGCGGCGTTCGGTTTAGCCGAGCCATCGCTATTTCAGTGTAGGTAAATATATATTAACGACGACGCTATAGTACTAGTATACAAATACAGTTGCCATTTCGCTTTGCTCGTGTAGTAAAGCAGTGCTTCTTAGGATTAAACAATTAGATTTTCCTGGGAAATATTTCAGCGGGGCTTCCAGGAGAAGAATATTTTAACGTAATTTCTTTGCGGCATATTTGTATTGAGACGTGTCTCTTTCTCCCTTTTTCTCTGTCTCATCAATACGCTGCAGCACATGCGCCAACTGTAGGCCGTACCAAAGGATCATATTATAGTAAATTGAACAGCGTGCGCTTCTATCCATTTCCGCTACATTCACAAGATTACATCCCACATCGACAGCTAAAGACTGCTGCACACGAGGCTAGATTCCTTGCTAGATTTGCCTACTAGTTTTCTAGCGCTGGTTTTCTTGATTGCTGCCATGTGCTCGCTTCACACGAGACGTCGTGTCAAGCTAGTTTTGTGGTGCGCACGCAGTGACAGTTTAAATATAAACACAGAGCAAAACGTGTCTGTTGTCTGACTACTAGCAGAATGACGCCATGTTGGTTTGTTGGCGTTTGTTCAAGTCGCCCTCGTGACAACATACTACTTCCTGATTGGCTCTTTCTCATACCCAGCAAGGAAAATAGCCCCTATTCTAATTTCTTGTGAGCTAGCAGGCGAGCCCGCAGTGACGTAATTTTCTCTTTCGTACCCAGCGTACTGGCCAGCAGAACTACAGGTAGTGTTTCTAGCCTCGTGTGCAGCGGCCTTAAGATGTTCCGTTGGATAGTTGTGAGGAGATGACATCATCTGGCGGACCTGTCTAACTAATAACTATTTACGTAAATTCTTAGCTTCAAGCATTGTCAGTTTATTTTGACCTTGGTCAAGCCATGAGGAGCACAGACAACGCCGGATCTAACGGCCAATCTTTCAGCTAGATGTTTTATCGTTAGGTGAACTTGAAAAATCTTTCTGTCAGATTTGGGACCGGACCGGTCTAAAATTTTTGGAAGCATTGCAGTAGAAGGTCGCGTTTGCGTGCTCTGCGCACCCTGCCCACCCAATACTTGTGTTCTGAATCCGCTTGTGGATCCATTCCGACGGTAACCGATCCATGCATACACCCTTTTTCATCACACGAACACACACACAGACACACACTTACCTGTCGCCTTGTTGTCAACGTAGAAATGTACGAGCACGATAATGTGGTTCTTTATTGATATCGGATTTAAATGAAAATAATTTTTCGGTACAAAATGTTTAATAAAATCAAATAATATATGCTAAATAAATGCTTAACAAAATTAGCCTGTTCCGAAAATAATATTCAAATAACTGTTTTGCGATGGGTGACTAAAATCTTCACCATTTTTATAAGCGACTGTGAAGTGCGAGTGTTTTGTTTTAAAAATCATAACATAATATTTGTCTATTGTGAAGTGTTTAGAATTCATGTCGAATATGAAACGCGCCTTTCTTCAGATGCTGTTGTTATTATAACGGTAATGTATTTTTTTTTTTTGGCAATCAAATATTTGTTTATCGATTTTTGAAATACTGGTCAAAATTTTTTTCTAAACTGATTATGCCCGGTTAAAATTAAATTTATTTGCGAGAGAAATTGTTAAAATAAAAAAAAGAAACGTATTGTTTTGTTTTTTTTTTATTAAACAATTTTTTTGTTCGTCACATGTGTAACATTTCGGGCAAAAATGTTAATAATCAATTTTGTGTGTTCACGTATTTTTTTATTTACGACTATCTCTTAATTTTGGTTTTCATGTAAACTACAAATACACATGATTCTAGAAAGAGACAAAACAAGTAAAGCACCCAAAATCTCGAATTGTAAAATTCAACCATCGTTTGCGTTTGTTTTTGACATAATCATTTATTTAAAAAAAGCTTAGAAACCATTAAAACTATAATACCATAGTAAAAATTACTAATTATGCTGAAATTAAATTAGTTATTGAGATAAGATATACAGCTAAAGACGCAATGAATTATCTGTTATTTGATCGTAAGCATGCTTTATGTTACACTATTCTCTTTTTAAACATCGGTTTACTTTAATATATTATTTCTAACACTTGTACAAGTAGATTATTTAGAACAAGTATTTTCTAACTTCTTGGGTGGAGTTAGTTAGTAAAAATATATATATTTGTGTAATATTTCATTTTAAATCTTATTGTAGCAAAGCGGATAATGTAGACCGTAAAAAAAACATTTTATGGCAATATATTGTAAATAGAAAACAAAAATATTTCTATTTGTGATTGGAAATAGGTAATATCTCAACTTTGACTGTAAATGAAAATATACTTTTAAAAATGATAAATGCATTGCTAGCTACTAACTTTTATTATGATAATGTGTATGTGTACGTTACACGATGTTAAAAATCAATGAAAATAGTACAAATTCGTAAAAATAATAATTAAGTTTTACTACATTACTACGTTCGATTTTCCCCATATTTTTATTAGTACTATACTTGTTTGAATGATTTGAAAATGTCCACGAATTAATTCACTTTTCAATTGTTTTTACTCGTATATTCGTACATATTTTTGTTTATATGTTTCATCAATTGAAATACCGTGGTGTTCTTTTTACTTTTTACTTTTTGTTTTAATTAGAATTTTCTACTCAATTTAATGACTGACTAGAGCACTTGCGTTTATATACCTACGAACTAAAATTGAAAAAATGATAAATAAATTTCAAAAAAATCGTAACACGTTTATATTAACTGGCAGTTGTATGTAAAAGAAAAGTGTTACTCGATTTTCATTATCTTCCAAACCTCCAATTGCCATGAAACTTTGCCCCCATGTGCAGTCTTGATGGCAATCTACGATTATGATATTTTGGCTATAGTAATATTAGTAACGAGTTTAACAAATAGAAATAAAAATGATAGATGGTGGGAGCGACCGTGTTGATGGTGGAGGAGCGTGTCTCCGCTCGCACAGATATCTATGACAGCGCTACCTTCTCCATTGCACCACAAGATTCCGAAGTTTAAAAGAAAACACGCTTTTATCAACGCATTTAAAAGTAAAAAATCAATTTCTTTCCCTTCTGTAACGTTTAGAAGTATAAAACACTCACTGTAACTATTTCATTTATTCGTCGAATGTCCTCATGCTTCTAAAATCTAAACGTTATAGAAGAGAAAGACATTTATTTTCAACTTTTAAAAGCGTGTCTTCTAGATTTTTATTTTCACGTTCATGTATAAACCACACCTAAATTTAACCTCCACAAGTGAAGCTAAGCAAATGTAAAATAGTAACCCAATAAAATCACGAGCAAAAGCTATATGATCTTTATTTACAGAGCGAATCTGGCCCGGACTGCTATAAAAAAAAAAAAAACACTTTCAATCAGATATTTCATCATTAAACGCTTTATATTAGTTTGGGTTGTAACTAACTATGTATGTATGTATGTATGTATTATGTATGTATGTATGCATGTAACGGAATCTTTGAGCATAATTTTCACCAATTTCCCGAAGTCTGATTAATTTGAAACTTTGCATACGTATCAAGGACCGATGACAATGCAATAATTTGATAACAGTTTCCCATTATCCTTATTAGGACCCCCAGGATTAATAAATTCTTTTATAGATCCTCTGTAGTAAACGCTTTATTTTCACCAATTTCCCGAAGTCTGATTAATTTGAAACTTTGCATACGTATCAAGGACCGATGACAATGCAATAATTTGATAACAGTTTCCCATTATCCTTATTAGGACCCCCAGGATTAATAAATTCTTTTATAGATCCTCAAACTAAAAAGTGAAAAATAAAATATAGTTTAAAAAAAACTAAAAAACACGCTTTATATCGAACTAAAAAGTAAAAAATAATTTTTTTAAAATAAGCTTAAAAAGCGTTGGGCGCTCGATGTACGAAAATGTGGAACAAAGCGCCCAACGCTTTTTAAGCTTATTTTAAAAAAATTATTTTTTACTTTTTAGTTCGATATAAAGCGTGTTTTTTAGTTTTTTTTAAACTATATTTTATTTTAATTGTTATATTGAATGTGCTAACATGCATTCTACAGTCTTTAGAATTTAAATTAAATTATTTTGCTCTGAACATGAGATGAAAGTTTAATATGTCAAAAATTTCAAATAAACAGACAATTATTTTGTAATAAAGTCTGAATAAGTGCGAGAATGTGTACTCACATATTTTATCAGTGCCGTATCAGTTTAATGTCAGTGGCGTCCGTTATATTATCTAAGTGATATTTTCACAAATCCGTATCTTCAATATGAAGATGATCAAGAATTAGCAATGATTGCGGTAGTTCAAGATGTCGTAGAGTATGAAAATTAGGTCAGAAAGCGAATGTCGGTACATACAGCTTGGACGAAAGGAGAAAGTAAAGGATAAATGCATTACCGTCTGCAAGAAATTGGTTAACATTCGTACTAAATTATTCAATGATTACTTTAAAACGCCCGGAAGTCGTTTTTGCTTAGAATAATAGTACAAAGTATTAGCATAATGGTAACTTAATAAGATTTTCGTTATTATGATAATGTTTTCAACCCAATCAGTGAAAACTTATCACGGCACGGATACTGAAGCGACACTGAAAAAAGACGTGACCGAATACAAACTTTGGCCCTCTACAAATTTACAAAAAAAAAACAATTTTTAGGTTCTGACCATATGTAGTCTATGACATACAGACGAGTAATCTCATAAGGGTTGGGTTTTTTTTTTTCATTTTGAGATACGGAACCGCGAAAGTTAACTCCAGTTTGCTTTAACAATTGTTTGCGTAGCAATCGGTATCTTGAATTTCTGTTACACACCGTATATTTGTAGTTTTGCAAGAAAATCCAATTATTTTCCATTAACCGGGATAGCCAGTTTCTGGGTATGTAATAATTAATTTATAATTATAAACATTCTATGCACTCACCTCCAATTAAGGAACAATGGTGCCATTTTCAGGGTGAACGCTGTGACATAGTTTTACAAATTATATTTAACTCAATTATGCAATCGCGTTTTAATAGATACCAACTACGTAGTAGATTTGATAGCAACTAAAGCTTGATATATTATCAAATATTTTATCTCATTTTATCGACTTTTATCCAAAAATGTACCCTTAAAGACTTAAATCATAGTAAAGTAGAGGTCAAAAAAATGCGCCTCCCTGGATTCGTTAGTGTTAACATTGGAAAAATTTTAGCCGTTCGAAATGTTGATTTTAATCTGCTTATATAAACATGTGCAATTTGATTATATCTACATAAAGCGGCCTATACACTGGCAATATTATTGCGCAATAATATTGCACAAAAAATTGAAACATCACTAGACTGTCAATATTATTGTGCAATAATATTGCACAAAAAATTGAAAATTTCTGTGCGGCTCCTAGACTGACAATAATATTGCGCAATATTTTATATTGTACAATATTATTGACAGTCTGTGAATGATATTGAAATATTGTACAATATATTGAGAATAAAAAAAAACAGCCCCTAGACTGTCAATAATTTTGCGCAATATTTTATATTGTGCAATATTATTGACAGTCTATGAATGATATTGGAAGCATTGTACAATATATTGAACATATCAAAATCGGTTTGAGATTTATTGTGCAATATAAAAAAAGTACAGTCTGTGGTTAATATTGCCAATGGACTGTGGAGATATAGCACTTATGAATTTTAGATCTTGAAAAGTATGTCCCGTAGCCAAATAACGCAGGGTAAGTGACAAACGCTGGATTGGAGGAATAGCGGCTCGCAGACGGGTGTTCTTTTTCTCAATAGCGGGGGTTACCATTTTTAAAAGTTCATAAAATGTTAAGCGTCCATTCGCAGAAAGTTGCAAAAATCCTTTGGTTCGCTTATTTTCAGGTCCCTTAGCAAATTTTCGTGAGTGTACCTATCTCTTTTTTTATACCACTCTTTCATCCATTTACGCTTTTTCTTGGTGTTTTTTCGCAAGCATAAAGCCAGTGCGATGGCAACACAACTTGTTTCAACATCACTTAGCATGTTCACTGATCAGGACTTTTCAGAGATAAATATTGTGCAATTTAATTCTGCTGTATAGGGCAAATTCCAATTTTTGCACAATACTATTGCGCAATAATATTGACAATCTAGGTTAAAACACTTAAAAACTCAGTGTTTGTACAATATTATTGTGCAATAATATTATAATAATTTTTATTGTGCAATATTAACCACAGACTGTAACTTTTTTTAGATTGCACAATAAATATCAAACCGATTTTGATATACTCAATATATTGCACAATGTTTCAATATCATTCACAGACTGTCAATAATATTGTGCTATCTAAAATATTGCGCAATAATATTGCTAGTGTATAGGCCGCTTAATACATTAGAAATCACACAGATTTTGGTGTTTGCAAAAAATAGAACTGCTATTATCAAACTTTTTTTTTCGTACCAACACTACCAACAGAAAATAAATTCAAGTGTGTAGGCTTTCACGGCCGGTGTTGATCCAAATCTTCTTGGTTTGCGGGCTTGTATACCGAAATACCAATGTGGACCACGGCATACAAGCCCGGAAATCAAGAAGGTTTGGAGAAAATAAAATATTAAAATCGCTAGTAATTATTTTTAAATAAGATGCATCATTAGTTCTAATTTTCAAAACCGCATTTTGCCTTATAGGCCTTATAGTATGGTTTAGCGTATAGCCTGTCGAAGAACAGTGTTGGGTACATCTACTGTTGCATTTTTGGTAGTCTACGATTAACATATAAGTTTGAAGGGATGCTTTTGATGCGCATGTCAACTTTATAAAGTGGCAGACGAGCGGTTGGTTGGACAGAACTGCTTATTTATTATTGTGATTGTTGACATCGTCAGGAAAACACCGGACTCTAAAATTTGCTATCAAAATATTTTTTGAACTCGTAATTCTGCAATTGTATTTCTTTTTTGCACTAACGTAAATTAAAATAAATGAGCTAAAATTTTATCGCGGTATAGGTATTCCAATTTTTTCACTAACAAAAGAGATAGAATCCGTTCATTATACCTGACAGGCGACAGCTTAAATGATGAATAAAATGAGATTTAAATTATTTATATAAATAAATGCTGACGCAAGCAGTTATTAACGAAAAATATGAATCAAATCAAACTTTTGACTGTCTTCCATCGCGACGCTTTTGATTTCAGTCACAATAATTTAATCTAAACGTTTGAAATAAAATTTTGCTTTGTTTTAAAACACAACTATGTAGATGATTAACTATTGAAATTCCGCACAGTAAGTATGTTTTTTAGTCTTGGTAGTTGGCAGTTTGACAAATTGTAAATTTAATAAATAGGCCAGAAACGTGTCATCTTAATGAACTGACTGAAATATTATTGTTGTCTGTGTTTTTTCCTCATACATAATCAGTTTTGTATTGAGACATTTTATCGCCGCCATCAAATGTTTTTTTAAAGAAAAAGTTAAGTGTTAATATTTTATCAAATCGATCAGTGAAATGTAAAAAACAGGTTTTTTTTTTAATAAGGCCGTAAAATTGAAACACAATTTTTTAAGTGTGAAACAAAATTTCAAAAATCGTATTCATTTATATCTCTTGAAAAAGATTGAATGGGTAATCAGTAATATTAATTAGTGAATATTTTTTTAGATCGCAGAAAGGCGTGATAAACAAAGCCATCATGGATATAATGAACTATCGCCACTTGGCCATTATATTTTTTATCTTCTATTTTGTGGCATCAGGCTTGTAAGTTAATTAATTATTATGTTTAAACACAGAATTGATGGTCAAGTGTATAAATTACTGACATGTACGTTTGTTTCACAAAAACAGATGTCGAAGCAACATAAAAGTAAATTTCCGAGAGAAGGAAAAACAAGTTTTGGATCAAATTCTAGGTCCGGGCAGTTACGATGCCAGAATCAGACCGTCTGGTGTAAATGGCACAGGTGAGTTAACTATTAAAATATGGCATATAGTTTTTAAATAAATATTTAATTTATATAATATATATTGCCACATATTTAGCTACGCTACGAAGTTTTTTAAAAAATATTTATATATTGCGTTATGTATAAAAATTATTTTACATAAGCCAAAATCAACACGTTTTGCTAATTTTATTATTAGTGTATAAAAATATCGATTTTTAAAATAGAAAGTTTAACACGTTATGTATAGAGATAAATAGTGTACAGCTAATTTATTTATATTGTTGTTATTTTTTTTTATTGAGATTATCAAATATTTGTAGCTGTTGTGATTCCTTAAAAGCGATCTTTCACTGCACATCCGCAAAGCGCGTATTTTTTTACATAAAAATGATATATAACGAGATTTGTTTTGTCTATATGAACTAAACTTGCTTAATTTGCAAAAATAAAAGCATTTTTTGTTGTAAATAACAGCTTTTGGTCACTTTCTAAAAGTAATGTTATTACGTAGTATCGTTTAGAGTTTAAACCGATTCTCGACAAATACAAATCAAATCCATGAAAATATTTTTTTTCTATAATAACAGTAACAGACATGTTTTAACTGTTATTGGAAAATAAAGGTTACCAAAATTAAGCTTCTGAAATAACAGCTTCATTGGTTCAACATCTAACTTATCATTCTGTATTCTTGAAGGAGATTTATTTGGTTGAGGAACAATTGAAAATTTCGATTGTTCCTCAACCAAATAAATCTCCTTCAATACATATTTTTGGAACGAAACTTGTACTAACAATTCTGTATTCTGTTATCTATATGATTATGTTGAAAACTAACTGCCCGACCGTGTCCAAAAAAGTAACTGGTTATTTTCAAATAAAAGTAACAGTTATAACAATTCTTCTCATCACTAATTTTTTCCCTTGCATATGAACTGTTCATTTAGTTTGCAAGATGTTTGTTTGGATCCAGTAACTTTTACATTCGAGCTAGTAGACAAGTTAAAAAAATCCGTTGCGTGCGTTACGGTGGTGAAGGTTGGCTTTTATGAAACCACTCGCGTTTTTTATAGAATTCCTCATTGTTTGCGCAAAAAATAAATGATTTCAGACTTAACTGATGTTTTTAAGAATGTAATATCTATTACATTATAACGTCTGATAAGAATTCTTCAATAAATAAAATTGGTCGATAATTTTATTTATTGATAAATTTAATTTACTTACACTGAAAAATACTACTGTTTTATATACAGGTTGATTGTTAAAAAATAACTTTACAACAAGGATTATTCAGATCTTTTATATGAGCCTGTTTACTTCACATTAATCTATTTTTGAAGCTTTCTTGATTAATTCTATAGATTTTATTGGAAATCAAGCACATAAATGTACTTTTTTGTAAATAAAATATATTGTTCATGTAAAATTATTCCAATAACTTCTTTAAATTCTAAATAAATCACCCGTATATTTCACAAGGCAAGTCCGAAATCATTGACGCGATTCGATAGACGGAGAGGTTAATAAACGTGAGAGTGGAGGGTTTCACAGCTATTGTTATCTATGGGAGTCGAATCGGAAAATTGAATTATAAATTATAGTATAGGTAACAAAACGTTCTTTTACTGGTGAAAAAAAAAACAAAATTTAAACTATGACAAATCGAAATAGGGTTTTGAACAAGAAAAAAAAAATAGCTTACATAAATTGGTTGCATCATCCCTGACAAAAGTAATTTTAAGAAAGTATTTTAGAATTATATTAACCCTCTTAAAACTCGCGCGAAAATGCCTTAATATGAGAAAGCCTCTGGATGATAAAGAGATCAACATTTAGCTAAAAGTTATAATTGATCGCATTCAGCAGAAGAAATTTTAATAATCGTCCTTAAATATACTGAATTGAAAAAGTGCCCAAACATTTAGCTGAATGCGGCCAGTTTACTTACCTTTTCGTGATGCCAAACCGCGCCCTGCGTCACGTGACAAATTTAGCTGATGAATTTTAAGCCAGTATTTTCTGTTTTATCCAAATTATTCTTTTTTTACTTTAAGTGAAATATATCAAATTTGACTCTGAAACTTTGAACTCTTGTTATATAACTTGAAGTCGGGAATCAGAATTAGGATCAGCCGAGCTTTTTTATAAAATATGTTTAACACATTTTTTAGAATTGTTAGATACTAATAAAAAATTGGTTTTATTTGATATCTATTTTTGTTTCTATTTTTAAGAAAACTCCTTATGAAATTTATAAAATGTTAAATACAAATTTTATAAAGGTACAATACGAAACAGTTCTGCCGAATATTTGATAAACATATTAGGTATATACCTGAAAATAGTATTCCATTATTTATTTTTTTATTGCGTATGAATTATTTGCGTATTCAAAATGGGGCGTTCGGAACATTGGTTCGACTCCCTGTTCAAATTATTAATTTATTTTATTTTCAAATCTCATATTACTATTCTACAAAAAACATATAAAAAGGGTACTTCCCCACACTATAAGAGCGAGCTCTGTATGTCGAGGATCAGGAAATAAGTTATTAGTTTTATTTTAAACGAAAAAAAAAAATTATAAATAATTGCCATGTATGTACGAACATCTATCCTATAAATTTTCAATCGTTAAACCTTCATTTATTTTGTATGGAATCAATTCCTAAGCGTATTAGGCAATATTATAATTTAAGTCATCTAATTTATTGCGCACAGTAGAAAACTGTTCGTAGATGAGTATCTGGATTGTTGGAAAAGTCAACATCGGCAGATGCAGATATTAAATAAAAACGAATAGTTTAAAACAATATTTTATGGTACAAAAAACTAATGAGATATTTAGTAAAAGGCAAGAAATACACAAAAAATGATAGGGATTATATTCTTATTAATTATCTACGCCAGTTTTATGCCACAGAAAAATTATGACCAGATCTGTTAAACAATTTTGCGAGGTGTATGTTGAAAATTTTAGTTTTTCAGTATACAAATTATAATCCGGAATAAAACCCTTGTTTACCCGACTACGAAGAATAAAAATAATAAAAAAACTCTTTATTTTCAATGATAACCTCATTAAAAATGTCATTGAAACAATAATGGCTACTAATTGCGAAGCTAAATAGTCTAATAACGAAGATTAGCTTGTTAATTTAATGTTCTATATAATGCTGCTATGGATGTTTAATTTATTATTGTTTATGATAAGAATATGGCGAGTCTGTAAGACTGCATTACTTAATTAATCAATGTCTCGGCGAAAATACGAATATGTATGCAATATCGACATGAAATGTTTTCTTCTTTCTGTAATATCAATTACTTATACGTGTTTACATGTAGTACAGAGGTGATCAAAAAAATTAAAAATAAACCGCATTTTCTTTCAATGCTTCTAGTAAAAATTGAAACGATCTTTACTCAAAAACGACTGGCCCGATTTTGCGAATCCGCAAAAAATATCGCTAGTCTCATAGATTTCGGTAAAATTATTGTTTTAACAAGAAAAAGGTACAAATCATTATGCTAGGTAGCCAGTAAATAGCAGTCTCCCAGGACGAGCGAAGTCGGGAATTAATTGTGATTCGTCATATATAACAGAACTATCTGACATATCCCTGTACCGACTGTGTATTTTTTCCAATTAGCTTTTACTGTCGGTTTTGTAAAGGCATTTAACATGGTATTCACATAGAAAATCCACTAATATAACTAGCGTTATTGAAATTCTCTCGAATCAAAGGACGACTCATAATTTTGACGTAACCTTCATTGAAGAGTGAGCTGCATGATCTTTGAAGTTATTAGTTGACATTGCATTTGTTAGCATTCTGTCGCTTTCTAGCTGTACAGAGTGGAATGTATGTACTTACATTAATATCTTCGCGCAATTCTGCGTTTTGAATTAAAATTACATAACGTCATCATACTGAATTAAATTGTAGAGAATGCAGACGACTAGTTGCAAGGTTATGGTTTACTTTTCAAAGCTCTTAAGTCTGGCTTTTTTTCTTTAAAAAGACTTAGCAGAAAGTAATTTCAGTGCAGGTATTTCAAGTCTTTCATCATCTAGAAAAATTAAATTGCCAAGCCGTTGAATTTGTTTGTTTTTTATTTCATATTAGTCTGAATGGAAAGTGTTGGGACCACGCTGTTTATAATTATATCGTTTCGTCTATTACGAACACCCAATTATACCTGACAAAAATGTCAATTGAAAATGAAAATATTGATAAATTAGTGCAATACTGGCAATTATATTTTTATATTATGTATTAGAAAATTCAAATCTAATTATTATTGAACCGGTTTTGTCAAATATTATTCATTTCTATTCGTAACCACCAATTAAATTTCGTGCAGTAATTGTTCATTTGTTCAGATTCATTTGAAGAAGATGCGGTATTATTCTTTAGTTAAATGATTACTGATATATCGTTATAAAACTTATATTATTTACACTACGGTAAGTTCTGATAAGTGTTCGTGCAATAATGGCCATTCGGGCATTAACATGTTATTCTGCCGTCACTCCTCAGATGGACCTGCCATAGTACGAGTTAACCTGTTTGTCAGAAGTATTGCTACCATAAGTGACATCAAGATGGTAAGTCGCGCTAAACCAGACGTAACCTACCAGCCGGAATGCCTTTATGACTTAACATTATTATAATATGCTCCAATCAGCCAATTTACTTAATACATTAATTATATCCAGGGTGCGGAATTGTTCTTGGCACGTGAATAACACAAAGATATTTTTTTTTTGAAAATACTCCTCTCCTGACCATTTTAGGGTAAAAAAGTACCGGAAGAAATATGTTCAAAATTAAAAAATGCGTATATAACATTCAGTAAATTTTAAATTTGCTGATAAAAGATTGCAATTATTTTAAAGTTTCCCGCTTTTTAATTGTTCAGTTAACATTTGGATGTGGTCCTCTGCGTGTTTTTGTAGTGTGGGATTCTTTTTGACACCATTGCCTAAAACTAGACGCAAACGAATTTTGTTCAAATGACAGACCACTCTTTTTTTTAAATTAATTTTAAGATATCACTCATCTAAAATGTAGTTGTTTTTTTTTTTGAACAAATTTGTTCCAATGCTTTGACTAAAATGTCTGGGGGAGTCATTATAAAAAAATAATTTTTCGTGTCATTTTGTTCAGTGTCAGAAATGATGCTTCACCGTGTATACGTACCTTAGTACATATACTTACAGTGTTAAGAAATTAAATTACTAAAATTTGCTAGGTGATTCTGTATAGACTATACAATAGAGTCCTGTTAATACGAACGTTCGTCTTATCCGAAATCCGTTTCTGTCGGCGGAGAGGACATTTTTTAGTTCTCCAGTACTTTTATCATTTTAATTTAATTGGTATTAATGGCACAAGAACAGTTAAGATTCGACAAAGAAGTTGAATTTCTTTGTAGTACTCTACTACAAACACACTGTTTGACACGGTCTATTAAAATTACAGTTATTCGGCTATTTTGAAATTTTGCGCGGACCCAACCAGTTCGGACTAGCGAAACTCCAGTCTATTAAGAAAAGAGTTCATATAAAACATATCTTTTAGAATGCGTTGCTAGGGAATTACAGTCTTTTAATTGTTATTATATACTTCGAAAAGATGTCCCTTACAGTGCATTTTAGAAGATATAATTCATAGAACTGTTTTTATTAATATTCTAAGCAATTTTATCGATCTAATTTCTGAACATTTTGTGTATATATCGTGTAAGTACTTATTTCATATGTGTATCCTATTTATTTGAAGTTATCCATGATGATGCACGTATTACCTAATGCTACCATATAAAATTACAACCGTTTGAGTTGTTTTACGTGCAGAAAAAGAAAATCTTTTTTTAGTTGTACTCTATATAATTAATAACAACAATTTTGCCACTAATCATGGTCCATGGACAACTGTTTTCTGTGTGAATGGGATATGATTATATAACGTAGGTACTCACCCGGTATGCTATAATATGTACATGACGGTGTTTTAGATGAAATTGCTATATTCATGACGTAATGTGTTTTTATAAAACCATTTGTTGCTTTGCATTAAAACTTGCTGCTATTTTTTATTTGTTTTAATTCTAAAATGAATTTTTAATTAAAAAATATATATACGTAATTGCTTCTGTTGTTGGTAGTTATGTTAAATTGAATCGCGTCAGTTTTATTAAATTGTAATGACATTGAAAATTCTTGTAACTAAACAATGCAATTCAATTATAAAACTGCAAACTGTACACTAAAAAAACTAATTATTTCGTCCATTTTGAACAAAGCTGCACTGTTCCGCCATTATCAGAGAACCAAGTACATTGTAATTTAATAATTATATAAAGTGCATCTCTGCGGTTTATTACCCGCAACAAACCACAGTATATATACGCATATCGCGCGCGCGTGGGCAATCTATCATATTTTGGTTAACGACAATTTATTGAAGGGTTGCATATTGTTTGTAGTGGCAGGGTCGCGAAATGTGGTGAAAGTTTTGTCCGCAGCGAAGAGCATATACAAATATGTAAACAGCCGCTTTTAAGACCCTAAACTAAAAATTACAACTGTTTAAATGACCATTTTTATATAGCGCCGGCCCATCTCACTCTTGCGCGTCCACGAAAACTAAAGCATCTAACATCTGAAGTAGCTTTCGTCAATCGAACTACAAATGCGAATGACGGACAGCTAGCTTAAGTATTAGTTTTTTTTTTTTTTCAAAGAATTTTCATAATTCGAAAGTATTCAGAAATGTGGTTATCAAACACTAATATTACATTAAAAAATGTATTTGAAAACAAAATAAGTGAAAAATGAAACTTTGTTATTAAAAGATAATAATAATTTTTTAAAAATCAACCGTATATTTCGATTTCATCTAAAAGCACTGGCAAAAGGTATGTTTTCATATAACAGTTGGCCGAAAATTAATTAGACAAAAATAAATGCGCATCGATATGAACAAATGACATTCGAAAATATCTACATCATTTACTATTTAAAGTTGAAAGAATACATTATTGTTGAATGTGTAATTTGATCTCCAATAATTGACACAAGAGTCAAGAAAATTTCACAATTTCGGTTTTGTCAAGCATTTAGCTCTTTGTCAAAAAAATTATTATTTTGGATTTGTCGTGTTTCCTTTTTCAAATAATATTTTATGGCGATAAAAACAATGTGTAAACTCACAGCTTTTTGACGATACTATCGAATGTCGTTTATAATATCGATCCAACTCCGAAATATGCGACTGCTGAACGATTAGCGCTTCAAACTCAATATTTGGCCAAAATATTCGTTGAATGACATACGTCACACCATGGCATTAATATTATTGTATATAAATAGAATCAAATCATAATTAGAATTGAAAATCAAATCCACAAATTAGAATTTGTTATTAATGTAGATTTGTGTTGATTGATTGCTCACCACAAACCAATTCAAAATAGTGTCATATTACCACAATGTACACCATCAACTTTAATATTATATATTAATGAATTGAAAATTTTGAATTGAATCGGATTTCCTGAATTTCTGGATTTAGCTTTCTGTTATTGTTTATCTATGTCTGCATTGTTTAAAATTACGAAGAGTGTACGTCAAAGATTGGAAGGATATCTCGCAATTAAAATGTTTTAGGCGCTGATAATTTAGGAGTTAAAACGTGCCAATTTACTTTTCTTTTTGGCCATCTGCTATATGCTCGATAATAATAGTTTTATTTTTCTTAACCTAGACGAGTATTAACTTTTTGAATTTTTGTTTTAGTTTTTGGTTTATTTTTTTAATCTTAGATGCGTAGAAATTGCATTTTTATTCAATGCGAACGCATCTTTATTTTGGCATGATTTTTGAATTTTTCAAATGACTTATTGAGACATTTATAATAGCAGTTAATATGTTTTTAATAATTTATTTTCTAATGAAAAGTTTCCTTAAGCTCATGGGGCCGTGTTTAAATAATATCATAAAACTCATGTTATTCATTTATATTATATAAAATGGCAGATTTTCTTTTTATTATATTAACGATTAATAACGTTGTGTAATTTTGTCTTACTTTGGCTAACGTAATATTTTACTTATTAAAAAGTTATAAAAATTAACGACGTTGTTAATTTCTTATTATTTTATACTACGTTTCACGTAAGAGCCACAACTAACACTTCAATTGTTCTATTGGTTCATTTCTATACTTCAACAGACTATATTGGCAACACGAATAAAATTGTGATCTTATAGGAAACGCAGTATAAAACTTTTAAAACAAAATATATCGAGATTGATGTTCGCGAAATTAAAAAAGTATTATTGGATCTCTATATTTAGTAGTGTAACTATTTTATTCAATCTTAAATACGTTAATCTGAACTTAAATTTTAATGAAATCGACTAATATGAGCCACGAAAAATACAACTTTAAAAATAGTAATTACCTATCGATAGTTTTTTAGAGAATTTATTGTCGTTGAGGTGTCTTTTTTTATAATAATTCGATAAATATATTAATTATTATATTATTTTATACATGCCAACATGAACCTATTAGGAGACGATTTAAATATTGGACGATTAATAGACAAGTTTGTTAATTAAAATATTAAAACAAATGTACCCTTTATACCAATTTATAATTATATTAAAATTAACAATAATTTATACTTATTTAATGATTTTCAATAGTATGAAAAAATAATTTATTTATCCGTCATCATCATAGGTACACATTGACACTACCCTAGTAGCCCATCATATAATATACACACACATTGTGTTTCTTAATTTGATTGTACACAGGAAATCATCCATGCTTTTATTATTCATAATTTGAAAACCTCTATTTACATACTTAACTAAAATAAAAAATAAAGCAATTATTTTTCTTCAATTCAAAACAACGTCTAATCGCAATGAAACTTGAATATGTTTATTTTATTTTGTTTCCCCTAAAGTACTAAAATCATGATGTCAAAATGTACCGGAACATTGTATTGAAGGTGTTGATCCAAAATCAGATTGTAGATTAAAGGCGCTCAACAACAGGGTCATTAGCGATGTACGAATCAAATAAGGAAACACATATAGTATATTATATGATATTTATGATTTGGTTAGTTAATAATGTACCTACTAAAAATACAAATAGTTCTTATTATATTGGACGCCCTAGATGAGCACTATTTATTATTCTTAAGGAAAATAACAGACGAATCGTTTGCTACTGAGCTGTTATGTCATTCTATATTTGGGATGCAGTCAGTAAAGGCCACTGTACACGAGTCTGGTTTTGTCGTTAGATTCCTTGCTAGGTTTCAAACCATCACGAAAACCAGCCTCGTGTGCAGCGGTCTTAATTTGTACGACGCGATGGAACAAAACAGACGCTGAGACAATTGACTGTATCTCTAACAGAGGATGATGTGACGAGACGGCAAAAAATATTGTGTGTGTTATTGCCTTATAAAGATCACTATTTTATTTATTAGATCAAGTCAACTGTAGATCTGTTAAGATGTTTGTACTTGAAAATATTACCATAGGTATGCCACAGGCATGTCACCATTGATTCCCCGTAGCCAATCATTCACCGAAAACACCTTATCGTAAATTCTTATATTTAACGTCCATTTTGTGTACGATACGGTGGTTCCGGATTTTTTTTTTAAGTATGTAGGTACACTTATTTTATTATATAGGCTGTCCTGGAATTGACAAATTTTGTTATGGAATGATCTTACAGAAAAAATATCTTTAATTCTTGACACACTAAATTATTTAATGAGCTACGTTTTTACGTAATTCTTTGAATGCATTCATCTTCGAAGTGACTGTGCTGATCAAAAATATCACAAAAAATTGTGTAATAATCTTATAGTAAAGGATTTACCGATTTAAAATCATTTTTAAACTTCCGATCATTTTTCGGTATTTAAAAAAAGTTTGTTAATTCCGGAACATTTTGTGTATTATTAATAAATTTCCTTCGGCACGTTTTTTTTTAGATAATTCAACACATAATTCGTCATAACAGCTGATATAAAAATTAAATTATCAATAATATATTTTTTTTTGTTTTTTGGTTTTCACTTAACCATTTTTATAAATATGTCAACATGAATCAATCATTTCATTGTGTCTTAAATGTAAAAGGAAAAATGACCAGTCAGATTGAAATTTTATCAATTCACATTATTAAGTTAATATTTATTTTTGTAGAATAAAATCATTTTTTTTTTTGAAATGGTGAAATGGTTTAATAAGAAAACAAAACAAAATAACACTTGCATATTATGTAATGGGGATGCTACGAATGCATTGTTTTAAAGGTTCATAATTAACGTCGTTTTCTGTCTAATGAATGTTATACACTATTGGCATAATATTGGTAAATGGCTGGTTATATAAGTATATTATATCAATCCAATCAAAATGCAGTATTGATGAAAATCATTTAAATAATTTATTGTCCTTTTAAACATATTAATATAGTTAACACATTTTATTTTATTTGTTTGTTTTCTTTTATTACGACAAAATGTATTTGCTAGCACATTAGCAAAAACCCGGATCTTTAATTTGTAAATAATTTTGTCAGTTTCTTTCGTTTTCATAACTTGAGAGAAGTTTATGAAATGCGTTACAATTTATAAATTATTTTAGTATTCACTCCCTGACAAGGTATTCGGCACAATTTTATAATTAGCGTAGCTCTAAGAGTTTTTAGGTCTCTGGTTTATTGGAAAATATTTTAATATTCAGAGCTCTTTTTCATGACGTAGCCGCGAATCGATAATAAGTGGTTAATTGCACACTGGTCAAGCGGTAGCCTATTTTTGGTTGTCATGCAAAAATAAGTACGACATTATTCTATAACGATTGTTTATTCACCGACGTAAATATATCTATGTCAGAAATCGAGTGTTACAATTAGCGGGTTTATTTAGATTTAAAACGTACGTCGGTATAAATAATGGTCATAAAACGAAAAATTTTGTACGGGTCTCAAAGTTGCTTGATACCAGTAAGTCACCTAGTAATCTATCTTTTACTACTATGAAATGCGACGAGCGCTGTCAGAAATATCTTAAGGTCATTTATATTGGAATTTAAATTATTTTTACCATTCCAACTTCACATGGTACTAATTAAAATTTCGAAATTTTATCATATTTTTTTCGTTTTGAGGTCCCCTTGGTTCTAAAAACATATTTTTGGAAAAAGTCTGTCCCAACGTTTGTCTCTGAACACGATTCAGGTCATTAGCGGATTGAAACCAAATTTTGGGAGGATGTCAAATGTCAATATTTTTGAAGTTGGAATAGTCCTGTCGCCAAATTGACGGGAATTTTTTTACTCACTCAGTAGCTGTGTGATCAAGTAGTGATGTCTTGTTTCTTTGTAATGGAAAATAGAGAACAGGTGATCTAGATATGTGATCGTCGGATAAACTTGATGTATTGTATCCAAGGTGAGGCCATCGCTGCGTTGTTTTAAAGAGCTCTTAGGAGTTACAGAAATTGAAATGTACAAACGTAGAAATGAAATAATCGGCAGTATTATAATATAAATAGATTAATAAGGTGATTCAGGATTCCACTGCCAAACTGCGGATATATAGCGAATTTAAACACATTCGAAATTGAAACAAATACTAGGTATTAATAATACTTAGTAACAAATGTTTATACTTAAGTTCTATAGACGCGATTCATAGTCAAAATGAAATTCTGTAGTAATCCGATCGAAAATGATCTTATATTATTTGTTTCCACCAATCAGCTGATGGTCCCGCTATAGTCTACGTCAACATATTTGTAAGAAGTATTTCAAAAATTGATGACGTAACAATGGTAAGTTTTCGGAAATTATCCCGTGAAATGAATGAGTCGAATTCTTCTTTTTTTATTATATTAGCATTTCATAGTACCTATTTTATTTTCTTACAATATTGTGGTTACCAAAACCCGTTTTAGAAGGAAACGATTTTGTTGAACAGATATGTTAACAAACTAGTGATAAGAATTGCTAGCAAAAATTTATATCAACACAACTGTTATTTCCATTGCAATAATCTTCGCATAATATAGGTACCTATACAAAGATACTACTCTTTCTTTGTTTTACTGTACAAAAAAGAGAACAACAAACAAAAAAAAAAGGATGAAGGTTCAGATAAAACCATTAATTTGTTGTAAATTGCGTTTTGTCAAAAAAAAACACTACTTTACGCAATCACAAAGTTTTTATCACACAATTTATTGACGATTTGGAAAACAAAATGGTTTCCACCTAAAATGAGTTATGTTTCTGAGCTCTGCAAATGTAAATAGTAATATTCAAGAATATACGAAATTACAATTTGTTGAATATTATGAACATAATGATTTAAAATTGATAGTTTTGGTTTATTGAAAAACTCAAAATATCCGTTAAAAAATTAACTTCTAAAGGTCCGTTCAAAAATCGACATCACTGTTTATTTGTGTTAATCCTGCCACAGACGCACGTGTGTATAATCCATGTCTTAAGCAAGTATATCATTCAAAATCGTGTGTTCATTAACAATCGTATGGACGTGATTATCCGTCGAACATGTACGCGTATGCGTCTTATTTTTGTATGAACAAATTCGGTCGCGTTTCCACGGAGATACCCATTGTTGATGAATGTACGGTTCTAAATGACTTGTCTTAATACGGCGTGTAAACGTTTGTTCTTTAATTTATGATCACCCTTGAATGTATTTAAAAATAATATCTAAAATTAAAAGATCAAATAAAATATACCTACTGATCTATTTACTCACTGTTTACGTTTAGTTTAAAATTAACCTAAAAAAAATAACGAGATTTTTTCGATGTTACTTATAGAAACCACCCGAATCGGAAAATAGAAATATTAAAAGATATGAAATAGTTAAAAATCTTTTTTTAAACGTAGTGGTTTTCGTTTTTTACATTAAACGTTTGTCATTGGCAATAATATTTTGTTTTCTTTTGTTCTTGTATTTTTTATTTTTTTTTTTTAAAAACAACGTTATTCGATACTTTTTGCTTTTGAAACAAAATATAACTATTTACATAAGCAGAATTGGTTCGACAGATGGTGCAGCCCTTTAAATTCAAAGATATTTATGCTAAAATTTGTAAAATTATATTTTTATTCTCACCATATTATATTAATTATTGAGTTCAATTTTTTTTAATTTTAAACTAAAATGCTACAAATTTAATACAAAAAACTTTTGGTGTACAGTTTTATTATATATGACAACTGAATTACAATGATCAAGCCATTCTTCACGAAAATGGAAAAGGACACGTACCTTTCCGTTCCAACAAATAAGACGAACGAAATGTATTGACTAATGTAAATTTTTATCTAGATAAACTGACACTGTTCGACTTTATTTAAATTTGAAATGTTGTTTGTCGTGTCGTTTGCGCTGTTCGGGCTGTGAACAGATAAAGACTTATTATTTCATTGAAACAATGATATAATGGGGATCATTGTTGTGATCACCAAACCGATATTTCTTATTTTTGTGGCAAAAAAAAATTATTTAGCATAAATAACTTTTTTGTAGGGCAAAATGAGACCGTATACGTGTTAATTTAGTAGTGTTTGAAGTAGAATATTATTTATTTACATAGAAATGAGTTTTCCATACGTTTTTGACAGATCAAAATTTAGTATACCCGATACATGTCTCTACTATGAACATTGTTAAACATTTACTATTTTAATAGCAACATAATTTATTATACATTTTTTTAATAAATTTGAATTCAGGTTATTGTTCTATATTTTCTTATTGTTTTTGTTACATTTCGTTGTGCTTTTAATGTTTTTTATATTCGCTGATATTAACTTAATTAATATATAATGCAACATAAAACTAATCTAAATAAACTAGCAAATGAAAACACACGAAAACAATTAATCCATTTCTTCCATATCTATTTAAGATTTCATGTCATCATGTTATTGACAATTTTACATCACATTTCAAAATGAATTTTGTCCGTACGAATTAAAATCTAATTAATCGCAAAAACTTGACGAATCAATTTTGAAACTTCGATTAATAATCTTGTTTTTTACAAATACCATTTTTATAGTTTGCGTGGACATAATGATTTTTGAAATCATATTTCTTAGGATTGGTATTCATAAAATGAAATGTTAAACATTTGACACAGTAGCACAATGTTACACAAAAAAAATGTATATACGTATATATATATATATAAAAACCGAACACGTAGGTAAGGTTTATCTGAATTTTTCTTAATTTTTATTTTCATTTAATTATATTTTATTTGTTAGGCGGGTGTCTCAGAGATAATTACTGAAACTTTAAATAGAGCATTGTTAAAGTGGCTTGTTTGAGATTTTTAATCAAATTTAATCTATGATCTCTCTCTCCAGTACTTACTGCATTTTTCAAAGTAATAAAAAATATTTGAGGCATGTAATCGATAGTACTGTCTGTTTTTATTGCAGCAAAAAATGGAGGACTGGGTGATACACTTGAGAGTTCATAAGCCGTACAAAATGCAATTTCAATTTAGACTTTATGTCGAAATAAAGCGTTTTTAGTTTTTACACAATGCTACACAAAATAGAGTTGCATTGTTTTTATTAGTGTTTTTATTACCTTTGCTTGTTAGACATTATAAATAAAATTTTGGGGAAAGCATTTTACAAAAAACTACTTCGTCAATCTCTCTAGTTATACGAAGTAATTCAAATAAATTTCATTCGACATCTTTTTCGTATGGTTGGTGTTTGTTTTTAATTTTAACTGGAAAGATGAAATTCTGAAATTTTCTCCTGTGACACCCTGTATATTATTTTTTATATTCAAATCGATGAAAATTGAAAATTCATTTTTATTTGTTATACAAAATACAATGAAAACAATGATTTGTGAATGTATTTTATAACACTAGCATTTAATTTTTTTTCCCATCATATTATATAAAGGGGTGGACAATACAATCAATTTTTAGTTGATAAACTATTTACGGAATATTTATTATAATTACTCACAATGGGTGATATAATTGAATTTAAGTTTCGGTATTTTATTGGACATATTAATTATTGTACCTAGTTACAATTATTGTTTTTAATGAAAATAGTTTTTGTATATTTTTTAATTTTTTATGTCACTCTTTGTGTTAAACATGGCTTTCATAATATTGATTATTTAATTTTATTAAAAAACACAACTTTAATTTTCACAATTCACTCATTTAAGAGTCGTATATTTTTCCATCTCTTACATAATTGCTAGTATGTATGGAAAGCATGACAGAACCTTAGAGTAAATAAAATCAAAGGACTATTAAATTTTGGAAATTGTTCAATCTGTATACCTACCTAAGTATTCTAAATTTCAAAGAAAACTCCTTTATTATTTACTCTAAGATAGACTTGACATTCGCATTGCGGCTGCGCGGCCGCCATCTTCGTTTTTAATTTTTAAAATTTTGAACATTGAATTTTGAAACCATTTTAAGCAATATCGTTTCATTTGGTCGTTTACAATGATAATTTATTTCTTTTGTGATTTTCACTAAAAATGTTGACAATTCTTTGATTTAAAAAAATTAAAACGATCAAATGTAACTTAAAATGGCATTTTTTCCAAAACAGTATTGAATTATGGTTCGTCGAATGTATGGATGGATGAATGGAAGAGAATGTCAAAAAAAGTAGTTGAAAAAAATGGCACGTTATGCAACTATTTGCTACAATTATGCCCATTTTCTGAAAGAACAGGTACGTTACTTGGCGATGTTGCTATTACCATCTCGAAGTTACGAAGAATCCTCTCAGAAAACGGGCATTAGACTTTGGATACTAAGTTGCTTCCAGCATTTTAAGTATATTCTAGATGTAACTACAGATTGTACTAAAAAAACTTGCATATACATCCATCTTTCACTATGAATAAAATGGGCTAAAGCCACTACTATCCGGAATCTTGTTGCTGATATAGTCAGTCATCCAGATTGTAGCTTTCCTAAACCCTTATTTGTACACAGCGTCGAATATAATGTAATGCTTTTAGTACGAAAACGAATTGCTATTGTAGTTACAACTAACGAATACTCTGAATGGAACAATATAATCCGAACTATAAATATAGCCAAATTATAATAATTATTTATATTAGTATATAAATAATTATAATATTCATCCCATTCATTTATTTCAGTTTCATCTAAACATTTATTTTTTTATCGGGGCCATTTGTTTGCCTCATAAACAATTTTTTGGAAAATGTAATTGTTGAATTTATTTTCACGTCTGCAGTTATTTGATTATCGATTCTATTAAAAAAAAAAATTAAAAAATGAGTTCAGCATTGTAATCATTAATAATTATTAACAAAAATTTGGAAAGCAAGGCGAAGCAAGAAAATTGGAAAAATCGGAATTTGGAAACAGAAAGTAATTTGTAATTATGATTTGTATTTTTTTCCGGACGGATGATGACGATGATGAACGCGTGTGGTGATTGTTTTGGGTCATGACGTGATGATTGTATTTGTGACGACGTTTGATAACGTCATATGATCATGAACTTCACATAGGTGATCGCGACGGACCAACAATAGTATTCATCAACTTCTTTCTGCGCTCTATCAGCAAAATAGACGATTATAAAATGGTGAGTTTGCGCGGCTATTCATGTGTCGACCAAGTCATGTCAGTGGAATGGATGTACCTGTAATAATTATGATTATCTAAGTAATAAATAATATATTATTGGTTACATAAGATATAAACCTACTTCGAATTTGGTTAAAAATTGCTTAAATACAAGCTATAATATCATAATAGACGCCCTCTTCAACGGTGCATACGAAATCCGAGTCATTTGCGAAGATTAATTCATAAGAGATTGGCTACGTGCTTTTTTGGGTAATTTTTCAAACTATTTCCGTATTAAAATCATTAAAGGAAGATGGACCGATTCGAAAGAAGAAAAATTTTTACATACGTTTTTTGACATTATTATTTTTAAAGGTATTTTTATTTGTTAAAAAATGACTTTTTTTCGATCCGATCAGGTAAAGTGAGGCAATTTCATATTTTCATATCAGCTCAATATTCGTCCTTGTTCTAATATCATGTAAAAATTATCAAAAACATCTTACGTAACTGATTTCTTATGGACAAAAAATAATCTTAGTAACGTATTTCCTATGCATCGCATTATTGCGCGGCATAAAATAAACATCTTTTTTTCAAAATACCGACAGTTAAACGTTTCTCCAACAGTTTTAGCGTTATCAGAAAACGATCACGCAAGAAACCAATGCACCAATTTGGAAAATGAATTAGAATTTTATGGCGTAGATATCTGTAAACTTTCAAACTCAAATTTTGCATATTTTATACAATTTCGTTGTGGTTAATTTGATAAACGAAAAAGTCAATTGATTGATAAATATTTGCATATATCTATTACATCACCTACCGACGTTTGAACTCCTTAGTTTCCGAACTTGTCCTAAGTGGGGTTGTTCTAGCAGGATCAATTACCGGGACCCATGTGACGGAAAAATCTTGGTATAGACACGTTATCGCGGTTAAACGGGAAAAACGCCAGTTTTACCAACATAACAAGAGGGTATTTTTGACACTCTTTTCATGTCGATGTTTAACTAAATAATAATAATTTTTCAATTTCAATTTTCGTAATTTTTTTAAATGACATTAAACCACTATTCTAGTTTCTTAAAAATCGGAGAACATTAAATTTAATTTTTAGTATGATTGACTCATGTGCTAACTTTGTTGGCGAAACGCATATCAAGTTTTAAATTGGTTATGTTGGTATTTTTAAGAAAATCTTACATGAAGTGCACCACAATTGATTTCAAGCTTTTTTTTTTATTCATATGAACTATTTCTGTATGAACGTATCCTTTTTGCGTTCAGATATGTATATTATTTCTAAATCTTCAATAGCTTTTCTGTATTCAAATTTTTCTAGGACGTTACAGAAAATTCTATACAAGTTACGAAGAGAATTTTCTGGAATGTGTCTATTCTTATTTTATATTCATAGTTTCTAAATTCACATTGTTTTCTGGAATAAGTATTTTCAAAAAAAATCATATCAAAATTTTCTGAAACATTTTAAGTATTATATTGAGCGAAATTGTCTAAAAAATCTACCTCTAATACGGCAACCATTAATATTTCTCAAAGTCCTCTTTTTAGTTTCTGGAATCTGTTTGAGCAAATTATTCTATATGATTCGTTGAGTAGGTACATATTCCAAATTTAGAAACATGGTGTATGTTTCCTTCGTTTTGGAATTAGTGGATACATTGAATTGCAATGGTAACATTGTATGATAGATTCATCACTTTAGTAAATGCAGTATTCATTAAATCAACAACGTTGAATGTATATACCGTTGCTATGGCAATAAAGGCGCTCTTAACCGTGACCCATTTTGTTTTCGCTAGACATGAATGGTGTTACGAGATAGACGACAACTTTCCTGGAATTTGCTTCAGTAGTATTATCTAGACACAAATAGGATACGAAAGTAGAAAAAGAGCAGAAATAACATAATGTAATATATGATAATTGTACGTGATATTATGATATTATATTATTATTGTACGATATAATATGATGACGAGTCGAGTGGACTCAAAATATCAGTAGAGTGTGTACAGATTGAGGCAGAAAATAATTCAAAAATTCCTATCAAAATCATTCATATTACAATAATTTATATCATTCGGTGGTTATTTGACTAATTTCGCCGTTAGAACTCAATTAATCAAGAACTCTTAAAGACTAGACAATAGATCGATGAGTGTGTGGTTAATTCATTAGTATATTTTTGTATTTGATAAATCGCTAAAAGAATAGCAACCTGACAATAAAAATCAACTTTTGTTATGTAATATTTAACCGTTTAGCGAGTGCTTAATTCAGACAGGTATGTTTCTTCTACATGATCCTCGTATAGTAGTAGTACTGTTTCTTTCATTGATTGCAGTGAAAATACAGCAATACTTGTGATTGAGATTAGAGAGAGACGAACTTTAATACTTATACACAATTATTATTTTTTGCCATCATCTCCTAACTAATTATTTTTTTAATGTTGGAAACCAGTCGGTCGATCGTCTGTAGTTTATAGAAACCAATCGTATTGCAAATGACACAAGTCATTTTGTTTCATGCTTAATCTCTTGTTAATACTTAAAAAGTCTCTTCCACTAAGAACAACACTGTATTTTATATCAAAAACAAAGGCCGCTCAGATGCAATTATCTGTTTAGAACTAATTAGTGGCTCTGTTGACGGTAGCGGAGCGCAGCTTCACTTGTAATTGGCAGTCAATTTTAAGATTTATAATTATATTAATCTGACAGCTATTTTCTTTAATTTTATCAGATCTGTTGTCTAAGCTTCCAAGTTCATCTTCCGGTTTAAAAAAATGGTAGTGATAAGAAGTCAAGATATGAGTATTCCGATTTTCCTAAAAGAAAAATTACATTGATTCACAAAACGTCAGAATTATATCAACGAAGTTTTAGATGATTCTGATTCATGTCCTTATCTAATTACGGCGTTTCAAAATTAGATTTTTTTTTTAAATTTTTTGTACCATGAATTTGTCAGAGTTATTGATTAATATACCTACTGAATTTATTGATAATGACTATTAATCTGTGGCACTCTAAAGAGTGCTTTTAACTCACGCAGACCGAGGTATATTCTAGTTTAGTGATGGGCCAAATTATTCTTTTGGTAACATGTATTGCGGTCATATTATGAAATAACCTGTTGTAAGTAAATTGTTAATATAACCTTCTGTTAGTAGAAAAATATGCGAAGAACATAATAAATGAAGCAATTTGCGTATTACAGATATGATATTACAGATATGAAACAAACAGTGAAACATCTGAAATTTATTTTAAAGAAATAACATGCCTTAAATAACCGTTTATGTATCTAGTATTTAATAACCTGTTATTTTTTAACGGACCTGAATGTAGAAACAAGTCTTTTTGGGACCGGTTATTTTACTTTATGACCGTTACTGAATAACGGTTACTATTATTTCGTCCCATCACTAATTCTAGTCTAATGGCGTTATTTTAATTTTAGAGATTGATATATCAGCTGATAGAAGCATTCCATATATGATTTAATAATTTATACTTACGGGGCAACGTGAATTTGTTTCAATGGAAAAAGACAGCAATACTTTTTTCAGGTGCTCTTAGATACTTTGTCAGTACTTGAACGTCGCAAGCGACAAGCCAAGCAAACTTTATTTCATCGGGGCAAAATTTAAACACATAAAATGAGGAAATTTTGCGATGATGGGTTATAATTACTATCTATTAGAAATGCATTGATTGATTAAATGGATAACAAAAATAAAATATTATCGGCCAGATAAATTCTACGTCTAAATTATTAAAACAGCTCCCAAAAATGGCGAGACTCCACGGGGTGTTCATTTTAAGAATTTATTTAAATTTAAAATGCACTTTTCTGAATAAATTTCGATATTGTAGTCGTTTACGACGTCCGTGTACGAAAAGATAGCTCAAGCATATGGCCAACTGTGCGGTCTCTTTTCATTGGAGCAAAAAATTAATTATAAGATGATTTTATTTATGATTGACGTGCTCCATGGTGGGTTAATCCCTCTTTAATTATCATTACAGGTCAATTCAGGATCCTAGTGCCAAATTGTGGATAGTTGACGGGGAGGGTTTGGCTTTTAATTTCGTGTATCTATTGTTTTAAATAAAATACGTTTATGACCTCTGTTGTCGGTCGTCTATAATTGACATCATGTTTTAGTATTATCATTTCTTATATTGTACTCACATTGAAAAACTCGATCCTATACACAATATTATGATTGTGTATCCACCTATAGTACCCGGAAAAGAAGGTCATTTTTGTGAATTTTTTCAAGGAAAACTATGTGAATTTTTGGATTTGGAGTTTTACTATTTAAAAGTATACACATTCAGAAATATTATGTTTATTTTTTTTATTTAAAATTATCAAAAATTGACAAGATTACTGTATGATCTTTGGAGCGCCGTAAAAAGATCTGCGTAATCGGTATCCACTGGCGTTTCTTCAAAAATCATCTAAACTAAAAAAAAACATGAATATTATTAAATTAGATACTATAATCTAGTACTTGTCATAGCCGATTTTGAAAATATCGATTTAAGACAAAATGGCGGATGTTTGAACATAAATAGCGATTTTTGGACCAAAAATTAATTATTATTTTGCCTATAAAACAAAAACTAAGTAACCAAATAAAAATATCCTATGACAAGTACTAGATTATAGTATCTAATTTAATAATATTTTTATTTTAGATGATTTTTGAAGAAACGCCAGTGGGTACAGATCTTTTTACGGCGCTCCAAAGATCATACAATAATCTTGTCAATTTTTGATATTTAAAAAAAAATAAACATAATATTTCTGAATCTGTATACTTTTTAATAGTAAAACTCCAAATCAAAAAATTCCATGAAAAAATTCACAAAAATGACCTTCTTTTCCGGCTCCTAGGTGGATATCTACCCTTAATGTATTGACTACTTGATATCTTTTATTGTGTGATTTTGGGTAATTGCGGAAAGTTAAATGTCGGAAACCTGTAATTCTAATAATTAGTTCGTGAATTCGACTTACCGAGTCCATTAATTTGATGCACGATTTAAAAAGAATAGGAGATTTTGAAATATATGTGAAAAATCAGTACAAAGATTGTCGTAATATACTTTTTCAGCATTATATTTATTCGTTTATATTTTTGAAATAAGACAGCAGAAATTATTATTTACTTTTCTACAGTAATTTCATTTTTACTTTTTGTTAAGGTATAATTTATACGGAATATCAAACAAACAAAAATTCAATCGTTGACTAATAAAACGTCGAGAGTTTTTGGTCTGACCCTTAGCTTCCGCCATCTGACCGACGTCAATAGTGTATGCGCCATAATGTGATATGTACACTATTGATCGTCAATTAATCATTAGTATATTTACCTATGCGCAGTTTACACAGTACATAACATTATGTACTATGTATGAGCATATACACTAATCATTAACTAATTGACTACTAAATGCGAATTTCTATTTGTCCAAGATGCTGTGAAAATTAATGTAATGTTTACTTTTTGATGAAGAACTGCTATTTTCGGACTTTGAAATAAACAAATTGTGGAATTATCATTAGTTGACTTTTAACTTTACACCAATTATCAAAATTATATTATTTTAAGTGTTTTGAACTTAATTGTATCGCAAACGAATACTCCGTGGCAGGATGAACATAATTTCAGTGATCTTGAAGAATTTCAAGTCGCTTTATTAAAATTCAGAATAATCGATACAAATTTAAATAGAATATGACAACGGAACCCTCTAATCCACTGAAAAAAAATATATAATCTACTGCCTGTCACTTGTACCAACACAACGTCAAATTAACTAAATTCTAAAAAAATCAGAGACCTAATTAAACAGTTCATTAATTAGTAATAAATAAATTTTTATGAGTGTTCATCATATTTAATTAATCTACTTTGTAGTGGTTTGAATTTTCCTAAATATTAGTTGATACAAGTGGCCGTGGGTAATTTACGAGCTCAGAGTATAGACTAAAGTAATTTGTTCATGACATACTCTCCAACAGTTTGGCACTTAATTCCTAAATCACCTGAACGCTTTTATTTTAATTGATAATAAAATGTTAATACATACCATTATTTGATATCACACATATAGTAAGTTGATAAACACTAATTAAGCACAGCTGACAATAAAATTGACAACAATTGTCATAATTATCACAAAAAGCTTTAAGTCACAGTGTTTGCTTTTCCAGCTTTATCACGTTACACTGTTTTATTATATGCACATATATTAAATAATATGCAGGGTGTTGAAAACAGATATCAAGAATTTAGAGAGCTCAGGATAAGTCAGAAAAGCTTATAACGTTTTATTCACTAAATATATGTCAGTCCTTCAGTATTATCACCTGATAGCAAATGATAAGAAATACATTTAGTGCATAAAAGTTCAATGAAGCGCTGATAGTAGGGTACACGTTTCCGCAAGGGGTTATATAGCTTTAATGTGAAAAATACGAATTCAAATAAATAAGAAAAGTTTTGTAAACCAGTTCCGTCGGATATCGGAGCAATTTTTTTCTTTTGGTAGCTCGTGATGAACAGATTTAAGTCACTTGCTGCAAAAATAGAAAATAATTGCTAACTTTTCTGGTTAGTTTTAGTGTTTATACGCCACTTAAATCTTTTGATTATTCTCGCGATGATTAAAGTCACACAATCAAAACAGAAAATTATCTCTTAGCTCAGACAGAGTTGGTTTGCGGACCTGAGTTAACTAAGTTTTTCTAACTTATTTTATCGTGTGAACACCCCTAAATTCCTAGAATCTTTTTGAATACGTTGTATATTGATATTTCTTCGTACAATATTATAGTGCAAAGGTTAAAAAAATAATACTGAAATTTCCGCTAAATTTTGCCTCATTCTGTACATATTATGTCGGTTGAAAGCATATTTTATAAATATTATTTTTAATTTTTTTTTTATTAATTATATTTTTGTATACCTACTTAATTTATCCAGGTCATAAAGCAACTTTTACATATTGTGCTGTTATCGTATTATTTGTAATATTGAATTGAAATAATTGAAAAAGTCGCACGAAAAGTAAATTGTGCGTATTTAACGAGTAAAGTATCAGTAATACTCTATAAGTATTAATAATAATAAAGCATGCCCTATTATATATTATATTTTGATATATTATATATAATTATTAATGGGCGGCCTCGCAGCCAACCAGCCATTTATTCGAAAACCAAACAATATTTATTTTTTATTTATATTCATTTCACTTTATTTTGTCATATCATTTACAGAGCGTACGTAGAATATATGTTTGTTTATATTCTATATTTATCCATATTCCTCGTTATTTTTATACAAATCAATTTATGAACGACACACTATTTTGGTTGTTAATTTTGATGAGCTATCTAAGTTTGAAGGCAGACGTGAAAAAGAACTAATTGTCTTACTTTTTTGAATTTGAACATTTTTTTTTTATCTCTTCGTGTGGTAATAGTTCAGGAATTACCCTTAAAGAATATAAATAATATATCCATCTTCAAGAAAATATTGCTTCAGTACAGAATATATTGTATTTCTAGTAAGAATATTAAGCACCAGCTGACAGATCTATAGACGATTTAATCGCGGTTTTTCTTATGGCGTTTTTAACAGATGTACCGAATAAATATTAATTGAATTCGTAACAGTATTGTTGTAAATGAGGCGAACAAATAAAGATGAAAACTGATCAAGATCAGTTTTCGTTTTTATTTGTTATCTGTGAGGAAAACGCACTACTATACATTAAATTGTTTATGATAATTATATAATTTATTTCTGTCAGATGGCTATATAATACCACCCATAGCTGTCGTTTATTAACATTTTTGACTTTTTTAAGAAAACTTTTATTTTCTTAAAGAATAAATGAATCTAGAATTTCTATTCGACATTGTTTTTAAATTAGTTTTAATTGATGTTGAAATCAAAAGGAATTTTCAATAAAAAAATAATATCATTTATACAACTAAACCACAAATTAGTTATTATGTTTGAAATTTATGTGAACTTTCAAACTCGCGATTACAAATAGTTTGTGCTGAAAATAGTTCATTTCATTCTCTTCTAATGTAAACTTGTAGATTTAATCAAAACACTAAATAACAACGACGGTGTTCATTATCTCTAGTGGTCATTTGTGTACAGAATAAATTCGGAATTAATTTATAAATATTCTACCGAAAACTTTCTATAAGGTAGAACACCAAATGAACCTACACATGAAAAAATAAGAATACTTTGTTTTTTAAAACCACCACCAAACAGTTTCAAAAGCAGAGCCTCGTGTTCCAGCACAAATTCAAAAAAATACCAGAAAACAGATTAATTAAATTCCATGATTAGAACCTTTTGGACCTTTCAATTGTGAATCTTTTCCGAGTCTATTTTTTTCAATACAATGGAAAGACACCGATAAAGTTTACACGATCTTCCTGAACGACGAACGCCTGACTTTTATCCACCGAAACATTTCAAATTTTAATAAACTGGACACTGCAATGTTTTAAGTTCAGATTTATTTAAAACGTATGTTTTGTGAACAATTTCCGTTTAATAGACTACGGAAAAGTGTTAGCTTTAGTGCTGTCTTTTTATTATAGCAAAAAATTAAAACAGGTACGCTTATTGGAAGTTGTAATATCTGAATGTCACCACTGATATCATTACTTCATTCCTTAAATTATTTTCAATTGATTTATTTTTTAACCATCCGTTTTTAATAATTTATCATGCATCAATCATTAGATAGTTAACAATTTCATTTTTTTTTTCATTGAGTTGTTTTGTTTTATTATTTATTAGTTGTCATTTAAATCTTTTTCGAATATGAGATTTCAATTTGACGATGATCATCAATATAAATTAAATACAAATACTTGATCTTTTGATAGATGATCATTGATGTTCAGAAGTTATTATAATAAATAATGTTTATAATATTGTTATAATTCGAGGTGTTTAACAAAAGTTATTAGTGTTATTTTCCACTAAAAATACTGTTTTAGATTACCCATCTATATTAAGAATGACACTCCTTTGAAGTTATTTTAATTCTTACATTACACACTGTCCATTAGGATTTTAGGTTTTATAGATATTTATAAGTGTTCTAAAAGTTCTATTGTGAAACTTAATTTTTATTGTTGTTGTACAGTCGACTCAATCGTTCATAAACATTGTAAAAGGAACCTTCTTCCGATTTGTTCACGTAATAATTAGAAGAATAACGTATTTTTGGAATAGAGTTTTATTAAATTTAAACATGCATCGAAAAACACCAATTGTCTTAAGTTTTCTTAAATAAAATGTATTGATCCTGCACTGAATTTTTGCGAAACGATAGAACCGAACTGTACAAATTCATTTAAAACATTTCTTAATTTTATTGGTCATATTGTATTTTGAGGACTTTAAGAGCACTTTGAACGACAATCACACATCGCAATTTTTTTTACCGTGATTTCACTTATATAAACAGGTGTTTTCGAGAAACTGTGTATAATAAAGATACATAATAGAATATTGGAACTTTTTTTCTCCAGAAATCATTAAGCATGCTTGGTCGCTATTGTATGTTTGTTGACGTGTGCAATAACTATGTATGTCCTTTAATGATTAAGAACTGATAAAAAATAAAATAAAAATATATATTATTATTATTATTATTTTGTTAATAATCTGTCCCTTCGTTGCACGATTAAACCAACCATACATTGTGTACAAAAAAAAAAACTAACAGTGTCTTTTATATTCTTAACATGCAAAATGTTTTGAACCGGTAATGTATGTATATATAAATGTTACTATATTATATTTTGATATAGCTTATGGAGCTTTTGCTTGCTTAGTGCCTGTTAGATGTGAATGAATTGTGCTTAATTTGTACGTTTTTATTGCAAACTTTATGTATATACTATTATATATAGACGTCTTTACGACATTGAATAATAATTATTATATTATATAACAATTATATTATAAATGGTGTTCACCGATTGATGGAATTATTTCATTCCTGATTGATATTTCAGGAATACAGCGTCCAGCTAACATTCAGAGAGCAGTGGTTAGACGAGAGATTGAAATTTGACGATTTTGGCGGCCGTTTGAAATATTTGACACTGACGGAAGCTAACAGAGTATGGATGCCGGATTTATTTTTCTCGAATGAAAAAGAAGGCCATTTTCATAATATTATTATGCCAAATGTGTACATTCGCATTTTTCCATACGGATCCGTGCTTTACAGTATAAGGTCTGTAAAACCAAATATCCGTAATAAGTTTTATATGTTGCCAACCAAAAAAAGGCTTTTGCAAATACTGTTTTTCGTTTAATTTATTGATTGTTTTACAGAATATCATTGACGTTATCTTGTCCAATGAATCTTAAATTATATCCGTTAGATCGACAAATTTGCTCTTTGCGGATGGCCAGTTGTAAGTTTTCATAAAAGAATTGTAATAATTTTAAAGAAAACTGTTCTGATTTTTCGTTTCCCTTTTTCAGATGGCTGGACGACTGATGATTTAGTATTTCTTTGGAAAGAAGGTGATCCAGTACAAGTTGTGAAAAACTTACACCTACCACGTTTCACATTGGAGAAATTTTTAACCGATTATTGTAACAGTAAAACAAATACAGGGGAATACAGTTGTTTGAAAGTAGATTTACTTTTCAAACGCGAATTTAGTTACTATTTAATACAAATTTATATACCATGTTGTATGCTAGTCATAGTATCTTGGGTATCGTTTTGGCTCGACCAAGGTGCAGTTCCGGCCAGAGTTTCTTTGGGTAAAAATATTATGTTATCTCTCTAACCATCTGCTTTATATTAGTCATTATTTTGCAAAAATAAATTAATTAGCGCTAACAACGGACATGGTACGGTTTCATCTGCACACGAAGGCATCATATAACAGTACGATTTATCTCGAACTCAACGCTGTCAAATTTCAGTTCGAAGTATATTATTCCCAGTGCTTTTTCAAATGAACTGCCAGTGCCAGAGTTATCTGGAATTGTTGAATCCGTTTAGAACTTCAACTGACGGTTGTAGATTCGAACCCAAACGTGTAATCCGCAACACAAAATCGGAGCTATTTACCGCCAACCCGACAAACTGACATAGTTTTCGTATGCATTCGTACTTTTATGCAGATGACACCGCGTCATGGCATCTTTTAATTTTAATTACTCGATTATTGACCGTCAATATTTGGACCTAGGTGTAACGACTCTTCTAACAATGGCCACTCAAACGTCAGGAATAAACGCCTCATTGCCACCAGTGTCGTATACTAAAGCTATAGATGTCTGGACAGGCGTTTGTTTAACGTTTGTATTTGGAGCGCTGCTTGAGTTCGCTTTGGTTAATTACGCTTCACGTTCTGATATGCATAGAGAAAATATGAAGAAGCAGCGTAAACAGTTTGAAATGGAACATGCTGCCTCAATGGATGCCACATCAGATTTAATGGACACCGACAGCAATACTACTTTCGCTATGGTAGATATAATTGTGTAATGTCCTGACTGATTTACAACGCTGGCACTCGAATTAGTCTTCTGCAATACTTTGAAATAAGTGTTTTGTTTAAAATTGACAAGCAATTCTTTATGTAAATTTGAAATTTGCATCCAATTGAGGAACAGTGGCCGTAAATCAGTTTCCGTATAGCATGGAATAATTGGTTAGTAAACGTATGTGATCGATTGTGATATCGCTGGAAGTTTACTTAACCGATCCGTCACTTCCACCATAATCAGTGTGCAATGTTTCAGAAGCCTCTGATGCGTCATCCGGGCGATCCGATGAGTATGGAAAAAGTACGCCAGTGCGAAATTCACATGCAGCAAGCACCTCCAAACTGCTGTCGGACTTGGCTCAGTAAGTTTCCGACCCGTTCCAAAAGAATCGATGTCATCTCACGCATTACCTTTCCCCTCGTGTTCGCGTTATTCAACCTCGTCTACTGGTCCACATACCTCTTCCGTGAAGAGGCCGAAGAGTCGTAATGTGCAAATTACAATACCGGCTCAGGAGTCTGTCGCCGACAACGTCCCGCAAGTGGGCGCTGTCGTTCGAGCGCACTCTTACACCCGCGCCCGTTCCGCAAGGGATAGGGCAGCGTTTGCGCATCAGCTCCCGCATCACCATCACCATCAGCCTCAGCAGCCGCAGCTAAGGATGTCGTCGACAAGACCGCCTAGTATTCAACAGATTCCGTCTTCGACGTCGTCACCACCGCCGCCGCCGCTGCCGCTAGGACCACCTTCGCCACCGAAAAAACCGTCAGGCAGTAATATTGATGTATTTTCGAGAATTGTATTTCCACTCTCGTTTGTACTATTCAATATTGGATATTGGTCTTATTATCACTTACATGAAGAAGACATGCCTAAGAATTAAAACAACACAGATTAAATTGAATTGTTTTTGACACTTAAAAAACATGATTGGCAGCCGCGACGACAAGTTTTTGAAGGCCTGTGGTGGGTGAGCAATAAATTGGAGAGTCTCAGTCATATACATAAACGCAAAGCTCAACCATTTGTGTAATAGTTAACACAAATCTTGTGAAAATTCCCTATGGTGAATTCACCCTACGAAATCTTCACGTGTGGTGTACCTCTCAACACACACCACTGGTCTTCCGTCGCGCCTGATCATTGGAATTGTATTTTTAATTATTATTGCTTATAACTCTCTTGATTTGGAAGTCGTCTATACATTATGTAAGAAATAATCATTAGAATATTTTACCAGAAAGATGACATTTTACGTAAAATTTAAATTTTCACACTGGAAAACTATTCACAGCCAGAGTAAGTACTCTCGCTATCACATACATTAATTGTGTATCGTACGATTACCAGAGAGCTGGACTGAGCCATAAAATGTCTTACATAGTTAATGGATGGCTCCTTTTTCCGCATAAGAAACAGGATGAAATTCAAAACTAAACATATACCCCTGAACCAGGGGTCGGCAACTTGCGGATCGCGAGCCGCATGCGGCTCTTTTGATGTAAAGTTGCGACTCTCCAGTTCCATACGCAAAAATATATATATAAATATAATATAAACTCTTAAAAATCGTTCAATCGATCCATGATTGAGCACCATGTCTATCTCTCAGCCATTTCCACTCGCGTCTAACCCGCATCGTCGTCGTCGGATATATATATTATACCCATATAAGCAAATACTATAATACTGAAACGAAAATGTTTAGTGGCTCCTTAAAAAATGGGATATTTTGTAAATTGTAACTTTTGGCTCTTCTGTCTCGAAAGGTTACCGACCCCTGCCCTGAACCAAATGACATGCTGCACAAAAAGTGTGCAAAAAACTTAGGCTGCCTATGAATACATAATGTACTCACAGACAAATTTTGTTTTATAATACTTAAACATAATGCTCCTTGAAAATAATCACTAACGGAAAACAGGAAATTGGCAAAAATTAAATATTATCTAAAATGAACCGATTAAAACCATGGCAGCTTTATACACTTTAAAGCAGCGTCAGTTAAAATGAAAATATTTAAGCGGGTTTTTGTTTTAAACACAACTTTCCTAGGAAAGAGAGTATTCACTAAAAATCAATTGCAAAACCAAATTGCTCATTTACCTGTGTCAAAAACGATTTTATTATAACCTGTACACTGCAGCCAGCCAAGTCAATTAAAATCAGTTATTAAAAAAAATATCAGTAGTTATTATTTATATCTCTTTTGTGTATTATTTACTACTCCATGCCCATTGATTTGGCACACATCACTGCATCTGTTTACTACGCTCATTAATTAATTAACTATTTTTGTATTATTTCATTTAATTCATGAAAAATAGTATTTTTTCCTGTTTAATATTTAAAAATGCATTTTATAAGTACGTATTTTTTGTGTATCGATTCTCTCCAACTAGAATGATTTTTTTACGGCGGAAGCAGGGCCCTCGCGCCCTATAGTGCGATGTGTGCGATGCACGCGGGCGGCACATTCAAGGGGCGGCAAATGGCCTGGTTGTATTATGTTTTTTGTACTGTATAGAAAAAATATATAACTGATATTATATCAATTTTATTTACATACTTACTCAAGCCTGCGTGAAAACTCTTACGAGTAGTTATTTATTTTTTAATGAAATTTGAATTAGAAATATTTCGCGCGCAATTTTCGATTCGATAGTTAATTCACATCAGCGCGTAGACAGGGCGCCCCTATCGGGAGACTCCCGCGTATGTTTATATCTTGAATTTTCCTGTCGATTACTGCAAGAGTACGAGTGAAGTAAAGTATTTTTTAATCAACAAATACTTTTTTACGTAAGACTTGTGCACCTGAATGATATAATTGATAATATATTCTTTCCCTCATGTGGAAAAAATTGCAAGTTGATTCCAGGGGATTCACATTCAGTCGTAATGGTATTTATGTTTTTATTAATTGCACTGGTATTCATTTTTCCTAATTGTTAAACTAATGATTATTTTGACTTAATGAATTCTCTCAGCTCAGCGGTGAAACTAAATTTTTCTCTCATTCATAAGTACGACATGAGAAGAACGCCGTGAAAAATCGCACGGAGTAAACTGTTTTTGTAGAGAACAGTTTACTCCGCGGAGTGATTTTTTTTAACGTGAAGAGAGAATTTTTGAAATTCACTCTGTACGAGTGAATTTTCAAAATTCACTGTTTAATGTGTTTCATTTTAATTGAATATATTTCAGAATCAAATTTAGCTCTATGTTTCAATGATTGTGTTTCGTTTGAATTATTTTACATAACAATGTTTAAATAATTTTTTTTACAGTTTATTTAAATTTATATAAAGTTTCTATTAAATTGCACTTACAGTATTAGTTATTTAGGATTTTTAACGTTTTTCAATTTGATATATCGTCTAGTGAGTTTATCCCCAATAAGGGGCGTCAATTATGAACCCGCACGCGGGCGGCGTGAGGCCTTACGAGGGCCCTGGGCGGAAGTTATGTGTTTATATTACGCAGTTTCAGAGGCATCAACTGATAGAAGTCGCGGCATCGTAGAAAGATAAAACATAGCTATAGACGCAAAAAATTTTGTGATCAGTTTCAGCTATTTAAAGGAACGCAAACCAATAAGGATAGCCAACGTAACTGAATTTAATTAGTGAGTGATTATTTCCCAAAAAGTAAGAACAGTGAAAAAAAATAAAAAGAAGTTTGACACAATGTGTCCACGGTAGATACAATTATGTCCAGTTTTATGACGTCAAAGATGGCATATTTTCTTCCATTTTGCAACCACAAGGGATTTACTCAAAATCTTCTTTGTCTCTGGATATTGTCAACTGTACAGCTAGGGCACCTACATCTTCTGATAAGGAAAACATCATGTCTAATTCACAAAATTATTTTTTTCCAAATCTTGTATTTGCATCTATCTACTGTGATCGGCACGTCACAAAACTGCCATTTCTGTATGTTTTAACCACGCCAACGTCATGTCATCGCTATGCGTCGATGGCACGTCTTCTGTGTCTGAATCACACCTAATATACGTTGTGACTTCATAGTCGTACCGCTTTTATAAAGTAGTATCTAAGATGCACAAGTTCATTATAGTATGTCTACAGTAAATGTGGTTGCTTGTAACGCTGCCCAAAAAAAAGGTAAAAAGATTCATTTCAGTTTGCGGTAAATATGTAGTAGTCGAAATGACATTTTGAATTTAATGATTTTTTTATTTACTAATGAATATTATATTGGAATTATAAATGTTTGTTAACAATAATTTGTTATTCTTCTGAATAAAAAGTACTATATATAGGTCATAAATGTTCTGGGATTATCATTGTTTTTTGGAAACGAAAACGGTTTCTATCCAAAAACAATAGAAAATTAAAAAAAAATAATTATTTTAATTCTTAAACAGTTCAAATTTGAGAAATGAAATAGGTATTTATTTAGCGTTATGAAAAATTCAAATGTATATCAGAAAAGAATGTTTCTCGATTATTTTGAGTTTTGACGAAGCCTTAAACACATTCGGCATTTTTCAATTTTCTCTCACAATATGAAAACTAATTCGATCAATTTTTCTATGTATAGGTTTAATTGTTTACGTATTTAAAAATTTTTGAAATCGGATGAGTAGTTTCGGAGATTTCCTCCCACATCCAAACTTACGTGGAACCACCCCTATCTTCTTCGAAGGACTTTCAACATTCACGTTGGAGAGATAGGATTAAATATTGAATATTTGTTGCACTATTAAGATTGATATATTGCCAAAATTTAGTAAAATATATGCGTAGTAACAGAAGTAACGGTTTTTTCGATGTAACAACATTTTGCGAAATTATAAATAAGATTAAATGAATAATGTGAACACCGAACAAAATATCGGATAAAATCTAGTTTTAATATATTTTTTGTGTTGTGTGAATATAATGACTCCATTATAAAAACTCACTTTGTATAGTGTGCTTCGAGTTGTGATACCTAAATAAATATTATCAATTTTGTTAAAATCTTCCTTTATATTATTCCTGTTGAATATAGGATAAAAACACTGGTTCTCAGCCACTTACCTTTCAATCGATCACTTTTATATTTTTAATTGACGGAATAAATTATTACATAACATAATATGTTGTTTGAAATATCTAATTTTTGTATTTTAAATGCAGTGTAACAATGCGGAAAAAAATAGATAATAATAATGATTTACTTGTGAGTTAAGACGTTAACTTTTGCTTAATGTATATTGTATATAACTAACTTGCACTTAAATATTTTCTTATTAGCAGTAAAATGTGAAAATTGAGACATAAAAATAATGCCTACTATAATATATTTATATATATTCTCGCAACTAGTTATAAACATAAAATTAATCGGTGTCAGGTAAGTGACCGAGACCAGTGCCTTTACTCCGTAAATATGTATTTATGTTTTATTATCAGTCTATCGAGCTATCAGCTGGTAATTTTTATTGTTGTTTATAAACTAAATAAATCTGCGAGAACAAGGAAAAGTGGCTTATGTCTAATTTGTCATTGTTTAAATCTTCAAATTATTTTAAGGTACACGAAAAAAGTGACCTGATTCAATAACTGGAAGATTAGATAATCAGCAAACGTATTTTACAAAAAAATATGAGACACAAACCACTTTTTATGTAAACACAGAAATATTGATTTCAAAAGTTTATATTTAAGCAAAATGTTATGTATATGTGATTTACGTTTCCAGTAATATACGTATCTACAATGTATTTTATTATAAATATTTTGTTAAACAATGTGCATTTTTATATGTAACTAAATTATTAACCAACTCACTCCAATACAATTAAATAATTTTAATCGTGTTTTTACGTAAAAAATACATTTTGTAGTTAAAAAGATAATATTTTCGATTAACTAGAATTTTTAATAAGAATTTTTATAGATCTCTCTAACAAAATAATCGTTTATCGCACACATTCATATTACCTTAATGTAATTATCTACTATTTACTGTCTTTTTGTCTTTTAGTGAAACTCAAATGATTAACTGTTTATTACTGTTCAATAATTAGGTATTGTTTAACCTTTTGGCTATAGTGCCTAGTGGTACTCTCTGATTTATGTAGAAACGATGGTTAAATCTATAGCCTTTTTAGTTATATGCTATACATAGTTTATTGTTAAACGTAAAAAACTAAAACAGAATGAAACCTTTGCAATATTCTCAGAACTTCACGTTTGGTTTTTTTTATGAGACTGAAATATAATTTAATATAAATTATTTTGATCGTTCATGTATTTAAGGGAAATATATATCAAATATTTAATTTTTATTACACACAATTGAACCCCAAAAACTCGTTTTGCTTTGATATAATCGAAAGGAATAGTATGTACCTATAGGTAATAAGCAAAAATATTGATGTAAATCACGTAAGATATTTAAGTAGAAGGCTCTTTTTGAAAAAAAAAGGATGACGTATTTGTCCTATTAAATTATTCTGTAAAAAACACCAAGCAGTTATTTATTTATTTTGAAACATGTATAATATTTAGACGCCTATTTCAATTTTATTTTAATGATAATAATGAAATAATAAAATGGATTCACGGTTTGTAATTGGATTGATATTTATTGAAAGGCTGTGTCTATATAGCAATATGGCCTAATTTCATAATAATATTATTATTATTATTACTGAATTTACTAAGCTGTTGTCTAGCTAATAAAATAGCTAACAGATTTTAGTTCTGTTATGAATATTGATATTCTATAGATTTGTAGATATTTCCAGTATATGAATTAGAGCTACAGTAAGTTTCTATTTTGCACGGTTGAATAGTTAGATAAATAATTGTGAATCCAGTAAATTATTTAATTATATGCATAATCTAGGCAAAGATTCGAAGCTGCCCGAATTGGTTAATGATAGGACCGGCAATCTTTGATCTTATAAATAATAAATATTAATTAATAACCAGGGTTTTCCTATAATAACTCTTATTTAATTAGGAACGGAAAGTTGCACCGCAGGTATATATATTGATTGATCGATATAGATCACGGATCAGTAATATTCTAGCCATTTTTTTTGTCAAACGGCACACCGGACTATAAATGTATACTTACGTTTATATTGTCATAGTAACTTACAATAATAACTATTATTTTTGTATAGTATATTTGCATAATTTAGTTTATTTTAAAATGCCCAATCATATGTCTTTTTCAATTAATTTTTGCTATTTAATAATTAATTTTATGCGTATGGATGATTTATATGATTTGAAAATTGTATAAAAAGCCTTTAATTATTATTTTTTTTAAGTTTATTTAAATGTAACTTATTTGTAAATAATCTAGTTTCTATTATGACAATTTAAATGTTAATAGTTTTTTAACGTAGTTTTTAGTGTAATATTATATTTATTCATTATTAGCTACCATTTATTTTGTATAAATTGTGATATATTTATTCATTTGAAGAAAAAAAATTAAACAACATTTTCAGAGCTTATTGGTATGACGTTGATTTTAAATAATAATAAAAAATATTCTTAATTCGATCGTTGTTTATGCCAAATAATATAAAAATCTTCGTAATTTGTATGATTGTGTCGCAGAAAACGATCTAGAACGTTTATAAAAAATATCATAAATATGTGTTACTTGCCAAATAACAAGAATCACTAGCACAAAGCAAAAATTACTTAACCAATTACAACTTATTCACAATTAATATTCAGTGTAAAAAATACTGGAATATTGTTAATTGCGATATTTAATCGCTAATTAAAAAGTTTTATTGCGTTGATTAAGTTTGAACCCTTTTCAGCAATTATGAATTTTTTTATAGCTATTCTATGTTAAGGGAAGAAATTAAGCGAATTTCAGTGTATTTTATTAAATTATTTATTAACCAACATAATTAGTGCGAAATACATTTATTTCATTGAATATAAAATATTGTAATAATTATTTATAGAAGTATGTAGAATAATTAACAGAACGGAATTTCAAATAATCCTGTTAAATAAAATTCAAGAATGAGTAATAGCAAAAAAACTCATGAAATTGTAATGAATCTAAGTATCATAAACATTGTTTTTATTTTGTTTTGTTTTTTTTAGATTGCAATCTTAACAAGAAACAAGATATACATTACCATAATATACTAATCTTTGATTTTAATATAATTTAAGCCAATTTTTAATTCTCATTGAATGCTGAGAAGATTACAACACTGCTAAATCGTACCACCAAATTAGTGTATTTGCTATAATACATGTATCCCAATATTTCATTAAATGTAGTATTGGTGTGAACATAATATGTGAAATTTGTTTCTGGACAGAATAAAAATTGTAACCCCTTAATACATCCCTTAATATTATAAACTTTCACTGTTTCAACCTTCGACATGCATTTTGTCTAACATCTACGTAAAAATATACTGAGGAAATTATTTATAAAATTTGTGTCCTGTGGAAAGATGTTTTGCCACCTCCCTTTCAATTTCATTTTGTTTTCTAATAATTGAAACTGGCGCAGTGATTTTGTAACCCTTTTTTTGCCGTCTCGGGCAAGTGCCCTTTTCTCCATGAGACAAACTGTTCAGTAACTAATTCACTATCCACAAACAAGTGTTTAAAAAAAGTCTCATTTTAATAGAATTTTAGTTCTGTTTCAACTTTTCTGCGAACGGTAACAGAACCGTCAGCCATGCCCAATGCTAAAAACTGTTCCAAAACAGTTCGCTTTAGGTACTGCGCAGGAATGTGACGGTTGTATTACCGTTCGCAGAGCGGTTAGAACAGAGCTAGTGTATTATAAAATATATATAGGCAAATACATTAATATTGAACTCGTTTATTAGAAAGGGTAAACATTTTCAGTTGACTAAAAAGAGTTACTTATAAAACTAATTTTTCTGATTTCTTTAATAGCTTATAAGTTCTTGACTCATTTATGGAGTAAGCAACAATTCCATGGATAAACAGATCAGTCGCGCCTGCGCTCTTTAACAGTGCCATTCAACATATTGTTTTTGCAATCTAAAAACGTATTGAATATTCCATGCCAGTATAAATATAGGTTTACTTCCTACGTATTCCAAGACATCTGGAAATTAAATTTGGGCGTACATTAGAAAAAAAAATGAAGAAAGTGATTGGTTTACTATAAATAATTGAGTTTTGTTAATACTGTTAGTAAACCTATAAAATATTTACCAATTTTATGTTATTACAGGTGAAGTTGTATTTATACCATTATAAATTAACATAGGTACTTCAGTGATAACATTAGAAATAAATAAAAAAGTCAGTTGTTTTTCAATCAAATTAATTAATTATTTATAATAATTATAAATTAATTTATCCCAGTATTGATACTGTTTATTAAATACATGTCTTGATATAAGACTAGATATCACAATTAATATACCTAAATCAAAATAATTTAAATAATAAAATTTAAAAATGAAATAATGGTTTCATTTTTATTGACATTTTTTTAAACCTTATCATTAAAAATCCAGAAACGCGACTATAATCTTTCCAAAAGTTACGAATATAAAACGGAAATCGGTATAGGTACTTTTTGTGTAACATTTGGCACAAAATTGTTCTAAAAAATTGAATCAGTCAATTTCGTCACGTATTCGTGTTTGCATGGATCCAATCAATGTAATTGGTGACACGTGTATAAACTCCTGGATAACCAGGCTCCCCGCATTTATTGCCAAACGAAACAATTCCAATTTGTGTCCATCTTCCGTTCCATTGAAGCATCAAAGGTCCGCCAGAATCTCCCTAAAACGAACATTTCTTATTTTATTAATTCAGACATTTAGACCGCCACGCCAAACTTTTCCACAAGATTTTTTATCCCACCCTCAAATTTGTTTTAACTGCTTTAAATAATTCTGGCTGACTAACTCTATTGGATGATCATTACAATCCATTGATCTTAAATAGTGAAGAAAATTTTAGTAATTTATCTCAAAGATTTATTGACTACTTAAAAAAAAAATTCCAGCAACTCCCTTTCAATAACTAGTCCCGTGACGATACATTCTACGAAATATGTTTATGAGTTTATTTTTAAATATTTGTTAAGGAATAGCCTGACAAAATTTATGATTTCTAATTTTTTCGGTCGATTTTGAAACTTACTTGACAGGCATCAACACCCCCTTCTGAATATCCAGCGCATATGAAGTTTTCCGTTATAGGCTGAAAATAGGCTTGATTGCAATCTTCATTCCTCCATACAGGTAAGACAGCCTGTCGTTGAACTGTACTTTCCTTCCCACCTACAAAATATCATCAAACATCATTTAGCAATGTTAAAAATGCTTACATTAGTAGTAACAACCATTGTATGTAGGTATATAATAGTAAGATCGGTTTAAGGACACAGATTATGACTTTGGACCATACAACAATGGACATTTTCATTACAGCTAAAATGCGCAGTCTATTTTCTATTTCCATATATTAAAATAATATTATTTTCGAAACGGACAATAGCGCGAGCGAAGTTACAGTAAAAAGTATTTATATATAAGAAATATAATAATTTTAGCTACCATAATAAGTAGTTCCCCATCCAACAACTGTTGGCCTTTGACCTGCAAATAGTTCTGACCGTAAGCTAGGTTGTGGTAAACATAGCGGTTTGATATACCGCGATTTTCTTGCCGGCGATTCCAAAAAAAATAGTGCAATGTCATTATAAAAACCGACACGGCTGAACCTGGGGTGTGCTATCACATCAGCTATTCGAAATGTGACAGGATCAGAGGGTTCGTCATCTCGCTTCAAATCGATATCCCCAAGGCGAACAGTGAATTGTCGCGGTGAAAATCTTATGAAACAAGTACAAATCATAAATAAATTGACATATTATATTTTATTACGCAAATAATTAGTTCTGTCTCACTTACGCTCTTTGACGTGTATCTCTTGTGCAATGAGCAGCTGTCAACACATGTTTCGAGGTAATTAATGATCCACCGCACCAGAACTCTGTTCTTCTCGGGCCATGAAGAAATATTGCAGCCATCCAAGGCCAGCGGCCCGGTAATGCTTCTTCTCCACCGATCACTCGAAATTTTGCGCTCTCAGGTTGACCGCATTCTAACAAAACAACAAATTCAATCAATGCGCCTATTTGCCCTATTCATATCCAACGCAATCGAAAAATCACACAATCTATTTTCCATAATGTTCTCATATAGCGTAGAGATCCCAGTTCCGCTTTGCTACGTTTTCAAATTCATCAAAATCAGAACATTTCGAATATCGCGAAACAGGTAAGAGAAGACGAAAAAAAGTGTGTATAAAAAAGACTTAAAAACACAATTGTCCTTCGGAACTCCCGACATCAACTACATTTTATTAAAATTTTACCGTTTTTTATCTATCAAGTTAACCGTTTTTGTTTAATGATTTTTCGATTAATTCCAATCGTTCTAACATACCTTCTGCATCAACATAAAGCGAAATATTATTCGGTATCGGTTTAGGTTTCGGTTTAAGAACAGGTGGAACAAACGTAGTCGTCAACAAAGTTGCAGTTGTTTGAATAGGTTTCCTTGTTGTGAAGTCTTGGTCAATCGGTATTAAATCCGGTACCCCAACAGTGGCGTCTATTGGACAACAAACTCCCGGTACAAAAAGACTTTTGAAACATAACGACTGTCTTAAATTTCCTAAATTGAGTAGTAATTGAGGACAGTTGCTCAAATCATCGCACAGACCCCGTGTGCCTTCAGGCGTAGTACATGATCTTGTATTGTCATTATTCGGTGATGATGATGATGATGATGATGCAGTTTGAGTGACCTTTCCTGTATTTACTTTCGAAGGTAATACTTCTCTAACCAAAGGAGCTATTGTATCGGTAACATTTCTGCCAAGTACGTTTTTACTAATCGTATATAAAGCAGCCGGTATATCTTCATTGACCGCTGTCTCGTTGCCAGTTGACCTGGTCATGTTGACAAGATAATGACCTACGGTGTTCAGTGCACCCAGTGTTTCGGTTATAGTGAATAATGTTTGTGGGCGTATATGTCGTCCGGATTCGACGTCTTCCCCGCTGTTTCCTTTTATATTCGCTTTGTCAGTGAAAACCAGCTCATCTTTAGTTCTTTCGCCCACGGATAATTGCAACGGTGCTGATTCATAATCTCCAATTGATCGTGCTCTGTAATTTTCCCATGGCGAATATTTAACAACAGTTTGTAAATATTCAGACGGTACTGATTGTCTGAGTGTTCTTCGTGACGGTTTGGTATATCGAACCCATTGATTATTTGTCACATATTGATTATCCCAAGGAGCATAATAGTTCGGGACTGGAAAATGTTAGAAAGAAGTTACCATTGTGAAGTAGGTGTAATTTGGAAAGCTATAATAATGTACAGTTTGAAATTTAATATTATATATATAATATTATCTGAATTTTCATCAGTTAAAATGTAAAAAAATAAATGGTGAAAGCAGTTTTTATTGCTTTTATATTGTTTATATTCAAATTATTTTTATGGTAAATTACCTGAATTCCTCGTTTGAGACACAACTTCTTTTACCGCATTACTCAAATAGATAAATAATATTAAACCTGCCGAAAAAGAAACATTGCATTAAATGTTCAGAATGATTCAGAACTTGTTACATTAATTTGGAGTATTTTTCTTTATAAACGTTTTTTACGTTTTCGGTGAAGACTTCTGATGGTAGAAAGATCTTTTTATTTTTAATAAGGTTTTAAAATAGCAAAAGCAGAACGAAATACTTAATGAATTTATAGCAATTTTGTGTCGTTTTGATTTTCTAGGGATTTTTTTACTTTGTCGGCCTGGTCACTTATCTTAAATTGTGTGATACACAACTTTTCTAAAGTAGGTACAATTTAAAATATCTTCATGGTTTAAAATTGTTTGTATATTTACTATAGAGATTTCACTCATTTCATTTTTTATTTAGTAATACAAGACGCCTACCTAGTATGTAGCAGCATACAAATGGGAAAAGAAACTTCTAAATTTGGAAATAATTTACTGTCAATCCATATAAATAAAATATGTAGTATCGGGACCTCTAACTAATCTAATATTGCCCCAGTGCAATAATACATATGTATTGATTAATTGTATAATAATTATATGTCATACGTTACGTGCAGAATGCTCTGGGTTTACACATCCGGTTTTGAAAGTATGTAATCAACAATCGGATAGCTGTTGAGAATATTTATCTTTAGAACTGGTTTTTTTCTTTATTTACAGTGTGTATGTACCGGTACATACATAATACATGCATAATGTTATTCAGTTCATTTACTCTCGCTTTCACAATCATTTCTACTGCTAGAAGCTAAACGTTGAAAATATGCATTCTGATTCAACGGATGCATGCTTATTGGTCATTGCCATTACTAAAGATACATTCCCAAGGCCAAAGATTCATTCAAAATTAAAACATTTCATTATTTCATCCCGCTAAAAACGAACTTTAAAAAATCACAATTATAATTAAGTGAGAAGTATATACTTTTTAACCGACGAAAAACAAAAACGGAGGAGGTTCTCAAGTCGACGCGTATATTTTTTTTTTTTATTTTTTTTTTTTTTTATTTATGTATGACCACGCATAACTTTTTACAGAGTAGTCCGATTTTGATAAATATTTTTTTGTTTGAAAGGGTATACCCCGAAGTTGGTCCCATATAAATTTGGTAAAAAAATTCCAACCCTAAGGGTAGGAAAACAGGGGATGATTGATTGTTCACTCACTGATTGTAATGTATGACCACACATAACTTTTTACAGAGTAGTCCGATTTTGATAATTATTTTTTTGGTTGAAAGGGTATACTCCGAAGTTGGTCTCATATAAATTTAATAAAAAAATTCCAACCCTAAGGGTAGGAAAACAGGGGATGATTGATTGTTTACTCACTGAATGTAATGTATGACCACACATAACTTTTTACAGAGTAGTCCGATTTTGATAATTATTTTTTTATTGGATAGGGTATACCTCGAGGTTGGTCTCATATAAATTTGGAAAAAAAATTCCTACCCTAAGGGTGGGAAAATAGGGGTGATTTATTGTTCACTCACAGATTTTCATGCTGAGTTGTGTATTAAGTACAATTATAAATTATATAGCCACAAAAAATTATAAAATAAAAACTTTTTAACAAAAAAATTAAACCGCCGAAAAACTGAAAAGCAAAAAATAATAAATCTTTTTATTAAACTAACTTCTATTTAAGTAGTTGAACGTATGTGACAGTCTAGTATATCTAAGTAATTTTGAGTCGGCGTCAAACAATCAATGAACAAAGATCACTAAAAGAAATAACCAAATCAATCTCCAGCGATAAACATTAACATTCTAAACATGCGCTCTCCACACGACCACTCGCAAAGACGTGTGCCCTCAGTGTGTGCCCGTTCGGGTTGCTCTGCCGCTGACATTAACTTCGTGAACTCTCAGAGATTTCCGGCGAAGGATTGTTGACGCCGACTCAAAATTACTTAGATATACTAGACTGTCACATACGTTCAACTACTTAAATAGAACTTAGTTTAATAAAAAGATTTATTATTTTTTGCTTTTCAGTTTTTCGGCGGTTTAATTTTTTTGTTAAAAAGTTTTTATATTGCATACTGAGCATAGAAATAAAATCGCAACGAACTATTAGGGTGCAAACATATACTTCTGTCTTTTTTACGCCGTAAGCACTGGCGTATCCAGGAGGGCAAAATAAGCACGGAGGACCCGGCTTAAGAAATTTCTATTTTGCCACCTCCTGGGCCAAAAGCTGGGTACGCCCATGTTAACGTCATAGAAAAAGACAAAGTTTTTGAAACAGAGATACTTTATTCAGATTGAATGCAAGTACATCAACCAATCGTACACAACAATAAGTACAAACAAATTAACCCGCATAACTCGGGGTGGTTAAACCATAAGCAGGCAATCGCGCATGACTCGAGTGATAGCACTGTTATTTATTTATGAAAACTAAACAATAACCTTCCATAAGCACATAATAAAATGAAACTTATATGTTAATACTATTTTTCTGTAAGTAAGAGTCATTAATTCAAAATACGCGCTTAAATGTATGTAACTATTTGTCAATAAATTAATTATAAAACAACATATAAAATCTTTGTCATTTTAAATTTTTTATTCAAAGAAAATATCCTAAAAAAATTTTTCTTGCAAGGGGCCTCACACGCTCAAGTGCCTCTATAGTCATTATTCCGGCTCTGATTTAAATAAATTTTATAGCAGACATATTAAAATATGGGCTCGGCCTTCGCTTCGTTCGTGTAAAAATAATCTTTATATGGATTTTACAATGATAATTATTACCTAATACGACAGAAAGAAATCGTCGGGGAAAACCCTTATTCTGTCTATGAAGTATAGGTGAATGAACAATAATAAAATTACGACTAAATTAATGAGGAGAAATTTCATTTCAAAATTAACCGGAACCAATTATGTGCATACAGCTCGATCATAAAATCTAAATATGTATTTCAGATTATTTACACAATATTATAAAAGTGAATAAAATGCATTGTTCTTCAGAGAGAGGTTGTAACATTCTCTTAATCTCTTGGCATTCTCTAAGATGGGACTTATTGTACTGATTGATCACAAATAATTCGTAAAAAGACTTTCCTACACAATCAATCTCTTTTCGGCTAACCGTAACTATAGTAAAGTATCAAAAAATGAAGTCATAATGGTACCGAAAAGCAATGAAACACTGTAAATAATGCCTGTCCCATGCATAAAAACTATATACAAAAGTATGGCTTAATTAACTAAATTTCGCCCTGTTATCGAGATGTCGCCTTCAATTAAACGTAACGGTCTCCCACAAAAATGTCGCGTCAGTTGCACGGTTTTACTCCCAACGAAACACGCCATTAGATATTTTACATCAATAATTGTTGATGGACTTCTATTATCCATATATATCTCATATACGCTCCGCCCCCAACGCGACCCCTGCGAATAAACGAGGTGCTAGTAGAAGAAAAAATGCGTGTATGTATGAAAAAGATGATTAAATAAATTATAGACATAATATCATTGAAAATTTTGTTCTGGGTATAGTTACGCCTTAAAATAATACGTATTATATACAATGATCATGGGGTTTTACATATATGCATTTTAGTTCAAATTATTCATTTATGAGTTAATTATGAGGCCTTCATTTAAAAAACTTGTCAAATGGCCCGTGTAATTGTGCATCGTTAACTAATGAATTTTTCAATTTTAAATTCTAAATCAGTGAAGTAAGCTTAATTATTTTTCTTAAATTTTAAATTTAAACTTAAATATGAAAGTTATTTTAGTTTTTTTTTTTTTTTGTAATTTTTTGACATCGCCACAAGAGCATGGTACCGCTCTTTAAAAAAAGCACTTTACTTTAAATTGCACGAATAAAAAGATGTCATTTGAGATTAATTTGTATAATCTCAAGATTATTATTTTTTCTAATATATCTACGTATTTTTTTTCTACACTTAAAAAAAAATAGTTTTTAATATCGTTCAGTTCATACATTTAAAATGAAAATATTCGTTGTATTATTTTATTAAATTTCACTTTCATATTTCAAATCACTCTCACTTCAAAAGAAAGTTAAATTAAAAAAAAAAAACACCGTCAGCGAGATTCAACAACAATTATTTATTGTATTTTTAAAAAACGATCCGAACTCAAAATTAGAGGAATTTTTCAGTAATAGAAAACCCCAAAATCAAACAAATTCAAACAAAAAGTTTATACATTTTTAAATGCATATGCCGCAAGACGAACAAACAAAACGTCTTTAAAAGATTCTTAAGAATCAAAAAAAAAAAAACACTAAATTAACGTAATAATAAACAACATAATATGTAATTTTCGTACCCGTAAAGCATTTTAAATTGATATGCATGTTCTTGCCTTATCAATTTCACTCTTACAGCTTGAGGTATAATATATAAACACAGCACAGAATATTGTTAGACTCTTTTATAAAGTGCAGCGGGAAAAGTATTCATTTTAACAGAAGTCTGTTTGGATTCAACTGCACTCAACTAAAGTAATGAACAGACTAAACCGAAAGCGGCATAGTGACCCACATTTGCCTCAATAATAATCAAAGAAAGTGACGATCAACGACCATTTACTATTATTATTATACTTAGTATTAGTCCAAAGGTGGGTGGTTTCTATGGTGGTATCCATTGTACTTTCTTCTATCTCTTATTCGACTTGATCGTCTCTTCGAAGATTGTTACGTCGTGCCAAAATTACCAGTTTCGAAATCTTTCATTGAAAATTACAGTCGAAGCTATTAGATTGCACATCACCAGGACCGGATATAGAATCTCAGAACATCTTGGTCACAGAGCATATTGCTATAACATTATGTGATTTATACATAATTGATAACACTCATCAATAATTTTAATTTTTATAATATATAAAATTCCAATGTGCGCGTGTTCGTAATTCTTCTCCTCATATACGGCTTAACCGATTTTGATGAATTTTTTTGTACTTATAGTTGGACTCGGTAGGTGGCGATGTTGTTGAGATCCATTTTTTTTAAATTTCCGACCAAATTTATTTTTATATTTTTTTTATTTCTCACATAAAAAAATGTAAGAAAGATTTCGAGTTTTGCTTTTTTTTAAGGAATCCTTAAAAAATGCGATATGCATTTTTATTAAAATTCGAAATCTCTTAGATTTTTTTCAAACTTGTCGTAACTGTTCAAAAAGGCAAGCTGCTTCCAATAAACACGTCTGAATCAGTGTCTCGTGATTTAGAAGTTGTCTCCATGTAAAGAAATGAGAAGATTAAATTGGTTGCTGCAAATAACTATTTACAAAAACTATTGTGCGACGCCACTGAATACTTAGAATTTAGATTATACCAGGGGTGGCCAACTTTTCTGTTTATAAGATCTACTTTTTATCTTAACAGTGTGTCGCGACTATAGATATATATATATGTCGCGGGGTGCAGGTCGAGCAAAATCTCACGACATTTTACCAAGGAGGGAGGGGTGGTTTAAAAATTGCCTTTGCCTCACGTAATTTGTCAAAATGTATTGTGCTGGGTGCTGTCAGAATTCTAGGAATTAAGACCTTGGCATTAAACTCTTACTAGAAAGGTTTGTCTTCTACAATCGCTTCAAAGTACAAGTACACGAAATTCCACCCCAGACATTGCGACCGGCCTCATGATCGATCGGTCGATCGAGATCGACTTGTTGGCCACCCCTGGATTATACCATAGATATATTATACTCAAATTCCAAAATAGATAACTTCAAAATTTAATCTAGGGAAAGTTTTAGTTAAAAATAAACTAACGTGGCGACACTGCTTCTTACAGGTTTTGTGTATATTTTCAGTTTTGTGAGTGCATGTTATAGAGAAGAGTGTATGTTCTCTGGTTTTGTGAACCTAAAAATTTGTTTGGCTTTTGCTTGTTTTGTGAAGTAAATAATGTTCAATCCAAAAAAGTGAGTAGTCCGTCTGAGAAATTTGAAATTGCCATTGTACACATTAACATTTAATATATAAAAAAAACTAATCTTAATTTTTTTTCCAGGTAGTGTGACTTTTAAGCTCACGTCCTGTGGATAGGTGGATTGTGACAGCTGAGGTCATCAGCGTCTATCTCACGTCCTGTGAAAATTTAACAAAAATTGGGGTTAAATAATGTCTTTATATGATGATTTTGACACTATTAAAAATCGAACAACAACCGAAAAAGTGGCAGGGTGGTCGTCTGGAATAAAGCTGCTTCAATCCCAGTTGCAACTTAAAAAAGCTGCAACTACTCAGCCAAAAAGAGAACAACTACGTAAAACAAACCAAGTTGGTTTCCATTTTATTTTTGTTGTATTGTAATTTTATTTGTTTAATTGAATCTTGTGAAGGTTTTAGCCCCTGTCATAGATTTAAAAACGAAAAAGGACGATGACGGTATTTTTTCTGATGGATCGCCACTTTTATTTCCCGTTTCAATCAGCGGTAAAAAAGACAAGAAAAAACCCATAACTTCATCTATTCTTGGAGAATACGATTGGGGGTTTGATGATGAATATGATCCAATGCAGCCAAATGATTACGAAAAAATGGTTAAAGGTCAGTAATAAATCCTACAAATATTTCTAAGGGCTTATATCGGTTATTTGGTAATTTCGGGTACATGCCTTAAATTACCCGAACTTCGACACAAATTTCAAGAAACGTATAAAAATAATTCGTTGTAGTACCAAAACTCATTTATTATATGATTAATAAACAAAAGAAAAATTTAAAATTGTAGAATTACGTAACATGCGCGATCGAGAAGAACAGAAACAAGAAGAAAAGGATTTGAAACGGGAGCGAAAACGTAAAACACGTTTTGCAGACAGTGAAGAATCTCTTATGCCAGCTTTATCAGCACTTCCCGCAGTGGGAATATTAAATTGTAATCCCACTTTACCTATAACACCACAAACGGACTCTGGTTTTGCTGGGAATTGGCACAGTGATGATAGCGATGAGTTCACTCCAGAATCACCACAAACATTAAGAACAGGCGGAGTTGCAATTGCACCTCCTCCAAGTTTACAAGAGTCCGGTCCTTCGGATGCAGAACTTCTCAATGCAGGTTTAAACAGAGGACCTCTGGCGGGAATCAGTTACGGCGCCAGTTCTGTAGCTGCTAAAATTATGGCTAAATATGGATTTAAAGTAAGTAGTGAAGCAATTCAGTTTTATTCTGTGATTTATGTTCATTCATATATTTGTGTTTGTTTTTAAAGGAAGGTCAAGGCTTGGGTAAAAAGGAACAAGGCATGTCTATTGCTTTGCAAGTCGAAAAAACGTCAAAACGTGGAGGAAGAATAATACATGAAAAAGAGATAATGCCACCCCCACCACCAGTTTCAGATAGCATTGACAACCCCTCAAACGACTCTATTCTTTTACAAACAGAAAATAAACCAGAACCTTCTATAACCGAAATTATGAGGTCGCCAAGTAAAGTTGTTTTGCTCAGGGTGAGTTATGAATAAAATGTATTACGATACAAACAGAGACAATTCTGGAAACTGTTTTCTCATCTAGGTTTCATGCAATTGCACAAAAATGAAATTATAAATTACTTGTTAATATTGATTTATTTTTAGAATATGGTTGGCCCCGGAGAAGTAGATGATGACTTAGAACCTGAAGTAAAAGATGAATGTAATACAAAATATGGCGAGGTTATAAAAGTTATTATATTTGAAATATCGACTGCTCCAAATGATGAAGCAGTTCGGATTTTTGTTGAGTTCAAAAGAATCGAGAGTGCGATTAAAGGTAAATAAAATAGTAATGTATCTGTATTTAAAAAAATTTAAGGGTTTTTTATTTTTGAATCTTTGTCAATGATTTTGATGTTCCATTATAATGTAATCTGGCGTTAAGGTATAATTTCGAATTGATTGTTTATTTATACTTTTTTTCAGCTGTCGTTGATTTGAATGGACGATATTTCGGTGGAAGGAATGTAAAGGCTGGCTTTTATAATGCCGAAAAATTTGAAAGTTTAAAGCTTAATGAGTAAATTGTTGTTGTTACAAGCATGGGTGGATCTATAGGGACTAAAAGGGCTTAAGTCAAAGCCCCACCAAAATTGAATTATTACTATAATTTCTTTTTAAATTAAGTTAAAGATAAACTTCAGAAAGTTCGTTAGCTAATCAAACATCATGTTCGGAAATAATTTATTATATTTGAAGTTCTTATTTTTTGTGAGTTCTTAAATAAACATTAAAATAAGTATGCATGAAAAAATATTTATTAATTTATATTTTGTTACAAAGTCAATGAAACTAAAAAATATAATATAAAATTATTCAAATAAAAAGTGTTTTTTTTTTCATTTGGAAGAACATTCATTCGGTAATTTTTTTTTTATTAAGGTACATGTATGAAATGTTTTTTTTTGGAGAAGACAATTTTTTACATATGACGATAAGAAGACTAAAAATATGAATAGCAGAACTAAAATAAAATGTAACAAAAAAAAATAATTTAATTTTGTCTTAGTTCCGATGTTTATACAATATTAATAAATAAAATGTACTTCATATTTATGCTGGGTGAGTATGGATCGGACTTATGTCCTGGAATTATCTGATTTCTCAACTTGTATTACATTCGTTAGGCGTATTCGGTGAAAAATGATTACAGACTTCCCTAAAAAGATCTTTTAAAATGTCCGGTAATGAGGAAATATCTTCAGAGTTATCCAAAAGAACTGTGGGTATAAATACAATTTTTGCTCCTAGTGCATGAGTTTTGTCTCCATGTTGTTTCAGCAACAACGATCCTTTTTGACTTATTGCACACTTATTAATTGGAGCATAATCTAACGATAATTCTTTGGCACACTGAAATATATTAAAACACAATACTCGTAAAATAATTAACTATTGTTTTGTTTGGTTAACAATTGAGTCCGTTTATAATAACATGCAAGGGAATGCGCAATGTTTTTGTTATATGATTAATTTCACCAATATCTCTTATAATGCTTAATAAATAAGTCTCTTATAATTTTTAATAAAAAAGTCTCTTATAATGCAAATCTTCTTGGTTTCCGGTCCATTGGTATTTTTACCTGACGTTTCGTTTACAACTGCGGTAGACATTATCAAAGGCGATGTGGTAGCGGGCGAAGTGTCCTTCTAGGCTGCTCACAGGTAAGTGAGCAACCTAGAAATCGCCTTTGATAATGTCTACCGCAGTTGTAAACGAAACGTCAGGTAAAAGCCTACACACTTTTTCTTATAATGTTTAAGAAAAAAGTTTCTTATGTTTAATGAAGAAGATAATACAATTCCAAAAATTAAAATTGTTTTATTTATTACATACCGCTTTTTGAAAACAGTTTTCCGTCATTAGATCGTTAAAGTATTTCAGACACTTGTATTTTATTTAAAAGGACACTTTGCGTCGTTGTATCTAGGGTAGCCCTTGAGTAAATAACAACTACAACCCAGTGGCGTAACAATAGAGTGGCAGGACGGGCAAAATACCACGGGCCCCCAATCCAAGAGACCCATAAGCACAGGAGAATCCTAACATTTATTAGTAAAACATTTAATAAAATTTGCCACGGGCCTCAAATGAACAACCCGAAATGAACCTTTTGATACTGACCGTTTTGAGACAAATACATCGAACGGATTTATTATGCGGATCAATGTCTACAATAGGAAGTCTTTAAATGTCTTACTCTTTTTCCAGCTTCCTCCGGATCAGTATTGTCACCAATCATACAAGCTACATATTTTAGCTGTGCCGTTTTGTCAAATATTTGATCAATAACACAAGCATGGATTTTATTTGCCTCGCATTCTACATGGGAGTGTTGACAGTTAAATTCATACGTGTTGCCTGAACGTCTAGTCTGGAATCAGTTTGATTTTTTAATTTTCTTAATATGTCCTTGACAATTGTATAGGAAAAAAACAGTTGTGTAGTTTTAAGAAACCACGACGCATGTGAAACTTTTATTGGATTGTAGGCGTTGGATTGTAAACAGTTATCCATCACGATTAATTATAAACAACAATATTCACATGAATACACGAATAAAAACATGTAAACACTGTACAGCACTTGCCCGCATGACAGACTGACTATGTGTTATACATACTACACGGTTAGCTGATGCTACCCATGGGCGCCGCCATATTGGCCTTGGCTGCTCTACCGAGCGCCTACTCCGAACGCCTTTCACTTTACCCCTACTCCGCGGCCGCCTGTAATGCGACATGCAACAGACGGCCAGAAAAATTCGGAGCGATAGAATAAAAGTTTCACTTTAATTATTAAACTATACGGCAAACGTCGATTATTGATTATTGGATATATTCTCTAAAATAAATCGTCAGAGTTCTACAAAAAATGCAAAAATAATCCGCTTGATACGTCCTAAAAAACAATTAATCCCATGCTAGTGGACACGACTCATTATTCGCCTCTTTTGATCACTTCTCAGCGCGTAAAGGATAACAATATTTTTATTATACGCATGTATTTATAAATTTAAGTAAAAATTCCAAAATACGTACTTCTGCTTTTCCATATGGAATCAACTCAATATCAATTAAACGCTCCGCTTTTTCAAAGGTTGGAACTAATTGTTTCAAAATAAAATTTCTCGAATCAGGACATAATGCCTCGTAATAAACACTAACTTTTACGGGGGCACTAATTAAATCGTTTTCCAGTATATTATGTATCCGTGCAGTAAACTTGTCCTGTAAAAATTAGGAAATGAATATTTAATTTCAGTATTTGTTAATTTATTTGTAAGATTCTAACCTCTTTTGGCATTGAATCTAAATAAGGAAATTGTCTAAACAGTTGCCAAATAAGCAGACATATTATTATAAAAACGACTAATTTAAATCTTAACATGTTAAAAATATTACTGTTTCAATTTATTAAACAGGCATTTTAAAAAAAAAACATTGACAAATTTAAAATACGACTAGCACTAACATTTTCTGCAATAGAGGTTATTCTGTAATCTGTATTCGACATCAACATCTTCAACAACTGCCCAGCACTGCCAATTTTTAAATGAAAATTATATTTTATCTACTTATGATGTTTTTGTTCTAAGAATTAACTAGTTGACGATTCAACTTCATCTTTATCTATAATTAAACAAAACGAAACCGACAACGAAGTATTTCATGTAATATACGTGTGTCGGTCGAAACAATTGAAAAACCGTTGGTTTAAATATCGTACACTTAAGATCTATAAATATTCAATTTCATTACGAAATGGATGTAAATAAATACATGCACTCTACTTATTTCGTATTGAAATTGAATATATAGACCGACTTGATGTGTTCGTTATTCAAAATCAACGGAATACAAATAGCTCCTTTTTCGAAAAAAAAGCGAGACGAAATTGTGATAGAGATACATATCTTATATATTATGATTTCTCCATGCAAGTTTTGAACCCGCGTTACACCCTTTTAGGGGTTGAATTTCCAAAAATCTGTTCTTAGCGGATGCCTACGTCATAATAACTACCTGTGTGCCAAATGTCAGCTCAGTCCGTCCAGTAGTTTGATAGATCAGTCAGTCAATCAGTCACGGTTTCCTTTTATGTATTTAGATTATTACCAAAAACATTACTTTTAGGGATGCGAAGTTTATTTTGATTAATATTAAAATGAAAAGACTATAGACAATATGAAAAGGTTATTTCCCGCGTTACCTGTGTAGGGTAAAGCAGTACAGAAATGAACCAATTAGTTTTATTATTAATTAGAATGCCGGTCCATTGATGCATTTTTTACATTGGACACAGCGCAAATAAGCGAGTTAGAAAAATGATTTTTTTGTTAGTGCAAATCTGCTAATTGGAAAGCAACGTAGTTTCTATGTTGGCGCTACTTATTTATGCAAATTATGCAGCTGATTTAACAGCAGTCTCTAACATGGACGGTACCAGTCATGGAGACAAGAAAGTACTAGTTTTTACGGCGCATAGAGTACCTTTGACGTCACATCATGGTTATAGATGGGTTAGGTTGTGGGGTAGTGGAAACGTACATATAACTTATCAGTAGAAACTATTTTTTTGTAATAATCGTCAATGTATTTGATTCAGTGATATATTCGATTGTATTATTAATAATATAGTTACAGTGTATAGTAAAAATTACTGTATAGTAATTATTAGAAGATTTATTTTCATAAAGAATGAATCGTCATGAAGGTATAATCACTTTTCGGTGTTTTAGTGCCATCAAGATTTTTCTTTTTGTTTCCATTTATTTATCATTACATAGTTTATTGCGTTATTAGAAAACAAACGCAATTATCAAAAGATTTGTTATTTTTAACGAACCAAAGAAAGTGATATGCATATAATTTATAAGTGCCACTTTTTCCATTGTATTTTTGTGTATTTTGATCATACAAAACCTTTTTGCTTATATTAAAACTGTTGTTTTTTTAACATTTAATGCTAATAATTATTGTATTATTAACGTATATAAATAAAAGATTACTATTGCGTTCATTTGTTTCACATGATAAATGCGTAAAAGATTAAAATGAATATGTATTATATGAATGTATTATTAACAGGTGTGAGTTGTGATGCTTGTCTTAAGGGCAACTTCCGTGGACGCAGATACAAATGCCTTATGTGTTTCGATTATGACTTGTGCGCCCAGTGTTATGAACAAGGAGCTACAACTACCCGTCACACGACTGATCATCCCATGCAATGTATTCTGACACGATCAGATTTTGGTAAATATTAAAGTTTGGTATTGAAAAAAGCGAGAGTTTGTTTCTAAATAAATCCGTACATTAAAAACTTAAAGGAAAAACCTAAGACAATAAATATTTATTTTAGAGCTTTATTATGGAGGCGAAGTCATTACTGTAGATCAGCCACAATCGTTTACCTGTCCATATTGTGGTAAAATGGGCTTTACAGATACTACTTTACAAGAACACGTATCTTCGGAGCATGCTGATTCGTCCTTTGAAGTAGTAAGTAATTATTTTTTAATCTGACTTTCGGATCTTAAAAAAAAATAGACATAGGTATTGTAATAATTATAATTGCTTTAGGTGTGCCCGATTTGTGCCTCAATGATTGGCGGAGACCCTAATATGGTAACTGATGATTTAGCATCTCATTTGGCTGTAGAACACCGCGCTGGGGCAGGTGGAAGCGGTGGATCTGGAGCTAGTGCTGCCCGTGATTTGATTTCATTTTTGGATGAACCCGGGTCTAGTGCTGGTCCTAGTGGATCCGGAGCTGGCCGTCATAGTGTTAGAAGAACTCCTCATGGACCTCGAGGTGTAGCTGGAGCTAGAGCTCGACGTTCAAACATGCATTTTAGGTTGATTGTTTTTTTAATACAGATTTTTCTTTAATTTTTACCAATATAATTGAGCCGTTTATTAAATCAATTAATTGTTCTTTTAGTTCTTCCGGTGGTTTGTCATCATTGTCGCCATCTGCTCGTGAAACTGTAGACCCTATTGCAGAATTGTTATCCCAGTTATCTGGAGTGCGGAGATCTGCGACGGGTACTACGTCTCATTCTTCATCAAGTAATCCAACTCAACTTCAACAATTGCAAATGCAGTTACAACTGGAGAGACAACAGGTGATTATTAAATTATCATTTAGTATTGAATTTTTAAATTGGTTACAAGATATTGAAGTGTAAATTCAATATCTTTTTAGTGCTATTTTTGATTTTTGAACACATGAGGGAGCGGTTATTTGTAATAAGGTATTTGAATGTTTCTAATTTATTGAAGGCTGCAAGACAACAATTAGAACGTTTACCACGTAGACAAACGGCAAGTACGAATCTTGCAAGTGGAAGTAGTAGTGCAAGTGGAACTTCTCGGGATTCTACATCAGCTCAAAATACTGGAGCAGTCAGCGTATCTGTGAGCGGCCCTGGCCCAGCACCTCCCCCTGGTTTAGTTCCAACTAGTTCTCGACACCAAACTGAATCGCAGCATACTCCATCTATTACATTCAATAATCAATTTTTGCTGTCAACGTAAGTGTACCTTCATTTTTTTTTTTCATTTGCTATGTTATGTATAAATTAACAGTTGAGTTTTATTTTTTTAAATAAATTTCTACATCTTATATAAAATTTGTTCTCCTGTTGGCTTGTTCGGTAAGTGTTATTTCTCTGTAATGGATGGACATTTTACTTTTATGTTGCACATTATTATTGATAAAAGTGGTGATCAATAAAATTGAACATATTTTGTATAAATTTTACATTATTTACAGTATAACTGATGAACCAAAGACCGAACAGGAAATAGAAGAAGAAGAACGATTAACCCAAGAACGCAGTGAATATATGATTGAAGTTCTTTTTTCATCATTAACTATGAGTCCAGAAAACTTGATTAAATGCATGGAACATTTTGAGAATTTCAGAAGAGAAAAGCAGGATCGTATTGTATCTGAACCAAATATCGAAGTGGTTTTAGATGAACTGCCGGTGAATAATAATCTTAAAAGCGATAATAATGAGATAGCGATTAACGAAAATAACACGTTGGAAATTGACTCTTCCCAGACAATAAATCGAAACGAAAGCTCGTCACAAAATTCAAACGAATCTGTTTTAACAGTACCTGCTGTGAGTAACGATACACTGAAGCCTCAATATTATGAACAGCCATCACAGGTATGATTGAGCATTTTTATTCTTCGATTACCCACGAGTAACGAGTTGATCTATTTAGGGAAGTTCGGCGCCCAGAACCAGAGTGCCTCGCGGTAGAGGCCGTGCTGCTCAGGAGCAACGTCAACAGCTGCAAACTAATGCCTCATCAAATAGTGTTACGACAATTTCAACAAGCTCTTCGGAATCTAAAGTGAACGAAATAAATTCTTCAAACGCGTCTGGCCCGAGTACATCTAATAATACTCGCTCCACAACAAAGGTAAACGGTAAACCCAAATCGATGCATCAATCTACTAAGTCCGCTGGAACATCTAGATAGTTTGTTGTAGTTAAACTTCTTAGTAAATTTGATGAAGACTGCTCGTTGTTTTGGTCGTAACTTACATAACTTATCATGATAAATGTATTATTTTAGAAAACTTATTATTTTCAGCGATAGTGAAATTTATTGATAAAGCAATTAAGATTTGTTATTTATAATATTATTGATTACCGTTACATGTAATGTTTTTATTTATACAAAAATTATTATACAAGTTTCTAATCTATTATTTTTTTTTTCTTTTTTTTTATAATAATTCAGCGACATGGGTAGTTTTTTTGACTGCCATGTTAAGCGTTTTTTAATCGAATGTTTTGTGTGTTTTAACAAAAAGTCACATCCTTTATTATTACTGTTTTTAGTATTCAAATATTATTGTAAATAAATCAGTGGTACTGCAGATAAAATGAAATGGAAATTTTTGAAATATTGGTTTTGAGTTCAGAAAGTTGAATTACGGATTTTATTACGCTTTTTAACTAGAATTTGCTTTGTTATTATCAAATTATACAAACTTTCGTACTGACTACCTTTTTTTCATTGTTAAGCTAATGAAGTTAAATTGAAACATTATTCTGTAGTGTGAAAGATTATTTTATAGTCTAACTGAATTTGCCATGTTTCAATGTGTTATAATCATAAAAATAACATTCATACCTGCATAGTGATTTTAATGAAAAAAAAATTAAAAATCAATTTTATTTTATTAGGAAAGAAATAGTAGAAATATTTATTCGCATTTGTCTTTGATATGGTCTGTTTCCGTATTTACCTTTGTCGAAAACGTATAAAATGTATTTTTTATAACTTTATACGGTGACCCATTCAAACAATGCACATTTATGTAAATTATTATGCATGTCAACCAATTTTGTACAGCTTTATACTTAAGCTGCGCCATTTACTGAAGTGACTTGACACATGATCTAACATTAGTGACAACTTCAAATTAATCCAATACAATGTACGCAAATGATTCAACGCCTTAATGAATGAAAATGCCATTGTTAAGACGATCAAAAATCACATAGTGTGAGATGACGCGACATGCTCTGTCACAATTACAGATATATACTAGCTGCGGCGAAAGATGAAGCCACCGCGTCATAGTGACGTGAACGCATTGCGCCCGCCTTCTAGCTTACTATTGGCTGTTTCGGAGATCCATGTGCGTCGTGTGTTTATTTTTATTCTACCGCTATAAATGGATATGTCGAATTTATTCCACATGCCACTGTCTGCGGGCAAGTAGGCGTTCATTACCATATTATTGATGACGTGCCTGGCTTCAACTCTCACCGCGGACACTTAATATTATGTTCAAAAATAGCAAATTATTGTGCGCTTAACAGTTTCAAGATAATGCGTTAATCTCTTCAGAAAGGGTTCAGTCTAATCTTTGTAAAAGTGTTACTAAAAATTACCAAATTTTCTATTTCTTAGTGTTTTGATTTTTTTCTCTTAAAAAAATAGACATTTTAAAACTTGCATGTATAAAACTTCCTGTATTGCAGTTCAGCTCATAAATAATTAGTAATAAAACACTCTTAGGTAAGTTTTCTTTTTTTTTTAATTTTGTGATTTTCGTTTTGAATAAAAATACTATGCATTGCATTTTCATAGTTCAATTTATCCGCACATAGTACATTGTGACTTGTGTTGGAAAAGTAGTTTACAACTATACAGTTTATTTTGGACAGTTATGTCACAATCAAATTATTTTGCGATGGAGAAATCAAATCAAGTCTCGTTAGGCAGAAGGTAAAGATTTCAGCGGGTTCCCGCACTATTTTAGACACTGAATGAAATACTGAATAGCGAATGACACCATTAATAATATTGACAATAAAGTTGTGCGTCGAGAAATCGCTTTAAATTTCATACCATTTGCGATTTAAAAAGGAAGGTTTTCTGCTTGCCAAATGAATTCAGTACTTCATTTGATAGTTCAAGCTTCATTATCAGAAAATCGCAAATTTTCATTCGAACAGATAACTCGCGATTCTACTGAATTTTGGTTTATCATATCGTCAAAGAATTTGTATATAATTTATCGTGATTTGAAACAAGAAAAATGAAAATTCGGTGTAAGTAAAAAGCCTGATGTTTATTATAGGCGCATTTCGGCTGTACCACCCAACCCTTGATTAGTCTCGATTTGTTGTAGATTGTACAATATAAGTCCTATAGCAATAATACATTGCAAAAAAAATGACATTTCAGAGGGCCGATAAGTAAAAATGATCAAGTAATTTATTTTCTAAATAAATAAAAAAATATTTTACCACATGACTTCTGGAATCTATTAGGCCATTGCTATAGCAATGTGAATAAAACTACTATCTATGCATTAAAGCTAGCAGCTTTACGCATAGTGGATAGTGGGCTTAAGGTAAATATTATGATAGTACCTATGTATCTTCTGTGTTTTTAAGGGACAAAAATTCTTCTTCAATTGCTGCTTTGTATTAAATGTTAATATGATTTATTCGTACTGAGAAGTCGTCATTTTTGTTGCTAATATTTGAAAACAGACGGCGTAACGTGCAAAATGCGCCGTAAAAGCGTATAGAAGTGCACATTAGAAGTGTCCCCCGTGTTATTGTTTCCAAATTGAGAGAACCTTTGAAATGATTCAAACTGCTACATGTGCCATTTTTTTTAAACATAACATCATTTTTGGAGAGTGTATCTTAAAAAGTAGCATTTTAGATCCCACGCAAGTCTCCAAATGTTATTGTTCAGACAGTAACACAAAGGGGGCCATTTTGACACATTGTGTATTTAGAATAGAATGTGATGGAATTGGTTCGTTTTTACTTATATAACTATTAAGTAAATTCAAACATTTATCTGTATACTTATGAAGAAATCGACTAATGTTTTTTACGTCTGCATAAGCCAATTTGTCAAAATCATTTATAGTAAGCTCCACAAAGAACCGAAAAGGATCTGAGGAAAATTATTTACCAGTCGTTCTCAAAATGATTTTGATATCTTAATGGGAGGTGGGTTATTTGAAAGTACGTATATAAAGTGGACAATGTGGAGGGAAAGTTAATATAACCCTGGATATTAATGAAATTTTGGTAGCCCAGTAAGATTAGTACAACAATTACTGGCTTGAGGCCCTGAAGTTGAGTATAAATTCGAAACGTTGGCGAAATATCGGTAAAGCTTCTTCTTTCTGTTCCTCAATCAAACTTTTTCTCCACATTTAACATTTTTTGGAATAAAACTAATTTCGGGCAATAAAGCCGACACTTTTAAATGATTTACAGTATTTTGGATACTTTTCCACCCCCCTCTACACTGAAAGTTTGTTCGGAGTAAGTAATGATTATATATTGCGTATTAATTTTATAACATCAAAAACAAGTGATAAAGTTAAATTTGCTAGTCAAATTACAGACACGTTAAAATATAATTTAAAAATATTTTACTGAATTGAAGATTTTTGTGAGAAGATAGGCATTAAATTAGTTTGTTTACTAAAATATTCGCGATTAATCTTTTGGCTAGCACTATTTATAAGTATAAATGAAAGTCAGAATTTAAAATCAAATAGAATTTGCTTTCTATCTAATATTAATAAAATGTTGTGTATATAGTTATGGAATTATTAATATAGATTTTAAATTCTGGATACTTTGAATATTTAGGCAGTTAAGTGTCTCCGATATTTAACTATATCAAAAAATAAATAAGTGATTATGCCCAAATGCATATATTATAATATTGATTACCAAATGTTTGTGTCAAAATTTTACGACATAAGTGTACATTTGAAAAACAGATATTATACTAGTAACTGTAATATTAACGTGAACAGAGATCTTTTTTTTAATTTTCAAAAACACTTAGTTATTTCAAATTAAACACAAAATATATTTGTATAAAAACAATTGCACCATGATATGAATATTTTCTGTAATCTAATAAGTATGTACAGTGCTTTTTTAGTGCAAGTTGAATTTAATTTCAATGAATGGATTTTGTAAACTTCAACAGATTTTTATAATACTATTTTTTTGTAACGTATGTATTTATTGAATGCTTAATTAAATATTCGTAAAGCGTGGTTCGCAAAAATAAGCTCTGCGTTTGTGAAAAATATCTATCTTACAGGAATATTTGATTTTTAATAAACGTGAATTCGCAAAGCTTATTTCTTCAGGTAAACTAGCTAAAGCTTTATAATTTATAATTGATTTCAAAGTATATAAGAGCCTATAATATTTCTTTTCCATAGGCACTTTTGTTTTGTCGGTTAAGTACGGTTCTGTGATACTATACCTACGCGTGGGAATTGGTGGACAGCTTTCAAGTAATATCACAGACCTTTTTATTCAATGCTATTTTTGTGTTTGACTTCAGTTTTGTCTGTTATACTTTCATGGCAAGAAGACAAGAAATAAATATTCAACTTTTTTTTTATATATAAATATATATATTTATATGTACAGTGTGTTCATCGAACGTGATAACAGTGAATAATAAGTGTATACTACTAGATACAAAAAAAGTTTGTATGATTTTTGTTCAGGTGTATTTTTTTGCACTTCAAACTCAACCGGAAGTGTACATACATTTTTTTTTCAAATGGCAACATATTTTTTTACATTTTCGAAATCCCCAATTTTTTCTCTAAAAATTCATATAAAATTTTCATAAGGTTATATAAGATATTCGAGAAAAACGTATCAATTTATTAAATACACTGTAATAATTAAATTGTTAATCATTTACACATGTGTGGATATGATAAATAATTATTACTGTGTATTGAATTAATAAATTGAAAACAATATTTTCTTATGGAACTATGAACATTTAATATGAATTTATAGAGAAAAAATGAAGGTTTCGTAAATGTAAAAAAAAATGTGTTACACTTCCGGTTGAGTTTAAAGTATAAAAAAAATATTTCAGCAGTTAGACTATACTGTGTTTTTTTTTTTATCTGGTAGGATACACGAATTATTCACTGTTACCACTTTCGGTGAACACACTGTATATGCTTTACTCACTGTATTGTTTTGGTAATAAATAATAATAAATTAAAATGTTATATAATACATTTATTCTTTTATTGCGTTCCTTTCGTTTCAGGAAAATAATTACACATGACGTGTGTTCCGTTTTACTTTATTTAAAATATATTTCATTTTAACAGTACTCTTTTGTACAAATTTTACAAATCAACTGAAAAATTATATCGTTAAAAATTTACCCATATAACAGTATATAATATATACCAACAGGTGTGTATGGATTACGAAGCTAGATTTTGATTTCAATAAACTTTTCTAAATAAATTTTTTACGTATGTTATCAAAACGCTACTATTATGAAAAAATAGAAAAACCATATTTAAATTTAGTATAGGGACCTAGATGTTGATACTAAACAACTTTTCTTAATACATTTTTGTCATATTTACAGGGTAAAAGGCACTTTACCCCAGAAAAGAATAAGTTTTTTGAAAATTCCAAGGCGTATTTGATTTCTCAAAACTGAAATTAAGTTAAAAATTAGTCTTTAACCAAGTAGGACTAAATCCCAAAAAATGAAAATTTAAATCGATTTTTTTTCCTTTTACAAGAGTCGTTTTACCTATCCGGGGACAAGCTGTATAAACGGAATTTTATAAATCTTCAGTTTTACCAATGAAAAAATATAACAATTTTGAGTATACATAACCCAATTATGGTTTAAGTTAAAAAGTAGTATTCAAATTTTTTGTTAATATATTGGTCTGAGAAAAATTGGTCGACAATTTATTTATTTAAAAAAGAAGTATTATTTACCCCTAAAACTTTTCATCATTTTTCCAAGTCCAGTAGTCCTTTGCTGAGTTTGTCTCATCATATTCTGAAGCCCTGACATTCCTCCCATTTGATGTAATACTCTTGGGTCCATAAATCTTGCCATTTGTTGGTTTAGATTGACTGCTTGATTTTGGTTAACATTCTTCGCCATATCGCCTTCTATAAACCTTTGATTCCACCCAGGTTTTTTAAGACGTCTGCCATATTCGTATACGTTGCTTGACGTGCCTTTCCGTTGTACCCGAACCCTGTAAATGCCATAATATACAATTAAAATATAGTTTTATTTTTTAAATAGTCTCTTTATGACTATAGGTAAAAATGATACACAAAATATCGCTCACAACTTGTTATCTAGGCAATTTTAGTTTGTACTGAAAATCAGTGTATATGTATAAATTCACTTATATAATAAAAAATAAGTTCAAAAACTGAAACCCGACTACTGAAAAGTATGATACAAAAAAATATTCTCATCTGAGGATAGCCGTGCTCATATGCCACCTACCCTAACAAAACATTACATTTTAACAATATTAAGCGATCTTAAACTCTAGGGCAGTGATGGCGAACCTATGACCGCGGGCTTTTTAAATGACCCATGTATTTATTACCCGGGCCACAATAACGAATCTATTGACACCTTATTTATCAAAATTAGAACATCCGTAAATACAAACATACACACATAGACTGCTAAACTCATAACCCTTCCTTTTGGCTTCGCCGTAGTCGGGTAAAACTAAATCAAGACAAATTGCTGCACAAGCGATGTTTGTAATGCATTCTCTCTATAGTCTAGTTAAGGATAAATACACACTTGAGCAACTTTAGTTATACGGCCTGATTGTTTGCCAAATAATTTAGCTCCATCCTGATGATCAAGTTCGAAATCATTCATACTTATTGTCATCATTTGCTTTAGAGCTGCCGCTGATTTTTGTTCACATCCCTCTATCGGAGAAATTTGACTAAAGCCAGGTATCATACTCAAACTTTGAGAAATTGGTCCCATTTTCTTGATATTTTGAAATTGTTTATACATGTCACGTAAAGTGAACCATCCATGTATAATATTTTTATCTATCATCTATTTTTAGTTCGCGTACTTTGTCTAGTAAACCTTCCATGTCTCCCATTCCTAGTCATTTACTTACAAAAGGTTTGGTTTTAAACAGTTCCAGATCATCAATGTGTTCTCCTGTACCTATGAAAATGATTGGACTATTTGTTGCCGCAACACTGAAATAAATTAAGTATAAATCAATTTATGTACACAATATTTTTTTTATTTTCATACTGTTTATTTTAGAACTTCTTTTATCAAACTAATTAAATAATATGTCAGTTCAATAATATTTTTCCGTTAAAATTATTTGACAAACAAACAAATCATGACGGTATTTACATTTGATTGTTCATGGGGTAATAGAATTACCTCCTTATTTATTACAGTCGCTTTGCTAAGCGAATGCAAAGCAGATGTAATTTTACGACCTAAATCTGCCAAAACCATTTTTTTTTTTTATAATAATATACCAGATCTACATATTACATGGTAATAAGCACTAAAGAGATGTAACGGTACAGGGAGTTAAGCCCACTGCACTATATAATATAATAAATTTATTATATGATAAAAAAAAGAAAAAAAAATCAGTCACTTTCACTTAGTAGCACATCTTGTGGCAGGCGTTTAAACCCATTTTTACAAATATATTTATTAAAAAAATATGTCTTGGGAATTGAGTCAAAACATTTTTACTGTATGGCAGTTTAAATAGGCACATGGCAATTATGTCAGGTCAGTTATTAAAATTCAACAGTGAGAGGTTGGTAAAGCTGTATGCACATTTTGCCAGTGAACGCCAAACGGTTAATATAATTCTTAATGTTTTCAAAAGTTTTCACACAGGACCCCTCAATTTTAGGTGTGTTAGTTATCATCGGCAAGTCCTACAATCGTTCTACAACTCTACAGATAAATCGAGAACCAAGTTCTTAACTAGGTAGTTCAGAAACTTACCAGCAAATAATTAATTTTACAAAATATAAAATTACTTTTCATTTGTATCATTCATTACTCTAAACCACAAATTACTCGAAACGGAAGCCATTCGATATCTCTTATCAGCTTACGTAAAAGAGCAAGGTAGAATAATAAATAATAAAATTGCTTAGAGGACGAGATATAGTCAACTGTTATTAACTAATTTATATAGTTCACGACACTTCCGTAGCGGCATTATCTTGCATTGAAAAATACACATTTCTTTATTTTTTATTGCAGAATACATTTCCGAAAAAAAATCTTAAAATATGTTTTGTAGCTTATTTATAATCTATTTTCTAATCCTGAAAATAAAAAATTGTGGTAGGTACAACCAGATTGACTTGTTTGGCATTTGTCACAAAAATAAATTTTTCTTCTTTTCTTTTGAATGGGGAGGGGCGGGGAATTCGATGAGCTATAAAGCAAAAAGATTACGTGAGGCCTGTATGTATGTTTTTTTGTTTTAGTAGCACTTCTGTACTACTCGTATAAATAGTATATAAATAGATTACTCTACATTTCTTAAAATACATTGTCTTAAATATAAAAACACATGTATCGTATTTCTGAAAACCACGTTATTGAAACCTACTAAAATGTTAGAAAAAAATATATTCAAGGGTTTTTTTAAACCTTATTATGATAAAATCCGTAGTTCTATCGACGATGAAACAATAAAAAAGTTTGCAGATTTAAAAAACGACGAAGAACGCATAACATTTGTTTGGAATTTAAAACTCGGGGATAACATTACTGTTGAAAAGAAAAGTTCTAATAAATCATTACAAAATGCCATAGAATATAAAATTATTGGAAATAAAAATTTTCAAGAAAATAAGTACAAGGTGGCTTTACAGGATTATAATAAAAGTGTTCTGTTAGTACCTACTACATCAGGTAAATCAAAATAACAAAAGTTTAATTACTGTGTAAATACTAAAGTTTGTTCGATATCTCAGTGCAAAATGTTTCTTTTTTTATTTAATTATTACCATTTGGTTTTCTAGTAGCCGACTATGCAATTATTATAGCTAATCGAAGCGCTGCTTTATACCACTTAAATGAATATAGATTAGCACTTATTGATATTAATATGGCTATCGAATTGGGTTATCCGAAAGAAATGCTTTATAAAATACAAGAGCGCAAAGCTCGTTGTTACTTGGCTTTGAAAAAAAATGTTGATGCATTGAATTCTTTTAAAGAAACTTTAACTTCTCTTGATTTTGCGAAACTGCCCACCGATCGAAAGTTGAAATTGCAAACGGATGTACAAATAATGATTGGAATGTTATCTAAACAAAATGAAAAAAATAAAACAAAGGCAGAAAAGACTATTTTACATTTTGATAAAACTAGAAACGATGTTTTACCAGATGTTTCTGGGAAAAGAAATAAGAAATACGTATCTGCCAGCGATTCTATAGAAATTAAGGAAAGTTCTCAATTTGGAAGATATGCGGCAGCCAGTAAAAATATTACTGTTGGAGATACTCTAGTGGTGGAAAAATCGCATTGCGCTGTATTATTACCAGATTTTGCCTTAACGCACTGCCAACAATGCTTTATTAAGTATGATTTAATTATTACTTTAATAAATTATCAGCAAAAACAAAGTTTTGACTAATCTTTATGAATTCGACCCCGTTGGGTGGATTTAGTTTAAACGAATTAATCTCTTTAACGTGTTTTAGGGTGAAGGCACCAATCCCATGTAATAACTGCGCCGATGTTATATTTTGCAGTTTATTGTGCAAAAAGCTAGCGGAATATCACAATTTCGAATGTGAAATTTTATCTACATTGTGGAAATCCGGGGCCTCTATAACTTGCTTTATGGCACTAAGAATAATAACACAAAATAATCCATCATTCTTCAAAAATATCAAAACACAATTACTTGAGAATGTAAATATATTGTTTCCGTATCGAATAATGGATAAACGATAGTTTTTCTAATATTGAAAAATTGTAACTATACGCTATTTTTTTTTTTTTTTAATTTTTGTTTCAGAATGAAAAGCGAGTGTATAAAGGTTCCGACTACTCGAGATTATATAATTTAGTACGTCATGAGGATAAAAGAAACATTGAAGATTTTTTTCAAACGACACATATGTCCGTTTTTTTACTGAGATGTTTAATGGAAACGGGATATTTTCAGGACGAAAACTTAACAGATCAACTTTTCGTTGGTAGTTTAATGTTGAGACATATACAGTTATTACAATTTAACGCTCACGAAATATTCGAGTTACAGACAAATCCAAGTAAACCAAACAAAACAGACAGCAAAACAATATTTCTAGGAGGTGGTGTTTATCCAACACTGGCATTGTTTAACCATTCTTGTGATCCTGGAATTATTCGGTAAAATCTATATTTTTAATAATTGATATTCAATGAGAAAAGATCAGAACAAACTCGTCTGTGAGTGATCACTGTAAACTACCTAATTACAGTCATTTGTGTAGTACATATGAAATTACTATGGTATTAATTAGAAATGTGACTTATTTCTAGATATTTTCATGGAACTTCAGTAATCGCGCGAGCTATAAAAAATATCTCTCAGGGCGAGATAGTTGCTGAAAATTATGGCCCAATTTATACGGAGACCCCTATAGAAGAAAGAAAAAGAGTTTTGAAACTTCAATATTGGTTTGATTGTTTCTGTGTTCCTTGCCAGCAGGTCTGCTAATCGTTTACTGAAATTGTTATAATATTGATCTAGAAGTTAATCTTTTCGTTTATTACAGGCTTGGCCTCTCTTTGATAACATGGATACTACAATTATGAGATTTCGTTGTGATTCAGGTGACAATTGTAAAAATATTATTCCTCTTGATATAGCTACTGATAATTTTATGATTCAGTGTGGAGTATGCCTGAAATATACCAACATTCTTAAAGGATTAAAGGCTTTACAGGTAAGTCATGTACATATTTATGATTGATTTGTGATTTATCTAAATTATTTATTTATTAATAAATGCATTTACAATCTTATATACCATTTGTTTTTTAGGATACTGACGCGATGTTCAAAGTTGCAACACAACATGTCGAAAAAGGTGAAACTCGACAAGCTTTAAGTATTTTTCTGAACGTTTTAGCTTTACTGGATGAAACTTTAGCTCCACCGTTTAAAGATTATAATATTTGTCAGCAAGGCATTAGGAGATGCCTGCTGGATTATGGTAATAAGACTACTTTCGAATAGTTTGAAATAAGAAAAATATTTATTGAAAGCTTTGTAATAATAACAATTAATATGTAGCTTGTTTTAATTTTAAAATGGCACAATTATTGTATAAAATAAAACTTTACCGTTTTACTACAGTTTTTATTACAAAAAATCTTTTACGAACTTTTACATCTAACTTTTAGATCACGCTAGTTTACAGTGTATTAATTAACATTTTTTTTCTGTTTTAAGTCATGACGCAGTATTTATTTTGCAATCTTGCAAACAGTTTTTAAAAAAATATCGACTTACCTTTCTCTAAACCAGGGCTGGCCATAGTGCCATTCGCTGTCTGATATGGGCTGTGGCCCTTATGCCGCAGTTTACAAAACGTAAAAACTCGTCCAAGAAATACGAAAATTGGACAGTTCTCAGATCGTGACAATTTACTGCTTGCGAAAATATATTAATGGCTTTTTTCCAATCTGTCTCCAATATTGTCATTCCCAATCGTCAACTAGTTGACAACCCCTGATATAGACACTACGTTAGGCGCCACGCGGCTAGGACATTGAATCATTCGAATGCAGGTAGTTTGGAGTAAAGAAAATAATGAAAAGAGTAGAGTTAGTTGAAATATTTTCATGTTCTTTCGGAGTTGTCGCTGCATAGAATATCCACTATAACCAGATTTTCGACCAATACCGATTCGTTCGCAGAAGGTCAGAATAGTCAAATGAACAGCTGAACATACTGACAATCAAAATGTTTAGTAATTTGTCTTGAATTTAATCACATTGATAAATGAAGTATATACAAGACTAAAAATAAGTGCGTGCATACAATGGTTTAAAATAAGTGTGGAGAGAAAATAGTGAGTACATAATTGTTGCAAGTGCAGGTTTGTATAAAGAAATCGTGAACTATTGTGGAACAACTCCAGCATGTAGATTGGAAGTTGGAACGAAGTTGTGGGTATTTGATGTGTTGTTTTTTTCACAGATGTGTGAGCCAGTTGTTTGATAAATAGTATATATTCCTTTGACCCGATAAGCTGGGACAATTGGACAAATAGGGCAGCAGTGTAGTATACATTTAATAAAATGCCTCTGTTTGGCAAAAAAGATTCCGGAAAGAAACTAAAGAAAGATGGACGAGATGGAGATAAGCAACCATCTGTGGAAGATAAATACCATCTCAAAGAATTACTCGGAACGTAAGTATTTTTATTGTGATAAGTAACCATATATGCAGCTTTTCAACTTCTTGGACATGCTTAATGTACGAAAGAAGTTTAAAATTAGAAATAAAATGATTTACGCAATTGGACACAACATAATATTATGTTTGATGGATTTTTAGATAAATTTGTAAGAAACATTGTGAATCAACTTGTCCGCTTTTTAAAATTGCTTTTTTTATTTTAGAGGAGCTTTTTCAGAAGTGCGTTTGGCTGAAAGCAAAGACAAACCGGGCCAAATGTTTGCCGTAAAAATAATTGATAAAAAAGCCTTAAAAGGCAAAGAAGATTCTCTTGAAAATGAAATTAAAGTTTTAAGACGGTACGTGATTTTATCTCGCATGCTATTTTTTTTAATTCAGTCAGCATCATTGAATTTATTTTATAAACAAAGAAAGGGTAATTTTTGATAGTCATTTTTATGAAGTACGAGTATTTTTCCGATAGTAAAATTTTAATGTCCTCCTCCAATGACATAAATTCAATGATGTCCTTTTATTGATTCATAAATACAATATTTAAGCATGGGCTGTAAAAGTAAACAATTAAATGGTCGTATTCATAATAATAGCATAATTAATTTTATGTGCTGCATTCTGTCGTATCTTATATACATTTCATTATTAGGGCTTAGAATTTCTTTACTGCCACAAAGTCCCACAAAATAGAACTACTGCATTAAATGGTAAACGTGAAGTATATCAACGAACACAAACTAAACAGTTATGTAGACCTCACTGTTTGAAGATTTGATGAGAAAGGACAAAAATAATATGCATATTCTTATTAATTTTCATCATAAATATTTCTAATAGTATCGCGATTTACGTTATACCTTTCAGTCATTTTTCAAGAGGGAGCAGCTGCCCCATCTTGCACCCCACTCATCGCACACATGTAGATTACTTCAATTAACGTTTGGTCAGATATTTTATTTACATACTAATTTTAGCATAGTTCGTAATAAAATTTATCACATCGCAACTGCTGGTATTAAAAAAAAATGTTTTTGAGTAACGATGAAAATTATGAATATGACAATTAATTTTTGCAGGCTGTGTGTATTGCCTGAAAATTTCCAGTTTAAGTGTTTTAAATGCTATTAAACATTTATTATTGTGATATTCGTCTATTGTTCACTACTTACCCTTAAAGATTTGCAACAAGAATTACACTCTTTTCAATTTTTATTGTTTGTTTTTTTATCATCACACCTTTGCTAGACAATATTTTGGAAAACGTGTACTTTTATATGCTACCCATAAAATGCGTGTTTTTATTTTTTCCCCGTTTGTTTGGAAATCTTAGTTATTAAGCAATCCATTTTTTTATGAAAGCATTTTATTGTACAGTCACTGACTTAATATTTTCTGTCTACCTTTCTACCCTTATTATTAAGTGAAATATTCGAACTTCGAACACGGTAGCATTATTAAATAAATACATATTATGTAAAAGGTAGCTTGACAAATAATAGGCCGTAGTATAATATTTAGTAATGTAAAGCAAAATGCATGAACGGATATTACGCATTGTAGATGAAATTGCTGTGTGCGTTGATTTATTATTATTTTTTTTAGTTGAGCCAGTTTTTATTTTTCATTAGTTGAATGAATTATTTTATTGTAGAGTTTTATGAATGAAAAAGGTGTGTTTTTTATAGAAAAATCATTTAGTGGTCTATTAAAATTGGAGTATGTTTCCCTGAATAATTGGTGTTCTAGATCACTATTTGTTACAATTTTTTTAGTAAAATTTGATGTACTTCGCGTACGATATATGATCAGTAACTAGAGAAAGAAATTTGGAGAATATTTATTGGAATTGATACATTTTCATCTCAAATTTTTGTTCAGTCAGAATTCTTTCTCTAGTGATAAAATAAGAAGAAAAAAAATTGCATTGCGCTTGAGCCCTTGATTATTCTTACCTCCTGTCCCGGAAATTTTGTTGTCAAACAAAATTTACAAAAAAAATACGAACTGTGTTGCATTTGTAGAAAATCTCGCACGGGTTGATTTTATCTTTTTCTAATTGTTCTATCTTTTAAAATGTAGTTTTTATAAATATACGAAAAGAAATTATGACCTTGATACATTTTAATATATGGATATATCTATGACTATATCCAATAAAGTTGACATACCTATTCTGCGTTCAAGAAGTCATTCGGTTATAATATCACACCTTAGAAACTGATTTGCCGCTTCTTATAAATTATGAACCAGTCGTAGAATAATAGCTGTTTGCAGCGGATTGAAAAAGCGAAGTTTAATTTTATAAAAAAATGCTGATTTCAATTTTTCGTTTAATAAGAAATGACATAACATTAATATGAAAAATTCATTTTAGAAACACAAAATTCTTGTACATAATCGTTTAATTTATTGAACGCATTGTACATCTATCAATATACGTCCTTTAGTATAGGCGTGTTTGTTTTTCGCATGGACATAGGAATATCTATGTCCATGGTTTTTCGCGACAATAGAAAATTCACTGATGCTTCAATTATGTTGTACCCACGGGGACAAAATTATTTTTGGCTTTGTCTCAAATATAAACAATACTATAACATGATTTTCGTGTACATGAGTACTTGTTCATATTTTCTGTTTCATTTTGAAGAAACCATTCTCAAATAATAAAATAATTATATTTAGCGTTATGTACAATCAGATCAAGAATAACTTTCATTTTAAAAGTTTGTGTGGGCCCAGAAAACAGTTTCAAGTTTATTTGAACTTGAAAATATAAAAAAATCCATTTTTGTCATTGCAAATTATCAATTTGATATACGGCAATTCACATCATATACGATTAGCAGTAGTGCCTTTTTTATTGCGGCGAAAAATTGATAAATATTACGATTCACGCCTTTTCTGGAGGATTGTTGTACAATATGAATACTTTGGGCATAATATAAGGAAAATACATATGGATGTCAAAAAAGATCAGAATATCGTTAAATATTATTTATATATAATATACTGACTATAATGAAACACTTAATCTTCACGCGGTGAGCCATAGGTCTATTTTTATGTGATAGCTCTGGGGTAAATGTGGTGTTCTTAGCTTTTTTTTTTGATACCTATTCAGTTTTTCCTTGTGCGTATTAAAAATACGTAAAGTCCATGTATTTGTGTTGTATTTAAATAAGTACTAAGGTATACATTGATACAATAGATAAAAATAAATAGAAGAGAGCATTAAGACACAAAAAAAAATAGTGAATGGGGTTTAATTTTGGCGTTGTGTCCCAGGTTCAGTGTGCAGCAGACAGGGACGGAGAATGATCAGGATAAATGGTGAGTGGTTATCTGAAAGGTACAGGATAGTATGGTATGTTACATACAAACCTGTTTAATTTATTAGTTAACTTTATATAATATATAACTATAGTGAATATTTTGCATATATAATGTTCATACAGGACATAGAAACGTTTTTGACAAATGGAGTGATGACATGGATTTTTTTGTAAATACTAGCTCTCCTGAGCATTTTAGACCAAAAAATTTTGGGGAGAATGTTCAGAACAAAATACGGAATTTAAAACAGTCAACGCTTTAGCTCTTTGCGATTTTAAGGCGAACGACTCATTTTTAGTCGGCGCTTGTTAGCTTGCACACATTATCCGTGTCAGTTCGTTTGAAGGGTAGATGTTTTAGAGCGACTTATAGTGCTTCACTTATCTTTCTATCTTCACCGACAATAAAATCAGTTGCAACGTGACCCCTTTTTTGTCGGTCGGATTATTAGTAGAACTTTTACTGCTGTATTGTTAATATTAACAGATTTTTCTGGCGATGACGACATAAGTTATGTCAGTAAATACGCGGTATTTTTAGTTCTTTCTCAAATACTTAGGAGAATTAATGTGTACAAAAAAATTGCCCATGTTGTTCCTTTGTATGTGAAAAATGATTCCGTATCGTGTATTAAATTTATATATGTGTAATATATCCCTTTTTCAATCAGACAAAAATTATTTATTCTTCATTGTCACTCACTCACCTGCTAGTTTGTGGAATAGTCACCTTTCAACACGAAATTACTCACAACCTTTCATACTTGCCAGTCTTTTTAGTGACAAAATGCCTGGCTATCCTTTAACTAAATTACGTCTCCCGAAAGTTAACGTTTTTTTTACTGGTCAAATATTTTAGCTTCGAAGAAATGCTCGATTGTGTATATTCGTAGTTTGCATGGTACATATTAAATGTCAGTTTAAATGATATATTTCAATACAAAGTGTTGGGAAATTAAATGATGAACTGTGCAGGTGCTGTTTGCCAAATTAAAAAAAAAAAAAAAACTCCAAAATAGCAGCGACCGCTTTCAGGATCTTCAGCAAAACGATTTATGACATCTCCCAAAATCTAGGGGGGGGGGCAGCTGCCCTCCCCTGGGTACGCCCATGAGTAGTCATGTCTCTTGTTAGCCTGACCAAAATCGTGTATTGTGGTGGCCATCGATTTCGCTTGACGAGATTGTGGTCGGGTGGAAGATGTAGCCGCCACTCTGATTTCAGTTTGCGGTGCTGTAATCTGTAGATGAATAACTTTAATTATGTGCTTTTTATAATATTGGTAAAGGAATCCAAATCATCAAAATAAGTTTATGAATCTAGTTCTCTTCAACTTCACTTCTGCATTTAATGTTCTAATTAAATTACATTTATTCAAATTCGAAACTAATCTTACTTCGGATTGGGTACAAGTAGTTACAGCAAGAAAAAAAAAACAATATAATAAACAGTTAATTTGTTAGGTCTAATACTTTGATATTTGAATAAAGTAATATGCAGAGTTATTGCAATCTTTGCATGTTGCATTTAAATATAGAAACTTTTTGCGTAGAAAATTTACTAAAAAAATAGCATAATTTCATAGTGTTTCCGACCACTACTTTTACACATTAGAAAACCTTCAAGGGAGAGGGATTCTACTCATGAAAAAGAACTAAAATAATTCTCTTGTTGATCTAAAGCTAAACTGTAGTCTATAGATCATCCCATATTTGCACTGAGAACATGATTAACGTAATTCGAAACGAAAGGAGAGGTCATACAGCGGATTAAGCAATTGAAGGCCCTCAAGTGCAACCTGCTTGTAAGACTAAACATTAAATTTTGTTTGTCAATTAAAAATATTTAAAAATAAAAATGTTGCTTTCTTTTCAGTTTTGTTGAGGTCCTTAAGGTATCAAGGAAGCAAGGCACGCGCTTATGCATGTGTCATATAAAATATCCATGAGTAGAATTCATCTTAAGTTGTGCCGAACAATGTCAATCACTTTACGCTTGTCACAAATGCACAATAACGTACTAAAATTTGCAATGGATTAAAAAAAAATTAGAGTTGCATACAAATCTTATATTAAGGATACGTACGATTTATTTTCGTATTAATTTCTTCAAAAGTATGATAAACAACATATTTATCAAATTGTATCCTCATATCAAGCAGTGTTAAATTTTGATCAGTTTTTGAATTAATTATATAGCTTTTAAGTGAAAAATCATAGATATTAAATATTGAGTCAGTGCTAAATAACTTTTCTTAAACAGTCTGCTTTTTTGTATTCAGAAAATTACTATTATTTAATTCATGTTTAAATGTGCATGATGTTGATAGAATGATGCATGAATGTTTTTCATTCATAACGCGTTTTCACCTAAACAAAATAAAATTCAAAACTATTCCAGTTACCATTTTTGTTGATTTAAAAAAAATTAGTTTATATTTATGTTATTAAAAATTGTACAGAAATGTTTAACATGAGTATAAACTCAGATAAATCAGGTCATATTATTAAAGTTTTCAAAATCATTTACAGGTTGACACACCCAAATATAGTTCAGTTATTGGAAACATTCGAAGACAAATCAAAAGTGTATCTAGTAATGGAACTGTGAGTGTTATTAATATAATATCTATATAATCATAAAAAAGCCTCGTGATAATTAAATGTCTGTAATTTGTAGAGTAACTGGTGGTGAGTTATTTGATAGAATTGTGGAAAAAGGATCATATACAGAAAAAGATGCCTCAGGCCTTATACGTCAGGTTTTAGAAGCAGTTGATTATATGCACGAGCAGGGAGTAGTGCATCGTGATTTAAAGGTAAATTTGATGGTCTAATAACTAGAAATTTGATGATTTGTAATCATTTATTTTGGCAAGTGGAATATCTGGTTCAATGCCCTAGGTATATATTGTTAATTATTTCTAAGCCATACTTAGAATATTCTACTATCCGGCCTTTAATAATAAGTGCATAGACAATGTAAATAAATCTAGTTATGTGGTCTTTTTTCTTAAGTTCTTATATTTTTTTTAGCCTGAAAATTTATTGTACTATAGCCCAGATGAAGATAGTAAAATAATGATAAGTGACTTTGGCTTATCAAAAATGGAAGATTCTGGGATAATGGCAACGGCTTGCGGGACACCTGGTTATGTTGGTTAGTGGCTTGAGTTAGTTAATTCAGTTTACAATATATTATTAGCACTACATCATGTTATTATTGTAGCTCCTGAAGTGTTGGCACAAAAACCATATGGTAAAGCAGTGGATGTATGGAGTATAGGAGTAATTTCATACATTCTGTTATGTGGATACCCTCCATTTTATGACGAAAACGATGCCAATCTTTTTGCACAGATTTTGAAAGGTGAATTCGAATTTGACTCGCCGTATTGGGATGAAATAAGCGACTCTGCCAAAGATTTCATTCAAAAACTTATGTGCGTTAATGTTGAAAAAAGATATACTTGTCGCCAAGCATTACAACATCCATGGTACATATTTCATTTAATTTTAAAGTTTGCTTGAATTTCACAATTTTAATACTAAATCTTTCGATATGAAATAAGTAATTCTGATATATTCGAATTAGGATTTCTGGAAATGCGGCAAGTAACAAAAATATTCATGGTACTGTTTCTGAACAACTCAAAAAGAATTTCGCAAAATCACGTTGGAAGGTACGTCAGTTGAAAATAATTTCATAGGATAAATACGTGTTTTTGATAGTAAAGAGTCGATTGTTTTTTGTGCAGCAAGCGTACCACGCCGCTACTGTTATTAGACAGATGCAGAGAATGGCCTTGAGTAGTAGCGGAGGCGGAGGTGGTCGAAGCCCCGTGGCGCAACGTTCGACTGTGTCTGATAATCAGGAGGCATGCATGACCCCTTTGAATGGTACTCCTGCAGGCAATAAGTAAAACTGGAGTATATATATTATATATAGACCAGGCCAATCAATACTTATAATGATGTTAATAATATATTATAATATGCAAAATATACAGTACTCCTTCTCAGATGCTTTGCAACTAATGAAGTAGTATATAATGGGGATTTAATACAGTCTGTTTTAGGAGATCATGCAACATACAATTTTTTTTATTAAAATATTTACTACAGCTTATGTAATTAACATAACAGTTGCTGTTAATCTGACTATTTCAACTTTTTCACAATTTTTGTATGTTGTATCTTCTTGAATTTGTTGGAAATTAATTCGTGCAAAAATATTTTTTATTATGTTATCCGTTAATTAATAATTGACTATTTAAAATAAGTTTATAATAAAGCAACTCCATTTCTAAGATGAAATTAGCTTCAATTTTTATGTATTACTTATTGGTATAGTATATGACACACGTACGTGATCAGTTTCTTGTTCCGCGAAACATGCATTGGCGTTACTTGGATTTTAAATTGGGGGGGGGTCGTGTCTCAGTCTGTTTGTCTGTTTGCTCAGTTTTTATTGTTTTATTAATTTTTTATTTCTAGGGGAAGGAGGGTGGCAGATAGTATGTTCTGGATATACCTATGGAATCGAACACATATTTGAACTCTAAGTTATTGAATTCAAATTTTAATTGATAACACATTATTTTTGCAAAAATGTGAGTGAAAATGACTTGCACATTAAAAAAACATTTGTTTCTAAGCTAATTACATCTTGTAAATTTATGACAATTCTTTGCCAACAAACTATTTGAAAGCCAGAAGTTACAAAATAAAAATTAAAGATGTTTTTGATACGTAATAATTATAATAAAAATGGAATTTTAAGGGTTTAATTTTTCATATAGCGTTTATAATAATTACAGCAGTGACATAATTTATTTTTTTAATTAATATATATTGAAAAATAAAAAACATGACAATGATTTAGGAATCTCTAAAACTCTATTGTGTATATATTTTTTTTACATTCTCATTTTTTAATATATTAGATTTTATAAAAAAAAAAGATATTCATTTAATGTTTGTACAATATATTATCAATAATTTTTAAAAAAATTGATAGAATGGCTTAACCATGTAAAAAAGTATTTTTTATAGCAAGCTATTTAAAAAACATTGTCCAAATTATGTATCGATTTTTTATATTATATGAAAAAAGAAAATCTGAAGAGGAGTATTTGAATAATAAGTCATTTAATAATTATTCTTAATCATTACATGCTAACATACTTACCTAACGAAAATGACATACCTATTTCTATATTTTGTTGAATATTAATATCTGCTAAAGTGTCTCTAGTATTTTTTCGAAAGTATAGCTATTAATATTAGTTTTACTATAAAAATGTTTCAAATTGTAATTTAGTACAAAAACAATCTATTACTTTTTTTCATGGTCTTTTGTTAATGTACTAAACTATTTTTATTTTATAAAGTTCAAATTCTTTTATGTTCATAATTTATTTTAAAAAAATCTCAAATATGAGTCTGATTAAGTATTTTAATAATATTTAAAAAAAGCTAGAGACACCGCAAGTAGTTAGATATATCTTTTCTTGTCTTGTTTTGATTTCTTTTCCGAAATATATATTTCTCAACTTTCAGGCCTGATGTTAAGAGCGCCTTTTTAGATATTGTATTTCTGTAAAATTTCGCAAGCCGATTTCTAATTAGTGCATTTATAAAACATTCCTAACTCAATGTTTATATAAAATTTTAATATTCATTGTTCAGGTTGAATAAAAGAAAAATATAATCTGAATGCTGTGTTTGAAGTGACAGAACAAAAAAAATGTCTCGAAGTCTGTGGTTTCGTCCAGCATTTTTTTTTTTTTTTGGGATATTACTAAAATTAGGCCTTTTCACTCTTTCATTCCTTTACTGTTTAAACTATTTAACTAGTTTTAGTGTATAAAAATATTGTGTCCAAATATACGGTTCCACTGTTCCAGGTATCCATTTTACTCTGTAACTATTTGGATACAGCACCAAATAAGTTCGTGTTGTTAATAACAAATTGATATAATACGCACCACGAATCTAATAGGCTAGAAAGTTAGATGCGAATGCGGGCTTGCGCTTGTACAGTCTGTTGAAAAACTTATAACTCGCAACTCAACAAAACTAACATAGCAATAACAACTTGATAATAGCGTACTCGACTGTACTTTAAAGCAGGAAAGTGACAAAGGCAACGAGCGATCACGGCCAATCACCGACGAGCGCACGTTCCGTGCAGATAGCTGGGAGGTGGTGGAAGTATCAACGGCTCTAAAATGTGCCTTTGCGACGCTGTTTGTGACTAACTTCCGAACCTTTTAGATCCGAGGCCGCGTACTATAAAATTGTGTCGCTGAAGTTTCTTTCTAAAAGCCTTCATAAATAAACTTGTTTGGTGCGTAATCATGACACAGAATATCTCTCATGTTACAGATTTATATTGTTAACATATTTGTGATTTATATTTTCTATTTAAAAATCTATTTTTATAACTTCAAGAATTGCTTATATCGGTTATCGTTTTAATTAAATTTTTAGTTGAATTTATCATAAATTTATATAGTGTACCGAATCTAATGATATATATTTCTATGTTATATAAAAAAGTTTCTTATGCAGATTTTGATCTTTCTGCATAACGTTATTTGTACTATTTGAAAATAATTTTAATCATATTGAAATGCCGTCTATGTTGTAAAACATAAAAATTATATGTGGTCAGTGTTATTTCGATATTATTTGTTGTATTTGTTTTTAAATGTTTACACTGTACATTAAAAATTCACATTGCAAATTCTATGCGTTTATGATAGTCAAGGTCGAATAGTTTTAAGCAATTTTACTTGCATTCAAATTTGATTTCGTATGCCAATTTTTGATCGACGTTAAGCTAGCACACGAAGATGTGACTTAACATCGCTCTTGTTTATAATAAACCTCTTGACCAGATGCCAATGTTACTGTTCCAAATTGTATTTGGAAATTAAGTAGTACAATAATTTTATTTTGGTTAATAGTTGTTTTTCCTGTTTTTTTATCGTAATTTGTTTTACTTACTGTGACATGACTATCGTAAAAATATGAAATTTATGTTGCAGGATTTTTTAAATTTTCCCTTGTATTTTGTAATTTCTAGAGAAAATATTATTATTATGTGCTTCCAGTTTTCCTTGATATTGTAATATCATTAAAAAAAATTGTTCTATTTCGTTATTCTGATTCTCTGTGAGCTATAAATTTAAGAAAACAATGATACTGAAATATAACTTTAATTGTTAAAAAGACATATCAATATGACGCATTTTCATCTTAAGTATAATCTCAAAATATTCTTTTATTTTTAAATACTATGTATCTCTAATTTTGTTTATACGTTATTTTTATTTACAAATATACAGGGAATTCCATGAGTTAACCAGACGATCACAGCTTATTACAAGAACCAAATTCCTTCCAATGTACTTCATTTAATACAACAGTCATCAGGATAATCATAATTAGTTACATTTTTGGCTTTGCAGTTCTATGAAAATATGCAGACAATGTAAATATAGTTGTTCTGATGTCAGTATATTGAAAGAAATACTTAATACGGTAAATTAACAGATCTATATGAAACCGAGTGTATTTTACATCACTAAATAGGTACAATTTGGTTGTCACAAGTGTGTCTGTACTCTGAAAATGTACCTAATAACTTAATTTAATTCCAAATAATATAATTACCTTAATTTTATAAAAATGCCAAAGCACATTTTTGTATCGTTTAAAAAAATAAAAATAGCTTCATACTGCAACCCAAACATAGCGGGTTTGGGAGAAAATATTGCAATTACTGGCTGGAATACCCGGTCAGGTAAGTACCAGCGTTCGTAAATAAAGTATCAAGATATAATCTACGAAATAGATACACACTATCTCATTATAACACGATATACTGTTTCTAAATTTAACAACATATATTTGTTGAAACGTTTTAACTCTCTATAAGTTGTTTCCAGAATTTTACGATACTTCCGAGCCTCATATTTTACATGTAAATAAACTGCTTAGCGCTCTTTCACATAACGCTTAATTATCATGGAACAGCATGAAACGGGGAATTACCGTGTGTCTTAAAATATGCCGGTTATTGTGTAAATTCCCTGTATATATGAAGCTTACAGAGTAAAATTATTTAAGATTATTCTAATAATGGGTAATTGGGTTATTAGTCAATGTACAAAATCTTTTTAATTAGTATGGAGACAGTGATTTGCAAGATGATTTCTTTTACAGACAAAGAAGGAACAAACTCGGGAAGAAAGGTTCGACTAAGTGAATGATTTTGACGATCAAATGAAAAGAAGGGGCACCCCGATTGTAAACTGTATGCATCGTTGGCATGTTTAGAATATTAGTTATAACAAAAAAAAGTTAAAAATTAATTGAATAACTAAATCACTGAAGACGGCGATTATATTGGGGCGCCTGACCTGAACGCATAAAAGAGGCCCTGATATTTTTACCCTGCGCTACGTCAAACACCTCTGGCCAAACGGCCGCGGCGCATTGGCACTACTGTATGCCACAAACGACACAAACACGATCTACTAATATAGTGACATAGTCTATAACAGAGAACATACAGTCTATAATAAGTCTGTACATCAAGAAAAAGCGATCGTACACGTTCGTTGTATTTTGACGGCGGTTTTTAACCTTTTAATCAAAGGCCATTGTTTGGAAGTGTTTTTATGTTGGACTAGAAACTTTTATTGCAAATCACAAAATTGTCTTCAGTAGATATATGATTTACAATTGTAAATTGGTGCATCATTGACTAGCAACAGTCAGTCTTTTTGTATTTTAATTCCATTTTAGAATAACTTTTACAGAATAACTTAACATTTTTCTTTTTATTGCTTACCTATATTGCAATTGAATGGTTACATTTTTAAATTAAACTTTTAACTTATTTAAATTTTATGTTTTAATTACTCGTATCTTTTAGCTGAAATATGTATAAGAGTACATAATGTGTTTCATATAGGTTACATAATACTGTTTTTAAAATGTTGGTGATATTTTCATTTGTATAATAAAATTCTCTTGTTTAGTTTATATTTTTGAAAGGAAATTTTAAAAGATTTTGTTCTACAAAATTAATTTTTATACAGAGCTGGGCAGTGCTTATAAGTAAATACTGTTATACTCATTTTTTTTTTGTAATTATTAAGCTACTTCGAAAATTTGGTTGACTAAAAAATCTGGTGTTTACTTTTTTCATAAAATACTTTATTTCTTTTCTTTGTATAAAAATAATGTGCTTAGTATATAGGTACATGAAATCCTTTAAATTAGTGCTAATAAAAGTGTATACGTGCATACGCAATTTCTGAGATAAATAGGTACTATTTTTTAACATTTGTTTTGTTTGGTACTTTGCCCAGCTGTGTTTTTGTATATAATATAAATGATGAATATCCTATGTATATTATAAAATTGCTATGATTAAATAATAAAATACAGTGATTTTATTGATATATGGTTAATTTTTTCTGCACTATTTTAATTTATTGCTTAATGGAACACCTAGAACCCAAGTGCAAAAGGGGTATAGTTATTGGAATAGTCAATTAACAAAAATATATAAGTACGTATAATGGCACAATTTAGATTCCCAGAAATCTTCCCCAAAAACAAGAGGGCTTTCCATATTTACAATAAGTCAAACATCTTACTAAAATTAATGGTTACGACTTGCGATCCGCTTAGAAGTTTGACCTGTATGAAACAGGTCGCGGTCCGCCATTTTCTTTATCCTCTGCTAGTCTGAACTCGATACAGGTCAAAGGGCTGAGCGAATCGAAATCAAACTTTGGTAAGATGTTTGACATGTAAATATGAAGAACCAGAGATAATCGTTGAAGAACCCTCTCGTTTTTGGGTAAGATTGGCGCATGCGCAGAAGAGATATGCGCTAGAACGCTATTTTTTCTGTTATATACAATGGTATATTTTTCATATCGGTTTATTATTCTATTTATATTTTTTCAAGAAAGTTTTATAAAAACAAATTTTCTCTAAACTTCATAGTTTTGTAAATATTTTGAAAATAGGACATTGAAAGATGAAAATTTTTTGTTGAGAATAATTATTTTTCTAGCTAGTCGGGTCAGAGGTCGGGTATCTCTGAAAAATTGGTTGTCTGTAAAGTCGGTTTACGGACGATAGTTTTACGTGATAACGTCATAAAGAAACATTGATGAACTCTCTGACGTCACGCGAGAAGAGAGAGAAATGCGTACAAGCCGACGCTTGGGCCGATCGTGCCTCTCTATCGCTTATACCGCGCTATCGCTTGCACGCTCAGGCTCAGGCGGAACGTGACACTTTTTCATGCGTGCAGCCGGTGTTTCATCAATTTATAAGACGTTATCACGTCAAAAATGGATCGCTATACCTAGATTGGGTTTCTAAAAAGTCGGTCGCAATGTTTAAAAGTTGGAGGACCCCTGTCGTAGTGAATAGTCTATAGTCTATACTGTTCTATACTCTAAAGATATGGGAACTGTCACAGTATTAGAAGTGTGTAACCGTACCATGTAATTTATATATAAAAAGGATTATTTAAATTTAAGATAATGGACAAGAGTAAAGATGAACTTCATTCCACCATCTCTGAACAGAGTAATCAAATTAAACTCCTCGAAAATCAATTGAAAGGTAATTTGTAGGTTACACTAGACTCTAAAGTCAACGTGTTAATTGTTAAAAACAGATTTTTTTACGCTTCGCAGAATATGTTTTATATTTTAGCCGAAATAATTTAAAGCAAAAAATTTAGCTATAGCTAGGTAATATTACGCATTTTGGAACCCAAGTTTAATGTAAAAATAAAATAGTTTTTAAAATTCGAACCCTCGAAAAGATAATCTACATTGTTACAAAAAGAAAAAAAGCAAGAACTTTAGCTTTTTTTTTAAGAATCTCATTGTTTCTTGTTGCTCTTGTCTGTGTTGTAGACTTTGCTAATACATGCAAGAGTTTGACGAAGGAAAAAATATCATTGGAAGAAAGTCTGCTTACGTTTGTAAAATCGCAAAAAAATGCTAATAGTTCAGATACCACAACCAAGGTAATTTTGAGTACACTATTTAGTAAATATTATAATAATATTTCGACACATTTTTAAATTTTAAGGTATCACCGGGAAATTCCCAATTATCTGCGTTAATGGATTCGTTGATTACTTTGTCCAATGAGAAACGAAGCATGGAAGCTATTTTTCAAAAGGAAAAAAATGAGTTACGCAAAGAAAAAGAAAAACAAGATAAAATTATAAAATTGATTAATAAACAACATAACTTAGAAATCAATGACTTAAAATCCAAAATTATTGTCGAAAGACATGATAGAGAAAAACGACAAAATGAATATGAAAACAAGATAAAAGAAATGAAAGCATTACTGCACAAAGAAAATTACGACAAAGAACAAGCAAAGATGTTAGATGTGTCTTCAGCGTGTGACAATGAAGACGAAACAAATTGCGACGTAGGTCGAGAGGAATTAACTGAATTGGAAAATCGCTTTCAAACAACTTTAGAGAAAGAAAAACAAAGTTTTAGGGATTTGGCAATTGCTCACGAACAAAAAGTAACAAACTTAGAAAATCGACTAACAGAACTTTCTGGCACCATTGCAGAATATCATCGTATCAAACAGAGTGACCAATTAATAATTAATAAATTAAAAAGTCAAATTGAAAAATGTGGTGCACAACACGACAAAATATTAAGGAGACCAAGTTGGGCAGATGTTGATGTTTTAGAACCCAATGTAATTATAGAAAAAATAAAGGAGTTAAAAACGAAATTATTAGCTTTAAATAAATCCGTCAATATTTGTGATATTTTCTGTGATAACTGTACGATAAATTTATCAAAAATTGGCAACAAAACTGTACCTTTTGAAGAACATTTAAGTCTTTTGCAGGAGTATGAAAAATTGAAACAGAAACTCAAGAGTGATAATGATAAAAACGATGAAGTCAATGAACTTAAAGAACACATAATAACTTTAGAAGAACAGATTCGATCCTTAAATACCCAGTTTGAGAATACAGCTAATAAACAACAACAATACCAACAAGAGTTGCAACAAATTAGATGCGATGAGATATCAGCTCGCGAAAAAGACTTGAATTTACAAATTGAATCCCTGGAAAAGCAATTAAACAGGCAACGAGATCATTCCATATCATTATTGACCGAAAAAGACGATGAAATAAACACATTGAAGACGTCTTTGCGAATGTTTTTAACGGAAAAAAATAAATCATTTTATCCTAATGATGTAAGTATAATTATAGTGCAGTTCGTAAATAGTAGAGAGTGACTCAATTTCACTATTTCACCATTAAGTGAATCGTACTCTCGACTATTCCAGAATCGCAAAATATGATATAAAACATGGAATTTTTATTGATTTTATATAATATTATTAATTTATTAGCTAGGAGAGGTGTCTGAGTTGAAACAGGGATATGAAAGACCGCGAATGCTTCATTATGCGCATGAAATTGCAAGGTTGAATGTTGAAGTAACAAATTTACGTAAACAGTGCCATAAATTGGACAGTGAATTACATGAAGCGCGGAGAAATTTTGTGGCTGATCTATTAAAAAAAGATGAAGAAATAGATAATTTAAAGAAAGATGTAAACAGGTAAATATTTTAGTATAAAATTATTATTTTAATGTATAATCAGCTAAAATATTGTTCCTATTTTTTTAAGGTTTAAAAGGTCGCAATCGAGAGAAGGCATCAATTTAGAATATCTGAAAAATGTTGTGGTCAATTATCTTACAACAGACAATCATTTACATCGATCTCACATGCTGAACGCAATTGCAACTGTATTAGAATTCAGTACCGCTGAACTGAATAAAATAAAAACTAAAAATAGTCGTAATGTAAAAAGTTGACATGGATAAAAGTCGCATAATCAATCTATTGTTAAAGATTGTGCGATCATTTTTTAATGTTTTCTCCATTAAGTTTTTGCAATAAAATATTATTTTAAAGTTCTATGTTGTGAGTGTTAGACTATTAGAGAAATACTTTGTTATTTTTCTATCTTTCATTATAATTATGTTAATAGTAGGATGCAAAGTTCTATTGTACAGAGAGTAATATATATAATTTTGAAATAAATAAAATATGTTATCAATAAATGGTTTGTGTTCAAAAAAAATGTTTGTACACCTCCAGATTTTTCTTATAAAGCTTCGTTCACACGGACAACATGAAGATAGATTTTTTTATGGAATTCCGTATTTATTGTAATAAAGCTTATTTTTTTGAATAAAAAAAAACTCCTTTTGATAAATTTCAAAATATCGAAAATAGACGTGCTGTAACCGACTTGCTTGTAATAAAGATTTCAATGGTAATTTGTATTTAGCTACATATCACGGCTATTATGAAAAACAGTGCCGTCTTTAAAGTTTGGGTGGTCCTGAGCCAAAAAAGCCCCATCCCCCCATGGAATTCGATTTATAGAAATAGGCTAAATATCATATCACCCACTCTCGTATCATAATGCTCCGTCTAAAAGGGTTAAATATTCCTGGGCGCAATGCGTTTGGGTGAAAGCTAAAAACTTAAGAGAAAAATAAATTTAAAAAAATTAATGAGTCGTGCCCATTAAGTAAAGACGGACCTGATTGATTATACAGCATGTAACCTGATGAATGCAAAGAAGTTGCACTTCAAAAATAGGTATTAATAGTACCTAAGTAATTTATATTATTTCCACGGATTTAAGAAGTAAGTAGGTCAATCTATTGAGTGGTAAGCTTCAAAATAATGAAACTACAGAAATTCCGCAGGATGTCGCGCGATGTTCTAAACTGAAATTTTTGATGTCGGAAGTCCATGGCCGGTTTCTGACAATTATTGTGTGTGTATTGATAACTTGTTTGAAATTTGTGTGTACAGAAAGCCACTATGACTCACGTTATGTTGAGTGGACTACGAAAAAACCGAGTTGTCAAAGCATAGTAGATAGTTGGTGACGTTGGTGCCTGGTTGGTGCTTAGTGTTAGATACAAAATAAACAACATATATGTGACACGTTTAAATTTTTTATAACCATATAAGATTGAAATAACCGTAAGTAAAAAGTTATTTAAATAGTAAAAAACGTTCAAAATATAGTTAGTGAGAAATAATTTTTTTGACTATGTTTTTTGTTGCAGTTAAAAATGGTTGGAACAGAAAAGAGTGGACCTTTACGGGCTCTTATTTTGGTCGGAGGTTATGGCACTCGTTTGAGGCCTCTAACGTTGAGTCGTCCGAAACCTTTAGTAGAATTTGCAAATAAACCCATATTATTACATCAGATTGAGGCACTCGTACAAGCGGGTGTCAGCGAAGTAGTTTTGGCAGTTTCATACAGAGCTGAGCAAATGGAAAAAGAACTTAGTATGTATAGATAATTAGTCCCATCATTTGGGCAAATTGATTTTTTATAAAAAAAATGAGATTATAATTTAACATTAATTGTCTTTTTTTGTGTTAAATCAGGTGAAGAAGCCAAGAAATTGGGAGTAAAATTAATATTTTCTCATGAAGACGAACCTCTTGGTACAGCGGGCCCTCTTGCTCTTGCAGCAAATATATTTCGTACAAGTGAAGATCCTTTTTTTGTACTGAACTCAGATATAATTTGCGACTTTCCATTTAAGGATTTAGCAAGGTTTCATAAAAATCATGGAAAAGAAGGTACTATAGTAGTAACTAAAGTGGAAGAGCCATCAAAATACGGAGTAGTTGTTTATGGGGAACATGGAAAAATAAACAGCTTTATTGAGAAACCTCAAGAGTTCGTATCAAATAAAATAAACGCTGGGATGTACATATTGAATCCAAGTGTTCTAAAGCGTATTCCAATGAGGCAAACATCGATTGAAAAAGAAATTTTTCCAAAAATGGCTGAAGACGCTGAATTGTATGCATATGAACTGCAAGGATTTTGGATGGATATTGGCCAACCAAAAGACTTTTTGACGGGAATGTGCCTTTATTTAGGAAGTGTTCGAGAAAAGAATCCGGAAAAATTATCTAGTAGCTCTACTACTGTTGGAAATGTTTTGATTGACGAAACTGCGAAAATTGGATTTGGTTGTCAAATAGGACCTAATGTTACAATTGGTCCAAATGTTATCCTAGAAAATGGTAAAACATTAATTTTCTCGAGTAAAGAATTCGTGCTTATGAAATAACACGCTAATTAATAAATTATGTTTTAGGCGTTTGCGTAAAGAATTGTACCCTGTTGCGTTCATCAATAGTGAAGTCCCATGCTTGGCTTGATGGTTGTATTGTAGGTTGGAGAAGTGTTGTTGGAAGATGGGCGAGAATCGAAGGATGCACAGTTTTAGGGGAAGATGTAATTGTTAAAGATGAATTGTATATAAACGGTGGTCAAGTGTTACCTCATAAATCTATTGCCAAATCAGTGCCTGATCCACAAATTATTATGTAATTTTTCGGAGAGATTTACTTTTAAATTTTTTACTAAGTCTGATTAGTAACAGAATTTTTTTTTGTTATTTATTTTATACAGATTGATTCTAAATACCAACAAAACATTTAAATGGTGGTTGTGACACTTTGATTAGATAACAAAATCAAGTTGCGTAATATCGTTATGTTGCAATATTTTCTTTGTAAACCACCAGAAGTTTGGTTTCGTCCTTTGCTGTACTATTTATTTTGATTTTACGAATGTTACAACATTTAGAATCACTAGGTATTTAATATCCTTAAATTGTTTATTCTTTGTTTTTTTTTTATTTTTTTGGTGTCTAGAAGGTTAGACATGTTTTTAGCATTTATTTTGTTTTATTCAACATTCCATGAAAATAAAATTGATATTTAAAATCAAGGATTGGCGTTTTTTTTTTTTTTTGTTTTGCTCTGTTTATATTCGAACTGTCGCACCAGATCTATCCACAAATCAAGCTTGAAAAGTAGTCTCGTGTGAAGCGAGCACATAACAGCAATCAAGAAAACCAGCGCTAGAAAACTAGTAGGCAAATCTAGCAGTGTTTCTAGCCTCATGTGCAGCTTTATGTTCCAAGCAGTCAACAAATGGTGACGAAACCATCACTGTTAGACGCAGGTAGCTTAAACCTATTCCAAAACCGATACAATTTCGTTTTAACTACTGCGCATGCGGGTGACGGTTTCGTTACCGTTTGCTGACTGCTTGGAACATACCTATTGTCTCCCCTTACATATTTTTTCTGAATGAAACTTAGTCATATCTTCTCATACTGGTACAAATATTAGCCCTTTTCGAGAAAGACTATCATTTTCCAGTTTTTTTTACCTGTTTAAGGGAGCCTCTAGAGTCTAGATGCACGCACATTAAAAATAAACTTTTTTTTAACGTCAGAAAACACTCAAAATCACTTTTTTTTTCAAGATCACAAGAGTCTTTTTATGCTTAATATACCAGGAAATTAAAGATAGACACGTAAGAGGAGTAAGGCACTGGATTTCCTGGACAAGGAAAATTTATTAAAACAACGATGTATTGTTGAAAGATTATACTAATTTATAATGAAAAATATTACAATTATTAATAATACATCCCACTTGTCTGTATCAACGACATATAATAAAAAAAAGAAAAATGCACGATTTAAAAATGACACGATTTTAAGGTTGATTTGCCATACTGACAAAGGTATGAAAACTAAATATATCCACTTATTGGCTTAGAAGTACAGTTGTGATGTACATTAAAAAATTAAAAAATATTTTTTTTTGTGAAGCAAATGCTTGCTGTCAAGTACAGTTTACTACAAAGACCTGAACATAAATGTGTACAGAAATTAATATTTGCGTAGACTGCTGCCCATTGATGATTTATAGGATTCATAACGTTGATCAGCAGCATAAGAACTGCCTGATACTCCTGGAGGAGCCAAACCACCGCTGGAACCAGCTGAATTACCTCCATATGCACCTCCACTTCCGCTCATTAAACGAGAACTAGGACTATTTACCCACCTATAAAAATCGTCATGTGTTATTATATAAAAAAAAGACGGGTCGCACTCCAGGAGTGCCGGCTGAAGTGAAAACTTGAATATTAACGTCTTACGAATTTTCGATCAAAATGGTTTGTATCATAGATTGCATTTTTATGTACGATATTTCAACGCTAGATGTCTAACGTTGTATAAATAAAAGTTTTCGTCTTACGTATATCTGACGATCTGACGCGAGTTTAACATTTTTTACCCATTACAAAAAAAGTGTACAACGCCGCTAAAGAAGTTTTCACTTCAAAAATCGACAAAAGAAATTTTCTGTTAGGTGTACCTAGCTGAATTTTGAGGATGTCCTGACGATGTATTACTCCATCCGCCTCCTCCCATTGACTCGTTTTCATTTTTCAACCAACTATCACGGCCTGACCCACCGCTCGACTGAGCACCGAAAGGTTTGATAGGAGATGGACCTGAATGCCAACCACCGCTGTCACGCTCTGAATAATGACTGCTATCTATAATACAAAATATATGGAGGTATTTCAATACAAATTTATCTAAAAATGTTATTATAATTTATTAAAACTGCTCTACCTTTCATAGAGCTATCAGAGTATCGGTGATCACGCGACGATCTAATATCTGACTTTGAAGATCTATGATCCGATTCTCTATATGAAGGCGCACTCGGTGGGCTGCGATCAACAGGTCCTCCGGACCGATCTGAATAACGAAGATCTTTGCTAGATGCGCTCCCTCGAACATTTGATGGGATTACGTCCCGTCTAACATCGCGCGAAGGTGCTCTCACATTGCCTGCGTAAGGTGAATCAGGTCCACTGTATTTAACAGGCATACTGCTGTGACTGCTTGGGCCACTTAGCATTGGTGGAGGAGGAGCAAAATCACCTATAAATTAATTACGCGAGTTACTTGTCTATTTGTAGTTCAATAGTCAATTCAGACATGATTTTTAATATACCTCTGTCACGTTTGTAATCATCTCGTTTTGAATAATCATCTCTCGGTTTGTAATCATCTCTTGTTTTAACGTCATCGCGTGATCTAAAATCATCCCGCATTTTATAATCATTGCGGCTTTCGTGGCTCTTGTAATTATCATGCTTTTTCGAGATAATGCCCGGCGGTGCAGGACTGTAAAAATTACACATTGTATAGAAACTTATAAATAAGATAAAAGTAAAAACGACAAAAATGAGGACTGTACCTTGAAGGCACATCATAGTGCGGTACAGGAGGAGCTTCAAATCTGTGTGACGACGAACTTGAAGTCGCTACTCTCTTACGATCGTCGGTATATACGTCACGTCTGTCGTCTGCAGGTCGTTTTGTGGCATGGCGAGCTTGTTCCACTAAGTGCATCTGCTGTCTTTTCAGTTCTAGCCGTTCCATTTCCAACCGTTCACGTTCAATGCGTAATAAGTCTTCCTGTCAAAAGAGCATTTGGATGAAATATAGAACATGAAAAAAGTATAAAATTTGTTTCAAAAATGGGTTATATAGAATATTTATTTCAACTGAAACCAGTGGCGGATCCACGGGGGGGGGGTCGGTTCCAAACCCCCCCCCTTCCAGAGTATCAAAAATCCCAAATTAAAATTTTACTACGTGATAAATTCTCCGCAAAAGGAGTAAAAATTTTTCAAGACCCCCCCCTTGCCGTAATCCTGGATCCGCCACTGACTGAAACAGTATAAAAATAACTCAATACGCAACAAAGTGTACGAGAATTTTGAAACATTAAGCAAAGATCAAATCATAAAAGAATTCAATATCGAAATAAATAATCAATATAAGCTATACATGAAATGTGACAAAAATCGTGACGCACTTTGGCTAGCTGATGCTCCCGCTGTTTCTTGAGCGATTCATCTCGTTCCACCTTTTTGCGTTCGATGTCCCGTTTCATTCTCTCTACTTCACGAAGCACTTGTTGCGTTTCACGCTATATTTTGTGATTAAACAGTTTAATAATTCTTAGAATTAGTTAACACGTTTTAAGATTAAAAAAGCCTACTTAAAAAACAAATAACAAAAAAAAAGCTCGAAAATAATTATTTTATGAATTATAATTAAACAATAAATGTTATGCATACTTTTGCTCGCTGCAAACGTTCCCTCTCTATTCTTAGGCGATCCTGCTCTTTTATTAACAATTTGGTTTGTTCTACTTTACGACGTTCTATTTCAATTCGTTCTAATTCGCGTTTACGATTTTCTGTTTCCCGCCTAATACGCTCGCGTTCGCGTTGTCTTTGTCTGCCACGTTCCTCCTATAAAAATTATTTCGTATATTAAATTGTAATTCAAAAGTACACTTATTTTGTTCAGAAATCAATTTTTGATTACTGACCAATATCTGTTTAAAAGTAAGAACATCATTTCTACGAGTTCGATCTCTTTCACTCGACCGTCTGCGTAACCGAGATCTATCTCTATCACGTTCTCCCCTATCCCTTTCTTTTTCACGTTCCCTTTCCCGCTCGTTCGAAGTCTCATCTTTCTTCTTGCTTCGCTCTTTTCCACTTCGACCACTACCAGCACTTCGATGTCTCTCGCGTCTGTCCGGCTCGCGATCTCGGCTCTTGGAGTTCTGAAACAATAAACATATTACCAATTAGAAAGACAAAAAAAGACGGGTTGCACTCTGGGAGTGCCGGCATAAGTGAAAACTTCAATATTAACGTCTTACGAATTTTCGATCAAAATGGTTTGTATCATAGATTGCATTTTTATGTACGATATTTCAACGCTAGATGTCTAACGTTGTATAAATCAAAGTTTTCGTCTTACGAATTTTCGATCAGGTCACGTGTCCCTGACGCGAGCTTAACATTTTTTACCCATTACAAAAAAAGTGTACAACGCCGCTAAAGAAGTTTTCACTTCAAAAAAAAAAAACATTCCTTGCTAATTTAATACATACTTTCTCATTTCTTGCCTTTCTATCAATGATTTTCCTATCAATGTCAGAAGAAGATTTTTCTTTTTCCTTTACTTCATCTTTGCTCACGTCTTTCTCTTTAATATCTTTAGGTTTGTTTTTCTCATCTATGATTGGTCCTTTTTTCTCATTTTTTTCATCCAACTTATCATTATCAAACTTACGAGGCTCCTTGTTCGCAGTATCGTTTTTGTCAGAGCGTGCCTAAATATATACATTTATATATTATAAGTTTGTTCCAAGCAGCCAGCAAACGGTAACGAAACCGTCAACCGCATGCGCAGTAGTTAAAACAAAGCTGTGCAGATTTTAGAACGTTTTAGCTACTGCGCATGCGGGTAACGGTTTCGTTACCGTTTGCTGGTTGCTTGGAACAAACTTTATATAAGTAGCACGATTACAATTTAAAATTTTAAAAGCAGAAAAAACTATTTACTTTTTCAACTGAAATAAATCGACCGTGTAATTCGGTTTTGTGGACGCGTTTTATGCAATTTTCAGCATCAGCTGTCGTTGCCATTATGACATAGCCATAACAACGTGCCGATGGGGTTCGCGCGTTCGTTACAACTTTTGCCCCGACCACTTTACCGTATTTGCTAAACAAATGCTTCAAATCTGTTGCTCTTGTCAATGTTGATAATCTACTTATCCACAAGCTTCTTCCAGAATTTGCATCTATTAACAAACAAAAAACATACAATTTTATAACAATATATACGTAAGTATGCATATAAAAATAAATCATTAACAATACTTGCCTTTTTCGATTTTTAGACTGGTTGATGTATTAGCGCTGAAGATTAAAAACAAATATAAAAAATTAATATTTTTACGTATCACTTCACAATTTATAAATTAGACAGACCGATGCAAAAATCATTACAAACTTAAAATTTTAAGCTTTTTTCAACTTTTGCATAGTCCCTATGTTATATTTGGTGTGCTGTCCTGGTAACTATAATCGGATATATAAATGGCGTACTGTTTTTTTAATGTGCTCAGCAACTTAGGCTCTATGCACGTGGATAATATATGGTAAGTATATTCAGCTCGATATTCTCAGGCTCCGATATATACAGGATGAGTTTTAAGTTGATGCTTTTGTTTTGACAGCGTGTAAAAATCAAATAGACGAGCAAATATTTCAAATAGTTTTTTTATCAAAACTCAAAAATAAGAGAGAAACAGCCTTTCGAAGTTTAAATAAATTTTATTAAATTTTCTTTAATTTTGAGGGTCGGTCCTGGGGTTATATTATGTCACTATGGTATTAAGTTGTTATTATCAAGTATGTTGGTGCTTATTTGAAACTGACATGTGTATTGTTCTGTTTTTGAGAGATAATAATAACTTATTTCCATAGTGACATAATATAACCCCAGGACCGACCTCAAAATTAAAGAAAATTTAATAAAATTTATTTAAACTTCGAAAGGCTGTTTCTCTCTTATTTTTGAGTTTTGATAAAAAAACTATTTGAAATATTTGCTCGTCTATTTGATTTTACACGCTGTAAAAACAAAAGCATCAACTTAAAACTCACCCTGTATATATTTTTTTGGGGTCAAGATCTTATAGCGGGATAATAGCCAATTTTGATTTTTATTACATCTGAATGGTAACGAGTTTAAAAACAATACAATTTTTGTTTGCATGCCTTTACGGAATTTCCGTTAACGACGCCCTATTTACATTCTTTATTTTAATTTATAATTACGCCAGAACTACAACACCAAACAAACCTAAAACTAACACGGTAAAAGTATATATACGCGTCAGTCATAATGGGTTCATCTAATCTTTCTTCATGTACAGAGTTTGTCTAAAAGGCAATACTAAAATATTTTGTGGGTGTTATGGAAACCGTCACCGTCATGCCCTGGTAGCTAAAACGTGTTCCAAAACCGATACCAACAGTTTCGTTTTAGCTATTGCACATGCGCGGGTGACGGTTTCGTTACCGTTTGCTGACTGCCTGGAACAAACCTAATATTAACTTGAAGATTGTGCGCACGGTCGAGAATGGGTTGAATCCATTATGGCTGACGCATATATACCTACATTTTTAGTGTTCTACTATTATAATGTGGTAAAATAACCACTTTATTTGTTGATAGGGTGACCATTCGTCCCGGATTTTCCGAGATAGTCCCGGATTAAAGCCTCGTGTTCCGTATTCATATATGTCCCGAATTAGATAATTTATCATATCATGCAGAGCAGCTTTGTTGAACTCCGCCCCCAATAAAGACTATTATTATCATTATTATGTGAATATTATAATATTCGATTATATTTTATTCGCGCGTCTTTGCGTATATGACTATATGAACGCATTCACTAAATAAATATATGAATAGAATTTTTTTTTTAAATAAATTTGTTTTAAAATGACAGGATTTTTTCAAAAAAAAATTCTCTGTACATGTATTTACGTGTGCCTCGCGCGCAATGGACGCTTTCTGTCCCGCATTATGTTACGATAAAAATAGTCACCCTACTTGTCGAAGAAGTCAACCAAATTTACATATTTCAAACAAATTTGGATTTACTTATAAGTAAACTGCCCACTATATGCTTTGTGATTAAGCACTGAAAATTTAAAAACGGGTCTGAAATATTTTAAATTCGGTTGGGTCTCCGCCTAACGCGAACTTTCAATATTAAAATCAATAGTATCATTCAAATAAGTGTTCAACGACAATAGAAGATTAATATTGTTTTTAAGTAAAACAAACGGTATTATTAATAAAGAAAAAAAAAACTCAAATCGATAGGTACTTTAAATATTGCTGAAAAAATTTATATATAGTAGTTATATATAATTATATAAAAAAAAATGGTGTCCGTTGCATCCCGATGAAGGTTCTGTTTTCTTCTGTTCATGTAATTTCTTCCTTGAGTTTTGCTTGCTTCCTCAGTTGAGTAGATAAATTATTTTGGTCTTTTTGGCAAACATAACTTATTTTATACTTACAATATAAAATTTTTAATACATATCCGCAACGTGGTGTAATTAATATTACAAAAAATTCAATGATTAATACTATGTGACGTGTGCCAAAACATTGATGATCAACAGTGGAGAAACACAGTTGACTGCAGCAGTTGAAGCAGGCCTATGAAGAAGACGGATCACGCAATTTTCCAGTTGTGATTATTGTATATACATAGAGAGTATAATACATCACAGTAATGCCAGAGCGACCAATGAATAATATGAGCACCGAATATATCAGCCTGTGCATGATGAAGAGTAGATTGGAAACGCAACAAACCTATCGGCTTCAGCTGTACCACCAGATGTTGAATTCACCTCACCGCCACCAGTTTCCGCTTGAACTTCTCCAGATGTCGGTTCTTCATTAATACTCGAATCACCTCCTGTCGTTGCAGTTGGCGGTTCCGGCACAGTAGCTGAACTGTCCTCACGCTCGCTTGTGGCATCTTTGTCTTCAGTGATGATATCTGTGGATTTCACTTTCCGGTTTTCAACCAGATCAGCCTCTTCATCTTTATGTTCTTCATCTTCATTTGGTTGACTCTTGTTCAAATCTATACCAATAGAACTTTCAAAAGCTGTTCCTAAGCACGTCAACAAAAACTACTTCAACCAACTTTTGCGATGTTTTCTTTTTTAAAACAGTAACACGAACATATTGGTTTAATAACGTGTTTAATTCAGAGATTTTCAAACTCTTTATATTTTATTTACACGTTTTGGTACAAACTGTTTTCACTGAAGGAAACAGAGTACTAAAAGTAAACTGTAAATTATTATTGAAGAAAATACAAAACAAAACTATCGCCATGTTTTAAAAGTATATTTTTTACGTTTCACCCAAAATATACGTTCTGCATTGAAGCATAAAAAAAATATTGAATTTATTCTTTATGCACTGCAATCACTTTTCTATTCATTTGAAAATTTTCATTCGTATTTTACAAAGAAAACAAAAATTGGGTCGGGTCCTACCAGATTTACTTACATAATATGCAATCAAACATGTTATGTTGTCTCAACTTGTGTGAACTTTTTTTTTACTACTTCATATTGAGAGATCGGGGTCAGTATTCTTTACTCCAACGGGTATCTTTACTATTGAAATATTGAACGTTTATATAGAAAACAGACTGGCTGAATTCGGTTTTCTTAATATTCTGTACTGAATCAAGTCAAGTGCTGAGTGTGAAACAGTACATCTTGTAGAAGTTCTAGACGTGAACAACCCTGGATATTTCAGTCCAACCCTATGGACCTCCCTTCCAAGAATTGAATTGAATTGCAAATTATAGACGCTCAACACTGAGCCTGTCCGCGTCTAACCTCTCTTCCTGGAAATCGAATCAAATTTTCTTTGATGTCATATTAGTTCCTTCAAATTGTGGTGATGACTGCAACTTCTCATAGACGATCGACTGCTGACTGTAGTTCCGGCTTCCTCAAAACTTGATTGACAACAAACATGAATTGTTGATCACCCATTTATTTAATAATTATTATTGTAGAAGTTTCAAGTTTTTGCATTTTCATATTTGTACCACTTCAGCTATTAGTTTTCCCTTCAATTTTAGGAATTTTTCTCCAATTTGAGAAAAAAATAGTCACCATCGAATCGGTTATAAATAATAAATCAGTGGTTGTTTGCTTCTTCAGATATCTTCTGTCTTCATAAGAAATCCAATTGTTCAACAATCACAACACATCTATGTTGAATAGAAATTCCTATTTTTTTCAAAAACTCAACGAAATTTTAACAAATATATTAAATACTCGTTAAGTAATGCTTTAATTTGATACTAGACAAATTTTGTCATGTATCTCTTAGATTTAGATAACAATCAGTTTCGACTTTTTTTCTGTGAACTCTAAAAAAATCTTGACACTTTAGTTTAGAATGAAAGCATTTTTTCATCGCAGGTAGTTGGATGTAAGTTACATTTATTTCACAACTTGATTCCATTATTTTTCTTTTCAATTTTATGTTTCAGTTTTTCAATGTGTGAATCAATGCACTAGCCGTTCTATGATGAAATCATAAAAATGGGAAAAAGTATGCAATTATAATTTCATGATACAGCAGATAACCATATTCCTTTTTGACTGCTCACATTTTTAATTACTGAAGTGGATTCTTCGTTCATATTTTGTAGTTTTTGACGAGCGTTTTTTTCTTTAATCATACAACGATACACACCAAATCGTCATCATCTTGACATATTTCCGCTTATGATCTCTACAATATTAATCTGTCTATCTCGACATATTTTCGAAATCAAAAGGAAACTATGTTTATAGTTAGTATTTTTCACATTTTTCCATAGGGTATGCTTTTGTTACGAGTTCTTTAGTTTGTGCTTTTTGCCATATCATTTTCTGTCGACCCGACCCAAATTAACACAATAAAGTAAAAAATGATATTATTTAATTACGAGAAAATAACTATGACATTCATAAATACCTGATCCATTTGTTTTCTCAGCAGACTGCAGTATCTCATCATTCTGCAACAAAACAACAATTATTTAAAACAAAAATACCAAGAGTTGGTACCTAAATTTTGAACATCTCTAAGTCGAATGCCAAGGAACATAAAAAATTCTTAAAAACCTCTGCTCTTTTCCTATTTTTTCAATTTCTTGTATTTAATCAAAATCATAGTCATGATAAAAATTCGACCTAGAGAATAATTCGAGTTACAGCAGTATAAACTTACACTTTCGTTTAATAATTGATCTTCATCATCCTCAATTGTCAAATTCAAAGAATCTTCGGTTTCTGTGCCATTAACATCAGCCTTAAAAAAAATCAAATTATTATATGGAACTTGTTTAAAAAATGTATAGGTTCAAACTTATAGTAAGACGAATTATTTTTTCTTTCTTTTTATAAAAGTTTACCTTTAATTTTTCATCGTTATTTTCCTTTTTATGATCATCTGACATTTCTTCATCTTGATCCTGTTTATCAGCAGCATCTTCAGCCATTGTGCTTACATCACTTTCACTTTCAGCTCCTTAAATTAAATAATACAATAAATCAAGTTTTTTTCGACTTATAAAAGATCGGGTTGCATTGCCAAACCCTGTAGACACCTGTCAAACACGCGGCCCCCCAATACAGTGATTACGCCCGCCGAGACGTTAAAAACATTAAAAACATGCGGCCCTCCAAATAAATAATGTGGCCCGCAATATCATATGAGTTTGATATGCCTGATATAGTGTATTTGCTAATACTAGCAAAATGTATTTCGTTTGCGACCCGGCATCTGAACTAAGCTTTGGGCAAATTCTACCAGATTTGCTTCTGAACTAATAGCTTTGAGCGAATTCTATCAGATGTCGCTACTTGGTAGTAAAAACGTTTTTTTGTTTGCTTCTGAACTAATAGCTTTGTGTAAATTCAGCAGATGTCGCTACATGTTACTAAAACAGTTCTTTTGAGAAAACATCGCAATTTTGTGCAAAATATTTAATAAAAAGTATCCTATAGCGTAAGTTGCACCAAGCAAGACATATTTACAAAATTTCATTAAAATCTGTTTAGTGGTTTCTGAGATTAGCGCGGCCAAAATTGTGACAAGAGAATTTTATACAGTGTGTCCCCGGATTGAGTTCGCAATAGGTGAGATTGACTAAAATTTTTGAATTGGATTTTCATATTTAGGGATTCCGCCCTGCTTGGTCTGAAACTTATTTTTATTTTACTTTCGATTTTTTTAAATCAAGTAGTCCTTTACAGTTGAGCAAAATCTCTTTTTGTTTCAGGTAAAGTACCTTTTTCGTACATAGTACGCAAAAGTGTCACTAAGAAAAGCTGTTCACAATGAAAAATTATGGCGTTATGCCAATTTTCAGAATGATCAGCCTACTTTGATAATAGAAGTAGAAAAATATTTATTATTAACGATTACATGATAAATCTTAGATGAGAAAACAGGATGATTAGAAATGTTCAAATTAACATTTAAATTTTTACAGTTTATCAAAAAAATAAATTAAACTCCAATTACTCTATTTGGCTACCTCCACGCGATTGTTTTTCAAACAAAACAAAACAAAAGCCGATTTTATCAAAGTACGCCGATCATTCTGAAAATTTGCATAACGCCGTAATTTTTCATTGTGAACAACTTTTCTTAGTAACACTTTTGCGTACTATGAACGAAAAAGGTACTTTACCTGAAACGAAAAGAGGTTTTGCTTAACTGTAAAGGCCTACTTGATTTAAAAAAATCGAAAGTAAACTAAAAATAAGTTTCAGACCAAGTAGGGCGGAATCCCAAAATATGAAATTCCAATTCGAAAATTATTGGTCAATCTCACCTATTGTGAACTCAATCCGGGGACACACTGTATATACAGATTTTAACTATGTAACGAAATAGTAACGTACACTGACGTAACCTGGTTGTGAATCGAACATGATTGTGAACAGAGCTTTACAGTGTAGGTAAACTGCAGGTACCTGCGTCTGCCTGCATTAACATTTCCAAAAATTATGCCAAATTGTTCAGGAGGCTATGAAACGTCGAGAAATTTTGGTATGACCCTTTATCTCATCCGACTGACGGCAATAATATATGTATATGTGCCATATAGCAAATAAACTAGATATTTTTGAGAAGTATAAAAATAACTTACGTGCAGTAGTTGTTAGGCGTTTTGATACTCCTTTGAATTCATAGGTTTCAGGATCGTGTCCCTCGTCTTTTAAAGCCTAGAAAACACTTTTAAATTAAAATACAACAGCGTTGTCCCTTGGCATGGTTTTATCAACTGATTCAGAAATCTAGCCATTTGATCCATTTTTACGTGGACAGTTTTATTAGCCGAGCTATGCCCAATTTTGTTTTTTTTTTATTAACCAGCGAAGAAATAATACACCCAAGGAAATTTCAATAGAAAATTTGCACGAAAATCTATATTATCGACATTACAATGTCATTTTAGGATGCCTGCGTGTTTTTAACTTTAAAAAATTGGGCGTATGCTATTTGGGTTTTTTACCCTTCAAATCCTAACAGTATCTGGGTGAAACTATTTAAAAAACACTTTAAATGATATTTGTAAAATTGCTATTTTTTTGTTGCTCTGTTATTCTCATTAAAAAAATATAATATACCTAGATTAAAAAATAGTTAATAAAAATGTACCTTAACCAGGCGTTCAATAAGCTGTGCTTTAATGCCAGTTTTCTCCAAACTTCGTTTTTCTAACTCGGACCGTAAATCAACCACTCTAAGTTCGGACAATTTTTTACCTTCACTGTCATTAGACATTCTGCATACGTAGATATATTACTACACCACACACGAAAACTGTATTTATATAATTCTTACTCATGTACCTTAGCTTAGTGACACCATTTTATACCATCCGGCACTTTGGAATCAATATGGCGCTGAAGCTAGCGCATGACCACACATTTCGCATGTGACGCACTTTTGAAATAATTATTCTGTCCTTCTTGCCAATATACCGTATGTCCAACAAAAACGGTCACTGCATTGGCCGGCTATCCTGTTTTCGACAAAACGTTCTAGAACTAGAGACGTCTTCTTGGTTCTCGATATCATTAGTCAAAAGCTGTCTGCAGTGATGGATTTACGCCTAGGCCCGGGCCTAGGGCGGCATAATTTTTGAAATGACAAAATTTTAGAGGCGAAAATTAAAGACAATCAATTTAAAAAATTGGTTCAGATTAGTTTTCATAAAAATTTTTCTATATAATATAATATTATAATTCAATTCATTAATTTACTTCTCAATCTGTATGGGTAAGATGTTAATTTTTTAATAGATCAATTACAGTCTTTATCGAGTAATCTGTTCCTTTAGTGAGATTAATTTATAACTTATTTATCTGTCATGTTTATTAGTTATATTTCAATAAATAAAGATATTTTTAAATAAAAATATTGGATCAAAATTAATGAAATTCATTTTATCAAAAAGGGCGTCGCATCGAATGGGGCTTAGGGCGGCAACAAGCCTAAATCCGTCACTGGCTGTCTGAGAAAATAGGCTATTTGACTCATTGTTTTATTGTTTTAAATGTTCATATCGTAGTATTTCATCCACATGATTTTTTTCGCTTAGTTTTGTACAATAAAATAGCACCCAAAATTTTAAATATACAAGTTCTCGCGAAAATAATGGGTGTTTCTTAACAATAATAATAGCAAACTTTAACTAGATCTAACTGTACTGATTTCAAAGTAAATTTTAATTACAACAAAACAGTAACCAAAATAACCAGATCTGCTTCTTCACAGTAAAATAAAAACAAACTATACCTACAACTTTTTCACTGATATACGTTATTTAAATATCCCGCTTCTTTGGAACGGTGGGTGGCGCCCATTGTACCTACTGCCTTCACTTACCGCACATTGAGTAAATAGACAATGATTCATATTATAGTAAATTATCAAATATATATGGTAATCTCAAACGACTCTTTACAAGTGAAGCATTATTATCATTACACACGGTATATACTATATAGATTTTTATATTAAAAACAAAAATCTCTAGTAGGTACCCGATCAGTGGATTTTTTTTGTTTTGATTTTAAAACTGATTTTAGCGGCAATTCACCGATTTAAACGTTTAAGCATACACGACGGTGTCCCATTTTAAACTTGATTCTAAATTTTCCCACAAAGGTTGATAGAATTTTTCGAATGAAAGTTTAATATCAAGAGGGTTGAAAAGTTACCTAAATTAATTTTCGATAAATGGCGCCACCTTCGAGGTACGAATGACAATTTCGTTTTAGCGAAATTGTACGAACTTACTTAATAAAAATGAGCTGAAGCAAGAGATGGTTGGACGCCTGGTCCGACGGTATTGATACTATTTACTCCCCTCTTTCTAATGTGGGTTTCTATTTAAAAAAAAACGCAGTTGTCATCTTAAAGAATGAGTTCGAAATGGGACACCATGTATAATTTAGAGTAGTTTCAAGTTGTCGCATAAACATGATATCTGAAATATTGTTTCCTATAAGTTTGCCCAGCCATTTCTTGCTTGAACACTTTTTCATTCAAGCTGCCGTTTATGTGAATAAGACAGGGGCGGATTGGCCCACGGGGATTTTGCTAACAATATTATATATGTTGTTTACATGTCTTACTTCAACTGCGCGTAAAGGTTAGACGCACACTTTTTTTAATAGCTCCGCATTTTAGAAAAAATCCTTATCTTGAGAAGAAATTACTTTTCCGTGGGTACAAAACTAAACTATGGTTTAATAAATTAACACATACAATAAACATATTTATGTATTTTTTTGTTCATAAAATACTATTTTTTTGTACAATATCTCTATCACTAACTATCGAGATTTTTGTATGGATTCTTTACAACCACATTCAGAGTGAAAAAAAATGATTACAGATGTTTTCTGATTTATTATAATTAGTTTTGTGCATTATCAACTTTCCAAACTACGTGGTGTATGACGTTTTTACGATATGCAGACAGGATTATTAAAAAAAGTAATAATTTTAGTCATCATAAGAGCATTATGTGAAAAGTGTCTATGGTTGTTAAAGATATCACATACGTTTTCTTAAAAAGAGTAAATTGTAGAACTGGACAGAACATATGTAAGAAATGGAGAGAATGTAATCTTTATAAAGTTTTAAAAAGCAAGAATATTAAAAAAAAATACAATTAGTGATGACAGTAAAATAAAGTCGGCATTAGATAAACCGTAACTTAAGTTTGTAGCAACATGGAATATAAAATTTATTATAAATTTCAATTAATTATTTGCTCAATCCCTTTTTTTAAATCTATAAACAATTAATTTCAAGCTTAATTTATCCCTTTGACATTATTTTCAAACAATTATTTTAAGCGCTGAATGCATATTTGAAGCAGTTTTAAAATCATTTTGTTTTAATACAAAATTGTTACCGTCATCACACGAATATATTTCCAGTTTTACATTAGTAACAATTTTACAAAATAAAACTTACCTACATTAATAATTTATAAAAGAAATCTTGTTTTTTAATTTAGGATACAGAATAATGAATGGCTTATATTGAATTTTTTTCTAAAACAACTTGTATGCATAATTTTTTCTAAATTTACATTCAAATAACATGAAATAAATATTTTTTATTATATATCACTGGTATACCATAGTTTTGGTTTATTTACAATGTTCCGTTTAACAAAATATATATTTACAATATGAATGTCAGCTACCTGTGGTTAATATATTTTGTGCTGCCGTAAAGAAATACATTTCAAAAAATAAATATGAATTTTACAGAAGGATAAAAAAGAAATGCTGATCTATGACGTAAATTTTGTAGAACCAACAATTTTACATATTTTATCTCTTTTCATATTGAGCATTTCTATTTTATGTTTAGTATACATTTTGCATATACTGAATATTTGTTCCAAAAAAGAAAATGAGTATTAGAGAAATAATATGAGATCCTACTTTTATTTTTTGAGATTTATAATTCAAAGTTTTTCATTTTTTATAAGTACATAATATTTATCTTTGACCCCATTTCAAACAACATTTTTTCGTTTTAATTGAATAGGTATTTAAAAATATATAATTTTAATTTTTGAAGCTTCCCGCGAGTGTAAAAATATACCTTAGTAGGTAAATTAAAAAAAAAAAAAAACGCCATTGAAAATTATCCATTAGAAGTGTATTGTTTAAAATGGGATTTAAAAACATATCTAGTAACATAACTAATTAAGTTTGAAAAAAGTAGTTTTTCTCTTTTCTAAATTAAAAAAAAAATATATGTATATATTAAATATTAAGTAATTCAATATTACCTTGTATCAGTATTTAATAAAAAACAAACTGTTTTGCTTTTGTTTAGATAACATAGTTTTCAGTATGTTGAATCAATAAAAATTTTAGTTAAGTTTGATAATTAAAAAAATGACCTTTGATAGACCTTTATGACAAATAAAAAAAAAGTTTTACCTAAAATAAATGACTAGCATATTTTCAAATATTACAAAACAAAAGCAACACCGTTTTTCCAAAAAAACTTTAAGAATTTTTAAAACTTTTAACTATTAAGGAAATCTTACAATAAATGTACGAGAACAAAAAAGTATTACACTTTACTCAGTGTATCTTCAGAAATTTTAAGCTGAATTGGTAGCGTCAATATTTTTCATTTCAGCTGAAATTTAATGACTTAAGCTTATAAAAAGCGTGAAAAGTCAACAAAATTATTTACCTGTTGATGAAACAGGGCTGCAATCCAAGCTACAGCCTGGTACAAACTCGGCCGCAAATGGATTAAGCTTACTACTTTCAGCCAAATTTCTACCCTGGCCAACGTCCTGATTTATGTTGAGGATTCTTATTGACTCACTTGCTGTTTCATTTATATTATCGAGCGACCTAAACAATGAAAACATTTATTCACTATTTTACGAGTTTTTTTTTGTAACAGAAATAACTCAAGTCCCTAATTACATATATTTGGTTCCGAATTAGTAGATACGTAAAAAAGTAAATTTTTAATACAGAGAACATACAATATCTCTCAAGTAAAATATAAACGAATATTTAAAAGTTAAGTTACATACTCTTCATTATCCTTAGTGGACCATCGATTAGAACTTATCAAATCATTTGGGGCAATATTACGCATTTGTTGTTCCTCAAGTTCATCTTCAAGCATCGCCTGAAGACAATTTTGTACTAACTCTGCTTCTTCTAATTCTGCCATTACCTGTATAAAAAACGAATATGCCTTTAATATTAATATGAAACTTTTCGCTAATGATTTCACTTGTCGTGCAATCTACAAGCCATGTAAGACTTATTTCATTGTAAATTCTTAAACAAGGTTACGTACTTGTTGGTCATATTCTTCTTCATTCTCCATCCACATATATTCGGAAAAATCACCATCTCTTACAGGCGCATCTTCATGGTCGATTCTGTTATAATCCGAAACATTGGGATTTGCATACGGAAATGTTGAAAAGTTACTGTTGTTGTAAATATTTTCATTTGAACTTGCAGATTGATTTACAGTATGCTCAGGTGGAATCTTCATATTAACTGAATTGTTTTATCTTCAGAATAAACCTATAGTAAAAATATTTTATAAAAATAAATGTTAACATCTTGTGAGATGTTTTTCAATTATAAAAATATGCTTAGTAAATTTTGGAAAGCAACCATCTTTTAATGAATATTAAGTACCTAAATGTCTTATGCTTAATAAGCTGTTTTTCACTTTCTATATTACTTGAACACTTTATTTATATATAATACAAAAATTATATTTACATGCCAATAATACCAAAAGAGAGTTAATCGAATTTATGGCAGAAAACGATAACTAGAAAAACATTAATTATTATTATCATCTATCATACAAAAATATCACTGACATAAATAAAAGTGAATACTTAATATAGACACATTGGGATGCTTTCAGTTGCCATTAGATGTCAACAAGCGCTAGTTTACTGCTTAGTTTGAAATGAAATTTATTATTTAATTGAAAATTTCATTCTATAACTGTTATTACTTTTTATCAAAGGTAGTAGAAAAATTCACTATCGACGAAGTTAAATATGTTCAATAACTTTTTGTGAGATTTATTTTTTAATACAGCGATGCAGAGCGGTTTGTCAAGCAAATTATTGAATGCGTCCTAATTCGGAATATTTCATTGAAATAAACACATTTCCCAAACATCGATCACGATTAGCTCCTGTAGGCAGAAAAAGTTAAAACGCGTTATAATAAAAAGTCCTACCCAATAACGACGCTTTTTCGTTATTATTATTATATTCTGAGATCAGCCCCTTGACCAAAGCTTACGATGCGACGTACCCTCGCCGCTCGCGGTATTAGTAAAGTACGGTTATCTCTGAAAGTACCAGTCTTTAAAAAAATTTGCAGCTGTAGGACTGCGCGCTGGACTCTCTCTCGTGATCAGGTGTTGGGCTAGAGCCCGACTTACCAACCCCTTCTTGCCTAAACACTAAATTAATCGTTTCTACGCTTTTTTTTTGTAAAGACCAAATTAACAAAATCAAATATG